>CM038040.1:116199491-117399491 GCA_021397845.1 Areca catechu | reverse complement strand
TGCTTGTAGCAGTCCATGAAGAAGCTGCCACCGATGTTCTAAGCATCGTTGCCAACGAAGCCCACCGGTGAAGCCTCCCCGTGCTGCTGCTTACTCTCTGGTGCCATCGTCAGTGAGATCCGGCTAGAAGACCCCCTACTCTGTTCAGCCCCTTCCGTCCATGGAGAACAAACCTATTGTTGGCACGAACATGAAAGCAATTCACGTTCTTAATGCCGACTTTAGATTCTGCATATATCTTAAAGTAGGACTTCATGGATATCAACGCTACATGCTGCACACTCCTCAAAGTGCACGATCTTCAGAGCTGCATGGATTTCTGAGTCACATGGATCTCAGAGTTGCATAGCTCTTATACCAGAGCTGATTAAAAAAAAAAAATGCAGCGGGCTTGACTCGACAGAGTCAAGTTTTTCCCACCCAGGGTAATGATGGGGACATCAAAACCCATCAAGGTTTTTCTTTTTCTTTTCTAGATTTTTTTAATTTTATTTCATATTTTCTTATTCCATCTATTCCATCTATCCTCACTATTCCCATTTTATCCTGACTTATCCCTAGGTTATCCCTCTCATCTTCTTCCTCCATTCATCGCCTAGAACTTCCATTTTTTTTCCCATCAGTCCCGGATCTACCATGCTCGACCATCGCTGACCCCGACGGCTGTCCACCTTCCCCCGGTGACGATCTTCTCGTGGGAACGCCAGCAGAACCCACTCGAACCACCCATGGCCATCCGCCATTGCTTCTCTGCCTGTGCCGCATCCCTCTCCCCTACCACCGGTCATGCCGTCACCTTCCCCATCCACGGACCATGCCCCCCTGCTGCTCCGCCCATCCGTTCTGTGCTCCTCTCCCCCGCACCACCGTCTGCCCTGCTACTCCACCCGTGCATGCTGCGTCCCTCTCCACTTGGACCAGGTCCATGGTTCAAACATTGGTGTTGTCATTCCCACTCAGGCATATTGCCATGTTATTTTGGTAGCATAGAATTGAAGATGTTTGCATCTGGAAAGCTAAGAAACTCCATGATGAGGAGTTGCATAAAAGTAGACTACAAAATAATGGTCCACTAAGCATTTCTTCTTCCTCCAAATCTAAGCATAAGATTATCGAGCATGGGTGAAACCATCACAAGCCGTGGATCATCTGCTGGTATCTCCCATTGCTTTAAACCAGTAGTGGAGGATCTCTCCATCCTGTCCGCCCTGTCGCCCACCCCCCATCAAGCACCTTCGCCGCCTGTGCCGTGCGTGTTCCCTGTGCTGCTGCCCACCTCCCATCACCGGTGCCAGTGAAGACCACCGGTTCCATCGAGATCACTGGTGAAGTCCGCCCTTGGTTCCCATCTATAGAGAAGAAGCCAGCGCATGAATGTGAAAGCTACATGGTTTTCAGAGCTGCATGATTTCCAGAATGCACGAATCTCAAAGCAGTAGGAATTTCAAAGTTACACAGGTTTTAGAGTATGCATTGATTTTGGTGAATCTAGAATTGCCTAATTTATTTATTTTAAATCTAGATATATGGACTAGTTGGGAAGTTATTTAAATTAGTTTTAGATTAGGATTAGTTTGATTTTTTTCACCATATAGAGAGAATTGTGTTTAGTTTTCTACCATGTTTTCAGGCTACAAATAAAGCAGGTTTGGGATGTCACCTTTCTTGAGCTGCATATCTTGTATTCTTTACTTGGACTCCAAGTTTTGTAAGCCTATATAAAGGCACCTCCTCTCTTGAATAATATATGAAGAATTATGAATTTTTATAAAAGAGTGTTCTTGTTTCTGATTCCATTAGGAGTGGGCATGAGGCCCGTCTTTCCTTCTCCTATAGGTGTCAAGGGGTGCGAGACTCCACTGCCTTCTCTTTCGAGCATCGAGGGGTGTGAGGCCCTAGTTATCTTCTTCCTCGCTGAGTCCCCTCTATGATCTTGGAGCTTCCCCTTCACGGCCCTAGGTAGCGACATGGGTGGGATGCCCTAGGCTTCGCATATAGTGAGATGGGCAGGATGCCCTAGAATACATGTAGTGGGGTGGGTGAGATGCCCTAGAGGTGCGACGTCTCTCCATGAAGGTGAGTCCCTAGTCCATAGAGTATCCATCTTTTTTTCCCTACATCTTTTTTCCGTCTTCTTGACCCTATTCACATGAGACTTCTCAGCTCTCCAATGATCCTCCTAGCCCCCCCTTTATCTCGCATCAGTTATTCTTTTTCTGAAATCTCATCTTTTTCTTTGAGTAAAGAGTCATTGATATTCTTTAGAGATCTAATCTTCACTCCGACCTTTTTGAATTCGGATAATAAATCATGAAATGCAGAATTCAATTCATCAAATGTAAATTCTCTTTGAGGTTCGAGGGATGTTACCTCATCTTCGAGATCCATTAGATATAAATTAGCTATTTTTGTGGTATCTTCTTCTTCACTCGAAGCGGAGTCTTCGCTATCGCTTTATGTGGCAACTATCACTTTCTTTTTCTTTTTCTTGAAAAATTTCTTTAGCGGTGGAGACAATCTAGACGAATAAGCCCCCGTTTCTTACATTCATAGCAAGTGGGGACTTGTTCCTTTTCTTTGTCTTTATCCTTGTCCTTTTCCTTGGAGTGCTCTCCTCATTTATGGAATTTTCTATTGAATTTTTTTTTTCTTCTTTTCCATAAACTTTCTAAATCTCCTCATGACCATAGTGATGTCTTCATCTTGTAAATCATCTTCGGAGGAGGTAGATTCATCTTTCGATTCCTCATCATTCTTAGAATCTAATGCAGCCTTGAATGCAATAATTCTCTTCGTCTTCTGATCATCATCAGTTTTGTGCTACATAGCCAATTCATGTGTGATGAGGGAACCCATTAATTCATCCATAGGCAAAGTGTTTAGATCTTTAGCTTCTTGGATAGCAGTAACTTTAGGGTCCCATTTGTCTGGAAGTGATCTTCATATCTTCTGTACCAAATCAGTATTTGAGTAAACCCTGCCAAAACTTTTCAAACTGTTAATAATATCTGTAAATCTAGTGTACATGGCAGAGATATGTTCATTAGGTTCCATTTTAAACAATTTATAACTATGTACAAGAAGATTAATTTTTGAAGTCTTTACATAAGAAGTTCCTTCATGGGTCACCTCAAGTTTATCCCAAATTTTCTTTGCTAAAGAGCAATTGAAAATTTGATTAAACTGGTTGGAGTCCAAAGCACAGTATAAAAGATTCATTGCTTTGGCATTTAATTCCCCTAACTTCATGTCATGTTCATCTTGTTGCCACCAAGATCATCATGGCCCGTAGCTACTATCGATGCCGAGTTGCCCCTTTGTCTTCTCGGTGTCAGTCTACTCTTCTTCACCTACAAAACAGGGTTCGAGACCCGGGTCGGGGATTCCAACAAGGGCACTCCAACGGTCAAGTCTGTGACGATCCAGGGGAACAGATCCTCCCGGTCAAGCCCCTCTTGATGGACTCTATGCTAGGAAAAGTGAATGATGTGTGAGTAGAATACAAGTGTGCTGGGAGAGGTGGTGATCGAGGTGAACTAGGTCTCCTGTGTGGCTTATTTCTCTCTTACTTGCCTGAATGTGTTTTTTGGGTGTTACCGTATGTTTTTCTGGTTACCTCTCCACCTTTGGAGCTGTCGATGGCTCCTTTAAGTCCAGGTGGTGGTTGAGCACCTGCCTCAGGATCCCCCGGTGTCAGCGAATGCATGAGATGGTGTTCTGTGTCGTGGATGGGACATCTTTTCCAGTTCATGATAAGGGAACTTGCCATGCACTCTGACATTCCTTTTGGTCACTCTATTCCGGGAAACTTGGTATGGCCTTGATCAGGGGGCCGCCACCCCCAAGATTCGAATCTCCTGGTTGACTTCTCTTTTTAGGTGATGCAGATAGTTGGTGTAGAGCATGGCACCTCGATCGGGGGGCTTCTTCCTTTTCTGGTGTAAGTGACTGTCGCAGGTAGTTATTGTGGCCTGATGGGCACCTCCTGGCGACCCTCGAGCATCTTGCCGGTGCCCAGAGAGGGCAGTGTCACCCTTCGGTTGCCGTTATCTTCGTTCGAGATGGAGCCAAGCTGGAGGGGCGTGGGCCGACCTCAGCTCAAGGGCTCGACCTGGTGAAGGAGGATAGGGCTCGATCTGGTGAAGGAGTGCTAGGCTCGATATCGGCTTAGAGGGCTCGACCTCAGAGGGGCTCGACTTGGTAGAGGAGTACTGGGCTCGACTCTAGCCCAGGGGGCTAGACCTCGGAGGGGTTCGATTTGGCAGAGGAGGGTATGGCTCCAGCCTAGGTGACGGAAGCTGAACTAGTGGAGGATGGAACTCAGCTTCGGCGGGCTGCCTCACTATCTTGAAGGGATCCAGCCCGACGAAGGAGTCCGAGATGGAGTATCTGACGTGGTGACCTTCCCTGTCGTGGCATCTGACAGGCATTCCACATCAGCGATCCTGCCACATCATTTGCCCCCACTCATGAGGCCCGTTGGCATGCGACGCTTGGATCGAATGGAGTAAATGCAGTGCTGACATGGAAAGGCAAAGATCCGACATAAAAATGATCACGATCGCTGGTGCTTCATGGAACGGTCCCTCGAGCCAGTGCAGTGGAGCCACGTGGCCATGTCCGAGGAGTAGTTATTGCCCGTATGGAATCCAAAGCACTTGATTTTCAAGGCTCACCAATAACCTTTACAAGTATAAGCTACAGCCCTTGCTGTACTTGGTACAACTCAAAAGATGAGTTAATGAATAAAGCAATAATATGACAAACCGAAGTTGTTGGATGGTTGCAATTGTAGTACTTGAGAAGCCCTTCTTGTTGCAGTTTTAATCCTCTTCAAGGATACTTAACTTCATTAATAAATGCCTCAAGAAACTGATAAGAGTTGGTGAAGACTTGAGTGCTTGCTTTGAATACTCTATAGTGTGTACTCTTGAATATTCAATGAAAACTCTTCAATCTCACATTAACTTCTTATCTCTTACTTCAAAAGTATTTCAAATCCCTTAAATATATTTTCTTTAACTAATTTTAGATGGTTATAGCCATTGTAGACCATTGGGATTCAAAATATATAGTTGTTGGAGACTGTTTTGGATTCAAATAAGAGTTCTAGAACTAGCCATTACTAACCTAAAATTGTCACTCGAGTCTGCTCGGTTCCTCAGTTAGGTCAAATTGTCACTCTGGTCGAGTTGGTTCTTCTCTTTCGAGTCAGCTCACTTGGCTGGTTCTTCAGGATTGAGATTTTCAGAACTCTAGATGAGTCGGCTCTTCAATACTCGAGTTGGCTCTTCAATACTCAAGTTTGCTCGGATGTCTATCTGAGAAAACTGCACTCTGGACAAGTCAGCTCGGATCCCCTTGAGTCGGCTCGAATTCTCAGAACTTCAAAATTGGACTTTGCCCGAGTCGGCTCTTCTGGCTTGAGTTGGCTCGAATGTCTGTGTGCCAGAAAATATTGTGCCATGCCAAACATCAAGTCGGCTCTCCTTCTTTGAATCGTCTCTAGTCCAAAGCTTGTCAAACTTGTCCAGACTTTCTTTTAATGGGTTCCAAACAACTCAAAGCCTTTATAACTCATTCAAAGATAGAACTTGAGATAGTTAAACTTAGAAGTACATAGAAGTAGCCCTCTTATAGGAGTAAACAATTAATTTTTCTTAGGGGCTCTTCTTTACATGAACTTTTAACAAAAATAGACTTAACATACTACCATGTTGTAGGAAGTAGGGTTGTTCAATGAAATCATCCTACAAAAACTTTGAGAACACTTGAAATGGAGTTACTAAACTAATACATAATCCAATGTTTGGTTATCATCAAAATCTTTCCAGGGGTCAACACATTAGATCTGATTATTTGAAGCAAGGAAGTCCTAGTTTCGTTGGTTTCTTAATCATCGGATCTAGGGTTCTTTATGTGATTGCATGTTAATACATTACGGGTTGTTAGTAGTAATTATCTGTCTCTCTTTCTTAAATTTCTTGATAGTTTGTTTGAGTTTGCTGCCATTGCTAATTAAAATTAAATCCTTAATCTTTAGATTAGCTTTTGCATCCATCCTGCATCATCTTAGGTATCAGAGCTTCTTGCATCCCACATCAATTTTTGGTCTCAGAGCCAAAGGTTAGACTAGGACATAGTTATTTGCTGAAATTTTTGCACTATTCTAGCATTGGATCTGGAAAGCTTTTCCATAGCTCTTCAGATCTTAGTTTCCTTTGCATTAAGTTTAGTAATTTATCTAGATTAAAATCTGATCTATAATCTTCTCTCATAGATTTTAGATCTGAATTTTTTTCAAATTTTTTTTTTTGCATTGTTTTCTTAGTACTTTTTGGTGGAAGAAAATCACGCCTCCTGAGTGGATATACGAAAGTATACTGTCATGACCCATGAGAGTAATGAGCTATGGCCAGATGTGATAACCCAATATTGGAAATTAGTTGTGCTTAGTGTATGCTTGTTTGAATTGATAATTGCTTGAAAGATTGCATGTTAATCTTCTGAGCACAACTTAGGATAAGATTATGGTACATTTAGATATTTAAAACTATCCAACCTAATCTCCAAAAATTAATTAAAATCTAATTTCTGAAATTTTAAATCTGAAATCTAAAAATTCAAATTTAAATCTGAAATCCAATCTTGAAATTTAATGTTTAAATTTTGAGTTATTAGTTTTATCTTTATCTTATCCTGTTAGCTAGTTTGTTTGGTTGTGCATTCTTCTTATCTGAAGTCATCTTAAGGGCATGCTATCATAAGACAAGGGAAGGATTTCATCACCTTTCCTTGCCCTACAAATAACCAACCTCATCTTGCATTGTCATAGCCTAATCTAAAACTGAGTAGCAACCTAATATAGCTTAGGGACACCAACAGGTCATGTTCGAGTATTGTGTTAAAGCTAGTGCACCCAATCCTTTGATTGTCTATTGAATTTGGTGTCTAAGGCTAGAGGTCCAGAGGCAAATTCCCTAAGCAGACTCATGGTTTTTAATTAGTACCCTGCGACAGCAGGGGGAGCCTCCCATGACCTCACCTCTTACCTAGCCAATGGATAGGATAATTACTGAATTGGTTGTAAATTGAGCTGATCCATTCTACTTGAGTTCTAAGTCTAGGAGCCCTAGAAGTTAGGATTGTATTGCATGACCACTAGATTAGGAACCCCTTCCCAACAGCCCAAACCTAACCCAGTCTGACCATGGAGTATAACCTTGAAATCTTACTGAGGACCTTCACTGAACAATTTACCCAAATGAATAATAGGTTTGACCGACTAGATGAACAGTTAGGAACCCTAGAGAGAACTCATAGGGCCCGTACTAACCCTGGTTCACCTAAACCAACTCCCCCTAGACCCAGAATCCGTTGACCAGAACACATTAGGATTGGTGCCCCTTATCAAAAATCAGGATCTAGCCTAGTCCACCTGAGTCAACCCATTCCTCAGCAGAGTCGATGCAATTCTCACTTGAGTCGACTCAACCCTAATCCGAGCCGACCCACCCTTGCTACCCCATGTACTAGTCAGAGTCCCTTTAACCGATCCACTCCAACTACCCCATTGGTTCACAAGGATAACATTAAAGAAGAAGTGTATGAAGTAGGGACAACTCTAATAGATGAATATAAAGGAGAAAAAGAAACACTTATGGAAGACCCAAAGTTAGTTAACCCTGATCGTACCCTAACTGAAGCTGTACTAGAAGGACAAGTAGAAAAAGAGAATCATGAGGAGTCTAACCCTACTGCTAGGACCTTACCTGAAGAAACACTAGAAGAGGGTTAAGCCATAGAGCCTAGTCCTGAAATTCAAGAACCCGAAGTAATTAGTGAGGACTTGATTTTTTTAATCCAGCACCCTCAGGAAGAGTTTACCCCATTAATCCCAATTGAAGATCTCTTTCCTAAGATTATTAACTCATCCTTCCATCAGGTTGACCTTGTGCTACCTGTTGACATAACTCAATGTCCAAACTTTAAGGTCATCCTCATTAATCTAGAACTATCCCAGGAATCCACTTCATACTTCCTACATTATCATCAAGTTTCCAATGCCTCTAGAGCCACTTGATTCCATTTCATTGAGGTTATCAAGTTGCATTAATTCTATGAGCCAGTTAGATTTGCCACCTACTCTAGGAAGACCCTTTGGCACCTACTAGGAACCAAGCAAAAATTTTTTGCATCCTACCATACACAAGCCGATGGCCAGACTAGTATAACGAACCAAAGTCTTGGAAACTTGTTAGGATGTCTGGTAGTCAAAATCATTGAAAATTGGGACCTCCTAATACTTAGAGTTAAGTTCGCCTACTATAGGTCCACTGAAAACAATCCTTTTGAAATTATCCATGGGTACAAGCCAAGAAAACCTTTAGATCTTATCCCTTTGCCCATGCATGCATGCATTTATGAGAACGCAGAGTCATATGCACAGCATATTAAGGAATTGCATAAAAAGATAAGTAAAAAAATTAATGAGATCAATGAATTATATGAGCATATGGCTAACTCACTTAAACATTTCAAAGAATTCAATGAGGGAGACTTTGTCATGATCAGGCTTCGACTTGAATGGTTTCTATCTGGGACCATGAAAAAACTACATGCCCGTAGTGCAGGACCATATGAGATATAAGGAAAATTGGGTCTAATGCCTATGTATTAGAATTACCACCTGAATTAGGTATTAGTCCAACCTTCAATGTATCAGATCTTATTGAGTATAAGGAGCCAATAATGATACCTAGTGAGCCATTTGGACCTGATTCCATCTTTGAGAGTGACCTTATCCCTGAGTGTCTACCAGCCAAATTACCAGAATGGAGAGATAAGATTGAGTAGATTTTGGATGACAAAACTATCACTACAAGGAGTAAAGATTATCATCGTTACCTGGTTCGATGGCAAGGTAGACTGGAATCTGATGATTCGTGGATCACTCGAGAGGATCTGCAAAGAATTAACCAAGACTTGCTAGAGCATTACCAGAGTAGAGTTGATCCATACTTGACAAGGTTGAGTTCCTCCTACCGCGGGAGAATTGGTGAGGACACCAGAGCTAGGAAAAGACATCAGACCCCTCCAAGCTTATCATGGATCACCAATGAGTAATTTGTCTTTCAGTCATGAGTAATTGAGTCCTTGTAAATAATTAGTCAACTTTGATTACAAATTAGTCAAGTTAGGTTTGCTTGAATTGAGTCCTGTAATTAGTTCTTGATTTAGTCAAGGGTGGTTCAAGCTCAATTGTTAACAATGTCAAGTCCAATTGTTGAGCCATGCCATGTCATGCCACATGGAGCCTTGTCACTTGCCACTTGGAGTAGCATGCCAAGCCACATCACCTTGGTTGGCCAATTTAATGTCAAAAAATGGTTGTCTTTTATTCTTATCAAGATATCAAGATATCCAGACATCCAAACATCCAGACATCCAGACATCAAAACTTATAGATATCATTTAAATTCAAGTTTATTCAAGGAGGGCACCCCTAAATTCCTTCTTGTCGTCCATTTAAAATCCACCAAGATATCGCCACTTTTAAGAGACGTAAGATAGAAGGACTCTCATCTCATTTAGCACCTCCCCTCATCCTCATTTTGTCACCCACATGAAGAGGAGTGCCTCATCATTACAAAATTCAAAGCTGGTTTTATCCTCATCTCATCCATGTCCCAAGATAAAATGGAAGATTATCTTATCTGCTTTCAAATTCAAGAAGATCAAGATGAAGTCTAATTCATGACAAGGAGGGATTGACACCAAGAAAAGGAGAAGAGTTTCCACCCACTTCTCATTTGAGAAGTATTTTGTCGCACATTTAGGAGAGCCCTCATTTCTCTCTTGTCTCCCATCTTTCTTTGTTGCCTAAAATTGGAGATGTTCAGGTGAAGAGGGGAGCCTATCCATTTTAAAATTCAATAAATGTTAGCCACTTCAAGAAGGAGATTAGAGTTCATTATTATCTGCATTTATCTTGTATTCAAAGCAATTTGTTCCTATATTGCTACCTTGTATGGAGGGTCTATATATACCACTCCATCCCCCCATTTGTAACTATCTTTGATTTATTAATGAAACTCTGTCAGTTTGCTTTTACAATTGCTGGTTAAGCATTGTATTGTGAGAGTGCTTTACTGGGTAAGCAGTGTATTCATGAGTGTGGGGTGCTGAAACCCTAGTTATCTTCCAAGAGTCCAAGATCCAAGAAGCTAGGCACCATCTTCAACATCCATTCCAAATCCAGATCCAAGTCGACCATCCCTCTTTCTCTCTCTTGATAAGGGATGGAATTTTAATATGATGCAGGATGATATGAAAGAGAGGAACATAAAAAAAAAAATCAAATTAAACGAGCAATGATTTCTAATGTTATTTAGGTTTAGTTCTCAAAAATAGCTAAGATTAGGTTAGGATTTCGTGCAACGGTTAGAATTCCTACCCACATGCTAGAACTATCAATGAAATAAAGCAAGTAAAGGATCGTAGGTCTAAGAAGGCTTATTAGGAGCATGTTCGACTTCAAGAAATCAGAAAAAGAGAGATAGGAATTAGGTTTAACATACTAGGCAATGATTTTTATTTGCTATGGAAGAGATCGCTCCGCTCGGATCGTTGCCTGGATGATCCAGTCACTTTCATGTGAATCTGCCACTTTTTATCAGCTTCATTCAGAGGCAAGGAAAACATCATCCAAGGATGGTTTCACTAGAGGCATCCTCCAAACGTCAAAGGTTAGATGTGAATAAGAAGGAAAAAATAAGAAACTGGAGATCGGGTTGAACAAAGATTGGAAGATGGAGTTGTAGGGGGTTGGCGGCCTTGGAGGAAGCTTTGGGCATCTGGATCTTGGAGAGGGCTGATGGTGGGCATCATAGGGCTCTTGCTTGGATTGATAATGGCTAGGATTTAGTAAGAAGAAAAAAGAATAAGTCTCAGACACACTACCAAAGAACACAAATTGTCACAAGAAAAACTCACTAGAGTTTATTTCATGAATAAGAGATTGTTTTACAAGAGGGACAGGGGTGGGATATTTATAAATTCACCCAGGACCCTTTCCCTGTCAAAATTGGATTACAAGTTTGTATGAGACAAAGAGTACAAGGTTTAACTATAATTAGGAGTACAAAGTTTGATTGAAATTAGGAGGCCTAAATTCTAGTAGGACTTAGTCATTGGACTCCTTGAGGAACTTGGAAGCTTTGACTTTTCTCCATGGGCTTGGGCTGGGATGAAATCCTCTTGGGCTGCTTTGACTATTCCACTCCTTGGTGGGCTTGGATGAAATCTTCTTTGACTAGGTCAAAGCCTGGGCATTTTAGAATGGGTCAAAGGCTTAGGCACCAATTGTAGTGGGCTTGGGAGGGGAGGGTGCAATGGGCTTGAGGGCTTGGATCTAGGAACCACTTCCTTGGGGATCTAGACTGGGTGCCATTCAACATGTGAGCTCGTGGGCTTTAAGCACCGAGGGCCTGGTATGCTGGGGTGCCATCTTTTGGAGGGCTTAGACGACATGAAGGGAGTCCAGATGTTGGACTGGTGACTTGAGTGTGGGTCCAAGGGTCCTCTTCTTGAATAAGATTACATGGACATAAAAAGGCCTAACCGATAAGACATAAAATAGGCCTAAATAAACAAATGGACTCACTGAACAGATAAACAAGACTCAATGGACTAAATAAGGAACTTTCACTGACTTAGTGAACCCAACTGGCTCACTTTATTACAGGACTCACAAAATTTGGACTTCATTATAGGACTTAACAAAAATTGACCAATATATGACTTAGAGAACAAATTGAAGCTTGAAGTCTATGTCGATATGATGTCCTCATCAATTCTCCTGGGATGGGAGGAACTCGACCCTATCAAGTAAGAAGGTCGATCTGGCTCAGGTACTTCTCTAATGGGTCTAGGTTGAGGCGTTGCCGATCCTCTCGCTTGATCCATGAAACCTTAGATCTCGGTCGACCTTGCCAAAAAACCAAGTGACAAGGAAGCCTTTGATCCAGGAATTAGTGGATTGGTCATCCAGGATACACATAATCTTCCTCTCATAGGCTAATTTGATGGTGGACATGAGGGTTGGGTCACTCTCAAAGAAAGTATTAGGCTAAATCTCAATGGATATCATTGCTGGCTCCCTATACTCTACTAAGTCTGAGATATTGAAGGTTGAGCTTAATGCCTAATTAGGTAACTCAAGCACTAGGTCCAACTTTCTTTATCACTTTGATGCATCCAACTCACGAGTATGTAGCCTAATCATCACAAGATTTTCCTAGTGAACTCTTAGACTCTTATCGAGAATTAACCATGTTTGTTTGTAAAATCTTTGCTTACATTAATCTTATGATTAATTCCTCATGCGATCTCTAATCATGTAGTGCAAAAACTCAGAACACCTAATGCAGGCAAATGACTCATGCCACACTTATTGATATGCAGATTTGACTAAATCCTAAACAATGATTATCGGTTTAACCCTTTGTCAGGAGGGTGACATGCATATAAAAATGGTGCATGGACTCCACGAGATGCCATAGGGTCCTCCAAAAGTAAGATGCAACTATGACATGCTCAATGAATGAATGCAGTATGCAAACTTCTACAAAATGCAATCAATAGTGAGAAAAACATAAGAAGTTTCAGGAAAGGGTAGAAACTAAGATTTTGTGATGGGGAACAAGTATCGAATGATGCATTTCAAGAATTAAAGAGACTAAATGATGATGAGGAAAATAGACATGCAGCTATTTTACGTAAAAGAAACAAAAATTCATGAAAGGAACATAGGGAGAAACATGACTAGAAAGAAACTCTTTCAAAATAATTAAGAAGGGACCTTTGTGGTTTGAAAACCACACAGGTTAGGGCTAGCTTACTTTCCTATTTCAGATCTGAAAGAAGGGTATAAAGTTGGTTACCCAGCCATTAGTATTTTGACATGTAGCAAAAGACCACTCAAGAAGAAGTCCTAAGATGGAAAAGGGATTACTCTAGGTTTTGAGGCACCTGGTATCTGATTCCTTGGCATAATTGACCGTCATCTTGGAAACTAGGAGACCCGAGGATCCTGCACAGATAGATGGAAATGTTAAAAGAGTTAGATGGAAGTTGGGAGGAATGGAAGAGGAAAGTTAGGGATGGAAGAAGAGGCTTAGGCTTGGATTGAAGTGGGTCTGCTTTGGCACCCATAGCTTGAATCTTCTTCACTTGTTGGCATGGAGAACTCCATTGTAGTTGACCTCCCTTGGAAGATGGAGTAGACAAATTTGGAGAGGATTGAAGAAGGTTCTTCAAGGTTGGTCGAATGGGTTGGAAGAAATATTAGAAGCTTGATTGGCTAAGTAACCTAGGTCTCACACCTACCTTCTCTCAAGGGTCTTTGGCTAGCAAAGGAAGAAAGCTTTCTAGAAAAAAAGTTCATTTCATTCATCATCCTTTTTACAAGAGAACTTAGGAGCTTTTATAGACTTTAAGCTCCCTTTCAAATTCAAACTACACCTCCTTTCATGGAGAAAATCAAGGGGCATCCAATGAAGAGAGAAGTGGCCCTTTCAAATTTGAAGTTCCTAATTACAAGGGAGAAAATCAAGGGCATCCCAACGAAAGTGGAATGGCTCTTGCAAGGTGGCATCCCATGAAGAGTGGAGCTTCATTTGAATTTGTCTTGGGGGAAAATCCATGGTTGACTTGTCTTGGTGATGTGGCATTATCTATCCTCCAAGTGGCATGACTTGTCTTCCAAGGTGGCATGGTTCAAAGGTGATGTGGTGCTCCAAGTAGTTGGTGAAGCTGGTTGCAGTTAATCTGGCTTAATTGAAACCTAACTTCAAGTAGCTCTTGAACCCAACTCAACACAAAGCCTAATTGAACTCTAGTTGAACTTTAAAACCCAAATTGAAATAAAACAAGACTCAAATAAACATAAATACAGGACTCATAGACTTATTACAGGACTTAAATTCCTAGTCTTCTATCCATAAAAAACTTGGCATTAGTTGAAGCTTCTTCCTGAGCCTGGTGCCCACACCAGGTTGGTTCAGGGTTAGTCTAGAAGGGTAAGAAATAAGAAGATGGTATAGGGTTAATAAAAGAGTAGAATACAAGAAGGGGTTTCAGGGATGAGTCCTACCTAGACTAATGAGCTTGACCTTATAGGGTTAATGTATACCTACAGGGTCTGCATTATGGAAGAATGGCTCATTAATTTCAGGGAAGAGATCAATTGGAGTCAAAGGAGTGACTTCATCCTAAGGGGACTGATTTAAAGAGATCAAGTCCTTAATAAACTCTTCTAGCTCTTGAATCTCAGGACTAGACTCTATAATTGGGCTTTCTTCTAGTGGTTCCTCAAGTAAGATTCTAATAGTAGTATCTGGTGTCTCTTCCTCTAACTGTTCTTCCATTACAGTTTGGGTGTGGTCAGTGTCAACAAACTTTGGGTTGACCTCTATCTTGGTATGGTCATGGTCGACTAATTCTGGGTTGGCTTCTATCTGGGATCTACTGGGTCAACTAAATCTAGGTCTTCTATAGGTATGTCTTCTTCCTCTTCCTCATACTCAACCACTAAGCTTACATCAGCTTCATATATCTCTTCTTCAAGGTCATTCTAGTAAACCAATGGGTTGGTAGGAGGGGTTTGCTAAGGGAAAATTGACTAGTGGCCAGGGTAGGGATGGGTTGACTAAGAAGAAGTGGACTAATACCGGGCTCATATCTAAGGGTACTAATCCTATAGGGTTTAGGTTGACTAGGGTTGACTTGGCTCGGGCTGGATTGGCTTGGACATACTTGACTAGGTGCTAGGGTCTGGCTAGGGGTAATGGGACTGGGCTGGTCTAAAGGAAGTTGGCTATGTCTGGGCTTGGGTTCAGGAGGGTTACTCTTATTGGACTTAGATTGACTGATCATGAGTTCCCTCTGATTTGACTCGAATTCCCTAGCTATGTGATAGGCTTCCTCTAGGTCCTGAATTTGCCATTGAAACAGTTCCCACTGGATGTTTCTACGTAGGCCAGCTCGAAACCTCGACATGATCTTAGACTTAGGTTCAACTGTGTTACATCTCCTACTAAACTCATTAAATTAGTCAATGTATTCAGACACAGTTTTATTATCCTGTCTCAATTCTTAACATTATTCTAAAAGTTTATGCTCATAGGATAAGGGTTCAGCTCTATGGGTCTTGGGTTTACTGGGCTTATAGGATGTAGGTGCATAGGATCTGGGTGCATAGGAGCTAGTTCATGGGATCTAGGTGGGTACTTTTCTCAAAGTTCAAGTTTCATGTCGCTCCAAGTAGTTATGGGCATTTCTTCTTTTAGTCTAGACATTTCCTCAAACATATCCCAATCTACCTTGGCTTGGCGAACTAACTTACATTTAGCAAATTTGAATTGACGTATCCCATACATTTTCTCCTACTCAAAATACAAATCCATGTTGCCTTCCCAAACAAGATAATCTTTATAATCAAAGTCACCACCAAAGTTAGGTGTATATGTGCCAATGTAGTTAATGGCTCTCTCATTCGGATCTATGAAATCATAATTGGGTCTCCTATGATTGGACTTCTAGTATAGGTTAGAGTATTGGGTTCTCCTAGGGTTGGGCTCCAAGTATGGATGATGGTATGGAGTTCTCCTAAGGTTGGGCTCCAGTATGGGTCAGAGTATTGTGCTCTCCTAGGGTTGAGCTTCTAGTATGGTCAGAGTATTGGGCTCTCCTAGGATTGGACTCCCAGTATAGGTTAGAGTACTGGGCTCTCCTAGGGTTGGGCTCCATGGTCACACTATGTTGGGTTGGGTTGAAGCTATTAGTATTGGGCTCCTAATCTAATGCAAACAATCAATCAAGGGATTATGATATAGTCAAGCACACAAGGGTGGTTAACACGTACTAGGGTTTGCTAGACCTAAAGCCAAAGTGGAATGGGTCGACTCAACTTACACCCAACTTAACAACTAATCCTTCCACTGGCCAGGTAAGAGGTGGGGTGGTGCGAGGCTCCCCCTGCCTGTGACAGTGTCCTAATTAAGTAACACCAGTCTACTTAGGGCATTTGCCTTTGGACCTTTAGCCTTAGACACCAGTTTCCAGTAATAGTTGAGGAATTGAATGCACTAGTTTACCCACACAACTCGAACTCGACTTGTCAGTGTCCCTAGCTCACTAGAGCAGATTAGGTTACTACTTGATTTTAATTATGGTTTGGGTATGAATGCAAGGTGGTTGTTTTGGGCCCAAGACAGGTAATGACCTCCTGTCCTGATCTGAAATAGTGAAAGTGCCCTTAAGGTTAGTTTAATGCAAATGGTGAACACTCGATGAACCCTAATGCAATCTAATAACAAAATAGTGAATAATTTTTTTTTTTGAGCTTTTATGAGGAGGCAATTTAGATTTAGGTTGGTTAAGTTATCAAACAAAAATGGCTTGGTTTGGGTGGGGTTTGGTAGTTGATTAGGTTTGGTTTAGTCAGATACGCAGAAACTGAAATTAGAGTTTGTTTTGATGCAGAAGTCAGCATGGTTTTTAATGTATAAAAATTTTAAAAAAAAATTATAGAATAGATAATGACGTGTAAGGATGTTTCCTACAAAATTTCATGCAAAACAAAAATGGTATGATGATGCAAAACCTAGGGTTTCTAACTGGGTGCAGGAAGACATAGAATTCTGGTTAGGGTTTCTACGATGCTGATTTTTTGTAATTTTAGGTTCTATAAAATCTGAGAAAAATATTAGTAAAATAGAGGACTCAATTTTTATGAATTGATATAAATCTCAAAGAAAAATAAAATACCTAAGATTGTGAATCAGACTGAAACTCGGACCCCTAATGCAAATGATAGGATTTAGATCTTTGTTAAGGTTTTATTTTTACTATTTTTTTGTATATTCTTGGACCTGAAAAATTTCACAAAAAAACAGGAAAATAGAGGACAAAATAGAGGATATTCATCATGAAAATCAGAAAAAAATAAAAATTTTTGATGGGGAAACAGTCCTATGTTTTGAGGGGTTATGTAGAATTTAGGATGTAGAAATCTAAACTAAGATGCAAGAACATGCCCTAAATTATGCTCTGATACCAAAATTGATGAGGGACGGGATTCTAATATGATGCAGGATGATATGAAAGTGAGGAATATAAAAAAAAAAATAGATTAAAAGAGCAAAGATTTCTGATGTTATTTAGGTTTAGTTCCCGAAAATAGCTAAGACTAGGTTAGGGTTTCATGCAACAGTTAGAATTCCTACCCACATGCTAGAACAATCAATGAAATAAAGTAAGTAAAGGATTCTAGGTCTAAGAAGGCCTATTTGGAGCATGTTTAACTTCAAGAAATCAGAAAAAGGGAGATGAAAATTAGGTTTAACATACCAGGCAATGATTTCTAGTTGCTGTGGAAGAGATCATTCTACTCGGATCGGTGCCTAGATGATCCGATCACTTTCCCGTGAATCCACCGACTTTTTATTAGCTTCGTTCGAAGCCAAGGAAAATGTCATCCAAGGATGGTTTCACCAGAGGGATCCTGCAAATGTCAAAGGTTAGAGACGAACAAGAAGGAAAAAATAAGAAACTGGAGATCGGGTTGAACGAAGATTAGAAGATGGAGTTGCAGGGGGTTGGCAGCCTTGGAGGAAGCTTTGAACATCTGGATCTTGGAGAGGGCTAATGGTGGGCATCTTAGGGCTGTTGCTTGGATGGACAATGGCAAGGATTTAGTAAGAAGAAAAAAGAACAAGTCTCGCACACACTTCCAAAGAACACAAATTGTCATAAGAAAAATTCACCAGAGTTTATTTCATAAATAAGAGATTGTTTTATAAGAGGGAGAGGGGTGGGGTATTTATAGATTCACCCAGGACCCTTTCCCTATCAAAATTGGATTACAGGTTTGTATGAGACAAGGAGTACAAGGTTTAACTAGAATTAGGAGTACAAAGTTTGATCAAAATTAGGAGGCCTAAATTCTAGTAGGACTTGTTCATTGGACTCCTTGTGAAACTTGGTAGCTTTGACTATTCTCCATGGACTTGGGCTTGGATGAAATCCTCTTTGGCTACTTTGACTTTTCCACTCCTTGGTGGGCTTTGATGAATCTTCTTTGATTGGGTCAAAGCCTGGGCATCTTGGACTAGGTCAAAGGCTTGGGCACCAATTGTAGTGGGTTTGGGAGGGGAGGGCACCATGGGCTTAAGGGCTTGGATATGGGCACCACTCCTTTGGGGATCTGGACTGGGTGCCATTCAACATGTGAGCTCATGGGCTTGAGGCACCTAGGGCCTGGTATGCTGGGGCGCCATCTCCTGGAGGGCTTAAGCGACATGAAGGAAGTCCAGATGTTGGGCTGGTTGATGGGGGACATGTATCGAATGATGCATTTGAAGAATTAGATGGACTAAATGAAAATGAAATAGATAAACATTTAGCTATTCTACGTAAAAGAAATAGAATTATATGAAAGGAACATAAGGAAAAGAACTAGACTAGAAAAGAATCTCTCAAAGTAATTAAGAAGGGATCTTCGTGGTTAGGAAACCACACAGGTTAGGGCTATCCTACTTTCCTATTTCAGATCTGAAAGAAGATTATAAAGATGGCTATCCGGCTATTAATAATCTGAAATTAGAAAAGGGACACTCAAGATGAAGTACTAAGTATAGCAAGGAGTTACTATAGATCTAAAGGCACCTTGTTTATGATTCCTTGGCACAGTAGACCTTCACCTTGAAAACTAGGAGACCCGGGGATCCTGCAAAGATACATAGTAAAATTAAAAGATTTAGGTGGAAGAATGGAGAAATGGAAGAGGAAATTAGGAATGGAAGAAATGGCTTAGATTTGGCTTTAAGTAGATCTCCTTTGGCGTCCTTTGCTTGAATCATCTTCAATTGTTGGCATGGAGAACTCCATTATAGATGATCTCTTTTGGAAGATGGGAAGGTTGAAATTGGAGAGGCTTGAAGATGATTCTTCAAGGGTGGCCGAATGGGATTGGAAAAGGGACTAGTAGCTTGTTTGGTTAAGTATCCTAGGTCTCACACCTACCTTCTCTCAAGGGTCTTTGGCTAGCAAAGGAAGAAAGCTTTCTTAGAAAAAAAAATTGATTTCATTCATCATTCCCATTACAAGAGAATTCTAGGAGCTTTTATAAACCTTAAGCTCCTTTTCAAATTCAAAATGCAACACTTTTCATGGAGAAAATCAAGGGGTGTCCCATGAAGATAGGAGTGGCCCATTCAAATTTAAATCTCCTAATTACAAGGTGGGCACCCATAAAGAGTGGAGCTTCATTCAAATTTGAAAATTCATGGTTGATGTGTCTTGGTGATGTGGCATGATTTATCCTCCAAGTTGGCATGACTTGTCTTCCAAGGTGGCATGGTGCTTTGATGATGTGGTGCTCCAAGTAGTTGGTGAAGTTGGTTGTACTCATTCTTCCTTAATTGACGCCCAATGCAAGTAGATCTTGAACCCGACTCAATACAAAGCCAATTTAACTCTAATTGGACCCAAATTAAAATAAAACAGGACTCAATTATTCAAATAAAATAAATACAGGAGTCATAGACTTATTACAGGACTTAAATTTCTAGTCTTCTATCCATAAAGAACTTGGCATTAGCTAAAGCCTCTTCCTGAGCCTGGTGCCCGCACCAATTCTCCCCGGGTGGGAGGAACTCGACCCTGTCGAGTAAGGATCGGTTTGACTGTTGTATTTTTCTAATATATCTGGGTCAATTTGTTGTAGATCCTCTCGGGTAATCCAGGAGTCTTCAGATTCCGGTCGACCGTGCCAACGAACCAGATAACGCTGATAACCCTTATTTCTAGTAGCAATCACTTGGTCATCTAAGATACATTCAATCTTGTCACTCCGGTCTAGTGAAATTGCTGGTGGACACTTAGGTAGGGTTTCACTCTCAAAAGCAGGGTGAAGTTCAAAAGGCTCTCTCGGAATTAATGCCGGTTCTTTAAATTCTTTCAGATCAGAAACATTAAAAGTGGAGCTAATGCCATAATCAGGTGGTAACTCTAATACATATGCATTAGATCCTATTTTCTTAATTATTTTGAAAGGTCCAGCTCCCCGGGCATGCAATTTCTTCATAGTTCCTGGTGGAAACCTTTCAGGTCTAAGTTTTATCATGACATAGTCCCCTTCATTAAATTCTTTTATCCGTTTATGTGAATCAACCACATGCTTATAAACTTCATTACTCATTTGAATTTTCTTACTAATTTCCTTATGTAATTCTTTAAGATGCTGTACATATGACTCGGCAGACTCAGATACATGCGTGTGTGGGTAATGGGATAAGGTCGATAGGTCTCCTAGGTCTGTAACCATGGACAATCTCAAAGGGACTTTTACCAGTAGACCTATTGACCGAGCTGTTGTATGCGAACTCAGCATGAGGTAAAAGTAAATCCCAATTTCCCAGATTCTCTCCAACAAGGCACCTTAATAAGTTTCCTAGACTTCTATTTACAACTTCAGTTTGTCCATCAGTCTGAGGGTGGTAAGCAGTTGAGAATTTTAGTTTTGTTCCTAGTAGGTGCCAAAGAGTTTTCCAAAAATAGCTTGTGAAACGGATATCCCTATCTGAAACAATGGTTTTAGGTATCCCATGTAACTTGACTACTTGATCGAGAAAAAGCTTGGCTACCTGGAGGCATCAAAAGTTTGGGAACAGGGTATAAAATGGGCCATTTTCAAAAATCTGTCGACCACTATAAAGATTGAATCATGTTTTCTAAGGGTCTTGGGCAGTCCTAAAATGAAGTCCATACTAAGATCCTGCCATGGACAATCCGGCACAGGTAAAGGAGTGTATAACCCGGTGTTTTGTCTCTGATGTTTGGCAACCGCACATGTCCTACATCGGGCAACAATATTGGCTACTTGTCTCTTAAGGCCTGGCCAGTAAAATTTCTCCTCAATTATCAATATGGTCTTGTTTCTTCCAAAATGGCCAGCCAAACCTCCAGCATGGGTTTCCCAAATTAGAAAATCTCTCAAGGAAGTCTTCGGAACACAAAGCTTGTTTTCCTTAAATAGATAATCATCTAAAAGGGTGTACTCACTGTGGTCACTAGATGGTCCTAATTTCAGAGCTTGGTAAACTTCACTAAAGTCTGGACAATTATCATACTCATCCGTAAGTCTTTCAAATCCAATGACTTCAGTGCTAATCGAGTTCAGAAGCAGGGCTCTACGACTTAATGCATCGGCCACCTTATTCTCAGTTCCAGCACGATGTTTTAGGACAAACGTGTAGGCCTGGATGTATTCGATCCACTTGGCATGCCTAGGATTCAGCTTTTTCTGGGAATTAAGGAATCTAAGGGCCTCGTGATCAGAAAACAGGACAAATTCATGCGGTAGTAGATAGTGCCTCCAATTCCTTAAAGCTTGCACTACCGCATAGAGCTCTTTATCATAGGTGGAATACTTAAGCTTGGCTTCATTTAATTTTTCACTAAAGAAAGCTATGGGATGGCTCTCTTGGCTTAAAACTCCACCTATTCCAACTCCAGATGCATCACAAGCAACCTCAAAAACCTTGGAAAAATCAGGCAATCTTAAGATAGGTGCTTGTGTCATTTTCTTCTTAACATCTAGGAAGGCCCTATCAGCAGCTTTTGTCCATTCAAATTGGCCTTTCCTAATGCAATCTGTGATTGGCGCAACTATGGTACTAAACCCTTGAATGAATCTTCTATAAAAAGTAGCTAGGCCATGAAAACTTCGTACTTCATGAATACTTTTTGGCACTGGCCACTCAACAATTGATTAATCTTTTCAGGTCAGCAGAAACTCGTCATGTGTGACAACAAAACTAGGAAAATGACTCTATGGGTAAAAAAGTCACATTTCTTATGGTTTGCAAAGAGACTATTTTCCCTAAGAGCTAAACAGACTTGATTCAAGTGGTCCAAATGGTCCTTCTGGGTCCTGTTATATATAAGAATGTCGTCGAAGTAAACTACGACAAACTTTCTATAAATAACCGTAGGACTTGATTCATAATCCGAATAAAGGTACTAGGAGCATTGGACAGTCCGAAAGGCATTACTACCCACTCAAAAAGACCCTCCTTGGTCTTGAATGTAGTCTTCCACTCATCCCCTGGTCTAATCCTAACCTGATGATAGCCACTCTTAAGGTCAATCTTTGAAAATATTGTTGCTCCGGCCATCATATCTAACATGTCATCCAAACGGGGAATGGAAAACCTATATTTCATTGTGATCTTATTAATGGCATGACTATCAATGCACATCCTCCAAGTGCCATCTTTCTTAGGGGTCAGTAATGCTGGTATTGCACAGGGACTCAAACTCTCTCTAATAAATTCTTTCCTAAGGAGATCCCCTACTTGTCTTTGTAAGTCTAAATGTTCGGTAGGGTTCATCCTATAGTGTGGAAGGTTGGGTAGGGTGGCTCCTGGGACCAAGTCAATGGCGTGCTGGATGTCCCTAAGTGGTGGAAGCTGGTCAGGTTGGTCATCTAGAAATATATCCTTAAAGTCTTCTAACACTTTAGCCACTTCCTGAGGGCGTTCTTTTTGGGAAGGCTCCTGAATTTTCTTAGTGGTTAAATCCAAACATGTGTACCCTTAGTGAGTTCTTTCTCAATTTCCTTTCAGTGATCAAATTGACTCTCGTTTTCTTTTCCTTTAGGTGGCTTGATCCTCTCTTAACAGTGTCCTTAGGTGGTGTTGGGTTAATCACAAACTTCTTTCCTAGGTGCATGAATGAGTAAGAATTTGATCGGCCGTATAGGGTCGCATCATGGTCAAATAACCAGGGTCGACCTAGGATGATACTGCTCACTCCCATTGGTAAGACATCACACCACACTTTCTCCTGATAGGACTGTAATGGATTTGGACTAGGCACCTATGTTTGATAGGAATCGAAGTGGAGTCTATCCAAGAAACCTTATATGGAGTCGGATGGGGAACTGTGGACAAGCCTAAAGTTTTGACAGCACTAGTGGATATGGCATTTACACAACTCCCACTATCTATGATTATTTTACATACCTTATCCTCTAACTTGATGAATGTTTGTAGGATGTTAGTCCTACGCCAATCTTCCTATGTCGCGTTTTGGATAAGGATGCATCTAACTACTCCCAACATATCAGGCTCTATTTGTTCCTCGTCTCCTTCATACTCTTCAGCCAAATTGTCCTCAGCCTGATATACTTCCTCGACATTATCACCTAGGGGTTCTTTGGGTTCAGACTCACTTTCTTCTAATTCTCCTATGTGTAAGGCCCTAGTTGGACAATTGCTAGCGTAATGGCCTAACTTATAACATCTATAGCAAGCCACATTAGAATTTGGAGTCCTCTGAACTTTGGTGCTTTACCCCTATCATCTCTATGGGTCAGAGGGGTGCTAGGGTTGGGTCGACTAGGTCGCATCTGATTTGTTCCTGGCTATTGACTAGGTGCACTAGTTCTAGGGGGTTCGGGTTTGCGATAAAATGGTCCCCTATGAAATCTCTCGGCATCTGTGCTACCTGGTAAGCTAGCTCTAAGTCATGGACTTCTCTCAGAAATAACTCCTTCTGGATCTCTTCTCTCAATCCTGCCCTAAATCTCGACAAAGTAACTGACTCAGACTCATCTACATTGCATCTCATTACAAATTCATCAAATTTGGCAATGTATTCGGCTACACTCTTGGTTCCCTGGGTCAATCTCTGCCACTGGTCTAGAAGTCTCTGGTGGTAGGACATAGGAAGGTACTTCTCTCTAAGCCTAAGTTTCATTGCCCTCCAGGTTACTATGGGAACATCACCTCTTTGCCTAATGAACCTCTCGACATTTCCCCAGTACAGCCTAGCCTGACGAATTAACCTAAGCTTCGCGAACTTGCATTTTCTCTCCTCTGTCATGTCATACCAATCAAAGTACTGATCCATCTCTCCTTCCCAATCTATGTAAACCTTAGGATCCAGATTTCCATCGAATGTTGGTGCTTCTAATCTAATACTCCTAAGGGTTCTCTCATCACGGTCTGTCTGATCCTGATTGTGTCTCCTAGGGTTTGGCTCATAGACTGGATCATGGTGTGCTATCCTAGGATTTGGATCATGGACTCGATCAGGATTGGGCCTCCTAGGATTTGGCTCGAAGAAATGGTCTTGATGAAGAGTTCTTCTAGGGTTGATGGGTGTCTCAAACTCGGATTCAGGCTCTAACTCATTTTGGACTTCATGATTTCTTCCAGGGGTATGAGCTTCTAATCGATCAAGTCTAGCAGTGATGTGGGTTATCTGATCAGTCAAGTTTTGATTGGTCTGGGCTAATTGATCAGTTAAGTTTTGGTTCAGCCTGGTCATTTGGTCATTCAAGGATTTTATTAGACTCTCAAAGTTTTGTTCCATGGTTACACTAGGTTGGGCTTGGGTTTGCTGATAAGGTGCTCCTGATCTAGTTGCCATGCACACGGACTCAACTCAGACTAGGGGTTTTGCTAGACCTAGAGTACAAATCAAATATATGGTCAAATTGACAATCCGGGTTGTAGTAACTTGGCACCTGGCCAGGTAAGTGTAAGGTTAGTGGAGGTTCCTCTTTGCTTGCCTTAGACACCAATTTGAAATTGGCCAGGTAAGCGAACCAACCCACTTTCCTTCGAGCTCTAGTCCCTGAACCACTTGCCTAGACACCAGATACAAGCACACACAAACAGGGTGTCAAAGTTGGCTTGACACTTGACTCGACCCGACCTTGTGGGTGTCCCTAGCTCGCTAGAGCAATTAAATATCTAATCCATTTTAATTAGGGTTGGGCTCGTTATGCAAGTTGATGATTTTTGGGCTAGGGACAGGTAATGAAATCCTGACCCTATGTCAATTGTTGCCCTTAATTTTGTTTACCATGAAATGAATGCAACAAACATATGGATCCAAATTTCAGGTGCAGAATTAGTGTGTTGCAGTTCTCAAGTGATGGAAAAGTGCAATGTAACAAATTCAAAAAATTTAAAAAACTCACAGAAGATTGCTAACTTCTAGATGATATGCCATACAAAAGGAAATTTAAAAATAAATTTTATACTATGCTGAGCAGATACTGAAAACTAGATAAAAAAAAATAGGACTGAACATAAAGAATTTCAGTGATAGTGATGGGATGCGAGAATTTTCATTTTTTTTGTAATTTTTTTCTGAAGATGAATTTTATGTGATGATAACTAACTTAATATGGAGTAGAAAAAAATTTATTTCAATAAAAAATTAACTACTTTCATTCAGACTTTTATGCAAATCTCAGTCAGCTCATTCAGAAATATAGCAAGCAGAATTTAAACAAACAAAGGCATTTACATACCAAACTTCAACCTAAAAATTCACGTCCGGCCAGGGGCTCATTATTCCCATGGGTCGTGACAGTGTACTGGTGTACACCCGCTCAGGAGGCGTGAATTTTAGATCTAGATTGGATTTTAAAAATAAAACTAAGTAGCATGTATGAATGCTATGCATGCAGAAAATTTCAGCAACCTACCTAAATGCACAAATTCAAAAGTAACACTAACCTACCATGCTCTGATACCAAAATGATGGGGAACATGTATCGAATGATGCATTTGAAGAATTAGATGGACTAAATGAAAATGAAATAGATAAACATGCAGCTATTCTACGTAAAAGAAATAGAATTATATGAAAGGAACATAAGGAAAAGAACTAGACTAGAAAAGAATCTCTCAAAGTAATTAAGAAGGGAACTTCGTGGTTAGGAAACCACACAGGTTAGGGCTAGCCTACTTTCCTATTTCAGATCTGAAAGAAGATTATAAAGATGGCTATCCGGCTATTAATAATCTGAAATTCAGAAAAGGGACACTCAAGATGAAGTACTAAGAATAGCAAGGAGTTACTATAGATCTAAAGGCACCTTGTTTATGATTCCTTGGCACAGTAGACCTTCACCTTGAAAACTAGGAGACCCGGGGATCCTGCATAGATACATAGTAAAATTAAAAGATTTAGGTGGAAGAATGGAGAAATGGAGGAAATTAGGAATGGAAGAAATGGCTTAGATTTGGCTTTAAGTAGATCTCCTTTGGCGTCCTTTGCTTGAATCATCTTCAATTGTTGGTGCGGAGAACTCCATTATAGATGATCTCTTTTGGAAGATGGGAAGGTTGAAATTGGAGAGGCTTGAAGAGGATTCTTCAAGGGTGGCCGAATGGGATTGGAAAATGGACTAGTAGCTTGTTTGGTTAAGTATCCTAGGTCTCACACCTACCTTCTCTCAAGGGTCTTTGGCTAGCAAAGGAAGAAAGCTTTCTTAGAAAAAAAATTTCATTTCATTCATCATTCCTATTACAAGAGAATTCTAGGAGCTTTTATAAACCTTAAGCTCCTTTTCAAATTCAAAATGCAACACTTTTCATGGAAAAAATCAAGGGGTGTCCCATGAAGATAGGAGTGGCCCATTCAAATTTAAATCTCCTAATTACAAGTGGGCACCCATAAAGAGTGGAGCTTCATTCAAATTTGAAAATTCATGGTTGATGTGTCTTGGTGATGTGGCATGATTTATCCTCCAAGTTGGCATGACTTGTCTTCCAAGGTGGCATGGTGCTTTGATGATGTGGTGCTCCAAGTAGTTGGTGAAGTTGGTTGCACTCATTCTTGCTTAATTGAGCCCAATGCAAGTAGATCTTGAACCCGACTCAATACAAAGCCAATTTAACTCTAATTGGATCCAAATTAAAATAAAACAGGACTCAATTGTTCAAATAAAATAAATACAGGACTCATAGACTTATTACAGGACTTAAATTTCTAGTCTTCTATCCATAAAGAACTTGGCATTAGCTGATGCCTCTTCCTGAGCCTGGTGCCCGCACCACTGGTGACTTGAGTGTGGGTCCAAGGGTCCTCCTCTTGAATTAAATTACATGGACTCAAAAAGCCTAACTGACAAGACTTAAAATAGGTCTAAATATACAAATGGACTCACTAAATAAATAAACAAGACTCAATGGATTAAACAAGGAACTTCCACTGACTTAGTGAACCCAACTGGCTCACTTTATTACAGGACTCACAAAATTTGGACTTCATTACAGGACTTAACAAAAATTGACCAACACATGACTTAGAGAACAAATTGAAGCTTGAAGTCTATGTCTGATATGATGTCCTCATCATCTCTCTTTTCAAATTCCCACTCCTTTTCCACGCTACTAATCACATATCTCTTACAGGATCCCTAGTTCTCTCGATTAGAAGAGAAGTTTTTCTTTGCCATCCAACCATCAACGGGAAGATCTGCTCCAAAGGAACTAATATTTGGAATCCTACCATGAGATCTTGAGAGTTGAGTTCAGATTTGCTGCAATGGAGGAGGGAAAATCATTATTGGTAAGCAACCTATCCGAATCTCTTTAGATCTAATTATTTGAAGTAATGAAGTCCTAGTTTCGGTGGTTTCTTAATCATCGGATCCAGGGTTCTTTATGTGATTGCATGTTAATACATTGCAGGTAGTTAGTAGTAATTATCTCTTTCTTTCTTAAATTTCTTGATAGTTTATTTGAGTTTGCTGTCATTGCTCGTTAAAATTAAATCCTTAATCTTTAGATTAGCCCTTGCATCCATCCCGCATCATCTTAGGTATCAGAGCTTCTCGCATCCTGCATCAAAATTCTTTCCCTGCCAACAAGAACTCAAGAAGTTGCAACTCTTACTTTTCTTGCTTGTAGTTCATGAGGGTCTACAAATACCACCCTCAAACCCCTTGTATTCAATTAGTTTTCATGAAATAAAGTTGAGATTTTCTCTTCAATCCTTTACTGTGAGAGCATCGAACTCTGAGAGGGAGAGGACGTGTGGTCCTTTGGTGTGAGGCCTAGTTATCCATCATCCATCCATTCAAGAAATCCTAAATTCACCATCCTTCCTTCTCTTCTTCTTTTTTCCAATCTTCTCCACCTTCCACGCCAGCTAACCTTCTTCTTTTGACTGATTCCAGGTGACCAAGATCTAAATTGAAGGTTTCTTTGCCTCGGAACTAACCTCGTTGAAGATCGGAACCCGAAGATCGATAATCTTGAAGTTCTGCCGTGAATCCTAGAGTGCTGAAATTGATCTACATCAAAAGAGCTTCAAATCATCCGTTGGTAAGAGAAACCGCTCCTGAACTCTTTAGTTCTGATTCTTGGAAGCATTAATAGTTTGGGTGATTTCTTAATCATCATATCATGTTTCCTTAATTAGTTTTGTGAATCTACATTTCAGGTATCGAACTAGTTGCCTAGTTATTTCATCTAGGTTCTTTGAGTTCTTTATTCTAAGAATTGCTAAAACTCACTGCTCACATTTAAATGATTTTAATATTTCTAAAATTGGTTTTGCATCTCTCATCCTGCATCATTTTTTGGTATCAGAGCATGTTAAACTAAGGTTTAATTGCTAGTTCTTGAAATTTCTGCATGCTGAAATATGCATGCTAGTCTAAACCTAGGACTGAATTCTTATCAAAACCTTGCTGTTTTTTATTTATTTTTGCATAAATCAATCATATATTTAGTATTCTTAAATTCTGCAATTTCCTGGAATTTTTCAGATCTGAAAATAACAGAAAAAAATTTTGCAAAAGAAAACCCTAACAATATCTACATTACTGAAATTTCTGCAACACTAAAATAGGGCTGAAATTTAGTTTACCATAAAACCTTCAAACCCTAATTTTCTTTGTATTTAATTTACTGATATTAATCTATATTAATTCTACCATCTGCATAAAAAAAATATTTATTTTCTGTAATTTTCTGATCTTAATTTCGTGCATTAAGGTTTCATGTGCATGCATCATAATTGAAATCAACTTAAGGGCACTTTTACTCTGTTAGATAAGGGAAGGATTTCATCACCTTTCCTTGGCCCAAAAAAACTACCCTGCATCAACCCAAGCCTAACTAAAATCAATTAAAAATCTAAAGCAGCTTAGGACACCCACAAGGTCCGGTTCAAAGTATTGTGAGAAAACTAGTGCACTCAATCTTCTAGTTATTTTTAAATCTGGTGTCTAAGGCTAGAGGTCTAGAGGCAAATGCCCTAAGCAGACTTGTGGTTTTTAATTAGGACCCTACGTCAAGCAGTAGGAGCCTCCCAAAACCCCACCTCTTACCTAGCCAGTAATAGGGTAATTGTTGAATTAGTTATAAGTTGAGTTGACTCATTTTACTTAAGCTCTAGGTCTAGGAGCACTAGAAGCTAGGATTGCATTGCATGGCCACTAGATCAGGAACTCCATATCAGCATTCCCAGACCCAAACCAATCCCACCATGGACCCTAATATTGAGGCTTTGATGATATCTATGACTGAACAATTTATGAAACTCAATACTAGGTTTGATCAAGTAAAAGAGAGGCTGGGTAACCTTGAAGAATCCCATATGACCCATCCAGAGCCTAAAACACCTAGACCCACTCCCCCAGGTCCAAGAGCCCAATGTAGAGAACTCCCCCCTAAACCTAATCCTAGGCACCAATGATCAAGAAGAAAGAATCCATAGGAATATACGACTTGATGCACCCACCTTTGATGGAAGTTTAGACCTTAAGGTATATACTAATTGGGAGAGTGACATGGACCAGTATTTTGAATGGTATGAGATGTCGAAAGAGAGAAAATTTAAGTTTGCTAAATTTAGGTTAGTCCGATAGGCTAGATTGTATTGGAAAAATGTGGAACGACTTAATCAGTAAAGAGGAGATATGTCCATAGTCACATGAAGAGCTATAAAGATTAAACTTAGGGAGAAATACCTATCCTTGTCCAATGAGCAAAAATTGCTAGACCAGTGGCAAAAGTTGACTCAAGGCAACAAATCTATGTCTGAATATATAGCCAAATTGATGAATTTGTTATGAGATGTATCGTAGTTGAGTTGGAAGCTATCACCTTATCAAGGTTTAGAGCAGGCCTACATGATGATATCCAGAGAGAATTATTCTTGAGAGAAGTTCATGATTTAGAGCAAGTCTACTAGATTGCAAGGGATTGCGAGAGATTTCAGAGATGACCCATTACCGATCGACTCGAGCCTTTTAGGTTTAGTACCCCTGGAAGTAGACCTAGTACGAGCCAATTTCTAAATAGCCGACCCAATCTTCCCACCCCACCAACTAGTAAGGATGACAAAGGTAAGGCACCCAAAGTCCAAAGGGATAGGAACCAAATTGCACAATGTTTTAGATGTCATAAAGTTGGCCATTATGCTACACAGTGTCCTACATGAGCCTTACATATAGGAGAGCTTGAGGAAGAGAACCCAGAAACTATTGAAGAGTGAGAGGAAGAAGTATATGAGACTGAGAAAAATTTAGTGGATGAATATTGTGATGGAAATTCTCTCAAGGTGCTGGCGATCATGCAGCATGCGGAATTGACTTTCAAAATAAAATTTCATAGCATAATACCCTAACATGTATAACATGTATAGAAAACCCTAATTCTCAGGAAACCCTTGGGCAATTACAACTAATGAACCATCAAATAAAGTTAAGAAAAATACCTGGATCGTTGAAATCTAGCTTTTTTCACAAGGATCACAAGTGCAAGCCCTCCAACGATGATCTACACGAAACTCGGACCAAGGAAGAACTCCTTCAAGTTGCTTGGAGAAGTGGAACTCTTTCGGTAGCCTTTGGTCTATTGACCACTATATGACACCCTGTCCTACTGAAGGACACTCAAGACACTATCCTAAATCACTGTAGGATCTAGGACTACCCTCCTTAGGACCCTACAGGCTTATGTCCTAAAACCAAGCTTTGTCCTACTGTAAAAGAACTTGTCTTAAAAAGACAAGTCTTGTCCTAAAACAAGGAGGGAGGGAGAAAGTGGAAGAACACTCTGACTCTCGGGAAAATAAAACACTCAGACTCTTAGAAGACCGAAGTAGAAGTAGTTCTCATTTCACTGTACCCCTATTTATATTCTTAGATGGGGCATGAAATGCATCTCGACGACACTTATCAGATATGAAACATCATATCTGATAAGACTCTTCAGGAATGGAGAGTCATATCTATGTTCTTTCACTTACCAGATCAATCCCCATCGCGCCATGTGTTAAATAACGGTTTCTAAGATAGGGAGATGCCTCTTCTAATCCAAACTAACGTGAGGCTTGAAGAGTATCAGAGGTAGAAGGACTCTACCCTCTATTGTGCGCACGCATATTAAGAGGCGCGACTCTTCATGTGCGCGCCACCTTTCACATCTTCAAGCCATCCCTTTAAACTTTAAAGTGGCTATTAGACTTCTTAAGACTGTGGGGATAAAATGAAGAGGTGCCTTCCTGATGAAACTCTTAGAGTCTCATCTGTAGAAGGACTCTTAGTCCTTCTGCGCACCACTTATTTTCCCGGGTGTGCCAAAGGGCGCCAATAGTCTTTCCCTTTCCATTTAGTCCACCTAAAGCATCAAATTAACTTGGTCAAACATATGTAATATGGGTGTCATTGGAAAGGGCCTCAAATATGCTTTCTAACCATATCTTTTATTTTCAGATCAGAGGTCTGTAGGCCCTTCTGTGCCCTTTTGAAGTTAAGGTATCATTTAGGTACCAAGAGACCCATGCCATTGGGACTCTTCATATATGGCACCTAAAATGACCTTAAGTCCAAATTAAAATCAGATTAAGCTCTGATTTGGATAGCCCCACTTAGGACTCAACCTAATTTAGTTTTCATAATTAGGTTAGCCGAATTAGCAAGCAACCGGATCCAATCCAATTGGGTTAGGAATTAGGTTAGCCTACATATGCTTGTATGCAATCTAGCTAACCAATTAGGATCCTATTACCCTATTTAAATCATGAATGACATCCTTGGCTAAGTAGCTATTGTGTGTGACCTATTGGGCTCCACATCTAGCTGGCAGTAGATTTAAGTTTGAGCCGATTCGATCCGATTGAACCTGATTGACCTAATTAGGTCAAATTGGCTCACCTAATTGTCCAATTTAAATCACACAACGAATTGACTCATGAAACCAAACCAATTGGTTCATGAAAACCTACAAGACAAGATTAATGTCTAGCGACATGTCATGCCTACCCAGAAGATGAGGAATTTGTTGAAAAATATCAAAATACCCTTCAGTAGTAAGTTACCGTGCAATTCAATCTTTTGATCTCCTATTATCCCGATTAAGTGATAGGTATGGATAGATGTCAAACCCTAACAATTCATCATATCAAATCTCAGCTCGATCATGAGAACTCAGCTGATGACTGATTACATTCTACTAATGTCATCCTGCTTTGATCAAAGGCTCCTTGAGTCACTCATCGAAGAGATTGCATGGGATAACAATTCCTCTTACTAAGAATGATCGATTCCTTGTTGGTCCACTCACATCCTTCGTACACTTCCACCGTAGCCAGAACACCCCGTACATGTTGCAATGGCATGAATGAGTATGAACCAAAGTATGACTTAGTGTGCACGAGGAACCATGATGATGTCAGGTCTAAAGATCATATGCACAACTTCTACTCTGTGATCTATCTTTTGGCAAGTATAAGACTTCCATTGATAATCCCGGTGTGGATCAGTCTAGTGTACTTATACCCTGATGAGCACCCTTATCCTACTATTAGTTTTCTACACAAGTGGTTGTGAGATCAACTACCCTCATCAATTGAGCATACATAGGATAAGCTAGTCTTTCTGGATTCATCGATCCCCGAATCGATGGTCCAATGACTAGGAACATTCTAGATTAGGGTTTATAGAAAATTAGGTCTCACCATTATGAACTCCATCATAACCCTAATTTCATTGTCCTACTCTATGGGGTTTATCATAATCAATAAAAACATGACACATCAGTATATGATGAATCAAATACCTTTATTTATATGAAAGTATGTCATATATGAGCTGGAAGTTTACAAAAAAGGCCCTCATAATGATTAGCTCTTAGGGCACTTTTCTATCAAACTCCCACTTGCACTAAATCCAATTGCCCTTGTATTTTATGCACATACAATCTAAGTGAGGATCTAACTGCTGCTTGGCTAAAGCTTTAGTGAATGGGTTTGCTATATTGTTCTTTGTATCAACTCATTCAACAACGACATCTAGTCTTTCAATAATCTCTGAACGTGGTGGAATTGTCTTAGAATGTGCTTGGACTTGTAATGAGACCTTGGTTTCTTAGCTTGTGCAACAGTCCCAGTGTTATCACAGTATAATGGCACTTGCTATTGTACATCTGGAACCATGCCCAATTCCATGATGAATTTTTCATCCAGACAGCTTCCTTTGCTGCTTTACTAGTAGCTATGTACTCTACCTCAGTGACTGAGTCAGCTATTGTTGGCTGCTTTGTACTTTTCCAACTCACTGCACCACCATTCAAGATGAAGACATACCCTGATGTGGATTTGCTATCATTTAGATCTGATTGAAAACTAGGATCTGTATATCCTTCTAGTTTCAACTCAGATCCTCCATATATTAGGAAAATATCTTTAGTCCTTCTCAGGTACTTAAGAATATTTTTCACAGCTCTCCAATGATCCTCTCCTGGATCTGCCTGAACCTGCTCACTATGCCCAAGGCATATGCAACATCAGGTCTAGTACATAACATGGCATACATTATCGATCCTACAGCCAAAGCATAAGGAATCATAGCCATCCTCTCTCTTTCTTCTGATGTCTTAGGAGACATTTTCTTAGAGAGATGTATGCCTTGACTTATAGGTAAGTAACCTTTCTTACTTCCATTCATGTTGAATCACTTCAACACTAAGTCAATGTACCTAGATTAGGATAAGCCCAGCATCCTCTTGGATCTATCTCTATAGATCCTTATACCTAATATATAGGATGCTTCACCCAAATCCTTCATGGAGAACTTAGATGATAGCAAAGTTTTTACTGACTACAACATTGGGATATCATTCCCAATGATCAGTATGTTGTCCACATATAACACCAAGAAAACAAGTGCACTCCCACTTGTCTTTTTTATACACATGGTTCATCTATATTTTTGATAAAACCAAATCCTTTGATTGTTTCATCAAAATGGATGTTCCAACTCCTCGATGCTTGCTTAAGTCCATAAATGGACTTCTTTAATTTGTATACCTTATTTGGTCTCCAACTTGAGACAAAACCCTCTGGCTGTGACATATAGACTTCTTCCTCAAGGTTTCCATCGAGGAAAGCAGTCTTTACATCCATCTACCAAATCTCATAATCATGGTATGCTGCTATTGCAAGCAGTATTTGAATGGACTTGAGCATGGCTACTGGAGAAAAAGTTTCATCATAGTCTATACCATGTTTTTGTCTGAAACCTTTTGCTACCAGTCTAGCCTTGTAGGTCTCAACTTGACCATCTTTTCCAATCTTCTTCTTGAAGACCCATTTACACCCTATTGGGTTTATTCTTTTAAGTTGATCTACCAAAGTCCAAACCTGATTGGAACACATGGAGTCCATTTCAGATTTCATGGCACCAAGCCATTTGTCTGAGTCTTTACTCTCGACAGCTTCTGAATAGGTCACAGGATCATCATCCTGTATGATACTGGCTTCATTGTCATCCCCGATGACAAAACCATATCTGAGAGGTGCTCCCCGCACCCTCTCTGACCTTCGGAGAGGATGTGTGTATTGTGTTATTCTTGATCTATAAGAACCTCTGTTGAGGAACTTCACTTGAAGGCTCATTGGTTTGTTGGTTCTGTTCTTCACATAACTCAAGTGAAGAATCACTACATTCTTCTTGGATAAACTCTTGTTCCAAGAATGTAGCATGCCTACTAACAATTAACTTTTGTTCAGTAGCATTATAAAAGAGGTATCCCATACCTACTTTTGGGTAACCAACAAATCTACACTTGTCAGCTTTAGCACTTAACTTATGTCCAAAATTATTCTTGACATAAGCATGGCAACCCCAAATCTTCAAGTTCTTAAGACTTGGTATTTTGCCATTCCATAACTCATATGGAGTGCTACTTACTAACTTAGATGGAACCCTGTTTAATATATGTGCTGCAGTCTCCAGGGCATGTCCCCAAAAGGAAATGGGAAGATCTGTGAAACTCATCATGGACCTCACCATGTCCAATAAGGTGTGATTTCTCCTTTCTGCCACTCCATTTAACTGGAATGTATAAGGAGGGGTCCATTCAAAAATAATGCCTTTGTCCTTTAGATAGTTTAGAAACTCACTAGACAAGTATTCACCACCTCGATCAGACCAAAAAGCTTTAATACCAAGTCCAGTTTGTTTTTCAACCATACTTTGATATTCTTTAAACTTATCAAAGGCTTTGGACTTGTGTTTCATAAGATACACATGACCGTACCTTAAAAGTGATGAAATAAGAATATCCTCCTCTGGCCTGAGTCGACATAGGTCCACATACATCAGTATGTACTAGACTAACAATTCAGTTGCCCTCTTTCCATGTCCAGTGAATAGAGACTTGGTCATTTTTCCTTTGAGACAAGATTCGCAAGTTCATAATGATTGGAAATTAACAGAGTCAAAGTAATTATTTTTAACTAACTTGTTTATTCTTGACTCACTGATATTACCTAATCGGCAGTGCCAAAGATATGTGACATTGTCATTATCTTTTTTCCTCTTCTTATCATCAATAAGAAAAATATTATATTGAGTTGCAAAGTTAGAAGACCATTTACAAAAGATCCATGTCCAAGTATTTTATTATTATGAAGAATAGAGCAGCCACTGCTCTTTACATTTATTTCATATCTCTGTTGTAATAACAAGGGTATAGAAATAATGTTTCTAATAATATCTAGTACATAGAAGCATTCTTCTAACTTTATTACTTCACCCGATGGTAATAAATGAAGATAGGTACCTACAGCTTTAGCATGTATAGCTTCACCACTGGCCCCATACAGCTTAAAGTAACCCCTCTTCAATCTTCTAATTCTATGGAGTCCCTGCAATGAATTGCATATATGAGATACACATGCGGTATCCAATACACATGAATTAGAAGTGGAAGCACTCAATGATAAATTAGTTTGTATCATGTACAAATCTTTAGATGCTCCACTTGCATCTTGCTTTACACTTGCAAGGTAAACCTTGCATTTCTTCTTCCAATGCCCAGTCTTGTTGCAATGGAAACAAGCTCCATCAGGCTTTTTAGCTTTTTGAGATGCTCTTCGTAGGGTTGAATCTTCTTTTCATACCCTTCTTCATTGCTTGATTTTTCCTATCAACAAGAAGGACCTAAGCCTTATCTCCTTTAAAGTGGCTCTCAGCTGTCTTAAGCATGTTAAGCAGCTCTGGCAATGAAATGTTCAATTTGTTCATATGATAGTTGAGAACAAATTGAGAGAAGGAATTAGGGAGTGATTGTAGGATTAAGTCTTGATTGAGTTCACCATCCATGAGAAACCCTAATTGACCCAATCGAGTGATCAAGTCAATCATTTTCAGCACATGGGTTTGCACAGGTGAACCCTCACTCATCCAAGCATGGAACAACTACTTTGATATCTCGTATCGAGCATCTCTACTTTGCTCTCTATATAGCTCCTTTAAATTGAGCAATATGGACTGAGGTTCCATGCCTTCATGTTGCCTCTGGAGCTCGTTACTCATTGAGGCCAACATGATACATCTGACAGTAGTACTGTCATTTTGCCACATCCTATATATGGCAATTTCCTCCTCTAATGCATCCTCTCCGATCATCACTGGATCCGAAGAATCAAGTATATATGAAAGCTTTTCCTGAGTTAAAACAATCCTCAGGTTCCTCAACCAGTCCACATAATTTGGACCAGTTAACTTGTTAGCATCCAAGATGCCCCTTAGTGATAAGTTTGAAGCCATTATAATAAATGTCCTATATTTAATTAAAGAATAATATTAGCAGACCACTCAATGATGACATTCATAATTGGATAAGGACTTTGTATCTAATTATGTCTCCCACTATTTTCTTCAAATACCATAATCCTCAATTATGGTAAGCGACAAACCTTCTTGGTTTCCTTAGTGGGGTTGAGATCCTTATTCCTCACAAGTGCCTTGTGTGTACACAACAAATACACATGAGTTCAAAGGTAGGACAACCTTTCAATTGCAACCCATGCAATTCTCAATAATTATCTTTGCCTTTAGGACACTTATGGCCTTGTGTGTACACAACAAACCATAATGTCTTAGTTTAGTCGAACCCTTCATTTCCATATAGCCATGATTAAATAATGTTGCCCTTGTGTGTACACAACAAAGTAACATATCCAAACATGCTATAAAGCACTAAGTGCACCAAGACAAATCTTATATCAATTCCTAGAGTAGGCCTTGTGTGTACACAACAAACCTACTATAGTTTTGACATAAATTTGGCTTAGCATGAAGGAAGGCAACTTATAGTATATTTAACCAATTAGCATTACCAATTAAGATTTAGATATTACCAAATTGGATAGGTAAGTGAGAGGGGTGAGGGGGTCACCCCGTTGCTTTCCTTAGACACCAATTAGATTGGCCAAGTCAGACAACGGGACCAATTAAAAAACCTCATTCCCTTTACCTTCCTAGAACCACTTGCCTAGACACCAATTAGCTGATCAAACCTTAACCGGTTTTGCATCTTGACTAATTTTTATACTATGACTAAATATGCTTTTTGATGAGGGCTTTAATGGTCTCAAAACACATTCTAAAACTATCATGATAATAGTGTTTATTACTGCAAGTATAAACAAAACATGATATCCAAGTTTATAACAAATATAAACCCAATGTATATCACTCTAGCATATGCATTAAAATTCATGTCATCAAGCATATTACCCTAATATGCATAGCATTATATGACAATTAGCATATTACCCTTATATGCAAATCAAGACATGATAAATATCTTTCACCTCACTTATTCATGGGATATGGCCACAATGGCACCCCTACACGCCATAAGAGACGCATTGAATGGGAAGAGAGGGCCTTTAAACCCTACTTAGCTCCTATGATTGGATGGCCATGGTGACTAACCCAATCCAAAGTAGCTACTTGGTTCATGCATTATTTCATATTGACATAATATCATACATATGAACATGGTCGAGTGGACTTGATAAGGTTTGGTTCGGCTCGGTAGTGGAATTTAATCAAACTCCAAAATGATTCATAATTGGAATGCCACAAGGATTGCTTTGATACCACTGATAAGAATTCTCCCAGGGTGCTGGGGATCATGCAGCATGTAGAATTGACTTTCAAAATAAAATTCATAGCATGATACCTTAACATGTATAACATGTATAGAAAACCCTGATTCCCAGGAACCCCTTGGGCAATTACAACTAATGAATCATCAAATAAAGTAAACAAAAATACCTAGATCGCTGAAATCCAACTTTTTCCATAAGCCTCACAAGCACAAGCCTTCCAACGATGATCCACATGAAACTCGAACCAAGGAAGAACTCCTTCTTGTTGCTTGGAGAAGTGGAACTCTTTTGGCAGCCTTTGGTCTATTGACCACTGTAGGATACCTTGTCCTACTGAAGGGCACTCAAGACACTATCCTAAACCACTATAGGATCTAGGACTACCCTCCTCTAGGACCCTATAAACTTATATCCTAAAATCAAGCCTTGTCCTAGTGTAGAAGAACTTGTCTTAACAAGACAAGTCTTGTCCTAAAACAAGGAGGGAGGGAGAAAGTGGAAGAACACTCTGACTCTCGAGAAAATAAAACACTTAGACTCTCAGAAGACTAAAGTAGAAGTAGTTTTCAGTTCACCATACCCCTATTTATAATCTCAGATGGGGTGTGAAATGCATCCCGACAACACTTATCAGATATGAAACATCATATCTGATAAGACACTTCGGGAATGGAGAGTCATATTTGTTGGGATCCGATGCAACACAGCGGAAGGGTAATTTCAAAATATAAAAATTAATATGCACCAAAACCCTAAACCAGGAACTCCTTAATATGACTAAAATGTATGAAGACTAATATTCTTATGCAAATTAGAATTAGAATACTAACCTGTAACCGCTAATTTCAATTTGATGAAGATTTAATCTTGAAGATGAACGGGCTATTTGAGTTCACCAGGCATCCAGGTGTCCGCCCTCCGATGGTGATCCACACAAAGCAATGACCATGATCCTAACTCCTTGTTCCAATGGTTCCTTCAATTGAATTCTTCTTCCAGGAATTCAATACTTGAACTATGGCTGGAAATCTTCCACTCAAAGGTGTGTCTTCTTCCTTCTTACCCCTTCTCCGAGACCTTCTACCAAGACTTAGAACCTTTAGGACACCTTTGTCTTGAAAGTAAGACCTTGTCCCTAAATTCTCAATTAAGGTATAATTAGATCCAATTAAACCCAAATCGAGTCAATTCGGAACCCTAATTCGATTACGATTCGAATAGGAGTTAGGATTTGCAACACTTGCTAGAGTGTCTTCATGCAAATGACTCTTGATCAATTTTTTTAAGTGTGTGACCCATTGGGTTCCACATCTAGCTGGCAGTGGGTTCGAATACAAGTTGACCTAATTTGATTAGAACTCTTTATAATCGATTTAGGTCAAATCGGGCTTACCCGATTTTGATCAATTAGGACTCTTCCTAATTCAAATCAACCCACAAGAAAAGATTGACGTCTAGCAACGTGTCATGTCTACTCGGAAGATATGAAATTCTGGTGAAATACCAAAATTACCCTTCAGTAGAAAGTTACCGTACAATTAAATCTTCGATCAGCCTGCACCCAAAATATAATTATGGATATGGATATATGTCAAATCCAATATTATATTTGTTTCTAGATCAATTTTATATTGATGATTCAATTATCTTGATATTAGAAACCATCTCTAATATCTCTACTTTGATCAAAGATTCCCTGAATCATCATCGATTGATAACTAGCTAGATGCAATCTCCTCTTACTGAGAGTGATCGATTCCTTGTTAACCTACTCATTACCTTCATATCCAATTCACCATTCCCAGTATCAATCCTGTGCATGACTCAGTGTCATGATTAGGATTGAACCAAAGCATGGGTTCATGTACATAAGGTACTTATGGCAGTCTCAGGTCAAAGGATTACTTGTACCACTCCCACTATGAGAACCTTCTATTGACATGTAGCTAAGATTCCATTAGATGTTCTCAAGTTGGATCATATCAGTAAACTCATTCTCTAATGAGCACCCACATCCTAGTATTAGTGTCATACACAAGTGACTGTGAGAGCAGTCACCCTATTCAGTATACATAGGATGTGCTAGTCTTACCGGAAAAACCCTGATCCCCTACTCAAGGTTCCTTCGACTAGGAATATTTTTGATTAAGGTTTTAAGACTTTAGATCTCACTGGTATGATCTCATCATAACCCTAAAATCATAGCCCTAATCTATGGGGTTCATCATATAATAATAATCACAGCGTATGATGAAAAATAATGCCTTTATTAGAATATTATCAATTACAATGGTTTGGGAGATACAACATAGATTGGCTTGTAGGGCATATCCATTTCAATCTCCCACTTTCACTAAAGTCAATCGCCTTTAAATCTTAACCCCATACTCTCGAGGTGGCAATCAAACTCTCGATGTGGTAGAGCCTTAGTGAACGGGTCTGCTACGTTGTTCTTTGTATCAACTCTATTTATGAAGACATCTTGTCTTTCTACTATTTCTCGTACGAGATGGAAGCGTCTCAGAATGTGCTTGGACTTATGATGAGCTCTTGGTTCCTTAGCTTGAGCAACAGCTCCAGTGTTGTCACAGTAAAGTGGCACTGGATTTTCTATCTCAGGAACAACACCCAACTCTGTGATGAACTTCTTCATCCAGACTGCTTCCTTGGTGGCTTCACTGACAGCTATTATTCTGCCTCTGTGGTTGAGTCAGCCATAGTCTGCTGCTTGGTACTCTTCCAACTTACTGCTCCACCATTTAGGTAAAAACATATCCCGATATGGATTTGCTATCATCAGGGTCTGATTGAAAACTAGAATCAGAATAAGCTTTTAGTTTAAGATCAGAACCACCATAAACCAGAAAAATATCCTTAGTCCTTCTCAGGTACTTAAGAATATTTTTAACTGCTTTCCAATGATCCTCACCTGGATTAGCCTGAAACCTACTGACAATGCCTAAAGCATATGCCACATCAGCCTGGTACATAACATGGCATACATTATGGACCCTATTGCTGAAGCATAAGGTATAGAATTCATTCTATTTCTTTCTTCAGGTGTCTTAGGAGACATCCTTTTGGAAAGATGTATGCCTTGACTCATAGGAAGATAACCTCTTTTACTTCCATCCATGCTGAATCTTTTCAGCACTAAGTCAATGTACCTAGATTGGGATAAACCTAGCATCCTCTTAGACCTATCTCTATAGATCTTAATACCTAGTATATAGGATGCTTCTCCCAAATCTTTCATGGAAAACTAGTTTGATAGCCAAACCTTGACTGATTGTAACATTGGGATATCATTCCCAATGAGGAGTATGTCATCTACATACAAAACCAAGAAGACTATGGCACTCCCACTAGTCTTCTTATAAACATAGGGTTCATCCACATTTTTTATGAAACCAAACCTTTTAATAGTTTCATCAAAATGGATGTTCCAACTCCTTGAAGCTTGCTTTAATCCATAAATGGATTTCTTTAACTTGCATACTTGATTAGGTTTATTTTTTGAAATAAAACCTTCTGGCTGTGACATGTAGACTTCTTCCTCAAGGAAACCATTGAGGAATGCAGTCTTCACATCCATCTGCCAGATCTCATAATCATGGTATGCTGCTATAGCAAGTAAAATCTGAATTGATTTGAGCATGCAACAGGTGAGAATGTTTCATCATAATCAATTCCCTATTTTTGTCTAAAACCTTTTGCCACTAATCTAGCTTTATAGGTTTCAACTTGGCCATCAGCCCCAATCTTTTTCTTATAGACCCATTTGCACCCAATAGGATTAAACCCTCTGGTGCATCGACCAAAGTCCATACTTGGTTGACATACATAGATCTATCTCGGATTCTATGGCTTCTTGCCATCTATCTGAATCAGTACTCAAGATAGCTTCCGTATAGGTCAGAGGTTCATCATTTTGAATGACTTGGGCTTATTATTTTCAATAATAAACCCATACCTCTCAGGTGCCCGTGACACTCTATCAGACCTACGGGGAGGAGTTTTGTGTTCTGGTTCTGATCTAACTATATGTTCTATTGATTGAGAATTGTCTATATGTTTCTTGTACTTCTCCAAGTTCAATAGTTCTACCATTGCCCTTTTCTAAAATAAACTCTTTTTCTAGAAAAGTGGCATGTCTGCTGACAAAAATCTTTTGTTCAGTTGGATGGTAAAACAGATATCCTCTACCCTCTCTAGGATATCCTACAAATAGACATTTATCCGCTCTAGGTTCCAACTTATGTCCAAAATTTTTTTAACATAAGCTGGACATCCCCATACCTTAAAATATTTAAGATACGGTTTCTTTCCACTCCAAATTTCAATGGAGTACTAACAACGGATTTAGAAGGTACTTTGTTCAGAATGTAAACAGTAGTTTCTAGGGCATGACCCCAGAAGGAAATGGGTAAATTTGTGAAGCACATCATGGATCGTACCATATCTAATAAGGTACGATTCCTCCTTTCAGCTATACCATTTAGCTGTGGTGTATAGGAGGGGTCCATTCAGAAAGAATTCCATTAACTTTAAGATAGTCTAAAAACTCCGTGGATAAGTATCTCTCCTCGATCAGACCGAAGAACTTTAATACTTTTCCGGTTTGTTTTTCGACCATACTTTGATACTCAAATTTATCAAAGGCTTCAATTTATGTTTCATAAGATACACTTATCCGAACCTAGATAAATCATCTGTAAAAGTGATAAAATATGAGTATCCACCTCTGGCCTGAGTTGTCATTGGACCACATACATCAGTGTGTATAAGTCCTAATAACTCAATTGACCTTTCTCCATGTCCAGTAAATGGAGTCTTGGTCATCTTACCCATGAGACATGATTCGCAAGTTCCTAATGATTCATACTCATAAGGATCAAGGAATTTTTTCTTGTATAACTTGCTTATCCTAGACTCATTAACATGACCAAGTCGATGATGCCAAAGTAAAGTTTCATTAAAGTCCTCTCTTTTTCTTTTATTATTGACATGAAAAACACTATCATTGGAAGAAAGAGTTAAGAGCCCATTGATAAATATGCAAGAACAAATAATTTTATTAGACAACATTATCGAGCAACCAGTGCTCGTTACATCCATTACATATCCTTGTTTCAATAACAAGGGAAAGATACAATGTTCCTAATAATCTTAGGCATATAATAACAATTATGTAACTCCAAGATCTTCCCTGAAGGCAACTTCAGAATATAGGTCCCTACAGCTTCTGCTTGGATGATATCTCCACTAGCACCGTAGAGATTGAAGTCACCTTCCTTCAATACTTTAAGCTTGTGGAGGCTCTGCAAAGATTTGCATATATGGTAACCACAAGCGGTATCCAATACCCAATATTTGAAACTGAAGAATTTAATGTCAATATAGCATGTATCTCATACATACCTTTTGGCGCATCTGATGCACCAGGCTTCACGGTTGCAAGGTAAGCCTTGCAATTCCTTTTCCAATGTCCCCGCTTTGCCGCAAAAGAAACAGGTTGACTGTTTGGAGGCCTTCTTTCCTTTCTTATTCTTATTGATACCACTCTTAGGGTTTAGCCTCCTATTAAAACCCTTTTTTCCTGATTTCTTCTTATTGGTCTTATTAATAAGAAGAAGTGGAGCCTTTTCTTTCTTTATGTGGCTCTCCGCTGTTTTTAACATATTCAACAGCTCAGGCAAGGAAGTGTTCAGTTTGTTCATGTGATAATTCAAGACAAACTGAGAAAATGACTCCGGGAGTGATTGCAGGATTAAATCCTGATTCAACTCCCCATCCATGATAAAACCTAATTGACCCAATCTGGTGATCAAGTCAATTACCTTTAGAACATGATCCTGAACAGATGTTCCCTCTGTCATCCTAGCATGGAATAACTGCTTAGATATTTCATATCTAGCAGTTCTGCTATGTTCTCCATAAATTTTTTTAAATTGAGCATTATGGATTGAGTATCCATGCTTTCATGCTATTTCTGTAACTCATTGGTCATAGAGGCTAGTATGATACACTTGACAGTAAAGGAGTCATTCTGCCACATTTTGTATGTGGCCATATCTTCCTCTGTGGCATCATCCCCTAGTGGATTAAGACTAGGGGTATCTAGAATATAAGAAAGTTTTTCTGAACTCAGCACAATCTTTAAATTTCTCAACCAGTACACATTGTTCGGACCAGTCAGTTTGTTGGTATCTAAGATACTTCGCAGTGACAATGAAGATGCCATTTATCTATATTTAACAAAGAACAATACATAAGCAAACAACCATGAAATGACTTACATAATTAAATTAGGTCTTCAATTTAATTATGTCTCCCATTATTTTATCAAAAATCATAGCCCTCACTATGATAATCGAGAAGAACCCTGATCGATTTTTCTTAGTGAGATTGAGATCCTAATAATTTATAAAAGATCTTGTAGAAAACACAACAAATCTTTTATAAGCTCAAAGGTAGGAAACTCTTCCAATTATATCTCATATAATTCTCAAAAGTAACTTGGCCTCTAGAACATTTTTAGTCTTGCAGAAAACACAACAAACCATAATATTCTAGTTAAGTCAAGACCCTTTCATTTCTATATAGTCAATACTTAAATATAATGCCCTTGCAGATAACACAACAAAGCATTATACTGAATATACTGTAAGCATATCTATGCACTAGACTAGTATTATGTCAATCACCATATTAGGTCTTGCAGATAACACAACAAACCTAATGTGCTTCATAACACAATAATGATCCAGCATGAAGGAAGGCCAATATATAGTATTTTTAACACTAAGCATTTTAGTCAAGATTTAAATTTAATCAAATCAGCCAGGCAAGTGGAAGAGATGTGGGAGTCCCCCCGTTGCTTTCCTAGACACCAATAAAAATTGGCCAGGTCAGTCAACGGAATCAATTAAAAATCACAATTCTCTTTACTTTCCCAGAACCACCTTTCTAGACACCGAATGATCAATTGTACATCATGACTAGTGATGCTTATTAGTTAAATATACTAAGACTTAATATAATTTTTTTTTTTTTTTTTTTTAAGAGGAGGGATTTATAAATTGCCACACATCCTTATATAATGTATCACAATCAACATATCACTCTTATAAATAAACAAATATGTGCTAAGTGTGTCATCATACTAGGACAACCATTTATCACATAATAGATCCACCATTATGCCAGGGCAACCTTATTCCAGTATGATGACTTCAAAACTAAACATATCTCTATAATAATTAGGTTTTGAGTGAAAGACCCTAACTAGTGGCATACATCAAAACATATATGCAATCAAAGATATGCTAAGTGTAGTAACATATTAGGATTTAAAAACCCTAAGATATGACATACAAACTATCATAAATTATAGTCCTATTTAAGGTGGCTCTGATACCACTGTTAGGATTCGGTGCAACGCAGCGGAAGGGTAATTTCAAAATATAGAAATTAATATGCACCAAAACCTAAACCAGGAACTCCTTAATAAGACTAAAATGTATGAAGACTAACGTTCTTATGCAAATTAGAATTAGACTACTAACCTGTAACCGCTAATTCCAATTTGATGAAGATTTAATCTTGAAGATGAACGGGCTATTTGCATTGTTTCCTTTACAGAGTAAAACTCTGTCGAAACTCTGCTACTAAACAAGGTTAAGAGAGAAAGTCTCCGACGGTAAAGGAAAGAAGAATTCTGATCCAATTCTTTCCTTCCCTCCGATGGTGATCCACACAAAGCAATGACCAAGATCCTAACTCGTTGTTCCAATGGTTCCTTCAATTGAATTCTTCTTCCAGGAATTCAATACTTGGATTATGGCTGGAAATCTTCCACTCAAAGGTGTGTCTTTTTCCTTCTTACCCCTTCTCCACCTTCTACCAAGACATAGAACCTTTAGGACACCTTTGTCTTGAAAGTAAGACCCTGTCCTAAAAAGATTAATGCTTGTCTTTAATTGGTGGAGAAATTAAGACAAAGATGTCTTAATGTAAGGAAGAAAAGAATTGGATCAGAACTCTTCTTTTCCTTTACCGTCGGAGACTTTCTCTCTTAACCTTGTTTAGTAGCAGAGTTTTGACAGAGTTTTACTCTGTAAAGGAAACAATGCAAAAACAAGAAGGGGAGAAAGAGTCTTCAGGAGAGGAAGAAAGGAAAAAAAATCACATCATCGAGTTCTGATTCCCACCCCTTTTTTTTTATAGTTTTCAGAGAGGCGCCCTCAAAACTCTCCGATAACAATTTCTCACGCCATTTCACTTTTTTCCATGCCCATTTCCCTTCTTCCTACGTCTTTCCTTTTTCTCACGGTATTCTGGATTATTTCTCATGGCCTTCCAGATCAATCCTCATGACTTTTCTCAAAAGAAGAAGTCATGATGATTGGTAGAAAAAAAGTCGCGAAACTTGAATCTCTGAAGAGATCTGATTTCGTGCTCCCGGAAGAAACTGCGCTTTCTTTCTTTCTTAAAAACCTCTCCACCCATTAGATTATCATCCAAGGGTGGACAAATGAGGTTCTAATACTAAGAAAAAGGCTGCCCCATCTTAATTCATCGGAGAATTAAGTGGGCGCGCGCCAAGAGTCCATGCGCCCATGGACTCCTCCAAATGGCATGCCAAGAGTCCATAAGCGCATGGACTCTTGGTGTTTTGGCGTGCAAGGGAAGGGGACGGGTGGGGAAGTGGCCTAGCTAAATGGTTAGCCAATTGGGTTAGCCATAATCCCTAAATTCTCAATTAAGGTATAATTAGATCCAATTAGAACCCAAATCGAGTCAATTCGGAACCCTAATTCGATTACGATTCGAATAGGAGTTAGGATTTGCAACACTTGCTAGAGTGTCTTCATGCAAATGACTCTTGATCAATTTTTTTAAGTGTGTGACCCATTGGGTTCCACATCTAGCGGCATGGGTTCGAATACAAGTTGACCTAATTTGATTAGAACTCTTTATAATCGATTTAGGTCAAATCGGGCTTACCCAATTTTGATCAATTAGGACTCTTCCTAATTCAAATCAACCCACAAGAAAAGATTGACGTCTAGCAACGTGTCATGTCTACCCGGAAGATATGAAATTCTGGTGAAATACCAAAATTACCCTTCAGTAGAAAGTTACCGTACAATTAAATCCTTCGATCAGCCTGCACCCAAAATATAATTATGGATATGGATATATGTCAAATCCAATATTATATTTGTTTCTAGATCAATTTTATATTGATGATTCAATTATCTTGATATTAGAAACCATCTCTAATATCTCTACTTTGATCAAAGATTCCCTGAATCATCATCCGATTGATAACTAGCTAGATGCAATCTCCTCTTACTGAGAGTGATCGATTCCTTGTTGACCTACTCATTACCTTCATATCCAATTCACCATTCCCAGTATCAATCCTGTGCATGACTCAGTGTCATGATTAGGATTGAACCAAAGCATGGGTTCATGTACATAAGGTACTTATGGCAGTCTCAGGTCAATGGATTACTTGTACCACTCCCACTATGAGAACCTTCTATTGACATGTAGCTAAGATTCCATTAGATGTTCTCAAGTTGGATCATATCAGTGAACTCATTTTCTAATGAGCACCCACATCCTAGTATTAGTGTCATACACAAGTAACTGTGAGAGCAATCACCCTATTCAGTATACATAGGATGTGCTAGTCTTACCGGAAAAACCCTGATCCCCTACTCAAGGTTCCTTCAACTAGGAATATTTTTGATTAAGGTTTTAAGACTTTAGGTCTCACTGGTATGATCTCATCATAACCCTAAAATCATAGCCCTAATCTATGGGTTCATCATATAATAATAGCGTATGATAAAAAATAATGCCTTTATTAGAATATTGTCAATTACAATGGTTTGGGAGATACAATATAGATTGGCTTGTAGGGCATATCCCTTTCAATATTTGTGTTCTTTCACTTACCAGATCAATCCCATCGTGCCATGTGTCAAATACCAGTTTCTAAGATAGGGAGACACCTCTTTTAATTCAAAGTAATGCGAGGCTTGAAGAGTTTTAGAGGCAGAAGGACTCTGCCCTCTATTATGCACGCGCATATGAAGAGGCGCGACTCTTCATGTGCGCACCACCTTTCACACTTCTTCAAGCCATCCCATTAAATATTAAACCACCTATTAGACTTCTTAAGACCATGGGGATAAAATGAAGAGGTGCCTTCCTGATGAAACTCTTAGAGTTTCATCTATAGAAGGACTCTTAGTCCTTCTGTGCGCCACTTATTTTCTCGAGTGCACCAAAGGGCACCAATAGTCTTTCCCTTTCCATTTAGTCCGCCCAAAGCATCAAATTGACTTGGTCAAACATATGCAATATAGGTGTTATTGGAAAGGGTATCAAATAAAATTTCTAACCATATCTTTTATTTTCAGATCAGAGGTCTGTAGGCCTTTCTGTGCCCTTTTGAAGTTAAGGTATCATTTAGGTACCAAGAGTCCCATGCCATAGGGGCTCTTCATATATGGTGCCTAAAATGCCCTTAAGTCCAAACTAAAATCATATTAAGCTCTAATTTGGCTTACCCCACTAAGGACTCAACCTAATTTAGGTTTCCCATAATTAGGTTTGCCCAATTAGCAAGCAACCGGACCCAATCCAATTGGGTTACGAATTAGGTTAGCCTACATATGCAAGATGCAATATGGCTAACAAATTAGGATCCTATGACCCTAATTAAATCATGAATGACTTCCTTGGCCAAGTCTCTATTGTGTGTGGCCTATTGGGTTCCACATCTAGCTAGCAGTAGGTTTAGGTTTGAGCTGTTTCAATCCGATCGAACCCGATTGACCTAATTAAGTCAAATTGGCTCACCTAATTGTCCAATTCGAAATCACACATCGAATTGACTCATGAAACCAAACCAATTGGTTCATGAAAATCTATAAGACAAGATTGACGTTTAGCAACATGTCATGCCTACCCAGAAGATGAGAAATTTGGTAAAAAATCCCGAAATACCCTTCAGTGGTATGTTACCGTGCAATTCAATCTTTCGATTTCCCATTATCCCGATTAAGTGATAGGTAAGGATAGATGTCAAACCCTAATACTTCATCATATCGAATCTCAGCTCGATCATGAGGACTCAACTGATGACTGATTAGATTCCACTAATCTCATCCTGCTTTGATCAAATGCTCCTTGAAGTCACTCATCGAAGAGATTGTATGGGATAACAATTCCTCTTACTAGGAATGATCGATTCCTTGTTGGTCCACTCACATCCTTCGTACACCTTCCACCATATCCAAAACACCCCATACATGTTGCAATGGTATAAATGAGTATGAACCAAAGTATGGCTTAGTGTGCACGAGGAACCATGGTGACCTCAAGTCTAAAGATCACATGCACAACTTCTACTCTGGGATCTATCTTTTGACAAGTAGTAAGACTTCCATAAGATAATCCCTGGTATGGATCAGTCTAGTGTACTTATACCCTGATGAGCACCCTTATCCTAGTATTAGTATCTCTACACAAGTGGTTGTGAGATCAACCACCCTCATCAACTGAGCATACAAAGGATAAGCTAGACTTTCCAGATTTATCAATCCCCGTATCGATGGTCCAACGACTAGGAACATTCTAGATTAGGATTTATATGAAATTAGATCTTACTGTTATAAACTCCATCATAACCCTAATTCCATTGCCCTACTCTATGGGGTTAATCATAATCAATAGAAACATGACATAGCAGTATATGATGAATCAAATGCCTTTATTAATATGAAAGTATGTCACACATGAGCTGGAAGTTTACAAAAAAGGCCCTCATAATAATTGGCTCTTAGGGCACTTTTCTATCACCCAATAAGCAACCCAAGAGGGAGGGTGAATTGGATTTCTAAAAAATAATTACTTGATGCAACGCAATAGTATGTAATCCAAACCAACAAGTAATCAAGGTACTATGAATTCAAATGTAATGCTCTTAAGTAAATGTGGAGTAGAAATAAAGAGCAATAAATATAAGAGCAATAAGAGGAGACAAGCAACCACAAAGACAAAAAGTATAGTGGTTCAGTGCTATCCAATGCACCTACATCCACTCCCCAAGATCTCCTTGGAAATTCACTATAATCTAAATCGATTACAGCCGATTAGTTTTCCAAGCTCACTAATCAAAACCTGACTTAATTTTACAAGGCTCAAAAGTCAAACCTCACTTGGCTTTACCGGCTAACCAAGAACCTAAATGGTTTTAAGGCTCACCCCCAACCTCCCTTGATTTTCTGGCTAACCAAGAACCAAATTGATTTTCAAAGGCTCACCAATAACCTCCCTTAGTTTTGCAATAGGCTAAACAAGAACCCTTACAACAAATAATAGTTTGAGTAAAGAGAATAAAAGCTTTCTAATAAAAGTGGGTATCTCTTTGAAGCTCGGTAGTTGTGATGCTTTCAAGTTGATGAAGCCTCTTTGATTGCTCAAGAATGGTTGATCTTTAATACTCTTGAAGACTCTTGATTACTTGGAGGCTTGCTTTTGCTTGAGAGTGGTAGAACTTCAATGAATAGGAGTGAATGCTCTCTTTTTTTCTCTCTTAGATATTTATATTCCATTTCCATGTCTTTTGATTTGATTTGAACCATATAAATACCTTTTCAAGGCCTCAAATCCAGTTTCTAGCTGTTAGACTCGAAAATCTAGCCATTGAGGGTGAAAAGAGACAAGTTCTGTATTTGAAAAACTAGCAGTTATTATTCCCAGAGCATCATGTGTCAACTCTTCAAGCTGTGAGTCGACACTTCAGGTCAACACATGAACTTCTTGAGTCGACACTCAGTTCAAATATCTTCAATCTGGCTTTCTAGAAATCTCAGATGTGTCGACACTTCTTTAGGTGAGTCGATACTTTGCGTCGACACTTCGTATCCATGTGTCGACACTTCTGCAGTTCTTCATCTTCAGCATGTTCTGTGACTTAAAAATCTTAGGCGATGAGTTGATCCATGTGTCGACACTTTGAGTCAACACATCAAGTCCATGTGTTGACACTTCAGCGGTGCCATCTTAAACTTTCTTTGCATACCGGCTTGAGTCGACACTTCACTATCATTTGTCGACACTTGGTATCATGTGTCGATACTTTGAGTCGATACTTTACTGAGATCTTCACAATAATACTTGAACTTGTGCTAAACCAAATTTGTATCTCCCTCAAGTATCCATTCAAGTAAACTTTGACTGTCTATCCCTTCTTTGAGTATATCTATCATCTAAACTTGGCTTCTTCAATCAAACAAGCTTTTATCAAATTGATGAGCACCTTTTTCTATAAAAATATACTTCAAAGAAATCATTAGTACTCAACTTATACTTAAGAAATTTGCTTATCATCAAAATTAATAATGGAGTCAACAATCTCCTCCTTTTTGATGATGACAAAATCTTTAAGTATAAATTACATAAAAAGCTTTCAAAAGAGTTTTTAAGGTACGAAGAGCTAGATACAATATGTGTACCAAAGTAATTGCAATATTAAAATGATGTATCAGAGCAAGAGTGATATAATGATTAAGAGTATCAGAGCATGTTATGATGATTAAGAGTATCAGAGCTAGCTTTGGGATATTTAAGACAAACTCATGTGTCATGATACTCTACAAGAAAGCATGCTTTAGGAGAGTAAACAATTCAGCAATAAATAAGGCTCCTCCTGAGTTGATGATTCATAGAAGAGTTTGTAAACATTTTTTCAAACATCTAAAGAAGGATTTAAGATGAAGTTCAATTCAGAAAAGATTTTCAATATAAAGAAGGTATTGCTCCCCCTTACCTGAGAAATTTGTAAATAGTTTTCAATTCAAGTTCAACTAAGTTTTCAAAATAATTGTCAAATTTTCATAAATTTTCAAGCATATTTACACTGTTACTCTTATTTACTCTTATCACTCCTTGCACATTTATACTTTAGTCTTATTACTCCCCCTTTTTGTTATCATTAAAAAGGTAAAAAGACAAATAGACAAGTCATTCAAGATATAGCATTCAAGTACAATAAAAATTCATTCATTTGTCAAATAGGAAAGTTAATGCATTTCATTTGAAGTCATAATCATGAAGTACAACATAATATTTCATTTAAATTCAGAATTTGTACAACAACAAAACATACAAAATATGCTTAAACATAAACTATCTAAACATACAAAGATATCCTAATCCTCATCCTCATCATCATCGGAAGATCCGATCTCAATCGGTCCAATATCAGTAAAAGAGCGAGCTTGGGCCCACATCGATCTGAGATCTTGAAGGCGAGTCCTGGTCGGTCATGGAGGAGTACGACAACCATATCCTCTACATCGAGCATACGTCTAACCTCTAGCTAGAGCATAATAGGTGGAGGCTATGTTCTCAGTAGGAACAGAGTAGATCGGGGCGATAGCCACTATAACTATCGGATGTGGTGTACGATCAAAAGATAGACTAGAATCAAGATACTGAAAGCCAGGTGTGTAAAAACATAGCTCTCAGATAAGAGAGGATGTATGGATGGTAGGTGTATCAATAGTGGGTATGTCAAAAATAGGTGTATCAGTTGATGAAATGATAGGTGAATCAATGATAGGCGTATCAGCTGAGGAATAAATGGGTGAATCTGCAATCGATGAGTCAATTATAGTAGTGTCAATAATGGGTGTATCAACAATAGGTGTATCAACAACAGGTGAATCAACAACAGGTGAAAGAATCAAAATTGGAACAAGATCATCTGATCTGGATGGATTAACAATAGGTGAATTAACAATAGGTGAATGAGAAGATTGGACTGGAGTTTGAGTAGGTGAACTGGAAGGGTCATAAATGGGACTCCTAGGTATGTCTGCTGTTACCTCTATCGCTAGCTCTGAAATCAAATCCGGGAAGTCAAAATCGTTAGAGTCAGTCTCCTCATCATCACCATCATCACTGTCATTAACAACTGGTGCTGAAGTAGGTGGAGCTATATCAGAAACTGGAGTGCTCCCTAAAAATGGTCTGGATAGTGCAGTCAAGATAGTTGAGATGCCATCACTCAGTCCTCTATAGCTCTCTCTGGTCTCAGCAATAAAACTGTCAAGTCATTACCTAATAGTAATGACCTCTATCTCCACATGAGTGACTCTATCCATCAAGCTCGCTGAAGCTCCTGGAGTATCCGACTGAACTGGCTGAGGCTAAGATGTAGGCTCAGACTGAGAAGCAGTCTTTGGCTACGCTGCTCGCTCAGGCTGACTCTTTAAAGAGATCCCTCTGTAGGTCTTGCCTAGCCGGAAAGGATGCACTCCTCCTCTGTAGCATCATCATCATCTCTGTCGTCGGCCTGACCAGATACTCTGCATCTCCATTGGCCTTAGAACATATGATAACCCATTCGATGTAATGACCTCATGTCATAAACATCAGTATGTAGGAGCATACGGAAGGGCTCGTCCTCAAATGTAACACCATACTCTCTAAATAATAAAGTCAATCCCATCCCATAGGGTAAGCAGAGTCGCTAAGTCATCGAAGCCTCCGCCATCTGATGAACCATGAGCACCGAAAGGCAGACGGGTGTGCGTTGTACCAATGAGACCATCACGAGCAACTCTCGCTCAATGATGTAATCGAAATGTCCGATCTTCGATAGAAGGATTCGGGAGATAATGTGGTGCAGAAGTCTCATCTCCGTAGATAAACGGGATGCAGGCACGGTGGCTCCCTCAGGCAAAATGTCTGACTCGAATACACACTAGAGACCACTCACTCTATCAATCAAACTGTCGATAACTGACCCAGTCATAGGAATATACCACACTCTACTCAATGTGTCTGAAGTAACAGGGATATCCCTGCCACTGACCTGAGCAACCCAACCAACACTCCCATGAGCTAATGATCCATAGAACTCTCGTATGAGCCCTGGGTAGTATTTCTCGCTCAGAGAACAGAAAGATGTCAAACCAGCATCCCCGATCCACTGTCCGATCCTAAAGTGTTGCTGGTCAATGAAACTGAAGTCCATGCGACATTCTTTGATAACCGTCTTCGAACTCATCCAGCTAGAAGCTGCAAATAGGGATCAAGCAGGCGGATCTAGAGTTGTAGCTTCATGTCTAGCCTTGGTTCTTCGCTCTTCTTCTTGATTGGAAGGTCGAGGGTGACGGACTACTTGTTTCCGGGGTTCCATTACACAGAATAGAGATTTGAACAAATTTGGACGAGAAACCTATGGTTTCTATGGTTCAAATTAGAAATGAGAGGTGGAAAGTTTCTAAATCCAAGCCAAAAAGTGTCCCATATGAAGAATCGAAGGGTTTTGAGCACAAATTGGAGGGAAGGGGTAGTGTGGAGGAACTTAGGGCATGTGTCGGCTCGAGTAGGGAGGAGAAAAAGAGGAAAAAATATTTCGGAATGCCCTTAATCTCGGTCTGCTGCCGTTCATGTGTCGACTCAAGCATGTGTCGATACATCAACTTAAAAACTAAAAATTAAGAGACAAAAAACCTGATCAGATACATTGGAAATTCAATGAAATTTATGATAAATCAATATTATTGATGTCAAATTTGATATCTTTAAGTCAAAGATTGGAAGATTTTAATCAAAAGGATTAATGATCTCGAGTTCTCTTCTAATCATTCAAAACCGATCTTCTAGAAGAGGCTTAGTTAAGATATCAGCTAATTGTATTTCAGTACAAATAAAGTCAAGCACAAAATCATTATTTTCAACATGATCTCTAATAAAGTGATGTCTAATTTTAATATGTTTACTCCTATAATGTTGAAAAGGATTTTTTGTCAAGCAAATAGCACTGGTATTATCACACTTTATAGGTATACTAGTCAACTTGATTCCAAAATCTTCAAGTTATTGCTTAATTCATAAGATTTGAGCACAACAACTTCCTACTACAATATACTCAGCCTCAGCTATAGATAGTGCAACTGAAGTTTGTTTCATGCTAAACCAGGAGATTAAGTTAACTACAAGAAATTGGCAAGTTCCACTAGTACTCTTTCTATCCAATATGCAACCAGCAAAATCAGCATCAGAATATCCAATTAATTAAGCAGATGAATCTCTAGAATACAATAAGCCAATATCAATTATAGTAGATAAATATCTAATAATGTGCTTAATAGCCAATATATGTGATTCTTTAGGTTCAGACTAATATCTGGTACACATGCATACACTGAACATTATATCTGGTCTACTTGCAATTAAGTACAATAAAGAGACAATCATACCTCTGTATAGTTTTTAATCTACAGATTTACCATGCTCATCTTTATCAAGTTTACAAGAGGGGCTCATAGGTGTACCTATTGATTTGGTAGTCTCCATCCCAAACTTCTTTATAATTTCTCTTGTATACTTAGCTTGGTTGATGAAGATTCCATCTTTAGTTTGCTTGATCTGGAGTTCAAGAAAGAAATTAAGTTCTCTCATCATGCTCATCTCGAACTCACCCTGCATTAGCTTAGCAAACTCTTGATAAAGAATTTCATTAGCATCACCAAAAATAATATCATCAACATATATTTGCACTACTAATAGATCATTATCTTTCTTTTTTAGAAACAAAGTTTCATCAACATGGCCTCTAAAAAATTCATTTTCAATCAGAAATTTACTGAGTCTTTCATACCAGGCTCGAGGTGCTTGCTTTAATCCATAAAGTGCTTTGTATAATTTAAAAACATGATCAGGATATGCATGATTTTCAAATCCAGGTGGTTGTTCAACAAAAACTTTTTCTGTTATAAAACCATTCAGAAAAGTACTTTTAACATCTATTTGAAAGAGTTTGAAATTCATAAAATAGTAGTCTAATTGCTTCAAGTCTAGCAACAGGTGCAAAAGTTTTATCAAAATCAATTCCTTCTCCTGATTGTAGCCTTTGGCAACTAGCCTAGCTTTATTTCTAACAACAATTCCATTTTCATATAATTTATTCCTAAATACCTATTTTGTGCCAATAATAGAAACATTAGATAATCTTTCTATTAATATCCAGACATTATTTCTATCAAACTGAATTAATTCGTCTTGCATAGCATTTATCCAGTTAGGGTCTTTTTCAGCATCATCAAAATATTTAGGCTCTACTTGAGAAACAAAAGCTATATAATCATATTCATTTCTAAATGAGGCTAGAGTTCTTACTGCTTTAGATGGATCACCTAGGATTAATTCCTTAGGATGTCTATGAGCATACCTCCACTCCTTAGGTAGATCATGGTGCTTTGGAGTGTCTTCACCTTTCTCATTTTTATCTTGATCTTCTTCACTTGGCTGAGATGGTTGATCATTCAATGTCAACTTTTGAAGCTTATCAGCACCTGCACATGCATCAGAAGTATCCTCTTTTTTGGAGGATTCGTTAGTAGATTCTTCAAAAATAATATGTACAGATTCCTCTACAACTAAGGTTCATTTATTGAAAACTCTGTATACCCTACTTGATGTAGAGTATCCTAAAAAGATACCTTCATCAGACTTGGCATCAAAATTTTCAAGATTATCTTTGTCATTTTTTAAGATAAAACATTTATAACCAAAAACTCGAAAATACTTTAAGGTTGGTTTTCTTTGATTTCAAAGTTCATAAGGAGTTTTCTTCAAAATAGGATGGATTAAAACTCGATTCAAGATATAACATGCAATATTAATAGCTTCAGCCCAAAAATATCTTGGTAAATCATTTTCATAAAGCATACTACATGCCATTTCTTCTAAAGTACAATTTTTTCTTTCTACTATCCCATTTTGCTAAGGTGTCTTAGGTGTAGAGAAGTTGTGTTCAATACCTTTTTCATTACAAAAGCTTTCGAAATTTTGATTTTCAAATTTAGTTCCATGATCACTACGACTACATATAACTGAAACACCTTTTTCATTTGAAACTTTTTGGTAAAACTTTATAAATACAGAAAATGGTTCATCTTTATGTGCTAAAAAGAAAATCCATATAAATCTTGAGAAATCGTCCACTATGACTAATCCATATCTCTTGCCTCCTAGACTTGATGTTCTAGTTGGTCCAAAGAGATCCATATGAAGTAGTTCTAGTGGCCTACTAGTAGTTATAAAACCTTTAGGCTTGAAAGAAGTTTTAACTTATTTTCCAAATTGATATGCTCGGCAAACTCTATCTTTTTCAAAACAAAGTTCAGGTAAATCTCTAACTAATTTTTTTTGCAAAGTTTTGAAAGTAGATACATACTAGTATGCCCTAATCTTCTATGTCAAAGCCAACTAGTCTCATCTTTAGTAGAATTCATTGCAACAAGGCATCCCATTAGGTAAACATAGATCATCTAAATCTACCAAGTAAATATTACCATGCCTTTTTCAATGAATTGTACTCCATTTATATCCGGACTAGCAATCATGCAATAAGATGATTTAAAAATAACTTCAAAATCATTATCACAAAATTGATTAATGCTTAAAAGATTATACTTTAAACCTTCAACTAAAAGTATATTGCAATACAACTAGAAGGAGCAATGTGAATCTTACCAATACCAATGATTTTTCCTTTACCATTATCCCCGAAGGTCACACTCCCTCTATTCATTGCTTCAATAAAGGTGAATTGCTTCACATCTCCCATCATGTGCCTTGAGCAACCGCTATCAAGATACCAAAGTCTTTTGTTATCCTTGGTTACAAGACACACCTGCAATAAAAATCAAGCTTTGCTTTTAGGTACCCATGCCAACTTGGGTCCTTTAGGATTAGCACTTAAAATGGTTCCTTTTGAAATCCAAACTTTTCCAAAAGAATTAATTTTTTTCAAGTTACATTGAAAAGATTTATGACCTTGATTTTTACATGAAAAATATATTATGCTAGATGATGCAGGTACAAAAAAGTTTTTAAGATATTTTTGTTGTGTTTGAGGTCTATAACCTAATCTTGCTTTATTGAAAATGGCTCTTTGGCTATTCAAAAGTAGGTTTAATTTTTGTAAACTATAGATAAATTTTTCAACGAAAGGCTTCCTTTTATCAAGTTTACTTTTGTACTTGGCATTTTCTAATTCTAAATCATTTTTTTTCTTTAAAAGATCACCATTTGAAATAATAGTTTTGGATCTTTATAGAACTTTATTCTCCATTGTTAAAGCATTAATTTTCTTTTCCAAAATATCTAATTTAGTTTTGAAATCACTAACTTCATTTAATGAAGAATTATTTTAATGAGAAAAACTATTTGCATGCTTTTTCAATCTTTTATTTTTAGATAAAATCAATTTATAATCATGCATAAGTTCATCAAAAGTATTTCTTAACTCATCAAAAGTAAAATCAATTTCTGTATCAGAATTTACCTCTTCCTGCTCTTGATGTGCCATGAGACAAAGATTTGCAATTTCAGTCTGCTCTTCTTCAGAATTGGAGTCCTCACTATCACTCCAGGTAGCCATCATTGCTTTCGTTCTTAACTTCTTCCTTGACTTCATTAGGAAAGGGCAGTCAAATTTGTAGTGACCCGACTTCTTGCACTCGAAGCATGTAGGTATTTCCTTCTCCTTTTCTTTTTCTTTTTCTTTCTCTTCCTCTTTTTCCTTTTCTTTATTTGATTGAAATTTCTTCTTGTAAGGAAACTTCTTTCTCTTCATAAACCTTCTAAATTTCCTAGCAAGGAGAGCTTCTTCACTTTCATCTTATTCTTCTTCTTCAAACTCATCTATTGAGGATTCTTCTTGTATTATTGATTTGAATGCAATCCTTTTTTTTTATCCATGTCCATTGACATTTGCTTTAATTTAGCTCATAAGTCATGAGCGATCCTACCAGCTGCTCCAATGATAGCTTGTCAACATCTTTTGCTTCTTGAATTATGGTCACCTTCGGATCCCACGATATTGGAAGTGACATGAGGATTTTATTCACAAGATCAGCATTAGACATTAGTTTTCCTTGACTTTTCATTTCATTTACATATTTGTAAATCTAGTGTACATGTCAGTGATAGACTGATTTGTTCCATTCGGATATTTCATAAGTATGCACTAACATGTTCACCTTAGTATTTTTCACTCGATCGGTACCCTCATGGGTAACTCCAAGTGTATCCCATATTTCTTTGGCTGAAGTGCAAGAGATATCCTATTGAATTCACTATGATCTAATGCACAATAAAGGAGATTTATTGCCTTAGCATTGATCTTGAATTATTTAACGTCATTTTCATCCCAATCCTCTTTGAGCTTTGGGATAGAAACACCATTAACCACAACCGAAGGAATATGTGGACCTTTATCAACTACTCTCTACAAGTTATAATCAATAGAATGCATATAAATTCTCATCCTAGTTTTCCAATAAGTATAATTTGATCCATTAAAAATGGAGGTCTATTTGAGGCTTGTCTCTTAACTACGCTAGTACCAATAGGGGCTGCCATAGATCTTTACTCAAGGCGATAAAGCCTATAAACTGAGAACAGGGCTCTGATACCACTCTAGCCTAGTAAGCAACTCAAGAGGGGGAGTGAATTGGGTCTCTAATTAATTACTTGATGCAACGCAATAGTATGTAATCCAATCCAATAATTAATCAAGGTACTGTGAATTCAATGTAATGCTCTTATAATATGCATGCAGCAGAAATAAAGAGCAATAATTGTAGGAGCAATATGAGGAGACAAGCAACCACAAAGACAAAGAAGTATGTGTTTTGGTGCCCTCCAATGCACCTACATCTACTCCCTAAGATCCCCTTAGGAATTCACTATAATCTCAATTGATATAGTCGATTAGTTTTTCAGGCTCACTAATAAAACCTGACTTGTTTTCAAAAGGCTCACAAGTCAAATCTCACTTGGTTTTATGGGCTAACCAAGATCTAAATGATTTTAAGGCTCACCACCTACCTCCCTTAATTTTTCGGGCTAACCAAGAATCTAATTAGTTTTCAAAGGCTCACCAATAACCTCCCTTGATTTTGCAATAAGCTAACCAAGAACCCGTACAACAAATAATAGTTTGAAGTAAAGAGAATAAAAGCTTTCTAATAAAAAGCGGGTATCTCTTTGAAGCTTTGTAGTTGTGATGCTTTCAACTTGATGAAGCCTCTTTGATTGCTCAAGAATGGTTGATCTTTATGCTCTTGAAGACTCTTGATTGTTTGGGGCTTGCTTTTTGCTTGAGAGTGGTTGAACTTCAATGAATAAGAGAATGCTCTCTTTTTTTCTCTCTTGGATATTTCTATTTCATTTCCATGTCTTTTGATTTGATTTGAACCATATAAATACCTTTCCAAGGTCTCAAATCCAGCCTCTAGCCGTTAGACTCGAAAATCTAGCTGTTGGGGATGAAAAGAGACAAGTTCTGCCATTGAAAAACTAGCCGTTACTATTTCCAGAACTTCATGTGTCGACACCTCAAGCTATGAGTCGATACTTCAGGTTGACACTTGAACTTCTTGAGCCGACACCCAGTTCAAATATCTTCAATCTAGCTTTCTAGAAATCTCAGATGTGTCGACACTTCTTCAGGTGAGTCGATACTTTGAGTCGACACTTCATATCCATGTGTCGACACTTCTGCAGTTCATCATCTTCAGCAAGTTATGTGACTTAAAAATCTCAAGCGATGAGCTGATCCATGTATCGACACTTTGAGTCGACACATCAAGTCCATGTGTTGACACTTCAACCATGCCATCTGAAACTTTCTTTGCATACCGGCTTGAGTCGATACTTCACTGTCATATGTTGACACTTGGTGTCATGTGTCGATACTTTGAGTCGATACTTCACTGAGATCTTCACAAAAATACCTAAACTTGTGCTGAACCAAATTTGTATCTCACTCATGTATCCATTTAAGCAAACTTTGACTATCCAACCATTCTTTGACTAGATCTTTCATCTAAACTTGGCTTCTTCAATCAAATAAACTTTTATCAAATTGATGAGCACCATTTTTTATAAAAACACACTTCAAAGAAATTATTAGTACTCAACTTATACTTAAGCATTTTGCTTATCATCAAAATCAATAACGGAGTCAACAAATATGAAGGAGATGAAGAACCCATAGAGTCATCTAACCAACTAGTAGTAGTTAGATGTATTCTGGCTCTAACCAAGAAGAATGAAGACTGGCGTAGGACTAATATCCTACAAACCTTTATTAAACTAGGGGACAAAGTTTGGAAGATCATCATAGATAGTGGGAGCTGTGTTAATGCCATCTCTACAAATGCTGTTAAAACTTAGGCTTACCTACAGTATCACATCCTAGCCCCTATAAGGTATCTTGGATTGATGAAACATCTATTTCTATTAGGTTACGATGCCAGGTCCCAGTTCAAATCCAATCCTACCAAGAGAAACTATGGTGTGATATTTTTGCAATGGGGGTTAGCAGTATTATTTTAGGCAGACCCTGGTTGTATGACCATGATGCTACCCTTTTTGGCTGAACCAACTCATGTTCCTTTAACCACCATGGAAAGAGAATTATCATAAATTCGACCCCACCTAAGGACAACATCAAAAGAGGGTCTAGTAATTTAAGGGAGAAGGAACCAGGATTAAACCTAATTACTGCCAAAGAATTAGAGCACGAGATTATTGAGGGTTCACCAGTTTGGATTTTGACCACTAAGGAAGTTCATGACCAACCCTAGAAGGAATACCCTTAGGAGATTTTAGAGTTTTTGAAGGAGTTCATGTATGTGTTCCCTGAAGACCTTCCTGATCGCCTACCACCATTAAGGGACATACAACACGCTATAGATATAGTCCCAGGAGCTACCTTGCCAAATCTACCACACTATAGGATGAACCCTACAAAACATTTAGAGTTACAAAGGCAAGTAGTGAATCAAAGTCTAGGGAACTTGCCTAGATGTTTAGTTGGTGAGAATACTACAAATTAGGACCTATTGCTATCTAGAGCTGAGTTTGCATATAATAGTTCAGTTAACAGGTCCACTGGAAAAAGCCCATTTGAAATTGTCCATGAGTATATGTCAAGAAAGCCTTTAGACATTATTCCTGTGCCCATGCATGAATGCATTTCTGAGTCTATCGAGTCATATGCACATCATATTAAAGAATTGCATAAGAAAATAAGTAAAAGATTAATGAGAGCAATAAATAATATAAACAAATGGATAATTCATGAAAAGACTCAAAGAATTTGATGAAGGAGACTTTGTTATAATCAGGCTTCGACTTGAACAGTTTCCACCTGGAACCATGGAGAAATTATATGCCCATAGTGTAGGACCTTATAAATAATTAAGAAAACTGGACCTAATGCCTGTGTACTTGAGTTACCACCTGAATTAGGTATTAGTTCAACTTTCAATGTTTCAAACCTTGTAGAGTATAAGGAACCAACGATGATACCTAGTGAGCCTTTTAGGCCTGATCCCATCCTTGAGAGTGAACCTACCCTTGAGTGTCCACCAGCCAAAATACTAGAACGGAGATATAGGATTGAGCAAATTTTGGATGACAAGATTATCGCTACTCAGAGTAAGGATTATCAACGTTACCTGGTTTGTTGGCAAGGATGACCTAAAACTGAAGATTCTTGGATCACTCGAGAAGATTTGCAAAAGATCAACTCAGACTTGCTAGAGCATTACCAGAGCCAAGTTGACTCATACTCAACAGGGTCGAGTTCCTCTCACCTTGGAAGAATTGGTGTGGACACCATGGCTAGAAAGAAATGACAGGTCAATTTTAGCTCCATGTGGATCACCTGTGAATAAGCCCTAAACCCCAATTTCAATTGTGTCCTGTATATACAAGCCTAGTCAATTTTAATTTATATTTTGTCTTGTTATGCCTTAGTCATGTAATTTGGTCAAATTGGGTTCAAATTGATCAAGTTGGGATCAAGTTGGGCGAAGTTAGTTTCAATTGAGTTTTGTAATAAGTTAGAGGGTTCATTAGTATCTTGAATGCAAGCCAAGAAGGGACCCCTTCATGATGCCACATCATCTTGGATGCCTCATCTTGCCATGTCACCATGTCATGCCACGTCATCTTGCCATGTCTTCATGTCATGCTACACATCACATGCCATGTCATCTCCTTGGTTGGCCACATGAGTTCGATATGGATGTCATCAAGAGTCGAAGTTGATCCAATTCAAGAAGTCAAGATTCAAGGGAGTTTCATGTTCCAAGAATTTAAGAATTCAAGGAGTACTACAAATTCAAGATTTCATTATTATTCAATTCAAGAATCCATCTTGGATGCCCAACTAAGGATTTATCTTGGCCGCCCATCATCAATTCAAACAAAAAAGCCATCGTGTGAAGAGAAGAGACCTTGCCGCCCACTTTATTTCAAGTGTTGTCTGAAAGGGATATGCCCTAAAAGCCAATCTATGTTGTATCTCCCAAACCATTGTAATTAACAATATTCTAATAAAGACATTATTTTTCATCATACGCTGTGTTTATTATTATATGATGAACCCCATTGATTAGGGCTATGATTTTAGGGTTATGATGAGATCATACCAGTGAGACCTAAAATCTTAAAACCTTAATCTAAAATATTCCTAGTCAAAGGAACCCTGAGTAGGTATCAGGGTTTTTTCCGGTAAGACTAGCACATCCCATGTATACTGGAGAGGGTGACTGCTCTCATAGTCACTTGTGTATGATACTAATACTAGGATATGGGTGCTCATTAGAGAATGAGTTCACTGATATGATCCAACTTGAGAACATCTAATGGAGTATTAGCTACATGTCAATAGAAGGTTCTCATAGTGGGAGTGGTACAAGTAATCCTTTGACCTGAGACTGCCATAAGTACCTTATATACTTGAACCCATGCTTTGGTTCAATCCTAATCATGACACTAAGTCATGCACAGGATTGATACTGGGAATGGTGAATTGGATATGAAGGTAATGAGTAGGTCAACAAGGAATCGATCACTCTTAGTAAGAGGAGATTGCATCTAGCTAGTTATCAATCAGATGATGATTCAGGGAATCTTTGATCAAAGTAAGATATTAGAGATGGTTTCTAATATCAAGATAATTGAATCATCAATATAAGATTGAGCTAGAAACAGATATAATATTGGATTTGACATATCCATATTCATAATTATATTTTGGGTGCAGGCTGATCGAAGGATATTGTACGGTAACTTTCTACTGAAGGGTAGTTTTGGTATTTCACCAGAATTTCCATATCTTCCGGGTAGACATGACACGTTGCTAGACGTCAATCTTGTCTTGTGGGTTGATCAAATTTAATGATCATTTATTAGGAAGAGTCCTAATTGATCAAAATCAGGTAAGCCCGATTTGACCTAAATCGATTAGAAAGAGTTCTAATCAAATTAGGTCAACTTGTATTCGAACCCACTGCTGGCTAGATGTGGAACCCAATGGGTCTCACACTTAAGAGAATTGATCAAGGGTTTAAATTTGTAATTAAATCATCTTTGCATGATGACACTCTAGCAGGTGTTGCAAATCCTAGCTTCTATTCGAATTAGATTCGATTTAGGGTTCCGGATTGGTTCAATTTGTGTTCTAATTGGATCTAATTAGACCTTAATTGAGGTTATAGGGATTATGGCTAACCCTATTGGCTAACCATGTATCTAGGCTAGCCCCCCACCCGCCCCTTAGCATTTTCACGCCAAAAATGCCAAGAGTCCATGCGCTAATGGACTCTTGGCATGCCATTTGGAAGAGTCCATGGCGCATGGACTCTTGGTGCGCTCCCTAAAAAATTCCGGTGTTTTATATGGGGCGGCTTTTCCTTCTCTCTTTTAGCGCCTCAATTGTCCCCCCTTGGATTGGAATCCAAGGGTTGATGTTTTTTTGAGAAAGGCAGAAAGCATTCGTTTCTTCCAGGTTGCACGAAATAACATCTCTTCAGAGATTAAAAGTTGCGACTCCTTTCTTTTAAAAAAACATCATGATTTTTCATTTAAGAATAGCCGTGGGATTTATCCGAAAGGTCGCGAGAAGGAAGGATGGGGCGTGAGAAAATGAGAAAGGGCGTGAGAAGTTTTTCACGAAGAGTTGTGTGGGCGCCTCTCTGAGATCTATTTAAGGGGTCAGGAAAATCAGAACTCGGTAATTTTTATTCTTCTTCCTCTCCTAAAGACTCTTTCTCTCTTTTCTTGTTCTTGCACTGTTTCTTTTATAGAGTACACCTCTATCGAAACTCTGCTACTGAACAAGAACAAGAGCGAAAATCTCCGATGGTAAAGGAAAGAAGGAGTTCTATGTTTTGTTCTTTCTTTCTTACATTAAGACATTCTTGTCTTAATTTCTCCTCCAATTTAATACAAGCCTAAATCCCCTTAGGACAAAGTCTTATCTTCAAGACAAGAGTGTCTTAGAGGGTCAAGGTCTTAGTGGAAGGAGGAGAAGAGATAAAAGAAAGGAAGGCAACCTCTTGTGTGGAAGAATTCCAGCCATAATCCGAAGAATTAAGTTCTAGGATGAAGAACTCAATAGGAGGAACCATTGGACAAGAAGATAGTGTTCTTGATCATTGCTCTGTGTGGATCACCATCGGAGGGCGAACACTTGAACGCCTGGTGAATTCAAATAGCCCGTTGATCTTCAAGTTTTAAGTCTTCATAAATTGGAATTAGCGATTACAGGCTAGTATTCTAATTCAATTTGCATAGAAATGTTTGTCTTCTTACATTCTAGTCTTATTAAGGAGTTCCTATTTTAGGATTTTTGGGCATATTAATTTTAATTTTTGAAATTACCCTTCCACTGCGTTGCACCGGAATCCTACAGTGGTATCAGAGCCACCTTAATTAGGACTATAATCTATGATAGTTTGTATGCCACATCTTAGGATTTTTAAATCCTAATTTGTTACTACACTTAGCATATCTTTGATTGCATATATGTTTTGATGTATGCCACTAGTTAGGGTTTTTCACTCAAACCCTAATTATTATAGAGATATGTTTAGTTTTGAAGTCATCATACTGAAATAAGGTTGCCCTGGCATAATGGTAGATCCATTATGTGATAAATGGTTGTCCTAGTATGATGACACACTTAGCACATATTTGTTTATTTATAAGAGTGATATGTTGATTGTGATACATTCTATAAAGATGTGCTGGCAATTTATAAATCCCTCCTCTTAAAAAAATATATATATATATATATATATTATATTAAGTCTTAGTATATTTAACTAATAAGCATCACAAGTCATAATGTACAATTGATCATTCGGTGTCTAGAAAGGTGGTTCTGGGAAGGTAAAGAGAATTGTGATTTTTAATTGTTCCGTTGACTGACCTGGCCAATTTTTATTGGTGTCTAGGAAAGCAACGGGGGGACTCCCACATCTCTTCCACTTGCCTGGCCGATTTGATTAAATTTAAATCTTCACTAAAATGCTTAGTATTAAAAATACTATATATTGGCCTTCCTTCATGCTGGATCATTATTGTGTTATGAAGCGCATTAGGTTTGTTGTGTTATCTGCAAGACCTAATATGGTGATTGACATAATACTAGTCTAGTGCATAGATATGCTTACAGTATATTCAGTATAATGCTTTGTTGTGTTATCTTCAAGGGCATTATATTTGAGTATTGACTATATAGAAATGAAAGGGTCTTGACTTAACTCGAACATTATGGTTTGTTGTATTTTTTGCAAGACTAATAATGTTCTAGAGGCCAAGTTACTTCTTGAGAATTATATGAGATATATTGGAAGAGTTTCCTACGTTTGAGCTTATAAAAGATTTGTTGTATTTTCTGCAAGATCTTTTATAAATTATTAGGATCTCAATCTCACTAAGAAAAATCGATCGGGGTTCTTCTCGATTATCATAGTGAGGGCTATGATTTTTTATAAAATAGTGGAAGACATAATTAAATTGAAGACCTAATTTAATTATGTAAGTCAATTCATGGTTGTTTGCTTATGTATTGTTCTTTATTAAATGTAGATAAATGTCATCTTCATTATCACTGTGAAGTATCTTAGATACCAACAAACAGACTGGTCCGAACTATGTGGACTGGTTGAGAAATTTAAAGATTATGCTGAGTTCAGAAAAACTTTCTTATATTCTTGATACCCCTAGTCTTAATCCACTAGGGAATGATGCCACAGAGGAAGATATGGCCACATACAAAATGTGGCAGAATGACTCCCTTACTGTCAAGTGTATCATACTAGCCTCTATGACCAATGAGTTACAGAGACAGCATGAAAGCATGGATACTCAATCCATAATGCTCAATTTAAAAAAGCTTTAGGGAGAACATAGCAGAACTGCTAGATATGAAATATCTAAATAGTTATTCCGTGCTAGGATGACAGAGGGAACATCCGTTCAGGATCATGTTCTGAAGGTAATTGACTTGATCACCAGATTGGGTCAATTAGGTTTTATCATGGATGGGGAATTGAATCAAGATTTAATCCTGCAATCACTCCCGGAGTCATTTTCTCAGTTTGTCTTGAATTATCACATGAACAAACTAAACACTTCGTTGCCTGATCTGTTAAATATATTAAAAACAGCGGAGAGCCACATAAAGAAAAAAAAGGCTCCACTTCTTATTAATAAGACCAATAAGAAGAAATCAGGCAAAAAGGGTTTTAATAGGACTCTAAACCCTAAGAGTGGTATCAATAAGAATAAGAAAGGAAAGAAGGCCTCCAAACAGTCAACCTATTTTTTTTGCGGCAAAGCGGAACATTGGAAAAGGAATTGCAAGGCTTACCTTGCAACCGTGAAGCCTGGTGCATCAGATGCGCCAAAAGGTATGTATGAGATACATGCTATATTGACATTAAATTCATCTATATCAAATACTTGGGTATTGGATACCGCTTGTGGTTACCATATATGCAAATCTTTGCAGGACCTCCATAAGCTTAAAGTATTGAAGGAAGGTGACTTCAATCTCTACGGTGCTAGTGGTGATATCATCCAAGCAGAAGCTATAGGGACCTATATTCTGAAGTTGCCTTCAGGGAAGATCTTGGAGTTAGAAAATTGTTAGTATATGCCTAAGATTATTAGGAATATTATATCTATTTCCTTGTTATTAAAACAAGGATATGTAATGGATGTAACAAGCACTGGTTGCTCGATAATGTTATCTAATGAATTTGTTTGTTCTGGCATATTTAGCAATGGGCTCTTAACTATTTCTTCCAATGATAGTGTTTTTCATGTCAATAATAAAAGAAAAAGAGAAGACTTTAATGATACTTTACTTTGCATCATCAACTTGGTCATGTTAATGAGTCTAGGATAAGCAAGTTATACAAGGAAAAATTCCTTGATCCTTATGAGTATGAATCATTAGGAACTTGCAAATCTTGTCTCATGGGTAAGATGACCAAGACTCCATTTACTGGACATGAAAAAGGTCAACTGAGTTATTAGGACTTATACATACTGATGTATGTGGTCCAATGACAACTAAGGCCAGAGGTGGATACTCATATTTTATCACTTTTACAGATGATTTATCTAGGTTCGGATATGTGTATCTTATGAAACATAAATCTGAAGCCTTTGATAAATTTAAGGAGTATGAAAGTATGGTCGAAAAATAAACCGGGAAAAGTATTAAAGTTCTTCGGTCTGATCGAGGAGGAGAATACTTATCCACGAAGTTTTTAGACAATCTTAAAGTTAATGGAATTCTTTCTGAATGGACCCCTTCATATACACCACAGCTAAATGGTATAGCTGAAAGGAGGAATCATACCTTATTAGATATGGTACGATCCATGATGTGCTTCATAAATTTACCCATTTCCTTCTGGGGTCATGCCCTAGAAACTACTGTTTACATTCTGAACAAAGTACCTTCTAAATCCGTTGTTAGTACTCCATTTGAAATTTGGAGTGGAAAGAAACCGTATCTTAAATATTTTAAGGTATGGGGATGTCCAGCTTATGTTAAAAGAAATTTTGGACATAAGTTGGAACCTAGAGCGGACAAATGTCTATTTGTTGGATATCCTAGAGAGGGTAGAGGATATCTGTTTTACCATCCAACTGAACAAAAGATTTTTGTCAGCAGACATGCCACTTTTCTAGAAAAAGTGTTTATTTTAGAAAAGGGCAATGGTAGAACTATTGAACTTGGAGAAGTACAAGAAACATAGATAGACAATTCTCAATCAATAGAACATATAGTTAGATCAGAACTAGAACACAAAACTCCTCCCCGTAGGTCTGATAGAGTGTCACGGGCACCTGAGAGGTATAGGTTTATTATTGAAAATAATGAAGCCCAAGTCATTCAAAATGATGAACCTCTGACCTATACGGAAGCTATCTTGAGTACTGATTCAGATAGATGGCAAGAAGCAATGGAATCCGAGATAGACTCTATGTATGTCAACCAAGTATGGTCTTTGGTCGATGCACCAGAGGGTTTTAATCCTATTGGGTGCAAATGGGTCTATAAGAAAAAGATTGGGGCTGATGGCCAAGTTGAAACCTATAAAGCTAGATTAGTGGCAAAAGGTTTTAGACAAAAACAGGGAATTGATTATGATGAAACATTCTCACCTGTTGTCATGCTCAAATCAATTCGGATTTTACTTGCTATAGCAGCATACCACGATTATGAGATCTGGCAGATGGATGTAAATACTGCATTCCTCAATGGTTTCCTTAAGGAAGAAGTCTACATGTCACAGCCATAAGGTTTTATTTCAAAGAATAAACCTAATCAAGTATGCAAGCTAAAGAAATCCATTTGTGGATTAAAGCAAGCTTCAAGGAGTTGGAACATCCATTTTGATGAAACTATTAAAAGGTTTGGTTTTCTCAAAATGTGGATGAACCCTGTGTTTATAAGAAGACTAGTGGGAGTGCCATAGTCTTCTTGGTTCTGTATGTAGATGACATACTCCTCATTGGGAATGATATCCCAATGTTACAATCAGTCAAGGTTTGGCTATCAAACCAGTTTTCCATGAAAGATTTGGGAGAAGCATCCTATATATTTGGTATTAAGATCTATAGAGATAGGTCTAAGAGGATGCTAGTTTATCCTAGTCTAGGTACATTAACCTAGTGCTGAAAAGATTCAGCATGGATGGAAGTAAAAGAGGTTATCTTCCTATGAGTCAAGGCATACATCTTTCAAAAAGGATGTCTCCTAAGACACCTGAAGAAAGAAATAGAATAAATTCTATACCTTATGCTTCAGCAATAGGGTCCATAATGTATGCCATGTTATGTACTAGGCTTGATGTGGCATATGCTTTAGGCATTGTCAGTAGGTTTCAGGCTGATCCAGAAGAGGATCATTGGAAAGCAGTTAAAAATATTCTTAAGTACCTGAGAAGGACTAAGGATATTTTCCTGGTTTATGGTGGTTCTGATCTTAAACTAGAAGCTTATTCTGATTCTAGTTTTCAATCAGACCTTGATGATAGCAAATCCATTTTGGGATATGTTTTTACCCTAAATGGTGGAGCAGTGAGTTGGAAGAGTACCAAGCTGCAGACTGTAGCTGACTCAACCACAGAGGCAGAATACATAGCTGTCAGTGAAGCTGCCAAGGAAGCAGTCTGGATGAAGAAGTTCATCACAGAGTTGGGTGTTGTTTTTGAGATTGAAAATCCAATGCCACTTTACTGTGACAACACTGGAGCTGTTGCTCAAGCTAAGGAACCAAGAGCTCATCATAAGTCCAAGCACATTTTGAGATGCTTCCATCTCGTCCCAGAAATAGTAGAAAGACAAGATGTCTGCATAAATAGAGTTGATACAAAGAACAACGTAGCAGACCCGTTCACTAAGGCTCTACCACAGCGAGAGTTTGATCGCCACCTCGAGAGTATGGGATTAAGATTTAAAGGCGATTGGCTTTAGTGCAAGTGGGAGATTGAAAGGGATATGCCCTACAAGCCAATCTATGTTGTATCTCCCAAACCATTGTAATTGACAATATTCTAATAAAGGCATTATTTTTCATCATACGCTGTGTTTATTATTATATGATGAACCCCATTGATTAGGGCTATGATTTTAGGGTTATGATGAGATCATACCAGTGAGACCTAAAGTCTTAAAACATTAATCTAAAATATTCCTAGTCAAAGGAACCCTGAGTAGGGGATCAGGATTTTTTCCGGTAAGACTAGCACATCCCATGTATACTGGAGAGGGTGACTGCTCTCACAGTCACTTATGTATGACACTAATACTAGGATGTGGGTGCTCATTAGAGAATGAGTTCACTGATATGATCTAACTTGAGAACATCTAATGGAGTCTTAGCTACATGTCAATAGAAGGTTCTCATAGTGGGAGTGGTACAAGTAATCCTTTGACCTGAGACTGCCATAAGTACCTTATGTACAAGAACCCATGCTTTGGTTCAATCCTAATCATGACACTGAGTCATGCACAGGATTGATACTGGGAATGGTGAATTGGATATGAAGGTAATGAGTAGGTCAACAAGGAATCGATCACTCTTAGTAAGAGGAGATTGCATCTAGCTAGTTATCAATCGGATGATGATTCAGGGAATCTTTGATCAAAGTAAAGATATTAGAGATGGTTTCTAATATCAAGATAATTGAATCATCAATATAAGATTGAGCTAGAAACAGATATAATATTGGATTTGACATATATCCATATCCATAATTATATTTTGGGTGCAGGCTGATCGAAGGATTTAATTGTACGGTAACTTTCTACTGAAGGGTAGTTTTGGTATTTCACCAGAATTTCCATATCTTCCGGGTAGACATGACACGTTGCTAGACATCAATCTTGTCTTGTGGGTTGATCAAATTTAATGATCATTTATTAGGAAGAGTCCTAATTGATCAAAATCGGGTAAGCCCGATTTGACCTAAATCGATTAGAAAGAGTTATAATTAAATTAGGTCAACTTGTATTCGAACCCACTGCTTGCTAGATGTGGAACCCAATGGGTCACACAATTAAGAGAATTGATCAAGGATTTAAATTTGTAATTAAATCATCTTTGCATGATGACACTCTAGCAGGTGTTGCAAATCCTAGCTTCTATTCGAATTAGATTCGAATTAGGGTTCCGGATTGGTTCAATTTGGTTTCTAATTGGATCTAATTAGATCCTAATTGAGGTTTTAGGGATTATGGCTAACCCTATTGGCTAACCATGTATCTAGGCTAGCCCCCCACCCGCCCCTTAGCATTTTCATGCAAAAAATGCCAAGAGTCCATGCGCTAATGGACTCTTGGCACGCCATTTGGAAGAGTCCATGGCGCATGGACTCTTTGTGCGCTCCCTAAAAATATTCCGGTGTTTTATATGGGGCGTTTTTTCCTTCTCTCTTTTAGTGCCTCAATTGTCCCCCCTTGGATTGGAATCCAAGGGTTGATGTTTTTTTAAGAAAGGCAGAAAGCATTCGTTGCTTCCCGGTTGCGCGAAATAACATCTCTTCGGAGATTAAAAGTCGCAACTCCTTTCTTTTAAAAAACATCGTGATTTTTCATTTAAGAAAAGCCATGGGATTTATCCGGAAGGCCGTGAGAATGAAGTATTGGGCATGAGAAAATGAGAAAGGGCGTGAGAAGTTTTTCACAAAGAGTTGTGTGGGCGCCTCTTTGAGATCTATTTAAGGGGTCAGGAAAATCAAAACTCGATAATTTTTATTCTTCTTCCTCTCCTAAAGACTCTTTCTCTCTTTTCTTGTTCTTGCACTATTTCCTTTACAGAGTACACCTCTATCGAAACTCTGCTACTGAACAAGAACAAGAGCGAAAGTCTCCGATGGTAAAGGAAAGAAGGAGTTCTGTTTTTTGTTCTTTCTTTCTTACATTAAGACATTCTGGTCTTAATTTCTCCTCCAATTTAAGACAAGCCTAAATCCCCTTAGGACAAAGTCTTATCTTCAATACAAGAGTGTCTTAGAGGGTCAAGGTCTTAGTGGAAGGAGGAGAAGAGAAAAAAGAAAGGAAGGCAACCCCTTGTGTGGAAGAATTCCAGCCATAATCCGAAGAATTGAGTTCTAGGAAGAAGAACTCAATAGGAGGAACCTTTGGACAAAATGATAGTGTTCTTGATCATTTCTCTATGTGGATCACCATTGGAGGGCGGACACATGGACGCCTGGTGAATTCAAATAGCCCGTTGATTTTCAAGTTTTAAGTCTTCATAAATTGGAATTAGCGATTACAGGTTGGTATTCTAATTCAATTTGCATAGAAATGTTTGTCTTCATTCGTTCTATTCTTATTAAGTAGTTCCTATTTTAGGGTTTTTGTGCATATTAATTTCAATTTTTGAAATTACCCTTCCGCTGCGTTGCACCGGAACCCTAAAAATTGTCGCCCCAAATGGATGAAGCTCAAGAAAATATAAATGCCAAGGATTCATGATGCCAAAGGGGAATTCGAGAGGAGGTTGATGCCCAAGGGAAGCCAATTCCAAGGACATTCTTGCCCTACCAAAATGAACTCAAGAAGTTTGAACCCTTACTTTTCTTGCTTGTAGTTCATGAGGGTCTATAAATACCACCCTCAAACCCCTTGTATTCAATTAGTTTTCATGAAATAAAGTTGAGATCTTCTCTTCAATACATTGCTATGAAAGCATCGAACTCCAAGAGTGAGAGGGCGTGAGGTCCTTGGGTGTAAGGCCTTGTTATCCATCATCCATACATCCAAGAAACCCTAAATCCGCCATCCTTCCTTCTCTTCTTCTTTCTTCCAATATTTTCCACCATCCATGCCAACTAACCTTCTTCTTTTGACTAGTTCCAGGTGACGAAGATATGAAGTGAAGGTTTCTTTGCCTTGAAACCAACCTCGTTGAAGATCGAAACCTGAAGATCGATAATCTTGAAGTTCTATCACAAATCCAAGAGTGCTGAAATTGATCTACATCAAGAGAGCTTCAAATCTTCATCGGTAAGCAAAACCACTCCTAAAACTATTTAGTTCTAATTCTTGAAAGCATTAATCTTAGTTTGGGTGATTTCTTAATCATCAAATCCTATTTCCTTAATTAGTTTTGTGAATCTACATTGCGGGTATCGAACTAGTTGCATAGTTATTTCATCTAGGTTCTTTGAGTTATTTATTCTGAGAATTGCTGAAACTATTTGATCATTGATCATATTAAAAAGACTTTAAGATTGTTAAAATTAGTTTTGCATCTCTCATCCTGTATCAATAACACTTACTTCTTAGCGGGTACTAGAATCCAATAGATTACACATGAGCCCGACTTTGGCTGGGCAACCCATGTGCATCTAAAGGTAGGTTCACAACCAATTACTTCTCAAAGCAATTTCTAGTAAATAATTTTTGTCCAAGGGTGCCAATCAATCAGCCTTTGGGCCTCCAATTGAAGGTCCTGGTTAGGTCTAACCATTAACATGACTGAATCAATGCTTCTATCTAATGAATGATCAAGCCTGACTTTGGCCGACTAACTTGACCACTTGTTAAGATAGTTGCACTGAGCCATCATATTATGAATGGCAATTCCACCAACTTGATGATCACCGATCTTTGGATCTGTCGATGATCAACCAACTAATGGACTCATTACCATCCACTTATGGGAGGCAAAGACTAGGTTATCCTATAACTTTGTCTTTTAAAGTACCTAATAATTTAAAGGATTTAATTCATTATGACTAATTAAGAGAAGACATGGACTTAATTAAGAAACCTCCCAACATCTCATAGAGGGGTTCATGATCAATTGGTCCTTGGGCACCTAATAACCAGTCATGACTGATTAACCTTAGTTGGCATGGGTTAACTCGAATCAACAAGTTATCCAATCAATTATGGTTCACCACATTGGCCAGGTAAGTGAGATCAAGGGATGGGTTTTGCCAAGAAGCCTCTTGCATTTGACACCAACCTTGAGTTGGCCAGGAAAGAGTTAGCCCCAAAGAACCTTGATCATGATATTAGACTTACCTTAGACACCAATTGGTTTACTGTTGACCCCATAAGTGATTTTGATGATAATCAAACATTGGAGCATGTACATTTATTTCTAACAACTCTTCAAGTGGTTTTACAAGTTTTTGTAGGATGATTTATTTGTTCAAACTTCAACTCCTACATCTTTACTTCTTATTTTGAGTTGTGTTGTAATCTTGTTTTGTAAAGAAGAACCCAATGAAAAAGATAAGAAAAATCTGAAAAAGGGTTACTTCTATGTTTGTGTGTGCCTTAAGATTATTTTGAGTTGGTTTGTATAAAAAGTTCAAGAGTGTTGTCAAGAGTTTTCTTTTAAGTCTAATTGTAAAAATCCTAAAGAAGTAACTCGAGCCGACCCAGCATGATGAAGAGCCAACTCCACCTCATGGCACGCATCAAGGATTCTAGTATGCAGCAATCCGAGCCGACTCAAAGGTAACCGAGCCAACTCCAGTAAATCCGAGTTGACTGGAATAAGTCCGAGCCGACTCTTCTAGAGTCCAGTTTTGAAGTTTTCTGAGAACAAGCCAGGCGAGCCGACCTGAACTAGAAAAAGCCAACTCTGCCAGAATAAATTTTGAAGATTTGAGAAAGCAAGCCGACCTGAACTACAACGAGCCGACTCTTTCAGAGTAAGGATTTTCAAACCTGAGAAGAAGAGCCGACCCAAGCTGAAGAGAGCCGACTCCTCGAGTTCAAGATTTTCAAAGATATAAGTTCGAGTTGACCCGAGCTATCAAGAGCCGACTCATCCAAAGTGATATTTTCACATCCTGAGACAAAGAGTCAACTGCACTGAAGAATTGGTGACTCGACCTATTGACTCGAAGGATCCGAGCCAACTTAAAAGAATCTGAGCCGACTCGAATATTACTTTCAGGTATCTAACAGCTAGTTCCATATTTTTTTTTTGAATGCCAAAAAGTGCTCAAACGGTCACAAATCACTTCCCAACGGTCCTCAATGGCTAGAACTACCTTAAAGTGATGGAAGACCATATATTTGAGGGTTATGAACTTCCTTGAAGCAATTATTATTGAGTTCCTCAAAGTTAAGAAGCTTTATTGAATATCCTACCTACCAAAAAGCAAGAGAGCACAAAGAACATTCAAGTCAGTCTTCAAGTCTTCACCAACTCTGATCTGAAGCTTGAAGCACTTTGTAAAGAAGCCACTGATGTAATTAAAGCTTATTCAAGTGCATCCAAGTGGACTTCTCACAAGCTGCACCGGCAACTATTCGATTAATAGAGTTTGTCATTTATTGTTGCATTTATTTCAATTCATTTTTGAATTGTTTGGGTTATTGGTGAGCCTGGTTGAAAAATAAAATAGGTTCTTGGTGATCCTTTGATATAAACCAGTATTTGGTTCTTGGTGATCCTAGTAAAATCAAGTTAGGATCTTGGTGATCCTGTGAAAACCAAGTTGGGTTTCTTTGGTGAGCCTATTTAAAACCAAAGGGTGTTGAATTTTCTATGGTGATCCCGTTAAAACCAAAGTGTAGAGGTTTTGGATTGTGATCTTGTAAAATAATCCTACTATATTCGGGAGTGAATATAGTGGAGATCTAAGTGGTATCTTGGGTAGAGGATGTAGGAGCTGGGTTGCTCTGAATCACTATAAATTTTGTGTGTTTGTGTTGTGCTTCTCTGATTTTATTTAGCTTCTGTAATTTATTATTCTACCACAGCACCTAACACTTTTAAAAAGATTTTAATCGCACATTATCTGCTTTAATTTTTAAATATCCAATTCACCACCTCTTGGGCAGCCACTTGTGCAACAACTGGTATCAGAGCAGAGTCTCTGATTACATTAGAGTAAAGATTGATGGCTCATCTAATGAGTACATCCTTGGCAGAAGGCCAATCAACCAATAGACCTCCATTCTTTACTGGCACAAATTATGCATACTGGAAAGCTAGAATGAAAATTTATATTATGGAAGGTCATTCTATAGGTTCCATACATCTCCATGGTTAAAATTGATGGAGTGGATGTTCCAAAACCTGAAGAGGATTAGAACGAATATGACATGAAAATGGGTGAGTTAAATGCCAAAGCAATGAACTTACTTTATTGTGCTTTAGATAGTAATGAGTTTAATCGAATTTTCATTTGCTCCTCAACAAAGAAAATTTAGGATAAACTTGAAGTGACCTACAAAGGAACTTCTCAAGTGAAGTGTTTTAAAATTAATCTTCTTGTGCATATTTATGAATTATTTAAAATAGAACCTAATGAAATAATCTCTGCCATATTTTCATATTTTACTGATATTATTAACGGCTTAAAAAGTCTTGGCAGGGTATATACCAACGCAGATCTTGTACAGAAGATTCTAAGATCTCTTCTAGACAAATGGGATCCAAAAGTGACTACTATCTAGGAAGCAAAAGATTTGAATACCTTATTGCTAGATGAACTGCTAGGATCTCTCATCACTCATGAACTGACCATGCAGCACAGAACTGAAGATGATCAAAAGAAGATGAAATCAATTGCCTTCAAAGCTGTTATGGAGTCAAGAAAGGATGATGATCAGAAGAAGAATGCTCCTCTACAGAAAGCGACATGGAAGATGAAGACATTGTCATGGTCATTAGGAAATTCAGAAGGTTCTTTGGAAGACGAAAAGAAAGAAACTTTAGGAAATTCCACAAGAGCAAAGAATACAGCAAAGAAAAGGACAAGGAAAAAGAGAAGGAAAGAGAAGTGCCTACCTGTTATGAATGTAAAAAACCAGGGCACATTCGATCAGATTATCCATTACTGAAAAAGGGATTCAAGAAAAAGAAAAAGAGAGTGTCGATTGGGGTAGAAGATGGGGAGGTATTCCAAAAAGGTTCCAAGCATAAAAGGCAAGTATAACCATCATACTATAATAGCTTGGAGCCAAAACTAGTCAGATTTCGAATTTCAAACTCGAAATTTGAAGTCAAACCTTCCTAAAATTCTATTCATTACAGCAAGTCTCTAATGATGCAAAATCACCAAGTGTCGATACTTTCCAAGTGTCGACTCAAGCAAGTGTTTACACTTGGAACAAGGTCAATCATATTGACCATCGGTGATGGCAAACGATTCTCAATCATCGATAAACCTTAAGATCTGATAGAAACCCCTATGGTTTGTGACCCCATTGGTTCGAACACTAAGCTGGTAGCACTGGAACATTTCCAGTACCAGTCAAAGTCCTCATCTAGTAATGATACCCGATGTCCGGATAGGTCGAAGATGCAGAGCACCTCTCTAGAACCTCTTGCATATGGTTACCGCATAATTCATCCCTTTGACCTCATAATGCTCTAGATGACCTAGGGTTTGACTACCAACCCTAATTTGGTTTATCCAAATCATGTCTCAACTTTACAAGTCCTGTGACTTTTCACAAGAATTGCCCTGACCAAGGATTTGCTAAATTGAGATACAATGAGTCATTCACTCTAAACTATTTGGAGGGGTCAATTCCATCTTGATCCATCACTGCTATATAAGTACTTGACTACATCCAGAAACCTTCCATCACTGGATTAGAAATCTAGGTGGCCCGGCATCAAAGTATAGTGAGTTGCTTGTAAGTTGCCCTGGTGATCTAGGTCTGAGGGACACATATACCCATATCCTTTTGTGTGCAACCCTTTGGCAGAAGTGAGCTCTGCAGATGGTCACGTTCAGTGAGATATCACACATTTCACTTGCATGTCACACCAGTGTGTCCACACTCCTTGGTTAAGAGGATAACCAACAAATGTGACATACAATAACCTATACTTGATACATTGTCATCCTATAATAATGTATCATTTGGTTATGAACTAGTTTAAGAACTACTTGATATATCCTCTCTATATCAAATAATGTAGTTCTAAGGACTCTATCATACAAGAGTTTATTTCAGAAAAATGTAAATATGATGAACAGCTAAAAGAAAAACTTTTATTCTTTAAAAATTCATATACAATTTCAAAATGGCACAACCGTCTACAACCTAGACGATTGGCTTTGGAATACAATTCCCAACAACTCCCACTTGGACTAAAGCTGATTGTACAGAATCTCATTCCCATTTTTCATTTACAGTTGTCGAACTCTTGAATTTTGATGGCTTTAGTGAAGGGGTCAGCCAGGTTCTTCTTTCCATCGATCTTCTGAAGGCTAATGTCAACTCGTTCCATGATCTCTCATACAAGGTGATAGCACCGCAGAAAGTGCTTTATGTGATGATGAGACTTTGGCTCTTTGGATTGAGCAATGGCTCCAGTGTTGTCACAATACACTGGAATAGGACCATCCAAGGAAGGTGCCACTCCTAGCTCGGCAAGGAACTTTCGCAACCATACTACTTCCTTTGCTTCATCCGATGCTGCAATGTACTCTGCTGGCATATTGAGTCCGTCACAGTAGGCTACTTGGAACTTTTTCAGCAAATCGCTCCTCCATTAAGGGTGAAGACAAATCCTGATACACTCTTGCTATCATCCTTATCTGACTAGAAACTGGAGTCAGTATACCCACAAGTTTCAAGTCAGGTTCTCCATAAATCATCCATTGATCCTTAGTATTTCGCAAATACTTAAGAATGGTCTTTACCACTTTCCAATGAGCTTTACCTAGATCAGACTGGTATCTGCTCACTATGCCTAATGAGTATGCCATGTCTGGTCTAGTACATGTCATAGCGTACATGATAGAATCCACTGCCGAAGCATATGGGATTCTGCTTATATGCTCTCTCTCCTCAAGAGTTGTTGCATAATCCTCTTTGGATAGAGCAATTATAGTGCCTATCAGGAGATAGACTTTCTTGAAAATCTTCATGCTGAACCGCTTCAGCATAGTGTCAATGTACATCGACTGGGATAGTCCCAGAAGCCTCTTATATCTATCTCTATAGATCTTTATACCCAGTATGTAAGAGGCTTCACCCAAGTCCTTCATAGAGAACTGAGATGATAACTAGACCATTATTACTTATAGCACTGGGATGTCATTCCTGATTAAGAGAATGTCATCCACATACAATACAAGGAACACAATCACAAAACCATTAGCCCACTTGTAAATGCAAGGTTCTTCTCCGTTCCTAACGAAGCCATACAATTTGATAAACATATCAAATCACATGTTCTAACTTCGTGATGCTTATTTCAGTCCATAGATGGATCTTTGAAGCTTATACACCATTGACTCATCTGTGGATGTGAACCCTTCAGGTTGTATTATATACACCTCCTCTTCAAGCTCACCATTCAGGAAAGCTATTCGGACATCCATTTGCCAAATTTCATAGTCAAAGTGTGCTGCTAAGCAAGCATGATCTGAATGGACTTGAGCATTACCACAGGAGAGAACGTCTCGTCATAGTCAATACCATAATGTTGACAATATCATTTGGCAATCAGACGGGCTTTATAGGTCTCCACCTGCCCATCTGTGCCACTTTTCCTCTTAAAAATCTATTTACATCCAATAAGTTTTATCCCTTCAGGCGGATTAACCAATGCCCATACATTATTGATTTCCATGGATTCCATTTCGAATTGCATGGCTCCTAGCCATTTCTCAGAGTCGGACCTCTACATCGCATCCATATAGGTGATCGGATCTTTATTGTTCTCATCGAGTTCAATGGGATCACCATCCCAGACCAAGAAATTGTAGTATCTATCTGATTGACTCAGTACCCTATCGGTCTCCTTAATGGTTCCTGTGTGGGCTCTGGGTGTGATCTAATCACAGCCAGTTCTATATTGTCCCTTAGTGTGTCAGTTCTTCTACTTGTTGAACTTCACTAATTTCAATCTTACTATAATTCCTTCACCAATGAACTCCTTTTCCAAAAAGATAGCCCTAAGACTAACGAATAATTTTTGTTCCTCAGCCAAGTAAAAGTAATATCCCTTAGTCTCTTTTGGATACCTAACAAATAGGCACCGGTCAGACCTCTATCCATGTTTATCCATTTCTAAATGTTTTACATAAGCCGGGCAACCCCAGACCTGAAGGTGTGAGAGTGTCGACTTACGTCCAGTCCATATCTCATATGGGGTTTTGTTAATGGATTTACTCGGAGCCCTATTTAAAAGGTAACAGCCTGATTCTAGAGCATATCCCCAAAAGGATAGCGACTGAGAAGCAAAGCCCATCATGGACCGAACCATATCTAACAGGGTTCGATTCCTCCTTTCAGACACGCCATTTAACTGAGGTGTCCCTAGAGGTGTCCACTGAGAGAGAATCCCATTCTCAGCCTCGGCGATCTTTCTTTAGTACTTTTCTAGGTTCTAATCTACATACTTGGCTTCAAAATTCATACAAAGTTCTCTACAACTAATTTTGATCTGAAATTCGGGAATTAATCACCTTACCCCACATATAAAGCATACAAAAGGAATTGCATGCATATTAGTCCCGCATCACCAAGAAGCCCTTAACTATATTAGCTGACTAGCAGGATGCCTTTGTATATTTGCATACCTTTGACAAGAGTCAAATTTTCTTATAAAATCCGAAGCATCTTTCTATACAATCGGCCAGTAATATCCTTGTCTTTTGATTTTATAAGCCAATGACCTTCCCCCCAACTGATCATCGTATATTCCTTCATGCACTTCTCAAAGAGCATAAGCGGCATCTGAAGGAGATAAACACTTCAATAATGGCTGGGAAAATAATTTTTTATATAGCAAGCCATTTAAGATAACATACTGAGAAGCAATCTTTCGGAGTTGTTTAGCCTCTACATTATTTTCGGGCAATACTCCTTCAATCATATATTTGATTATCGGACTCATCCAACCCATTTTCGATTCTATTTGAAGAACCTTTTCTTTTTCAGTTGTTGAAATACTTGGGGTTTCCAGATGTTCTACAAAAGTCCGACCCATTTGATCAGGTATAGAAGTAGCCAATCTAAACAATGAATTGGCTCGAGAATTTTCAATTCTGGGGACATGAGTAATATCCCAAGAATCAAATAAAGCTCCAAGCTCTTGAACCTTTTTCAGATACAAAGCTAAAGTGGCATCGTGAACTTCAAAATCTTCTTTTACTTGGTTGACAACTAATTGCGAATCAGATAATACCTTTAACCTTCGAACATTTAATTCCTTTGCCATTCTCCAACCAGCCAAGAAGGCTTCATATTCGGCTTGATTATTAGAGACTTTGAAAGAGAATCGGAGTGCATATTCAGTGATGTCTCCATTTGGATTGGATAAGATTAATCTAGCTCTACAACCAGAAGAATTAGAAGCTCCATCTACAAGTACTATCCAAGGTGCATCGGTCTTCTCCATTTTATCAGATGGCTGGATTTCCTTTTCATTGTCACTCCAAGTACATTTGGCAATGAAATCAGCAGTACTTGAGCTTTCATTGCAGATCGAGGCTGATAAGTAATATCATATTCACTTAATTTGATTGCCCATTTCACCATCCGACCAGAAGTATCAGGACATTATAGAATAGTCCTTAGAGGTTGATCGGTCAATACAATAATACGATGAGACTGAAAATATGGCCTGAGATGTTTGGCCGATATTACCAGGGTATAAATAATCTTCTGAAGTTTTGGGTACCTTGTCTCTGCATCATGAAGGACTTTACTGATATAATAAATGGGCTTAAGTGATTCATTAGATCCTTTCTCACCAATACCAAACTAATTGCTTCATCAGATGCAGCCAGATAAAGATACAAATCTTCTCCTTCTTGGGGCTTAGACAATATAAACGAATTCGTCAAATACTTCTTAAGTTCTTCAAATGCTAACCGACAATCATCCAACCAATTAAACTCCTTGGTCTGTCGTAAAGCTTTGAAAAAAGGCAAACATCTTTCGACCGAACGAGAGATAAATCGGCTTAATGAAGCGATTCGTCCAGTCAACTGTTGAATATCTTTCTTATTAGTTGGATGCGTCATCCCCAATATGGCTCGAATCTTTTTTGGATTAGCTTCAATCCCTCGCTTCGTAATCATGAAGCCTAAAAATTTTCCAGAAGTTACACCAAAAATATATTTGGTCGGATTCAACTTCATGTGATTTTGCCATAAAATATCAAAGGCTATTTGCAAATCTTTAATATGATCATCAGATTGATTGCTCTTAACAATCATATCATCCACATATACCTCCATAGTCTTTCCAATTTGATCTTCAAAGATCTTGTTCACTAACCTTTGATAAGTAGCTTCGACATTTTTGAGACCAAATGGCATGACTTTATAACAATATATCCCTCGATTTGTGACAAAGGACATCTTTTCTTCATCTTCTAGACTTATTCGTATCTGATTATATTCAGAGAAAGCATCCATGAAACTCAAGAATTTATGTCCAGCCATTGCATCAACGAGTTAATCAATTTTAGGCAGAGGAAAACTATCTTTAGGACATGCCTTGTTGAGATCAGTATAATCTATATATATTCTCTACTTCCCATTTGCTTTCCTTACCATTACTACATTGGCAAGCCAGTTGAGATAGTGGAGCTCCCGATGAATCCGGCATCAAGCAATTTAGATACTTCTTCATTGATAACCTTTTATCTTTCCAGTGCAAAATTTTGCTTCTTTTGTCGAACAGGCCGACTAAGTGGATCAACTTTGAGTTCATGCATAATCACTTCAAGATGAATCCCCAATATATCGGCAGCCATCCATGCAAATATATCAGTATTTTTTTATAAAAATTCAATCAACTTCTTCCTTTAGTCTTCAGTGAGCGAACTTCCAATCTAAACAGTTTTAGTAGGATCATCTTTTGCCAAAAGAGCATGAATAGTTCTTTCTATTAACATGCTTATCCCTTCAGTCAGATCACATGGATCCATTTGCTCAGAAACTGAGTTGTTGGTTGATTGTTGATTTTGAATTGTCAAACATTGACGAGCCATTTGTTAATTTCCTCTTACCTCTCCAATCTCATTTTGAGTTGGAAATTTCATCAATAAGTGATATGTCGATACGATGGCCTGGAACTTATTCAGAGCAGGCCTCCCCAAAATGGCATTATATACAGAGGAAATCCGAACAACTATAAAAGTAAGAGGGAAAGTCCTTTGCTTTGGCATCGTTTCGAGGGTTATAGGAAGTGTAATTTCTCCCTCTATTCCTACAGTATTTCCGCCAAATCCAGTTAGTGACGCATGAATTCTTCGTAGCTTATCAATTGGTAATTTCATCTTGACAAAAGCATCATAAAGCAAGACTTCGGTAGAACTTTCATTATCAACCAGAATTTTATGTACATCATAATTCGTAATTATTGCAGAAATCACTACAAGATCATTATGAGGCATTTGAATGCCTTGTAAGTCATCTTCAGAAAAGATAACACTTCCTCGAAACCTCTTGGGACTCCGATCATCTTCATAGCATGCTTGGTGGATCATTCCGACCGATCCATCGGTCGGTTGTTGATTTGGGAGCTCCGTCCCATTAGTGATCATTCTTGGGCCTACTGGCCTTGGCACCGTTGCCTTAGTTGATCGGTTCTGATTTTGATTTCGAACATATCTACCCAAATAGCCCCGTTTAATCAGGCTTTCGATCTCATCATTCAGTTGGATGCATTCCTCTGTATTATGTCCGTGATCACGATGAAATTGACAATACTTGGCCTTGTTGCGTACATCAGGTGGAGCTCTCATTAGCTTTGGCCTTTGAAGAAAATTTTCTTTCTCAATTTTTATCAGGATTTTCTCTCTCGGGAGAGTTAGGAGAGTATAGGTGTCAAAATGATTGACATTGTTTCTGCTGACCAAGTTCTTCGACCTCTGACCTTGCCGTTGAATTGATCAGACTCCAGGAGATCAGAATTCATCTTCTTTGGCATTCTTCTTACTGGGCACCGATTTTCTTTCCATCTATCGCCAGCTCAGGGCTTGCTCTTCGACCTGAGCGTACTTTTGGGCATGGGCCAGTAGTTCAGAATAATTCGTCGGAAACATCTTATCTAAAGATAATGTGAACCTAGAGGCTCGCAATCCCTTCTTCATAGCTAACATCGCCACGTATTCATTGAGATCTGAAATCTCCAATATGGCAGAATTAAACCTTGTTACGTAGTCTCTCAAAGACTCTCCTCCTGATTGTTGGATAAAAACAAGCTGTCAGAGTTTCTAGGTATTTTTCTGTTTGTTCTGAAATGAGAGATGAACAACTTCTCCAGTTGACTGAAAGAATGAATGGTATTCGGCTGAAGGCTTGAATACCACATTCTCGTTGAATTCTTTAAAGTTGCTGGGAAAGCAAGACAGTGAAGTACGTCTGATGCTCCCTGGATTAACATGTGAGCTTTAAAATTGCCCAAATGATCCAAGGGATCAGACGATCCATCATATAGCTCAATTTGTGAAATTTTGAAGTGATGTGGGATTCTCTCCTCCATAATCTTCTTGGAAAAAGGGGGTAAAATGTCGTAGCTTGGTGTTGTATCTTCTACTTTCTTCTGCTCAACAACTTTGGCAATCTGCATCTCCAGCTTTCTGAATTTCTCATCAAAATCCTTTGCCCTTGCAAGTTCTAAAACTTGAGCACTATCAGGAGTTGATTCCCTAGAGGATGTCGAATGTGATCGCGGGCATTTTCCTTTATTTTGTTTCTTGGTGTGATGATGAGATCGATGATGTTGCTTTGAAGGAGACTATTGACCTAAAGAATATTGATAAGATAAATATCTTCTTAGACTAGGATGTCTACTTACCTGAAGAGAAGGTCGCCGGCTACTTCTTGATACAGCAAGTCTTGCAGTGATTTCTTGAAGATTTTGTACCGCCGCAGTGAGTACATCTACCTTGTCCAAGAGAGTACTTAATCTTTCTTGATCCAAATTTGCAGCAGGAAGAACTTCCATCCTTTTGCCAAGAATGGGATCGTTTTCTTTTGGAGGATGAGGAATGTTTTCAACAAGGAGATTCTAATTCCTACCTTTCACCATGTTTTCTTTCAGATTTTTTGAGACTTTTGCCCCTTCCTGGCATGCCAATCTGTTATGTCCAAACAAATTACAACGATGCTTGGGCTCAGGCTAGATCAAATGAGAATAGATTGAGCTAATGGATCTTCATCTTCTTGGAGGCTTTGTGCGTTGAAAGGGCTCCTGCTCCCAAGCTCGCCAATGGTGTCTGGACTAGACAGATGCGATCTGAAAAAAAATAGGGTGGGAGGTGTTTTGGAATTCGGATCCCCTTCTGTATCGCACTCACTAGTATTTATAGGCCTCAAATCTAACCGATTCCAGCCAATTCCAGCTGTAAACAGTTAGTTTGTTAAGACATTAGCACGTGCAGCAAACATTATCCATAATTGGTCAGCCATTTTCCAGGCTATTGGGCATCGATCGGCTTTAGGCTTCTTGGGTGTTGATCAGCTTTATGCCTCTTGGGCATCGATCGGCTTTGGGCCTCTTGGACGTTGATCAGCCTTATGCCTCTTGGCATCGATCGGTTTTAGGCCTCTTGGACGTTGATCAGCCTTATGCCTCTTGGACATCGATCGGTTTTAGGCCTCTTGGACGTTGATCAGCCTTATGCCTCTTGGGTATTAATCGGCTTTAGGTCTCTTGGACGTTAATCAACCTTATGCTTCTTGGGCATTGATCGGCTTTAGGCCTCTTGGACGTTGATCAGCCTTATACTTCTTGGGCATTGATTGGCTTTAGGCCTCTTGGACGTTGATCAATCAGATTCAAATCCCCACCAAGGTCAAGTTTGCCTGCATTTTCTAACGTCATGATTTGGAGGGGTTTTTTTTTACAGCTTGAATACAGCCTGCAATTATAATTGCAAGTATACAAATAGTTGTTCTGGATAGCTGCAATTCAATTCTAGCATCTATTATACTACGGCCCACCCAATTGCATTGCATAATGAAATTTTCAAGTGGAGCCCATACAATATGAGAGCTTTCATGTTCTTTCTACCGTTGAAGAATCTTTTTAAACCGAGGCATGCAGTGTCCCGTTAAGGTTTATCATTTTCTCTGAAGTTTAGGCCCATTAAAAGTTCATATGGGTTTGGGCTGGGGCTTGACAGATCCAAAGCAACCAACCATCAGAACTGCTTTAAGGTTTTGACCTGAGCCGGTTTGTGGATGGATCGATCGTTTTGAACTCCCCGTAGCCATTAACCTATCAATCACGGACAAGGTGGAGCTAGGCCAAGTGGGCCGTAATAATATCACGAGTTGATATAGAAGGTCTCTGTCTTCCATGAGTAGAATGGAAACTATCATGATTGCACTACGAGAGGAGCTGGAATACTTGGCATGACATTCTGGTAAGTATCCAAACTGTCTACGCTGCAATTTAAATGGACAGGGACTCTTGTTTTTATCTCTACCCCCTCATGATCTGGTCACCTCACAGTAGTAATTTAATTTTGTTGAATACTCAAAAGTGTCGTGGGATAGAAAAATCTACGGGCGTGAAAGAACTTTAGAAGCCGCCGGTTTAGATAAGAAGTGCCTAGCCCTACCATGGCCCATGCGTAGCCCTCAATGGTTACAGGTCTCTTCTATTTGTAAGCATCGTCATGGGTTCGGCGTTTGTGAGACACAATTTAATCTAGGGCTGTAATTTAAATTTCGAAACAAATAATCAACCATTGCCGGAGTCCAAGTATTCGTAAAATTAAAGTGAAGAAGAAAACACGTTTACAATATAAGAGGTATATTTTTAGTAGTCGATTCATATTAAAACATGCTTGGAGAAGGAGCCTTAAGAGAATTAAAAACAACAAAAGCAATGTAGAACGCTATAATTTTTAAATCCATGAGCATTTCTTCAATTAGTCATGACTAATTTACGAGTAAATTGTTAATCATTTAATAATCATTCAAGCACGGCCAGGGAATGAATTTCAAAAGTTTTCATAATTTGGACTTTCCGATAGAATAAGCGTTGCTAAAAGAATACAAAAACGGTACCGGATGGAGCCCATAACTGCGTATTTCATTGCATACGATTTTAAAGAACCAGAATAGTGAGAATAAGGGAAAACGGAAAGCAACTTCCCCTCTTTTCGTTTCTCTTTCATCAAGTACTCGAGACATCGCCCTTCTGTTCAAACTTTTTGTCTAGATATTTAATGTCCCCTCGTGTCGTCTCAAGAAATTTTACGGTGAAAGCAGGTAAAAGACATCCCCATGGCTAGCCAACACATATATGAGAGCATCGTGCAATGTAATTAGTAAGGTTTTTTTTCAAAAAAAATCTCAATCACGAGAATCCTGGACAAAGAGAGAGGCCAAAAGCTGTGATTCAAGTCATGGCCGAGAAAACGTTTACCGCAATGACGATTTTGATGCCTCGCCACGAGCGCCACGAGGCCTGCCAAGTGGTGCCCCGGACGCTCACCAGAAGCCCGGCGGCTCGGCATTTCGCGTCGTCATCGCTAGCCAGGGCTTTCGATATTTCCGTGCGCGCGCCCGGGCCAGCAGTGCTGGTGGTGGCCTCTTGCTTCCATCCACGGTTCAACGTATTCCATGCCTGATAGATATATTGTCATTCGGGACAAGGTATTCGCGAGAGAGAAAAAGAGAGCCCGCGGACCGCATCACACCTGGTTCCTGTCCATTGTGGTCCCAAGCATCACTTGCTGACACACAAGCAAAATTTATTGCAATCCAACAATTCGTTCACGCATCCGAGCAAGCCGTTTGGGGTCCCGTTTGATCTTATTATAGCCTTTCCACTGCTGCGACAAGGGTCCTTGCCACTTGTAGCAAGCTTATTTGGCCTCTCTACTTGGATGATGAGCTAGCTATCATCTCATTTTATTTTGTTCCAAAGAATCTCTCTCTCTCTCTCTCTCTCTCTCTCTCTCTCTCTCTCTCTCTCTCTCTCTCTCTCTCTCTCTCTCTCTCTCTCTCTCTCTCTCTCTCTCTCTCTCTCGTCTGCGAGGTAATTCACTACTTATCCTAGATTAAATATTTGGTGCTATAGCCCACCACCGTTGCACGGCGTTTCTACCGATCCTGCTCCCTCCTTAACTCGCGGGTATCCTTCCCTCGATCTGGCTCACACATGTCCCTCGAGAATCCAATGCGATGATGATTATTTAAATTTGAATTTTGGTTTGTGATGTAACACTGACACCGGTGGGAACGTCCCTGGCCCTGACAGCCCGAGCATCTGTGACGGGCTCCAGTCTGAACAAGTAGAGTTCCTGATTGAATAGAGTTCCTGACCGAGCAGAGCTCCTGTTGATCCAAAAAGTGATTTTGATGATAACCAAACATTGGAACATGTACATTTATTACTGACAACTCTTCAAGTGTTTGACAAGTTTTTGTAGGATGTATAATATGTTCAAACTTCAACTCCTACATTTCTATTTTCTTACTTGAGTTGTGTTGTAAGTGTTTTTGTAAAGAAGAAGCCCAATGAAAATGCTAAGAAAAATCAAGTAAAAGGGTTACTTCTATAAGTGTGTGTGCCTTAACTTTGCTTTGAGTTGGTTTGTGTGAAATTGTAAAAGAGTTGGTGAGAGTTTTCTTTAAGTTCAACTTGTAAAAATCCTAAAGAAGATACTCGAGCCGACCCCAAGACAAGAAGAGCCGACTTTGTTTACTGGCACGCGGCAAGGATTCTAGAACGCAGCAATCCTAGCCGACTCGATGGAAAACGAGCCGACTATAATGAATCCGAATCGACTGGAATCAGTTCGAGCCGACTCCTCCAGAGTCCATTTCCTAAAAGTTTTCTGAGAACAGCCAGTCGAGCCGACCCGACCTAGAAAGAGTCGACTCTGCCAGACCTAATTTCAAAAGCCTGAGAAAGCGAGCCGACCCGAACTGCATCGAGCCGACTCTTCCAGAGTAAGGTTTTTCGAACCTGAGAAGAAGAGCTGACCCAAGCTGAAAAGAGCCGACTCCTCAAGTTCAAGAATTTCAAGATTCAAGTTCGAGCCGACTCGAGCTGTAAAGAGCCGACTCGAGCTGTAATGAGCCGACTCGTCCAGAGTGACATTTTGTGCCCTGAGACAAAGAGCCGACAGCATTGAAGAAATGGCGACTCAACCTATCGACTCGAAGGATCCGAGCCGACTCGAAGGAATCCAAGCCGACTCAAATGTCACTTCCAGGTATCTAACGGCTAGTTATAGAATTTATTTTTGAATGCAAAAAAGTGCTCCAACGGTCACCAATCATTTCCCAATGGTCTACAACGGCTAGACTGCCTTGGAATGATGGAAAACTTAAATTTGAAGGATTTGAACTACCTTGAAGTAATTTTTTAATTAAGAAGAGAGTTCAAAAAGGAACAAAAGATAGCTTCATTGAATATCCAACCAACCACAAGAGATAGAGCACAAGTGCATTCAAGTCTGTATTCAAGCCCTCAACAACTCTGATCTAAAGCTTGAATGAACTTTGAAAGAAGCCACTGAAGTCATTAAAGCTTATTCAAGTGCATTCAAGTGGACTTCCAATGAGCTGCATCGGCAACTATCCGACAACTTGATTTTGTCATTTATTGTTGCATTTATTTTCAATTCAATCTTTGAATTGTTGGGTTATTGGTGAGCCCAATTGAAAAACCAAATAGATTTTTAGTGAGCCTTATCAAAACCAAGGTTTAGGTTCTTGGTGATCCTGTGAAAACCAAGTTTAGGTTTCTTTGGTGAGCCTGTTAAAACCAAAGGGTATTGGATTTTCTTTAGTGATCCCGTAAAATCAAAGTGTAGAGGTTTTGGATTGTAATCCTGTAAAACAATCCTACTGTATTCGAATGTGAATATAGCGGAAATCCCATGTGGTATCTTGGATAGTGGACGTAGGAGCTAGGTTGCTCCAAACCACTATAAATTTGGTGTGTTTGTGTTGTGCTTTATCTACTTTGTTTAGCTTCTGCATTCTATAACCTTATCACAGCACCTACCACTTGCAAAGGATTTTGAAATTGCACATTACTTGTTTAAATTTTTAAAATTTTCAATTCACCCCCTCTTGGGTAGCCACCTGGGCAACAACTAGTATCAGAGTAGAGTTTCTGAATACACTAGAGTAAAGATCGATGGCTCATCCCTTGAGTACATCTTTGACCGAAGATCAATCAACCAATAGACCTCCACTCTTCATAGGCATAAATTATTCTTATTGGAAAGCATGTATGAAAATCTATATTCAAGCTGTTGATTTTCAATTGTAGAAGGTCATTCTTAAAGGGCCACATGTTCCCATGACTAAAATTGATGGCATGGACGTCCCTAAACCTGAAGAGGAATGGGATGAAAATGACATGAAATTAGGAGAATTGAATGCCAAATCCATGAACTTGCTTTACTGTGCTTTGGACTCAAATGAGTTTAACAGAATTTCCATCTGCTCTTCAGCAAAGGAAATCTGGGATAAACTTGAGGTGACCCATGAAGGAACTTCACAAGTGAAAAACTCAAAGATAAATCTTTTAGTGCACAATTATGAAATGTTTAAGATGGAACCTAATGAAAGTATTTCTACCATATAAATTAGATTTACAGATATTATTAACGGTTTGAAAAGTCTTAGCAGGGTATATTCAAATGCTGACTTAGTACAGAAAATCTTGAGATCACTTCCTGACAAATGGGATCCTAAAGTCATAGCCATCTAGGAAGCTAAAGACTTGAATATTCTAACAATTGATGAATTAATGGGATCTCTCATCACTCACGAATTAGTCATGCAGCATAGAATGGATGATGATCAGAAAAAGAAGAAAACGATTGCATTCAAGGCTGCATTAGAATCTAAAGATGATGAAGAAACTGAAGGTAACTCCTCCGAAGACGATCTTGAAGATGAAGACATCGCAATGGTCATGAGAAGATTCAAAAAGTTTATGGAAAAGAATAAAGGAAGGTATAATAGAAAATTCCATAAGCGAGGAGAACAGCCAAAAGAAAAGGACAAGGACAAAGATAAAGATAAAGAACAAGTCCCTACCTGCTATGAATGTAAGAGACTAGGGCATATTCATCCGGACTGTCCTCAATTAAAGAAATCTCTCAGAAAGAAGAAAAAGAAAGCGATGGTTGCCACATGGAGTGATAGTGAAGACTCCACTTCAACTGAAGAAGAAGAGACCATGAAAATATCAAAACTATGTCTAATGGGTCTCGAGGATAAGGTAAATTCTTCCGATACTCAGATTGAATTTACTTTTGAAGAATTAAATTCTACATTCCATGATTTACTATCTGAATTTAAAAAGGCTGGAGTAAAGATTAGATCATTAAAGCATATAAATGATTCTTTACTCAAAGAGAAAAATGAAGTTTCGGAAAAGAACAATTCACTGAAAATGGAACTTCACATCTTTTCTGAAAAATGCAATGATTTGAAAAATGAGAATAATGAATTGAATGATAAAAACAAAGCTTTGCTAAAAGAAAACAATGAGCTGAAAAAGGAGGTATGGTTACATTTGGAGACAATGGAAAGGAAAAAATAATTGGAATTGGTAAGATCAAAATAACTCCCTATACTTTCATTGAAAATGTATTGTGAGTAGATAAGTTGAAGCATAATCTATTGAGTATTAGTCAATTGTGTGATAAAGGCTTCAAAGTTATCTTCGAATCATCTATGTGTATAGTAACAAACCTTCTTGATACTAGTAGCAAATTCATTGGACACAGACTAGGAAATATTTATGTGGTAGATCTAAATGATCTTGCCATGATAAGTAGTTCCAGTTTAGTTGCAATGAATGCTAAGACCAAGGAGTCTTGCTAATTATGGCATAGAAGATTGGGTCATGCTAGCATGCATACTATTGCCAAGTTAATTTTCAAAAATCTTGTTAGAGGCATGCCCAAGTTTAAAGTAGATTTTGATCATGATTGTGATGCATGCCAAATGGGTAAACAAACAAGGGAAAGTTTTAAATCCAAAAATCTGATTTCAATATCTAGACATTTAAAACTACTTCACATAGACTTATTCGGACCAACTAGGGCCACAAGCCTAGGAGGTATGAAATATGCCCTCGTGATTGTAGATGATTTTTCTCGATTTACATGGATTTTGTTTATTACACACAAAGACGAAACTTTTAAAGTATTTAGAAAATTTCATAAAAAGGTTTCAAATCAAAAAAAAATCTTTCTATAATTTCAATAAGGAGTGATCACGGCACAGAATTTGAAAATCAATTTTTCGATAATTACTGTTCTGAAAATGGCATTGATTACAACTTCTCCACTCCTAGAACACTACAACAAAATGGTGTTGTAGAGAGGAAAAATAGGATGTTGGAAGAAATGGCCCGAACAATGTTGTGTGAAGGTAATCTTCCAAGATACTTTTGGACAGAAGCGGTGAACACTGCTTGTTATATTTTAAACCGTGTTTTGATTCGTCCTATCTTGAAGAAAATCCCCTATGAGCTTTGGAATGAAAAGAAACCCAATATAAATTATTTTCATGTATTTGGATGCAAATGCTTTGTACTTAATAATGGTAAGGATAATCTAGAAAAATTTGATGCTAAGTCTGATGAAGTCATTTTCCTTGGTTATTCACTACATAGCAAGGCATATAGGATTTTTAATAAAAGGACTCTCACCGTTGAAGAGTCAATACATGTTATATTTGATGAAACTAATCCATCACCATCTAGAAAAGATGAGTGTATTGACAATGATGTAGGTACCATTCAAAAAGAGATGGAAAAACTAAGTATTCAAGAAAAACCAATTGAAGAAGGAGAAGAAATGGTAAGGATCATACTGATCTTCCGATTGAATGAAGGTACGCTACTTCCCATCCTAGAGAATTAATTATTGGTGATCCTTCTCAATGTATAAGGACTAGGTCGCACATAGGTCTGCACATGATTACCTAGCCTTTGTATCTCAAATAGAGCCTCATACCTTAGAAGAAGCAGAAAATGATCCAAACTGGATGATGGCCATGCATGAAGAATTGAACCAATTTGAAAGAAATAAGGTTTGGACATTATTTGATAGACCTAGAGACCACCCAATTATATGAACCAAATGGGTCTATAGGAACAAAATAGATGAACAAGGAAATGTTATTAGAAACAAAGCTAGATTAGTGGCTAAAGGATATAGTCAAGAAGAAGGTATAGATTTTGATAAAACTTATGTACCTGTAGCAAGATTATAAGCTATTAGATTACTTCTTGCATTTTCTTTCTACATGAATTTTAAACTTTTTCAAATGGATATGAAAAGTATATTTTAAATGGTTTTATTGCCGAACAAGTTTTTGTTGAACAACCACCGGGTTTTGAAAATCATGATTTTCCAAAGTATGTATTTAAACTCAATAAAGCCTTGTATGATTTGAAATAAGCCCCTAGAGCATGGTATGATAGACTTAGCACCTTCTTAATTGAAAATAATTTTTAAGAGAAAATGTTGATAAAACTCCCTTTATTAAAAAGAAAAACAATGCTATACTAGTTGTACAAATCTATGTTGATGATATCATCTTTGGTGCAACTAATGAAAGTCTTTGTGAAAAATTTGCTAAGTTAATGCAGGGAGGTTTGAAATGAGCCTAATGGGTGAACTAAACTACTTTCTCGAACTTCAAGTGAAACAAACAAAGGAAGGTGATGAGGGACAGGGATAGGATCGTTGGTGAGCCTAGAAGTCACCTAAATTAGGGTACTATTTTTTTTGGTATTTTTTTTCTCTAGGGGTGGCGAAGGAATAGTGGGGATGTAGGATAGGAATCTGGATCTCATGGACTTTGGGACTCACCCTAACGAAGAGACCTCTCACCTCTAGGGTATTACACCCTCCTCGATACTTGGAGGTGCTAGGATGGATCTCAAAGGTCATTAGGGGATAGAGAAGATGGAATGAGAAGGGAATAACTAGGGCATCACGCCCATGCCCGAAGGCAAGAAGAATCACTCTTCTAAAACACTCAAATTCTTTTCTCCAAAAACTAACTTTTTACAAAGGACTGAGGGTGGTATTTATAGACCTGTCTAACCCTCGTTTGAATTTGAATACAGGATAAAAAGATAGGGATGACTCAAATTCAAATACAAGATAGGATAAGATAAGCCTATCCATATCTCAATCCTAACCAACCAAATCCTAATTCAAAACTCAAATAAAAGATAAATCCCAAACTAATTTATTAAAATCTGTGCTACTCCGGGATCGGTGTTGCTATGGGATCAGTGCTGCTTCGGGATCAATGGGCTTCGAGATCAGTGCTGCTCTGAGATCCCCATCATTCCCCTGAGGTGGGGAGAACTCGACTCCGTCACTTAATCAGGATAGATTTGAGTTTATTCCTACAGAAAAACAACTAGCTGATATCTTTACCAAGCTACTTAATCAGGATAGATTTGAGTTTCTTAGAGGAGAATTAGGGCTATGTTATCCTTTCTAAATTTAGTAAACCTAAGGAAAAATTATCTAGAAAGCCTCCTATATTTATTCATGATTTTTGAACAACTTTCCTTGAATTTCTCAGTATAATTGAATTAAACTTCTGAACCATATGATCTCTTTTGGAAAGTCTCTGTTCGAGTCGACTCGAGCAATCTTGCTCTGGTCGAGCCGGCTTGAATATCTATGTATCTTGCTCTTGCTTTGATCGAGCCGACTAAGTCTATGCTTAGCCGGCTCAGTGTTCTGTTTGTTCTGAGTTCGCTCTGGTCGAGCCGACTTGGACATTTTTAGGGCAGGGTGAGTGACTCAAAAGACGAGAAATCGCTATTTAGGAAAGTCTGATCTATCTTTTCTCAGTACTTCACTCCCTCACCTTTCTTTGAACACACTCAACTTCCCTCGAAAGCTTTACCATTCTCCCAAAAAAATCATTCCCTAGAGCCTAAAATTCCTTAATCACTCTGCGATGGCTCCTCGAAGATCTGCGAAGAAGGTTCTTCAAATCGGTGAATCAAGTGCTCGCAGTACAAATGCAAAAGAAAGAAAAGAAAAGAGAAAAAGGTCAGCTCCAGTCCAGTAAGATGAGGAAACTCCTCCTCCCGGACAGTGATGCAGAACAAATAAGATGATGCGATGCGGAAGTAAATTAAGACTTTTTTTTTTTTGTTAGAAGTTGGCTTGACTCAAAAACAATGCTAACTAATATTGAAAGAAAATATGCACTGAAAGAAAGCACAATTCAAAAGAGTAGATTATCAGAGTAATAAAGAAGTAGGATCGCTGGGGATTGAGAAACCCCCAGACCTAGGGTTTACTCCTCTTTCAAGAAACAAACGAAGAGAGAAGAGAAGGTTTTATACCTAACTGTGATATCTATCTTTGCTTCAATTGAAGGACACTCTCGAGCAGATTGTAGGATCCTTGGAGATAGGGTATCTTCGTAATGGATCCTCGGATTGTAGTCCTATGGCAAGGTTGGCCTTCTTCTCGTACTCTGGATCTGGAAAAGATGAAGAACAAGATAAGGATGTAAGAAACTCAAAAAAGAGACCTTTACCTGGGATAGCTCTGGACTGCTCGAACTTTGAAGATGAGGGAAGAGTATGGAGGTGGCGGTGGAAAATGGAGTGGATTTAGGGTTTGGCTGGTAGGGCGGCGGTGATGGGGGACTAATATGCATGCAATTCTTTTTGTATGTTTTACATGTGGGGTTAGGTGATTAATTCTCAAATTTCAGATCAAAATTAGTTGTAGGGAATTTTGTATGAATTTTTGAAGCCAAGCATACAGATTAGAACCTAGAAAAGTACTAAAGAAGGATCGCCGGGGCTGAGAAGCCTCGGTTAGAGCAAGTTCTCCTACAATAATAAGACTGGAGGTAGAGGGGGTATACCTGACAACGTTTGAAGTGCCCGGTGAAGATCGCAGTGAAGGGATCTCTCGTTCCTCGATGGATGCGGCCTGGAAAACCGAGCCAAAGACCCGCGGATACCCGGCTTTCTGCTCGGTGGTCCGATTGAGGCGTGGTTGGAGTCGTTGGATTCGTAGGAACTCGGGGACCTGTAAACGACCTATTAGGGGTTAGAAAACTCAGAGAAAATCAAGAAAACAAAGGAAAACAGCAAAGGGAAGAAAGTTTTGGAGGGGCTGGAAGGATGGTTGGCGGCAGGAAGATGGTTACAAACACCGGGAAGAAGAACTCTCAAACCCCTTTATGCACACAGCAGGGTAATCACTCAAAACGATATAAGAACTCAAGGTTTATTTCATATATCAAAATCTCCCTTCATACAAGAGGATAGGGTCCCTTAAATAGACCCTTAACCTTGGGCTCCAAGTAAGGGCACATTAGTCTTTACATGAGAATCCTTTTCCCTCTCAAACCCTAGCTAGAAAATAAGGAAACATTAGGTAGAAAAATCCCTAAAAATTCTCTTGACTTGGCCAACACTCCAAGGATGCCTAGGGGGCGTGTTGGGCTTCTAGGAACAGCAAGAGGCTGGCCCAAAGGGGCTCGGGCACATGGGTTTGGGTCTCTGGAAGCTGGGGTGGCCTGGTAGCCAGGTAGCAGGAATATTCCCTGGTATCTTGCTTCTTAGGGACTTGGACTTGGCGCCTAGGCTTGATTTCTTTGGGCTAGGATGTAGATGGACCTCTAAAATCATGGATGCCCTGGTCTATGAATATACTTTGGCATCTGGAAGGAAATCTGGATATCTGGAGGGCATCTGCAAGGAATTAGGGTTTTCTGAATTTTCCTCCTAGGGTCTTCAAATCTTCAAGCTGGGTTGGACTTGGGCTATACTTCATGTCTTCAATCTAGTTGGACTTGGTCTTCACTTGTATGATGTGGTCTTGAGTCTTCAATATGATTGAATATGACTCAAAAAAAATAAAATTAGCTCGACATGAGCTGACTAACACTGGACTGAACTACCTCAACATGAGCTGACTAGTACATAACTGAAACTTAAAATACTCAAATAACATCTAAAATGGACTCAGATAGGCTAAGCCCTTATTATAGATGGACTCATAAATTATTGATCAATTCATAGAGGGTTGAAAAGCATCTATCTTATTCTGGTACCTTTGGTGTCCCCACCAATTCTCCCAGGGTAGGAGGAACTCGACCCTGTCGAGTGAAGATCAAGCTGGCTCACATATCTCTCGAGGAGGTCTAGGTTGAGGTGCTACAAGTCCTCTCGAGAAATCCACGAATTGTCTGACTCTGGCCGGCCTTGCCATCGGACCAGGAAACATTGATAACCGCAGCCCCGGGTCATAATGGCTTGATCGTCCAGGATACGCTCGATCCGTTCTCCTCTCTCAGGCCAAATGTATTAGTGGACACTCTGGGTTAGGGTCACTCACAATGGAAAGGAATAGGTTAAAAAGCCTCACTAGGTATCGCTGCTGGTTCCTTGTACTCAACCAGGTCTATAATATTGAAGGTAGAACTAATGCCCAATCCAAAGGCATGTCTAACACCTAGGCATTTGATCCAACCTTCTCTATCACTTTAAAAGATCCGGCTCTGCGAGCATGAAGCTTCTTTTAGGCCTAAGCCTAACCAAGATAGAATCCACTACATCAAATTCTTTGATCCATCTTCAGGAATTAGCCAGTTTGTTTAAAATTAGTGTAGGTGGTGAACATGCTGGGCACATGCAGACTCCTAACAAATGATTCAAAGGACTCAAACTTACACCTAACAAACTCGACTAAAGAGATTTATTAGGTCTTAACTACCACTTGGGCATGGGGGCATGAGTCGTGGTTGATGGATGACATGCAGAAGAAAATTTGCTAGTAACTCCTAATAGGTGCCAGAGGGTCTGCCAAAAGTAGGTAGCAAATGGGATGGGCTCTATGGATCCTTGCAACCTAGCAACCTCAACAAATGTAACCTAATAGTTCTAGACACATGAGAAGACTCAGGAAAGGGTAGGAAATAGGAAGTGAGATCAGAATTAGTCTGGTAGGGTGGAGAAAAAGGTTCTGGGTTAGTTGGATAAAGTAGAATAAAAGAAGGCATGTCAGGGACTAATCCTAGACTAATGAGGCTAACCTTACAGGGTTGCGGTATATCTATGGGCAAGAAAAGGTCCATACTATGGAAGGATGGGTCAGCAATTTCTGGAAAGAGATCTTCAATAGGAATGGCAGGAAGGGATTCATCCTGAGAAAAATGGGTTAAGTAAGCCAAATCCTGAATAAAGCCTTCTTGTTCATGGAATTTAGGAATAGGCTCTACAATTAGATCCTTTTCTAGAGTTTCCTCAGGTAAAATCCTAGTATCATAGTTCTCTTCCTCTAATTGTTCTTCTACTATAGCTTTAGGTTGGATGTGGTCAAGGTCAACTAGCTCTAGTGTGGTTTCTACCTGGGTATCTACTGGGTCAGCTAATTCTAGGTCTACTAAAGGTGTCTCCTCTTCTCCTTCATACTCATCCACTAGGCTCACATCAGCTTCATACACTTCCACGTTAATGTAAGCCTTGTCAATCTCAGGAATGGTTGGAGAAGGTCGGCTAGGGGAAAATTGGCTAGGTCCTAGTTTCTGATTATGGACACTAGTCCTAGTAGGTTCAGGTTGTATAAGGGGTAGTGGCTCACTACTGGGTTCATATTAAGGGATACTAATCCTATGAGGTTCAAGTTGACTAGGGCAAGCATGACTAGTACTAGGCTGATACTTAGGGGTTATGGGTTCTCTAGGCTCATAGGACAAGGGTGCAAATCTATGGGTCATGGGATTATAGGATCTGGGGTCATAGGATTTTGGGTCATCTCTATGGTCAGGTTCTAAGGATGGATCATGGTATGGGGTCCTCCTAAGGTTGGGCTCCCTATATGGGTCAGGATATTGGGTTCTCCTAGGGTTGGACTCCCTATATGGATCAGAATATTGGGTTCTCCTAGGGTTGGACTCTCTATATGGGTCAGAGTATTGGGTTTTCTTAGGATTGCACTCCCTATATGGGTCAGAGTATTGGGTTCTCCTAGGATTGGACTCCCCATATGGGTCAGAGTATTAGGTTTTCCTGGGTTCAGTATCATAATAAGGGTCATGGTAAGGGGTTCTTCTAGGTTCAGTATCATAATAAGGGTCATGGTAAGGGGTTCTTCTAGGTTCAGTATTATAGTATGGGTCAGGCTGAGGGGCTCTCCTAGGTTCAACCTCTCGGTATGGATTAGGGTTCGGGGTCCTCCTAGGTTGAGGGGAATCAGGATCTGGCTCAGACTGTGACCCATGGGTTTTTCCTAGGGTCCCTACCCGGACTTCTAACTGATCAAACCTATTGGCAAGATGGTCAATTCTATCATTGGTTTGAATACCAGACTGAGTTAACTGGGTCATCTGGGTAGTCATCTGGGTAGCCATCTGGGCCATTTGATCAGCTAGGGCTTTCATTTGGGCTTGCAAATTTTCCATGGGTTCAGACATTTGTGAAGGAGGTGGGTGATATAAAACTCCTGATCTAGTGCTCATGCAAGACTCATCAGACCGACTACAGCTGACTAGACCTAGAGTCCAAACTAAGGGCTCAATCAGGATGGCAAACTAGCCGATAGTAACCATGTACTCATCCAGGCAGGTGTAAGGGGAGTGTTAGGTCCCTGATTGCCAATCCTAGACACCAATCAGAGATTGGCCAGGTAGGCAGACCAGCACACAAGCCCTTCGAGATTGAATCCCTAAACCACCGTTCTAGACACTGAGCACAAGGCACACACAGGTTATTTTGACACAATGATCTGACACGTAGCCCGGACTCGACCAGTTGGTGTCCCTAGCCCACTAGGGCAAATTAAGTCTAGTTAATTTTAGGTTAAGGCTTGGGACCGAATGCAAGGGATGTGGTTTTGGGTTAAGGAGATGTGATCAAATTCTCCCCCCATCTAATATAGCAAGAGTGCCCTTAAAAGTAAATTATGCAATGATGGCAGGCAGATGAGGATGCAAATTAGGGTTTAGATGTTTTTGGTATTTTTGGAGAATATATAATTTTTTTTTGGTATTTTTTAAATAGAAGAAAACTTGCAAATCATGACGTGATATGCTGGAAATATACTAAAATTAAAAGATATGCAAAAGATGCTAAACAAAACCCTAAAACTTCCAAACTTGTCTTGCTGAAAAAATAGAGCCGAGAATTTATAGGTTGTATTTCGGCTTGAAGTAAATTCACAGGTCATAATAAAATCTGAAAAATTCTTAAAATTATTGTGAATTATGATGAATCCAGAAAAATAAATTTCAGAATTTTTGAAGTTTTTATCAGATAGAAATAATTAAGAAAACATAGCATATACAGACTAAAAAATTGTAGAAAATAAGCCCTAATCTAAGCTCTGATACCAAATGATGCGGGACTAATATGCATTCAATTCTTTTTATATGTTTTACATGTGGGGTTAGGTGATTAATTCCCAAATTTTAAATCAAAATTAGTTGTAGAGAATTTTGTATGAATTTTTGAAGCCAAGCATGCAGATTAGAACCTAGAAAAGTACTAAAGAAGGATCGCCGGGACTGAGAAGACTCGGTTAGGACAAGTTCTCCTACAATAATAAGACTGGAGGTAGAGGAGGTGTACCTGACAATGTATGAAGTGCCTGGTGAAGATCGCAGCGAAGGGATCTCTTGTTCCTCGATGGATGCAGCCTGGAAAATCGAGCCAAAGACCCGCGGATACCCGGCTTTCTGCTCGGTGGTCCGATTGAGGCGTTGCTGGAGTCGTTGGATTCGTAGGAACTCGGGGACCTTCAAACGACCTATCAGGGGTTAGAAAACTCAGAGAAAATCAAGAAAACAAAGGGAAACAGCAAAGGGAAGAAAGTTTTGGAGGGGCTGGAAGGATGGTTGGCGGCAGGAAGATGGTTGCAAACATCGGGAAGAAGAACTCTCAAACCCCTTTATGCACACAGCAGGGTAATCACTCAAAACGATATAAGAACTCAAGGTTTATTTCATATATCAAAATCTCCCTTTATACAAGAGGCTAGGGTCTCTTAAATAGACCCTTAACCTTGGGCTCCAAGTAAGGGCACATTAGTCTTTACATGAGAATCATTTTCCCTCTCAAACCCTAGCTAGAAAATAAGGAAACATTAGATAGAAAAAATCCCTAAAAATTCTCTTGAATTGGCCAACACTCCAAGGATGCCTACGGGGGCATGTTGGTCTTCTAGGAGCAGCAAGAGGCCGGCCCAAAGGGGCTCAGGTGCATGGGTTTCGGTCTCTGGAAGCTGGGGTGGCCTGGTAGCCAGGTAGCAGGAATATTCCCTGGTATCTTGCTTCTTAAGGGTTTGGACTTGGCACCTAGGCTTGATTTCTTTGGGCTAGGATGTAGATGGACCTCTAAAATCATGGATGCCCTGGTCTATGAATATACTTTGACATCTGGAAGGGAATCTGGGCATCTGGAGGGCATCTGCAAGGAATCAGGGTTTTCTAAATTTTTCTCCTGGGGTCTTCAAATCTTCAAGCTGGGTTGGACTTGGGCTATACTTCATGTCTTCAATCTAGTTGGACTTGGTCTTCACTTGTATGATGTGGTCTTGAGTCTTCAATATGGTTGAATAGGACTCAAAAAAAATAAAATTAGCTCGACATGAGCTGACTAACACTGGACTGAACTAGCTCAACATAAGCTGACAAGTACAGAACTGAAACTCAAAATACTCAAATAACATCTAAAATGGACTCAGATAGGCTAAGCCCTTATTACAGATGGACTCATAAATTATTGATCAATTCATAGAGGGTTGAAAAGCCTCTATCTTATTCTGGTGCCTTTGGTGTCCCCACCAGGCGGCTTGCAGATGAAAAGGACCTAGGGCTTGATATAGTGGGCGGTGGCTTGGAGAAGGAGATGGCAGCCTTGAATGAAGTGGGAATAGGGTTTAGGAATTTCGGTGTTGGCAGCTAGGATGATGAAAGGAAATTAGGGTTGGCGGCCAGGGATGAAAGCGGGGCAGGGTTTTGGTAACTTTGGAGATCTCTCACCTCCTCAAGGCTCCAATGGAACCCGGATTTACTCCCTCACGGAGCTCAACACTCAAAGAAGTGTGGAAAAAGAGAACACAAGGTTGCTCAACATAAGAAAAGATTTCATTTACTCATTAAAATCAAAAGATTACATAAGGGTCCAATATATAGACCTTGCAAGAGAAACAAAATTACACTACTTCCCATGTGGGACTAAACATTCATCCTAAGCATGAAAAACTTCCCCTTGACCGACCAGGCTTCTTTCCTTGGAGTGGGCGGCCTCAAATGCAAGGTGATGGCTTCATATGGCAGGTATGTGGGGCACCTCCTTGTTCTTCTCCTTAAGTCATGGGTTTTCCTTCCATGACTTGCTCTTTCTGTTGGGAATTGTGTCCCAAAACCAATCGCCTGGGTTATAGACGGTTGTGCTAAGTATTGTACTCATTTTATGAATTAATAAAATAATATTTTTGGCAGCTCATCACATACTTAATTTTCCTGAAATAAACTCTTTCAATGTGATGAAGTTCTTAGGACTACACTGACTTCGATACAGAGAGGATGTATCGAGTGGTCCTTAAACCTTGTTCACAACCAAAGGATATATTGTACTGGATGGCAATATATCAAGTATAGGAGGTTGTTGTAGTTCACATCGTTTGGTTGTCCTCTTGACCAAATGAGTGTGGTGACACTGATGTGATCTACAAGTGGGATATATGATATCTCATTGAACGTGACTCCGTGCAGCCCCTTTCTGCCAAAGGGATACTCACGATTGGATATGGGTATATGTGTCCCTCTGACCTGAGGTCATCACGGTAGCTTGCAAGCAACTCCCTGTGCTTTGGTGCCGGACTACCCGAATTTTTAATCTGGTGATGGAAGGTTTCTGGGTACAGGCAAGTACTTGTGGAGCAGTGATGGACCAAGATGGAATTGACCTGTCCAAACAGTTTGGATTGAATGTCTCACAGTATCTCAATTTAGCAAATCCTCGGCCGGGGTAGTCCTAGTGAAGAGTCACTGGGCTTGCGAGGTTGAGACACGTTGTCGACTGACTCAGTTTGGGTTGGCAGCCCAATCTCAGTCGTCCAGAGCATTAGAGGTCAAAGGGATGAATTATACGGTAACCAGATGCCAGAGGTTCGATAGTTTGCTCCAGCATCTTCGACCTATCTGGACGCCGGGACCCATTGCTAGATGGTTTCCTATGTTGGTACTAGAAAATGTTCTAGTGCTACCGTTTAGGTTCGAACCTATGAGGTCACACGCCACAGAGGATAACTCTCTGATCCAGATACCGATTACGATTGGGAATCGTCTCGGTTTTATGATCACAGTATTTTTTAGCACTCTTTTCTCCTTCTTGCCCTTGTCTGTGTCAACCGAAAAATGTTCCGGGTTGACCAGCACTATGCCAGGATTTTTCTGGATCAGTTTTGAACTGATCGGAGTTCGTTTCGGCCTCCTATTGGTTGTGAACCAATTAAATTCCCTGAACCAGGTTCAATTGGATTGAACCGTTTGGTTTAATGAGATTGAACCAATGCGTTGGTTTATTTGCTTGGACCGGTTATTTGAACCAATATTTTTTTTCACCTTGGACCGTTTTACAGGGTAATTGGAGAGAAAAATTCTAAGCATTTGAAGGGAGAAGGCCTTACGTTTGAAGCATCCAAATCGCTGGCGTTTCTTCCCTTCTCCTCCACCCATTCTTTAATGGCTTTAATCCTGGATTAAGGCTGATTAATTGGTTTACTGCTGCAGCCTCTCCACCTCACGCCGCTCCACCTCCCTCTCCCTGCTGCTAGCCTTTATAAACACCTAGCCATCCCCTGTTTGCATTGGAAGAGTTTTCAACGAGAGAAGTTTTTTTTTTCATCCACCGTGTGAGATCCAAGGGAAATCAATAAAACATCTGGGCATTCCTCTTCCTTGAGAGGCTTAAGGAGAGAGTTTTGGGCTGGGTATAGAAGCCTTAGAGGGAGAGAAAATCCCATTGTTTCAAGCTCAATTTCTGCCCAGTTCTGCTGCAGAATTCTGTGACCGTGAAGCCCTCTTCCGGCGGCTAGCACCATGCATGGAGGCGGATCCGAGAGCCCCGGGCATGTCTCCCCTCTAGAGGGAGTACCACTCTACTCTTGTGAGCAAACCACGTGAGCCGGGATTGCTCCAGCTACTCCAAAACGAAGGCCAAAGCCTGCTGCCCAGTTCTGCTACAAAAATCTGGTAGCAGACTTTGATGATTTATTTAATTTTTTTCGGCTAAGATTTGATTGTAGTTATTGGTGGCAAATCGAAGAAGACTTGTCCAAGTTGCTGCTGCTCAAATTTGGGAGCAAACGGAGGTCCGGAAGGAGGTGTTCCGATAATGTTTTGCAAGCCAAAAATAGGGTCCCAAGGAGGAAGACGACTGGAATAACTTTATTCTAGTTATTCCAATCTATTCCAGGTTAATTCCAGAGTTATTCCAGGCAGAATAAAAGGTATGAAAAATTATTTTTTAATCATGCATGGATAGATTAAATTGTTTAATATTTTATAAATATTTTATATGATTATGCATGCCTAAATGCAACTAGATTTAGATTAGTTCCTAGCGGAGCAGATTTCTGCTGCGTGAATTTTAAAAATTATTTTAAAATCAAATCTGCTCCCGCAGATGTTTGCATGCCTAGTGTAGGATCTTGTCAAACCACCTGCACAGTAAACTTACACTTTCTTGGAAGAAAATACTCATCTTCTAGTCTTTCCCCCCAAGACTAGGCTCTTTCCATTCATAGCCAGGTACTTTAGGTAGGTGTGGGCACCTACCTTGAAGTCCTCTCCAAGAAAAAATCCCCTACTCCTTTAGCTTGGTTACTTTTGGCAGCTTGTGGGCGCCTTCCTTGACTTCACCTAAGAAAATTTTCTTGCACTCTTGGGCATGGGGACCAGGGACACTGGGATGAAATGTGGCGCCAACTGGTCCTAGCAGTGTGGCTGGGAGTGTGGCGTCCACTTGCATTTGGCCTTGGAAGAAAAAATGATGCCCTAGGGAATGGCGCCAACCAGGACTTGACTTGGACTTAGGCTGAGTCAACATGACTCAACAAAATAAAATTCAGACTCAAAGAAATAAAATAATCTAGTTGACCAGGTCAACCCTTATTACAAACCATAATCTTTGGGCAAGGTCATTCAGAGATTCAGATGGAACCCTGAAGTCTTCTTCTGATTCTGGTGCCCACACCAGACAGCATGTCTCAATGATCAATCATCCTGTCACTTGCGGAAGAAGGATCGACTTTACATTCCTAGAAGAAATGGGAATGAAAATCGGAAACTGGATAGAGAGTCAAGGGTGAAAGCATTTCTGTTCTTTGGATATATTGACCTACCCTTCACTGGTGCGGATGTTTTATGAAAACATTATCAATAAAGAATTTCATTTGGAATCTACAGTCAAGGGAAAGATAGTTATAGTAGACGAAGAAAGATTGGGCAGATTGCTGCAAATGCCAACGAATGGTGCTACTGAACTTCTTCTACCGAACAAGGAGCACATTCTGAAACTCATTTTGAAAAAAGAAGAAGTGAGCACGGTCTGATATGTATAAGCCAATCTATTGTCAACAGAAATGAGGCTACTGCACAGTATGATCAGTATTATTTTTCTTCCCAGAATGATGCAGAACAAAAGCTCTGATACCAAGATGATGCAGAACGGATATGTGGAATGTGAAAGCAAATTAAAATTAATATTTATTTTTTTATATATATATATTTTCAGAAGTCGGCTTTGACTCAAAGGAAAGTTAAGCTAAATTGAAAAAATCTATATAATAATTGAAAGCACAATTCAAAGAAATTAGATTATCAGAGTAGTTCAGAAGTAAAGGATCGCTGGGGGTTGAGAAACTTCCAGACCTAGGGTTTCGCTCTGAACTTTCAACAGGACAGAAATAAAGAGAAGTGAAGGGTTATGTACCAGGCAGTGATCTTCACAGAGTTTGGTGGAAGGACTCTCTCGAGCAGATTGTTGGATCCTCGGATTCGGATATCTTCGCAATGGATCCTCCAATACTGGCCCTTTGGCAGAGTGGCTTCTCTTGAACTCAGGATCTGGGAAAGAAGAAGAACAGTTAAGGAACCAGATACTCAAAAAAAGGATTTACCAGATAAGAACTTGAAAAAATTGATGTTGCTAAAATCCTGATTCTCCTGGATGCTGATCTGACTTCCTCTGGAATTTGTTCTGTATTTGAAGTAGCTGATCTGGACCTGGATGTTGGTGGTCGGCCTCTACTTGGAAGAGAGGGGCCGTGAGATGATGAGGTAGATTAAGGTTTGGATGATTGGTGGAATGAAGAAGATGATGGGCGGATAGGGTTTGGAATTGAAGTGGCTAACCTAGGGTTTTGGTAGGGTTTTGGGGTTGGAGATCTCACACCTCCTCAAGGTTCCTAGGGAACCCGGATTTACTCCCTCACAGAGCTCAACACCTGAACACAAGTGCGGAAGAGAGAAACACAAAGTTGCTCACAAAGAAATTGATTTCATTCATCAGTTGTTTTCAAAACTTACAAGAGGGGTTTATTTTATAGGACTTTACAAGAGGTCAGGGTTTTACATCTTCCCATGTGGGACTAATAGGATGGATCTTCAAATTAGGTTTGTAGAATCAATTCCTTCCCATATGGCCAGCCAAGAGGTTCCATAAATGTTGATTGAAAGCTCCAAATGGTAAGTAGGTGGTGCCTCCTAGCCTTGCTTTTCAAGAAAAAATTTTCTTCCTTCCATGGCTCAACTCTTTTGGACACCTCCTTTTCTTTCTCCCCAAGTCATGGCTCTTCCCAACTTTGCTTTGGGCCTTTTAGGCATGGATTGGGCACCCCCTTGAAGTGCTCCCCAAGAAATGCCTCTTTCCTCCTTTAGCTTGGCCTTTTAAGGTACATATGGGGCGCCTCCTTGATTTTGGCTTCAAGAAAAATTCTTGCTCCCTTGGGTGTGGGGACCAAGACACTGGGATGGAGATGTGGCACCTCCTGGACTCTAGCGTGTGGCTGGGAGTGTGGCGCCCACTTGCTTGGGCTTGGGAGAAAATGTGGCATCCTGGAGAAGACCTAGACCACTACTAGGACTTGAACTGAGTCAACATGACTCAACAAAATTTAAATTGCAGGGAAATACAGACTCAACTAAAATTGAGTTGACCAAGTCAACCCTTATTACAAAACCAGAAAATCCTAATTCTTCGGGCAAGGTCAATCAGAGATCTTGATGGAGTCCTGAAGTCTTCTTCTGAGTCTGGTGCCCGCACCAATTCTCCCGGGATGGGAGGAACTCGACCCTGTCGAGTATGGATCAAGTTGGCTCTGGTATCTCTCCAAGTGGTCTGGGTCCAATTCTTGTAATTCTTCTCGGGAGATCCAAGAGTCATCAGAATCTAGCCTTCCTTGCCAGCGGACCAGGTATCTTTGGTATCCTCGATTACGAGTAGAGATAACCTGATCATCCAGGATCTTTTCAATCTGCTCTTTCCTCACAGGCCAGTTTGTTGGTAGACACACAGGGTTGGGTTCACTCTCAAGATCAGGATTAGGCTTAAAATGCTCACTGGGAATTACAGCTGGCTCTCTATACTCTACTAGGTCTGTAATGTTGAAAGTGGAGCTAATGCCTAGTTCTGAAGGCAACTCGAGCACATAGGCATTGGACCCTACTCTCTTCACCACTCTAAATGGTCCAGCTCCTCTAGCATGTAACTTTCTAACGGTTCCAGGAGGAAACCGTTCAGGCCTTAACCTAATCATTACATAGTCTCCCTCAATAAAAGTTTTGACTCGCCTTTGAGAATCAGCCAACTTCTTATAAGTTTCATTACTTAAAGTTATTTTGGCATGAATTTCTTTATGCAAGTCCTTTACATGCTATGCAAGTGCATCAAGAGACTTGTGTGTGTGGGCTAATAGTGAAATCAGATCAAGTGGTGTGTGAGGCTTGTATCCATGAACAATTTCAAAGAGACTCTAGCCTATAGACCTATTGATCGAAACATTGAATGCAATTTCAGCCCTGGATAAAATACAAATCCCAATTCCTGGTGCTCTCAATCAAACCAAAATCTGAGTCAAAGCCTAGTAAAGGGTCAAGAAAAACTAAACTAGACTGACGACGCATTCCTAAAGAATGGACTTTATTCCAAAGGAACCCTAGGTCTAAACCTAACAAACTACGGCTCTCTAGGTTTGACCTTGGGTCGGAGGATGGCTTGCAGAGCATGAAAACTTATCATGGGTGCCTAGTAGGTGCCATAAGGTCTTCCAGAAGTAGGTGGCAAACCTAATAGGTTCTGACACGTGGTTCACTCTAAAGACTTCGACAAAGTATTCTTGGACGGTGTAAGAAGCATTGGAAGTCCTAGAGAAAGGAAGGAAATATGAGGTGGAGTCTCGAATTACCTGTTGACTAAAGGTGGTGACCTGAAGGTTTGAATGGTGATCTATGAGTGTCAACTGATCATCCTTACGAAAGGAAAAGTTTGCTACTCCCAGGAATGGATCAAGAGATGGTTCGGGAAGTAGCCTAGGACATATGATTGCAACAGTTAAAGTTTGTTCTCTAAGCAAATAATGATCCATTTTCTCAAGAACTAGATTGAAGAATGATTCATGGAAGGGCCTATGGATGATGACCTCAAGACTTGAAATTTGACATATGGGTGTGGAAAGGTATACTCTATAGAAGGGTAGGTCAGTCATGCGAAGGAAGGGGTCTGGGGTCATAAGGAGGACTTTTACAGGACTGGGTGAATCAATCCGCTCAAGACAAGGATGTTCAATTGAGATTACGGGAGAGACCTTAGTGGCTGGGCATGGGACAAGGTTCAATTGTAAGAGGCTTAATTCAGTCATCCTAAGGAGAGGATCTACCATAGGGTGGGAAAACTTAAATAGTTCAGTGCAAAGATCTTCAATTGGTACTTGAGGAATGACTGTCATTAGAGGATACGAACTGATAGCTCGGGCTAACACTATGAGTTATTCTTGGGGGTATTTGACTAAAGGAACCTGATTCTCACAAATCTCTTGAATTTCTGAACTAGGTCCTACCACTTGGTTGCTCTCCAAGGTCTCCTCAGGTAAGGAACCAATAGTATCGATGTCACATTCTTCAAGTTCTTCCCCCTCATATTCATCAACTAAACTCAAACCATCATCATATACTTTCTCGATGCCATCTTTAATGGGTTTCGGGTCAGTGGTAATCGAGTCAACTGATTCTGGACTTGTCATACCTAATTTTTCTTCCACATTGGTAGGCTTGGGTTCTCCCTCATTAATGTCATCCTTAGGATTCTTACCACTTAGCTGTGCACAAGCCAGTCCTATGCATGGGCACTGACTAGATTTATGGCCTCTTTCTCCACAAAACCAACATTCTTGCGATATAGGAACCTGGGTCACACTGAGTTTCAAGCTAGTAGAGACCTTACTTGGGCATGGGTGTGGATCTAAATGGTTTGATCTAGAAGACTTGGGTTGTTGAGTGACTGGTCTAGAATATTGTAAGGACCTCTCATAGACACGATCCACACTATAGATATCATGGTTAGGATTCCTAAGGTTATGCTCGGGATCACGGTATAAGGTCTCCCTAGGCTCCTGGCATGGGTGAGGTTGGAGCCTATTAAATTTTGGATTAGGGGTCCAATTTTGATGTCTACGTTTCTCAACTACTTGGACTCGATCCCTAAGCTGGGTAAAATTCGCATTCATATCCTGACTCAATTTGTTCATACTTTCAGTAAGAGCTCTAACCATGGCCTCTAAATCAGGTTGGGTCTGACCAGGTTGGTAGGGTACTCCATTCTGGGTAGATATGATGATGCAAGCAAACACACCAAATAAGACTCGACTGAAACGACTACAGGCTAACTAGACCTAGAGCCCAAACTAGATGCCCAATCAGAGTGGCAAGCTAGCCTGTAGTAACTCGGGACTCAGCCAGGCAGGTGTAAAGGGAGTGTTAGGTCCCTAAATGCCAATCCTAGACACCAATCAGTGATTGGCCAGGTAGGCGGACCAGCACACAAGCCCTTCGGGACGTAATCCCTGAATCACCGTTCTAGACAATAAGTACAAAGCACACACAGAGTAACTAGACAAACTGACTCAACACTAGCCTAAACCCGACTTGTTGGTGTCCCTAGCCCACTAGGGCAAATTAAGTCTAATAAATTTTAAAATTAGGCTTAGGTTCGAATGAATGGATGGTGGTTTTGGGCTAAGGAGAGGTTATCAACTCCTTCCCTTATCTTAGATGCTCAATTGCCCTTAAGATGAATTAGAAGATGATCACTCAAAAAAAAAATTAAATTGCAGAAACACAGAAACAGAGTTGCTGTAAATCAACTCTCAAAAATTTCACGGAAATCAATAAATCACAGTAAGATTATGTAAAATATTTTTAATTATACTGGTTCCATCAAAACAAAAATCATACAATTTGGAATTATCTGCAATGAGAAACAATTCCTGCAACAGGGTAGTTATAGACTGAAAACAGAATGCTTCCCCCGTTTACAATTCCTGCTACGAAGTTGTAACCCAGCGGATCCCCTACACGCCCTAGGAACATCCCTTGGAATGGGAAGAGGAGGTTTGCACCTCGCTTCGTTCCTAGGACCGGACGTCCTGGGGAGTCTACTTCGAGCAGACAAAGTAAAAAAGAGAGACACTCAAAACATGCAAGCAAATCAGAAACCCTAAATAGGGCTCTGATACCAAAATTGATGCAGAACAAAAGCTCTGATACCAAGATGATGTAGAACGGATATGTGAAATGCGGAAGCAAATTAAAATTAATGTATTTATTATATATATATATATATATATATATATATATATATATATATATATATATATTCAGAAGTCGGCTTTGACTCAAAGAAAAGTTAAACTAAATTGAAAAAAACTATAGAATAATTGAAAGCACAATTCGAAGAAATTAGAATATCAGAGTAGTTTAGAAGTAAAGGATCGCTGGGGATTGAGAAACTCCCAGACCAAGGGTTTCGCTCTGAACTTTCAACAGAACAGAAATAAAGAGAAGGAAAGGGTTATGTACCAGGCAGTGATCTTCACAGAGTTTGGTGGAAGGACTCTCTCGAGTAGATTGTTGGATCCTCAGATTCGGATATCTTCACAATGGATCCTCCAATACTGGCCCTTTGGCAGAGTTGGCTTCTCCTGAACTCAGGATCTAGGAAAGAAGAAGAACAGTTAAGGAACCAGATACTCAAAGAAAGAATTTACCAGATAAGAAGAACTTGAAAAAATTGATGTTGCTGAAATCCTGATTCTCTTGGATGCTGATCTGACTTCCTCTGGGATTTGTTCTGTATTCGAAGTTGCCGATCTGGACCTGCATGTTGGTGGTCGGCCTCTACTTGGAAGAGAGGGGCCGTGAGATGATGAGGTAGATTAGTGTTTGGATGATTGGTGGAATGAAGAAGATGATGGGCGACTAGGGTTTGGAATTGAAGTGGCTAACCTAGGGTTTTGGTAGGGTTTTGGGGTTGGAGATCTCACACCTCCTCAAGGTTCCTAGGGAACCCGGATTTACTCCCTCACAGAGCTCAACACCTGAACATAAGTGCGGAAGAGAGAAACACAAAGTTGCTCACAAAGAAATTGATTTCATTCATCAGTTGTTTTCAAAACTTACAAGAGGGGTTTATTTTATAGGACTTTACAAGAGGTCAAGATTTTACATCTTCCCATGTGGGACTAATAGGATGGATCTTCAAATTAGGTTTGTAGAATCAATTCCTTCCCATATGGCCGGCCAAGAGGTTCCATAAATGTTGATTGAAAGCTCCAAATGGTAAGTAGGTGGCGCCTCCTAGCCTTGCTTTTCAAGAAAAAATTTTCTTCCTTCCATGGCTCAACTCTTTTGAACACCTCCTTTTCTTTCTCCCCAAGTCATGGCTCTTCCCAACTTTGCTTTGGGCTTTTTAGGCATGGATTGGGCGCCCCCTTGAAGTGCTCTCCAAGAAATGCCTCTTTCCTCCTTTAGCTTGTCCTTTTAAGGTAGATATGGGGCGCCTCCTTGATTTTGGCTTCAAGAAAAATTCTTGCTCCCTTAGGTGTGGGGACCAAGACACTGGGATGGAGATGTGGCACCTCCTAGACTCTGGCTTGTGGCTGAGAGTGTGGCGCCCACTTGCTTGGGCTTGGGAGAAAATGTGGCACCCTGAAGAAGACCTAGACCACTACCTGGACTTGAACTGAGTCAACATGACTCAACAAAATTTAAATTGCAGGGAAATACAGACTCAACTAATATTGAGTTGACCAAGTCAACCCTTATTACAAAACCAGAAAATCCTAATTCTTCGGGCAAGGTCAATCAGAGATCCAGATGGAGCTCTGAAGTCTTCTTCTGAGTCTGGTGCCCGCACCACAGAACTGGCAGTTTCGACTGGGTCTGTGAGAAGGACATGATCATCATGGGGCATCTGATCAAAGGAGAGCCTCTCAACCTTCCCTACATAATAATGATCCAAATGACTGTAGCAGCAAGAAAGGTCAAAGCCTGTTTACCTTATGGTATGGTTTTCACTCTTTTATTTGAAGAGGCAGGAGTTGACTTATCAAATGAAATAGGCAAGCCATTACACCACTTTGATATCTACTCCTTCAATTCACTAAAAAGAATGGGATACAAGTTACAAGAAGGAGAATGGATAAAGAAGATGCCTAGTCAGGTTGCTGCTACCATTTCTGAAGAAAATGAAGCTGCTGATGAAGAAGGGACTGAAGAAACAATGGTTACTCCATCAGACCTAAAAAATCTGATATTTCAAAAGATAGAAGCTATCTCCAACTCTTTGACTGATCATATGGATTCTGCAATTGAGGAAATCAAAAAGTCAGTTGACATTAGATTGCAGAAATTAAGATCTGAACAAGAGCTTCACCAGTAAAAAGTGGAAAAGAAAATGGAGGATTTCAAGGAACAAATCAGAAGCATCATACTGCAATCACAGAATGAAAGCATTCCCACTGAAGATGCTCCTGAACAGATCATCAAGGAATCACTTGACATTCCTGCTCCTGTTCCTGTGTCTGATCTACCTAAACCTACCAAGGCCAAGAAGGAACCAAAAGCCAAGAAGACCAAAGTTTTTAGAGCCCCTGTTAAAACTAGATTCAGGAATTTAAGGCTTAAACCTCTGAAAACTAAGACCTCTGATAGAGTTATAGAGGTAGGCTCCTCTTCTTCATCTGAGGAAGAAGAAGAATAAGTTGTATAGTTAGTCTTCTGGTTATATTTCTGAAATAAATGTTTGTTCCACTTGTTATCTTTTACAATTGCAATGTACTTTTTGTCATACAAACTTCTTAATGAAATGAATGTTTTCTGTTTACAAACTGCGCTTATGAAATTTTAATTAGAATTTCAAGTGTCACAATGTGAAATTATCTCAAACAAATATTAAAGACTTTCTCAATCTATTTTAAAAATCTGAGCTTTATTTGAAATCACCTTTTTGATTGATTGACAAAAAGGGGGAGAATTATGAAAAACGTAAAAATAATGGAAAATTTGCTCCTTTTCAACTATTCTTAAAGTGTAATGAAAAAAGGGGAGCACAAAAAGAATAGCACTGCTTATATTACTTTAAAATATAGAGAAAGGGGAAGTTTCTCTTGAATGATTTTTGCTCAAACTTATATTCAAATTAATCCCATTGCTCTGATCATAATTGCATATTTTAACTCTCTAATACTTCATGTTTTGTGCAACACTTTAACGATATATAGTAATATCATCTGTTGAGCTCTGATTTTCTTTTAAATCCAATCAGCTTTGTTACATGTAAATAATTATGCTTCAAATACTGTTATACATGTAAAGTGTCTTACTAATTTTTCATGCCCAGTGTTTTGTCATCATCAAAAAGGGGGAGATTATTGACCCCATAAGTGATTTTGATGATAACCAAATATTGGAGCATGTACATTTATTACTGACAATTCTTTAAGTGTTTGACAAGTTTTTGTAGGATGTATAACATGTTTAAACTTCAACTCCTATATTTCTATTTTCTTGCTTGAGTTGTGTTGTAAGTGTTTTTGTAAAGAAGAACCCTAATGAAAATGCTAAGAAAAATCAAATAAAAGGGTTACTTCTATAAGTGTATGTGCCTTAACCATGCTTTGAGTTGGTTTGTGTGAAATTGTAAAAGAGTTGGTGAGAGTTTTCTTTAAGTTCAACTTGTAAAAATCCTGAAGAAAATACTCGAGCCGACCCCAAGACAAGAAGAGCCGACTTTGCTTACTGGCACGTAGCAAGGATTCTGAAACGCAGCAATCCGAGCCGACTCGATGCAAAGCGAGCCAACTCTAATGAATCCGAGTCGACTGGAATCAGTCCAAGCAGACTCCTCTAGAGTCCATTTCCTAAAAGTTTTCTGAGAACAGCCAGGCGAGCCGACCCGACCTAGAAAGAGCCGACTCTGCCAGACCTAATTTCAAAAGCCTGAGAAAGCGAGCCGACCCGAACTGCATCGAGCTGACTCTTCCAGAGTAAGGTTTTCCGAACCTGACAAGAAGAGCTGACCCAAGCTGAAAAGAGTCGACTCCTCGAGTTCAAGAATTTCAAGATTCAAGTTCGAGCCGACCCAAGCCGTAAAGAGCCGACTCGTCCAGAGTGACATTCTGTGCTTTGAGACAAAGAGCCGACTGCATTGAAGAAATGGCGACTCGACCTATCGACTCGAAGGATCCGAGCTGACTCAAAGGATCCGAGCCGACTCGAAGGAATCCGAGCCGACTCGAATGTCACTTCCAGGTATCTAATGGCTAGTTCCAGAATTTATTTTTGAATGCCAAAAAATGCTCCAACGGTCACAAATCATTCCCCAACGGTCTACAACAGCTAAAACTGCCTTGGAATGATGGAAGACTTTAAATATAAAGGATTTGAACTCCCTTGAAGCAATTTTTTAATTAAGAAGAGAGTTCAAAAAGGAAAAAGAGAGAGCTTCATTGAATATCCAACCAACCACAAGAGATAGAGCACAAGTGGATTCAAATCTGCATTCAAGCCCTCAACAACTCTGATCTAAAGCTTGAATCAACTTTGGAAGAAGCCACTGAAGTCATTAAAGCTTATTCAAGTGCATTCAAGTGGACTTCCAACGAGCAGCACCGGCAACTATCTGACAACTTGAGTTTGTCATTTATTATTGCATTTAATTTCAATTCAATCTTTAAATTGTTGGGTTATTGGTGAGCCCAGTTGAAAAACCAAATAGGTTTTTGGTGAGCCTTATCAAAACCAAGGTTTAGGTTCTTGGTGATCCTGTGAAAACCAAGTTTAGGTTTCTTTGGTGCGCCTGTTAAAACCAAAGGGTGTTGGGTTTTCTTTGGTGATCCCGTAAAACCAAAGTGTAGAGGGTTTGGATTGTGATCCTATAAAACAATCATATTATATTCGGGTGTGAATATAGTGAAAATTTCAAGTGGTATCTTGGATAGTGGACGTAGAAGCTGGGTTGCTCCGAACCACTATAAGTTTGGTGTGTTTGTGTTGTGCTTTCTCTACTTTGTTTAGCTTCTGCATTCTATAACCTTATCACAGTACCTACCACTTGCAAAGGATTTTGAAATTGCACATTACTTGTTTAAATTTTTAAAATTCTCAATTCACCCCCTCTTGGGTAGCCACCTGGGCAACAGCTCCTGATCGAGCAAAGCCCCCGACCGAGAAGAGCTCCTGACCGAGTAGGACTTCAAGCCGAATAGAGCTCCAAGCCTGGACAAATCCCTCTACGAGTCAAGACAGACAATGACTCGATAAAAGCTGCGAGTCCTAATAAAAAAGGTACGGGCCACCAGATCCTGACACCATAACAAGGGAGTCTTGACAATGGAGATTTGAAGGCAGGGTGTCACTACTTCCACTAAATCCATTGTGATTATCAAAAGAGTACACCCCGCCAGGAGAGCACCTTGCTAGTTCCATAAATCCTGTCTCATGGCACTCATCTTCCATATAGGTAAAAGGGATCTCCTGCCAAGGTATGCAAGCTACTTCACACTCATGCAAAGAATTACTACTCTATCTATATGGTGGTCGATATCACCACAGCTCAGACTATTGCCCCTGGTCACCATACTAACTTGAACATCGGAGTATTGCCATCGGTATCTCTGACCCAAGTCTTCTTTACAAGTATGACCATCCAGAGGGAGTGCTCAAGTGGTGAAGAAGCCACCTTCCACCGGAGTGGCGGATGAGGCCTCCGATCCGGTCGAAGTTGCAGGCGAAGGTGATCTGGACGGCAACAGATTGGCATACTAGGTAGGGGATACACCTCGTTGCATTACAAGTGGTCTTAGGAAGGAGCGCCCAACAACCTCGAAGTGAGATATCATGGTTGTCACGCATGCTTGTGAAGCCTCTACTAGTCATTTTGGAAACTCTTCCCACCGCGGCGACCAGCATAGCCAAGAGTAGAACTTCCAGTCTCTCCACCTCCATTACTGGTGGACTAGCAGGATCAGATCACCACATTGGCACGGTAAGTCCAGATGCTGGCCATGGAAGTTCAGCAATTACAACATCAGCATCATTCCATGATGACATAACAGTAACTGGAGATCCTGACTGTCCATGTCACTGCTGCTCATGCTAGCCTTCAATCCTTCCATGAAGGACCATCCCACATGTGGGCACCACCATTCCCATAGTCTTCACGGTGCCCTTGGGGGAGCCACCACTCCTCTCGAGGAAGGTCACGTGGCCGTCCGACCGCTCAGGGAACACACCTTCCTATCTCGGATCGCAATAGTCTCCTGTCCCATCAATGCCGGTGCGTAAAGGGGCTAAAGTATGAGTGCTCCCAATCTTTGTCCATGTCCCCTCTTGCAGCCTTCGAGGAAGGGTCAACTAACAAGGCCATTTGGCGGCGAGCTGAGAAGCATCTGAAGAAGCAAGAGTGTAGGCTGATCGACCTCACCTGCCAATTCACCAACCTTCAGGGAGCCACTTGCGAGCCGACGAGCTATGGTACCCGCCCCCCTTTCTACCATCGGATCCAGGAGGAGCCAATCCCCACCTAGTTCCATATGCCTCAATTGAATCCTTATGATGAGACCATGGACTTCCTTGATCATCTCAAGAGATACAAGACCCTCATAAAAGTCCATGGGATGACCGACACCCTCCTCTGCACCATAAAAGTCCATGGGGTGACCAACCCTTATAAAAGTTCATGGGGTGACGACGCCCGCCAATTCACTGACCTATAGGGAGCCGCTCACTAGCCGATGAGCTACAGTACTCACCCCCCTTTCTACCACCAGATATAGGAGGAGCCAATCCCCACCTAGTTCCGTATGCCCCAGTTGGACCCTTACGATGACACCACTGACCCTCTTGATCATCTCGAGAGCTACAAGTTCCTTATAAAAGTCCATGGGATGACCGACGTGTCAGAGCAAGATCTGCTCTGATACCAAATGTTGAGGAATGAGGCCCTCGCTCAACTCCACGGAATGCCCAGGATCGACTTGATGCTACCATGGCCATGAAAGGAACCTTACCAGGGAAGGATTGGGGCACACCATCCGCTCCTGTCATGGAGGTGTGCCCCCATGGGGCTGTCAACGATAGAGAGAACCAGAGAGAGGGAGAGAGAAGAAATCAAGAAATGGGGAGAAAGAGACTTGGCTCTCTTCTTGCTACTCTGGCTACAACCCTTGGACCTCTCGTACAAGATATATATAGCCCCTGAGTCAATCTGACTCAGCCCAAAAACTCTCTCTCTCCCTAGGCCAACACATAAGCTCTAAACCTGTCAGAAAAGTCGACTCGAATAGACCTCGAGCTGACTCGACCAGACCATGAGCCGACTCAAACATACCTCGAGCCGACTCAATCAGAACTCAATCTTACTGTCGACTTACAGGAATTGACTCCTCCATAGTCCAATGGTGCGGGCACCAGAATCAGAAGAAGACTTCAGGGCTCCATCTGGATCTCTGATTGACCTTGCCCGAAGAATTAGGATTTTTTGGTTTTGTAATATGGGTTGACTTGGTCAACTCAATTTTAGTCTTGAGTCTGTATTTCCCTGCAATTTAAATTTTGTTGAGTCATGTTGACTTAGTATAAGTCCTAGTAGTGGTCTAGGTCTTCTCCAGGTTGGTGCCACTTTTTCTTTTTCAATCAAGTCAAGGTCCAGGGTGCCACATTTTTTCTCCCAGGCCCAAGCAAGTGGGCGCCACACTCCCAGCCACATGCCAGAGTCCAGGAGGCGCCACATCTCCATCCAGTGTGCCTTGGTCCCCACACCACAAGAAAGCAGGTCCCTTCTTTCATGCACCACTTAAGGAGAGATCAATCTAGGATCCTCAATCCAAGGAGGCGCCCAAAATAATTCCATAAGAGCCAAGCTATGAAAAGAAAGGAGCAAGACTTGGGGAGCAAGACTAGGAGACGCCCAAATACTTCCAAATAAAACCAAGCATGGAAGGAAAATATTTGTCTTGAAGAGCAAGGCTAGGAGGCGCCATCTTCTTGCCAATTGAAGCCACCAATCAACATTTAAGGAAGCTTTTGGCCGGCCATTATGAAGAGGATTTGATTCTACACGCCTAATTTGAAGATCAATCCTATTAGTCCCATATGGGAAGATGTAAAGACCTGATTTCTTGTAATGGCCTATAAAATAAACCCCTCTTGTAAGTTTTAAAAACACTGATGAATGAAATCAATTTCTGTGTGAGCAACTTTGTGTTTCTCTCTTCCGCACTTGTATTCAGGTGTTGAGCTCCGTGAGGGAGTAAATCCGGGTTCCCTAGGAACCTTGAAGAGGTGTGAGATCTCCAAACCCTACCAAAATCCTAGGTTAGCCACTTCAATTCCAAACCCTAGCCGCCCATCTTCTTCTTCATCCCACCAATCATCCAAACCCTAATCTACCTCATCATCTCACGGCCCCTCTCTTCCAAGTAGAGGCCGACCACCAGCATATGGGTCCAGATCAGCTACTTCGAATATAGAGCAAATCCTAGAGGAAGTCAGATCAGCATCCAGGAGAATCAGGATTTCAGCAACATCAATTTTCAAGTTCTTCTTATCTGGTAAATCCTTTCTTTGAGTATCTGTTTCCTTAACTTGTTCTTCTTCTTTCCCAGATCCTGAGTTCAGGAGAAGCTAACCCTGCCAAAGGACCAGTATTGGAGGATCCATTGTGAAGATATCCGAATCCGAGGATCCAACAATCTGCTCGAGAGAGTCCTTCCACCAAACTCTGTGAAGATCACTTCCTGGTACATAACCCTTCCCTTCTCTTAAGTCCTGTCCTGTTGAAAGTTCAGAGCGAAACCCTAGGTCTGGGAGTTTCTCAACCCCCAGCGATCCTTTACTTCTGAACTACTCCGATAATCTAGTTTCTTTGAATTATGCTTTAAATTATTATATAGTTTCTTTCAATTTAGTTTAACTTTCCTTTGAGTCTAAGCCGACTTCTGAAAATAAAATAAAAAAAAAAGAATTAGTATTAATTTACTTCCACATCGCATCATCTTTTTTGTTCTGCATCATTTTTGGTATCAGAGCCTTCGTTCTGCATCATTTTTGGTATCAAAGCCCTGTCTAGGGTTCTTGCTTGTTTGATTATTTTTTCATTCCTTTTACTTTTGCTGCCTAGAGTAGACTCCCTGGCCGTCCGGTCCTAGAAACAAGAGAGACGCAAGCCTCCTCCTCCCATTCCATGGGGGTTCCTAGGGCGTGTAAGGGTGCCGCTGGGTTATAACTTCTAGGCAGGGATTGTAAATGGGACACACGTTCTGTTTTCTGCCAGTAACTGTCCTGTTATTTAAATTGTTTCTCCTTGCAAAAAATTCTAAATTATGTAATTCTTATTTTGCTGGAACTAGTATAATTGAAAGTAATTTACATAATATTTTCATGATTTATTAATTTCTGTAGATTTTCTGATATCAATTTTACTGCTGTTCTGCTTTTTATTTTCTGCAAGCTGTTTTTTTTATTTGAGTGTGCATAAATTGAATCTATCTTAAGGGCACCGAAGTTGCAACATAAAGGAAGGATTGAGACCCTCTCCTTAGCCCAAAACCACCTCCCGTGCAACATAAGGGGAGGATTGAGACCCTCCCCTGTTATTATAAGGGGAGGATTGCACCCACACCGGCCTTGTGCCACCCTACTGCCCTGCACTGCCCGCGCCGCACCCTACGTGATGCCCCATGGCCCTACGCCACCCGCTGCGATGCTATGGCCATCCCGTGATGCCCTGCACTATGCTCACGACTGCTCCGTGCACCCTGTGCCACGATCGAGCCTTGCTTTATGCCAGCGCACGCGCGCTGCTCCCAAGACCGAGCCCGCGCCCCTGCACTGTGCCCAACGCCACCCTGCACCGTGCTTGCATCGGCGAGCTCACTGCAATGCCTCCACGCATCCGGTGATCGCCCTCTATGCCATGACACCCTGCACTGTTGTCTGCACCTGTGTCTTGCACCAACACCATGCCCGAGCCGGCTCTACTGCTCTACAAACAAAGGCCTCTCTAGAGGAGCCAACTCCATGATGACCGAGCCGGCTCTGCGATGCCCGAGCCGGGTCCATAACTGCACTGCTCCCGCATTCTCAACCCGAGCTGGCTCTGGGAAGAATGAGCCAGCTACCAGTGACAGCGTGCATGCCTTTCTCTTCTTCCTGGCAGCCATTCTTTCTTCTTGGCAGCCATGCCCCTGATTGGGCATTTTCTCCTCCATCTCGGCCATCGCATTCTGGTACAAGGGAAGACCGAAACTCCCTCTGATCCATGACAATGCGATCTGGATTTTTATCCATCATCGCCGAGCAATCCAGATCCAATGAAAACATCTCCATCTCCATTGGAGATCCATAGATCCGGACTCAAACACCATGACCCCTCAGGCCGACGATCTTCCACGGCTTTCAAATCCAAGAATCTGAACTCCAGCCATGCCATCGCAATCTTGATCACGTCCATCGTCATCGAGTCATCTGCCAGATCTCCATCTCTGGCACGATCAAGAATCTCTCCTAGTGAGAGGAGCAGTCCCTCACTTCTGATCTCATCTCTCTGACGAGATCTCCGGTAGATCCACCATGCTTCCGATCTGCTTACCTCCGCAAGAACTCTAATAGATCCATGGTGTTTTCGATCTGCACCACTTGTAGCCTCCTCCAGATCTCACATCCAGAGATCTACTTCTTCCCTCTTTCCTTCATGCCACCGCATCAAGAAGCTCTGATACCAAATGTCAGAGCAAGATCTGCTCTGATACCAAATGTTGTGGAACGAGACATCTCGCTCAACTCCGCGGAATACCCGGGATCGACTTGATGCTGCCATGGCCATGAAAGGAATCTTACCAGGGAAGGATTGGGTTACACCATTCACTCCCGTCGCAGAGGTGTGCCCCCAAAGGGTTATCAATGATAGAGAGAACTAGAGAGAGGGAGAGAGAAGAAATCAAGAAATGGGGAGAAAGAGACTTGGCTCTCTTCTTGCTACTCTGGCTACAACCCCTGGACCTCTCGTACAAGATATATATATATAGCCCCTGAGTCAATCTGACTCAGCCCAAAAACTCTCTCTCTCCCCAGGCCAACACATGAGCTCTAAACCAGTCAGAAGAGTCGACTCGAATAGATCTCGAGTCGACTCGACCAGACCATGAGCCGACTCAAATAGACCTCAAGCCAACTCGACTGGAACTCAATCCTGCTGTCAACCTACAGGAATCGACTCCTCCATAGTCCAAGCCAACTCCAACCTCAAGATCTCCAAACCCAGATCTCTAGCCTCCTAGAACACCTCCAGGAAATGCTTGGCACGCCTCTAAGCACCCAGGGATCATCTCCAACATCCCTGCCATTGTCTCCCAAGTCTCTCCAAAGCTTGGGAGAACCACGTAAATCCCAACACGATGCCCTCCTCTGCACCACCTTCCCTGCCATACTTCATAAGTCAACTCGAGCCTGGTACTCTCGACTCGAGCCTAAAAAAATTGACTCCTTTCGATAGCTAGAGAAAATATTCGTGGCATACTTTGATGCTTGCCAAAAAGTGTGGTATGAAGTTGATAGCCTTTTTTCAGTTTGCTAGTAGGACCAGGAGCCCTTAAGGGACTACATGGCCAGGTTCAAATTGGCCATGGTAAAAGTATATAACCTAAATGAGTACATGGCTATGTTGATCATGAAGAGGGGGCTTAGGACCTTCTGGTTCACCTACTCTCTCGATAAAAGGACACTGAGGACTTGCTCGGAGCTACTCACCCATGCTCAGAAGTATATCCGCATGGAGGAGGTTGACCATACTCAAAGGGAGCTCGAGACGGGAGGCCTAGAAAGAAGCAGACTTGAGGAGAGCAGAGCAAGCCCAAGCCCAGAAGGACATCCAAAGCCAAAGGATATCCCTAACAAGGATATCGACCCACCGATCAGATCCTAAGGCAAAGGACATCCCTAAGAAATCTTGACCCATCGATCAGATCCCAAGCCAAAGGACTCCCTGACAAGGATAGGAAGTGCATCCCCCTCCTCGCTCCGAGGGCCAAGATTATGTTGGAGATTAAGGGTGAGTGCTACTTGCCCCACCCTCCCCTATTGAGGTTGTCGGGGATCGTGACAAGATCAAGTATTGTCAGTTCTATATGGACCATGGATACAACACCGAGGAATGCCACCACTTGAAGAAAGAGATCAAGGACCTGATATGGTACGGCTACCTCGGAAAGTTTGTCTGGGGAGGAGCATTGCCCAAGACCTAGGGCATTGATGCCCATCTCACCGATGTCAACAACTAGCCTACAGAGATGCTAGTGGGGATGATAGCGTAGGGACAAGACGAGGGTCGAAGAGAGCTAAGGAGGAAAGGGGAGCTGAAACTATAATCCCTTTCACTGATGGGGACCTTGTTGAGGTAAAAAATTCTAACAATGATGCTACCATCACTTCAACAACTCCTTCTTTCATTCTTCCACTGTTTTCCTTTCAATTGAAACTTAGCCTTTATCTTCTTTGAATGCTCGCAGGTCCTCCAGGTGACACGAGTACGGCGATGGTTGCCTTTGCCATCGAGATCTTCAGACAGCCAGCCAGCACCTCCATAGGGTTGACAGCTCAATTGTCCAGGCCGCATCCGCCAAAGTGAGCGATCTCTGCATCGGACGCTTCAGATCTTTGAGGATTGCCCCTTGACTCCTCAGTAGCTCTTGATCGGAGAGCTAAGTCCTACGGGGTTTCTCAATCCCGGGGTCCTCTCTTTATCATTGTTTAGGGACCATCTACTTGCTTGATAGTTTTTATTGTTATAGAACCCCAGATCATCTCTTACTTATTTTCGGGAATCCAAAGAAACCATAAAAAATCTAAAAATCACAAAACCCTAAAAATCACTTGCATCATCATTTCATCTTCACATCTAGTTAGTCCCCCATCATTTCTGGTATCAGAGAATGGTTAGGACTTAGCACTTCTTAAACTACTTGGATAAGGTGCTTCACCAGGACGTCCGATCTTAGGAGAAAAGTAGGGTTTCAAGACCCTCTCCTCCCATTCCACAGGGTCTCCTAAGGCATGTAGGGGTTCAACTGTGACAGGCCTTGGAAGAGGAACTCAAGAAGAATAGGTTTAAAAGAACAAAAAGATTTTGCGTCTTAGATTTCATCTTTTAATTTCTGCAGTTTTCCTTTCCGCACATGATTTGTTGTTTTAGGTGGTAATATCTGTAGAAATATCCAAATTTTGTGATTTTTATTTTGATAGATCAAATATAATTCAAAGTATTTTTGGTGATTTTCTTATATTTTATTTCAGTTTGTAGAATTTCTACAAGCCAAAATATTACCTGAGAGCAAATTCTATTCAGAGAATTTCAGCAATTTGCATTTTCTTGTGTTTTCAATTGTCATATAGTTTAATTTTGCATTTAGAGTAATATCATTTCATTCCCATCATCTTAACTCTGTTTTCATATATCAAAAATACAAAAACATAATTTAGTGACATCTCATTATGGTGGGGATACCTGATGCGCCAGAATAAGACAGAGACTTTTCAACCCTCTGTAAATTGTTCAATAATTTATGAGTCCATCTGTAATAAGGGCTTAGCTCATCTGAGTCCATTTTAGTTATTATTTGAGTATTTTGAGTTGTTATTTCAATTCTATACTAGTCAGCTCATGTTGAGCTAGTTCAGTCCAATGCTAGTCAGCTCATGTTGAGCTAATTTTATTTTTTTTGAGTCCTATCCAAGCATACTGAAGACTCAAGACCACATCATACAAGTAAAGACCAAGTCCAACTAGATTGAAGACATGGAAGTTTAGCCCAAGTCCAACCCAGCTTGAAGATTTGAAGACCCCAGGAGGAAAATCAGAAACCCTGATTCCTTGCAGATGCCCTCCAGATGCCCAGATTTCCTTCCAGATGCCAAAGCATATTCATAGATAAAGGCATCCATGATTTCAGAGGTCCATCTACATCCTAGCCTAAAGAAGTCAAGCCCAGGCGTCAAGCCCAAGCCCCTAAGAAGCAAGATACCAGGAAATATTCCTGCTACCTGGCTACCAGGCCACCCCAGCTTCCAAAGGCCCAAACCCATGCACCCGGGCCCCTTTGGGCCGGCCCCTTGCTGCTCTTAGAAGCCCAACACACCCCCTAGGTGTCCTTGGAGTGTTGGCCAAGTCAAGAGAATTTTTAGGGATTTTTCTACCTAATGTTTCCTTATTTTCTAGCTAGGGTTTGAGAGGGAAAAGGATTCTTATGTAAAGACTTATGTACCCTTACTTGGAGCCCAAGGTTAAGGGTCTATTTAAGGGACCCTAGCCTCTTGTATGAAACCTAATTTTTGATATGAATTAAAATCTTGAGTTCTTCTATTGAGTTGTGTGATACCCTGCTGTGTGCATAAAGGGGTTTGTGAGAGTTTTTCTTCTCAGTGCTGCAATCATCTTCCTGCTGCCAACAAGCCTCTCAGATCCCTAGACGCCCACTCCAAAAGAAGCCTTCCCTTGCTATTTTCTCTTTGTTTTCTTGTTCCTTTGTGAGTTTTCTAACCCCTGACAGGTCGTTTGCAGGTCCTCGAGTTCCTACGAATCCAACGACTCCAGCCAAGCCTCAATCGGATCACCGAGCAGAAAGCCGGGTATCCGCGGGTCTTTGGCTCGGTTTTCCAGGCTGCATCCATCAAGAAACGAGAGACCCCTTCACTGCGATCTTCACAGACATTGTCAGGTACACCCCCTCTACCTCCAGTAGTTTTATTGTAGGAGAACTTGCCCTAACCGAGGCTTCTCAGCCCCGGCAATCCTTCTTTTCTACTTTTCTAGGTCCTAATCTGCATGCTGATCTTCTAAAATTCATATAAAATTTCCTACAACTTATTTTAATCTAAAATTTGAGAATTAATCACTCAACCCCTCATATAAAACATACAAAAAGAATTGCATGCATATTAGTCCCCCATCACATTAGATCATTTGCTTGCATTCATTTTCATAAATCACTTAAGGGCGGTAATAGGGTCAGGATTTCATTACCTGTCCCTAGCCCAAAAATCACTAACCTGCATCATGAACCCAAGCTCTAACTAAAATCTAGTAGACACTAATTTTTCTTTGGAGAGCTTAGGGACATCAACTGGTCGAGTCAAGACTAAGTGTCTATTCTTGGTGTCAGCCCATTCTATGTGTGCTGTTGCTCTTGGTGTCTAGGCTTGGTGAATCAGGGCTTGTGAGTTTGGTCTGCCTACCTGGCCAATCCCAGATTGGTGTCTAAGGTTGGCATTCAGGGACCTCCACTCCCCTACACCTACCTGGCCAAGAACAGAGTTACTATGGACTGGTTTGCCACCCTGACTTAGGCAACTGGTTGAGATTAGGGCAAGTTCTCATACAATATAAAGACTGGAGGTAGAGGGTGTTGGGAATTGTGTCCCAAAGCCAATCGCTTGGGTTGTAGACGGTTGAGCTAAGTATTGTACTCTTTCTTTGAATTAATAAAATATTATTTTTGGCAGCTAATCACATATTGTATTTCCTTAAAATGAACTCTTTCCATGTGATGAAGTCCTTAGGACTACACTGACTTCGATACATAGAGGATGTATCGAGTGATCCTTAAACCCTGTTCACAACCAAAGGATATATTATACTGGATGGCAATATATCAAGTATAGGTTGTTGTAGTTCACATCGTTTGGTTGTCCTCTTGACCAAATGAGTATGGTAACACTGATGTGATCTGCAAGTGGGATATGTGATATCTTATTGAACGTGACTCCGTGCAGCCCCTTTCTGCCAAAGGGAAACTCATGATTGGATATGGGTATATGTGTCCCTCTGACCTGAGGTCATCACGGTAGCTTGCAAGCAACTCCCTGTGCTTTGGTGCCGGACTACCCAAATTTTTAATCCGGTGACGGAAGGTTTCTGGGTACAGGTAAATACTTGTGGAGCAGTGATGAACCAAGATGGAATTGACCTGTCCAAACAGTTTGGATTGAATGTCTCGCAGTATCTCAATTTAGCAAATCCTCGACCGGGGTAGCCCTAGTGAAGAGTCACTGGGCTTGCGAGGTTGAGACACGTAGTCGACTGACTCAGTCTGGGTTGGCAGCCTAATCTCAGTCGTCCTGAGCATTAGAGGTCAAAGGGATGAATTATACGGTAACCATATGCCAGAGGTTCGATAGTTTTCTCCTGCATCTTCGACCTATCCGGACGCCGGGACCCATTGCTAGATGGTTTCCTGTGCTGGTACTGGAATTGTTCCAGTGCTACCGTTTAGGTTCGAACCTATGAGGTCACATGCCACAGAGGATTACTCTCTGATCTGGATACCGATTATGATTGGGAATCGTCTCGGTTTTATGGTCACAGTATTTTTGAGCACTCTTTTTCCCATCTTGCCCTTGTCTGTGTCAACCGGAAATTGTTCCGGGCTGACCAAGACTGCGCCAGGATTTTTCTGAATCAGTTTTGAACTGATTCGGAGTTCGTTTTGGCCTCCAATTGGTTGTGAACCAATTGAACCAATTTAATTGGGCTTGAACCGGTTCAATTTGATTGAACCAAGTGGTTTAATGGGATTGAACCAATTTTTGGGTTTGGATCATTTTTCCTTTGAATCGGTGTTTTATTTCTCCGTGTAAATGGTTTACACATTAGATTTTCTCATGCTGGAAGGAGAAAACCAAGCATCCGAAGCCCAAATGTCTGCAGCTCCTCTCCCTGCGACGTCCCTTCTTCTTCTCCACCCGATGGCATTCACTCCCTTTTAATCTGCTGTTAATTGGTGTGATGGCAGCTACTGCCTCTTCCTCTCCCTATCTCTCTCATCTCCCTCTCCCTGCTGCCCTATAAAACCTTGCTGCAGTCCCCTGTGAAGAAGAGAGTTGTTTAGCCGTGAAGAACCTGAAACTCTTTACCTGCTGTTCCTTCTTTGAGAGGTTGAGAGATCCCCAGATTGAGAGCTTAGACTTTCCTCTTATAGGCTGGGTTTTGGAGGGTGAGAGGGAGAGTTTCAAGGATGTTTTTCTTGTCCCTTTGAGTGCACAAATCAAAGTCTGCAGCAAAACAGAGTTGCTGAAATTCCCTGTGGCCGAATTCACTTCCAGCGGCTAGCACCGCGTGTGGAGTGGGATCTGAGAGCCCCGGGCATGTCTCCCCTCTAGAGGTAGTATCCTTCTACTCCTAGGAGCAAGCCACGCGAGCTGGGATCGCTCCAGCTGCTCCAAATCGAAGGCCAAAGTCTGCTGCCCAGTTCTGCTGCAGAAATTCTGGCAGCAGACTTTGGTGATTTTTTATAAATTTTTGGATGACTTTTTCTTGCAGTTTTCAATTGGAGATTGAAAAGCACTTGTCCAAGTTGCTGCTGCTGAATTTTGGGAGCAAACGGAGGTCCGGAAGCCATCGTTCCGGCGATGTTTTTCAAGCCAAAAACAGAGCTTCTTTCAGCCCAACGAGGAAGAAGGCTGGAATAGATTTATTCCAGCTATTCCAGCCTATTCCAGGTTTATCCCAGAGTTATTCCAGCCAGAATAAGGTTTAAAAAAATTATTTTTTTTAATCATGCATGATTTGAATTTTTAATTAAAATATTTTATAAATATTTTATATTATCCTACATGCCTAATTGCAACTAGAATTAGATTAGTTTCTGGGCGGAGCAGATTTTCGCTGCGTGGATTTTTAAAATTATTTTTAAAATCCATTCTGCTCCCGCTGTTGTTTGCATGCTTAGTGTAGGAACATGTCAAACCACTAGCACCTGTTTTCTTTCAGTGGTATCAATGCCAGGTTGCATGTGTAATCTAATCTAGTATGCTTGTTTAATAGATTAAAATTGGTTTAATCTAATATGTATCCAAATTTCCTTTTGGAACCTAGTTGAGACCTTCACCATGACCGTGTGTCTTTGACACGATGCGGATCGTCTGTGTTGACCTCTTCTGAAGGATCCTTAAAGAATATTAAAAATTAAAAATTATTTTAATTTGGTGATACATGATTTTAGGCATGTTTAATATGAATATAAAATATGTGTAAAATATCTTGATGCATGATTTTGATTTTTTTTAATGTAAAATTGTTTTACATCTAGACTTAATTAAAAATTATTTTAATTAAGAGTTTGGCTTATTAAAATTTTTTTTTAGGTTTATGAAATCTAATCAAAATTTGCATAAGCCATTTTGGGCTAATTGGGTTAGCTGACTAGTTGGGTCCATAACTGGGTTAGACCTAAGTTTAGTTGAACCGGATTACAAGAAGATTAAACAAAAGTTGTTTAAGGCCCTTCTTTAGAACTATCTAATAGTTAGATTAGTTGATCCGTTCATCTAAAATGGATCCAATTAGTGGCTTTGTGGATGCCCGAGTCTTTAGGCTAATCTGATCGAGTTTGGTAAACCGACTGGTGTCGAGGTAGGTTTGGCATTATGATCATAGTTGTATGAGGCTACCTCTTTCCTGGCCAACTTGGTTGGTGTCTAGGAAAGATGGTTAATGGCGTATACTCACCCATGATCTCACCTACCTGGCTAGTCGAGTTGACCAGAACTGATTGGAAAAGCTCAATGACTCGAGTTAACCCATGTCACCCAGGTTGATCGGTCTGACTGATCTATAGGTGCCCATGGATCGTTTGTTGATTTATTTCAACCCTCTTGAAATCTGATTGATTCAGTGGGAGGATGATCCATGTCCTTGTCTTTTCTTCTGTCACAATTAAAAATCCTCTAAAATTATTAGGTCCTTAAAAGACTAAGTCAAGGAGTTGACAGTGTCTTAGCCTTCCATTAAGTCAGTTAGAAATATGTCCACTAGCTTGGTGTGCATCGGCAGTTCCAAAGAATGGGTGTACAACCGGCGACTGGAATTTCTATCGATCGATGAAGGTTCAGTGCAACCTCCTTAACGGGACCAGGTGGGCTGGCCAAAGTCGGGCTTGGTCTTTAGTTAGCTGGAAGCATTGGATTTGTCATTTTAATGGTTGGACCTAACCAGAGACCCGCAATAGGAGGCCCCAAGGCCGATTGGGGTGTTCTCTAGGGCAAAATGAAATACTGAAAATTGTTTAGGGAAACAATTGGTTTACGAACCTACCTTTAGGCTCGTATGGATGAGCCGGCCAAAGTCGGGCTCATGGGAGGCCTATTGGATTTCAGTACCCACTTGAAAAAGTGTTTTCATGGATTGGAGTTAGAGGCTACCAATCTAAAAATTTAGTGGGAGAAAACTTTAGACTAAAGTCCAAGTCTTTTGGTTAAATTATTAATTCATACACTAATTTGGTCTTATTTTCTTTTTAGATGTCTTCCAATTTATCGCTCCGGTCACTTCTCGATAACGAGAAGTTAAAGAGTCACAACTTTGATAGTTGGTATCGAAGGTTGAGAATCATTCTGGAGCATGAACGGATCCTTTATGTGATAATGGATCCGGCACCTAAAATCCCTCCCGCTAATGCACGGAGTACGGTCAGAGATGCTTATCTGAAGTGGGTCTCTGATCGGACTACTGTCCGTTGCATTATGTTAGCGGCGATGAACGATGAGTTCAGTCGCAAATTCGAGGAGGCCCAACCTGATGAAATCCTTCAAAAGTTGAAGGAATCCTTTGGCACCCCGGATGATGTAGAACGGTACAAAGTGTCTTGTGCCATCTACAACTTCAAGATGCTGAATGGTGGTTCAGTCACTGATCATGTATTGTACATGATTGAGCTGATTGAAAAGCTGGGCAAACTCGGATGCCCCTTGCACGAGCAGCTCGGCAAGGATGCGATCCTGAATTCTCTTCCCTCCTCCTATCTTGATTTTCTTGATCATTACAGAATGAACAAGCCTGCAATCAACTACCATGGTCTTTTGGGGTTGCTGCAGACTTTCGAGAAAGCCCCCAACTGAATAAGGGGATGGTGAATTTAGTGGGAGGAAGTAGAGGTCGTCGTTCCTTTAAGAAAGGGAAGAAGAAAACAAATAAAAAGGGAAAGAAGGTGCATAATGCTCCTGGCCCTAGTCATACCAGGAAGTATATGGCTGATCAATCTTCTGCAGAATGTTTCTACTGCAAGAAAAAGGGACACTGGAAGAGGAACTGTCCTCTTTATATTTCATCCCTTGATTCGAACAGGCCGAGGAAGCAGAAGTCTGCTGAACAAGGTATTTATATGATAAAACCTTGTAATTACTCAATTGTTGATACCGCTAACTAGGTATTGGATATTGGTAGTCCAATTCATGTTTGTAATTCGTTACAGGGATTTCAAGTTAGCAGAAGATTTGAAGATGGAGAACAGTTTCTGAGTGTCGGGAATGGAAATCGTATTCCAATACTGGCGATCGGAGTCCTGCGTCTAGTCTTTGAGTCTTGTACTGTCGAACTAGTCGACTGTCACTATTGTCCTAGTTTCATTATGAGCATAATCTCTGTAGGCCTTTTGGCCAATTGTGATTTTGAACTATCAATAAATGGAGATTTTTGCAATGTTATTTTGAATAACCTTGTGAGAATGAAAGCTAGATTAAATAATGTCATATATATACTATCAAGGCCTGTTAGTGTAATGTACACTTCTAGCAAATGCTGAAGATTAGATAATGTCAACGATTTGTATCTTTGGCACTGTAGGCTAGGTCATATTAACCAAAATAGGATAAACAAGATGCGAGGAGATGGACTCCTCGAGGTCAGTGATTCTGAATCACTGCCCACTTGTGAATCCTGTTTAGTTGTTAAAATGACCAAGTCACCTTTTACTGAAAAAGGTGAACGAGCTACTAAACTTCTAAGTCTAATACATACTGATGTATGTGGACCGATGACAGTTAGTGCCAGAGGAGGATACAAATATTTCATTACTTTTATAGACGACTTTTTAAGGTTCGGTTATGTCTTTTTAATAAGACATAAGTCTGAGTCGTTTGAAATGTTCAAACGATACCGTAATGAAGTAGAAAAGCAAACTGGAAAAGATATTAAAACCCTTCGATCTGATCGAGGTGGTGAATACTTATCTGGTGAATTTTTGACATATCTTGAGGAGAATGGAATTCTCTCTCAGTGGACTCCTCCAGGAACCCCACAGTTGAATGGTGTGTCCGAAATGAGGAATCGAACCTTGTTGGACATGGTTCGATCCATGATGGGCTTTGCAACTCTGCCGCTATCCTTTTAGGGATATGCACTTCAGACAGTCTGTTACTTATTAAATGATGTTCCAAGTAAGTCTGTTGTCTCCACTCCATATGAGATGTGGACTGGACGTAAACCCTCAATCTCACACCTTCGGGTCTAGGGTTGTCCGGCTTACGTAAAGCTTTTAGACTCAGACAAACTTGGTCCTAGGTCTGATCGGTGTTTATTCATTGGTTATCCTAAGGAAACCAAAGGGTATTTCTTCTACTTGGAGAATGAACAAAAGGTGTTCGTTGCTCTTAGAGCTATCTTTTAGAAAAGGAGTTCCTTGGAGAAGGAACTATAGCTTCTAAGATTGAACTTGATGAAGTTCAGCCAATAGAAGAACCTGCACACTCTAAGGACATCGTAGAACCGGCTGTGATTGAATCACACCCAGAACCCATTAGGATATCTGGTAGAATACCGCGTCAGCCGGACAGATACTACGGTTTCTTGGTCCGGGACGGCAATCCCATTGAGCTCGATGAGAACAATGAGGATCCGATCACCTATATGGATGCACTTCAGAGATCTGACTCTGAGGCATGGCTTGGAGCCATGCGATCCGAAATGGAGTTCAAGGAAATCAACAATGTTTGGACATTGGTTGATCCACCTGAAGGTATAAAACCCATCGGGTGTAAATGGATCTTCAAGAGGAAAAGGGGCGTAGATGGGAAGGTAGAGACCTATAAAGCCCGTCTGGTTGCCAAGGGGTATCGTCAGTGATATGGTATCAATTATGATGAGACTTTCTCCCCTGTGGCAATGCTCAAGTCCATTCGGATCATGCTTGCTTTGGCAGCATATTTTGATTACGAGATCTAGCAGATGGATGTCCGAACCGCTTTCCTAAATGGGGAGCTGGAAGAGGAGGTGCATATTTTACAGCCTGAAGGGTTCACATCCACAGATGAATCAAAAGTATGCAAGTTGCAGAGGTCCATTTATGGACTCAAGCAAGTGTCTCGAAGTTGAAACTTACGGTTTGATAGCTGTATCAAATCGTATGGCTTCGTTAGGAACGGAGAAGAACCATGCATCTATAAATGGGTTAATGGTTCTATGATAGTATTCCTAGTACTGTATGTTGACGACATTCTCTTAATCGGGAATGATGTCGTAGCATTACAAGGAATAAAGGTCTGGTTATCATCTCAGTTCTCCATAAAGGACTTGGGTGAAGCTTCTTACATACTAGGTATGAAGATCTATAGAGATAGATCTAAGAAGCTTTTCGGACTGTCCCAGTCTACGTACATTGACACCGTGCTGAAACGGTTCAGCATGGAAAATTCTAAGAAAGGCTATCTCCCGATAGGTTCTGGAATCACTCTTTCCATGAAGGATTGTGCGACAACTCCTGAGGAAAGAGAGCGCATGAGTAGAGTACCTTATGCTTCTACAGTAGGCTCTATCATGTATGCTATGACTTGTACTAGACCAAACATGGCATACTCACTAGGAGTAGTGAGCAGATACCAGTCTGACCCAGGTGAGGCGCAATGGAAGGTGGTTAAGTCCATCCTTAAGTATTTGAGAAATACTAAAGATCAATGGCTGATTTATGGAGAACCTGACTTGAAACTTGTGGGGTACTCTGACTCCAATTTCCAATCAGATAGAGATGATAGCAAGAGTGTGTCAGGGTTTGTATTTACCCTGAATAGAGGAGCGATCTGCTGGAAAAGTTCTAAGCAGGCAACTATTGCAGACTCGGTATGCGAAGCAGAATACATTGCAGCATCAGATGCAACAAAGGAAGCTGTGTGGTTGTGGAAGTTCCTTGGAGAGCTAGGGGTGGCACCTTCCCTAGATGGTCCTATTCTGGGGTACTGTGACAGCACTGGAGCCATTGCTAAAGCTAAGGAGCCTAAAGCTCATCACCGCACCAAGCATATACTGCGGCGCTACCACCTCGTATGAGAGATCATAGAACGAGGCGACATCAATCTTCTGAAGATCGATGGAAAAGAAAATCTGGCTAACCCCTTCACTAAAGCCCTCGGAATAAAAGAGTTCGACTATTGTAAATGGAAAATGGGTATTAGATACTCTTCTAATTGGCTTTAGTACAAGTGAGAGTTGTTGGGAATTGTGTCCCAAAGCCAATCGACTGGGTTGTAGGTGGTTGAGCTAAGTATTGTACTCTTTCTTTGAATTAATAAAATATTATTTTTGGCAACTCATCACATATTGTATTTCCCTGAAATGAACTCTTTCCATGTGATGAAGTCCTTAGGACTACACTGACTTCGATACAGAGAGGATGTATCGAGTGGTCCTTAAACCCTGTTCACAACCAAAGGATATATTATACTGGACGGCAATATATCAAGTATAGGTTGTTGTAGTTCACATCGTTTGGTTGTCCTCTTGACCAAATGTGTGTGGTAACACTGATGTGATCTACAAGTGGGATATGTGATATCTTATTGAACGTGACTCCGTGTAGCCCCTTTCTGTTAAAGGAAAACTCATGATTGGATATGGGTATATGTGTCCCTCTGACCCGAGGTCATCATGGTAGCTTGCAAGCAACTCCCTGTGCTTTGGTGCCGGACTACCCGGATTTTTAATCCGGTGATGGAAGGTTTCTGGGTATAGGCAAGTACTTGTGGAGCAGTGATGGACCAAGATGGAATTGACCTATCCAAATAGTTTGGATTGAATGTCTTGTAGTATCTCAATTTAGCAAATCCTCGGCCGGGGTAACCCTAGTGAAGAGTCACTGGGCTTGCGAGGTTGAGACATGTAGTCGACTGACTCAGTCTGGGTTGCCAGCCCAATCTCAGTCGTCTTGAGCATTAGAGGTCAAAGGGATGAATTATACGGTAACCATATGCCAGAGGTTCGATAGTTTTCTCTTGCATCTTCGACCTATCCGGACGCCGGGACCCATTGCTAGATGGTTTCCTGTGCTGGTACTGGAATTGTTCCTGTGCTACCGTTTAGGTTCGAACCTATGAGGTCACACGCCACAGAGGATTACTCTCTGATCCAGATACTGATTATGATTGGAAATCATCTCGATTTTATGGTCAAAATATTTTTGAGCACTCTTTTCCCTATCTTGCCCTTGTTTGTGTCAACCAAAAATTATTTCGGGCTGACCAGGACTGCGCCAGGATTTTTCTGAATCAGTTTTGAACTGATTTGGAGTTCGTTTTGGCCTCCAATTGGTTGTGAACCAATTGAACCAATTTAATTGGGATTGAACCGGTTCAATTGGATTGAACCAAGTGGTTTATTGGGATTGAACCAATTTTTGGGTTTGGACCGTTTTTCCTTTGAATCGGTGTTTTATTTCTCCGTGTAAATGGTTTACACGTTAGAATTTCTCACGCTGGAAGGAGAAAACTAAGCGTCCGAAGCCCAAACGTCCGTAGCTCCTCTCCCTGCGACGTCCCTTCTTCTTCTCCACCCGATGGCCTTCACTCCCTTTTAATCTGCTATTAATTGGTGTGATGGCAGCTGCTGCCTCTTCCTCTCCCTGTCTCTCCATCTTGATAGGGATATGCCCTACAAGCCAATCTATGTTGTATCTCCCAAACCATTGTAATTGACAATTTTCTAAATAAAGGCATTATTTTTTCATCATATGCTGTGTTATATGATGAACCCCATAGATTAGGGCTATGATTTTTTGGGTTATGATGAGATCATACCAGTGAGACCTAAAATCTTAAAACCGTAATCTAAAGTATTCCTAGTCAAAGGAACCCTGAGTAGGGGATCAGGGTTTTTCCGATAAGACTAGCACATCCCGGGTATACTGGAAAGGGTGACTGCTCTCACAGTCACTTGTGTATGACACTAATACTAGGATGTGGGTGCTCATTGAAGAATGAGTTCACTGATATGATCCAACTTGAGAACATCTAATGGAGTCTTAGCTACATGTCAATAGAAGAGAGCCACATTAAGAAAGAAAAGGCTCCACTTCTTCTTGTTGATAAGACCAATAAGAAGAAATCGGGCAAAAAGGATTTTAGTAGGAGGCTAAACCCTAAGGGTGGCATCAATAAGAACAAGAAAGGAAAGAAGGCCTCAAAATAGTCAACCTGTTTCTTTTGCGGCAAAGCGGGACATTGGAAAAGGAATTGCAAGGCTTACCTTGCAACTGTGAAGCCTGGTGCGGCAGACGCACCAAAAGGTATGTATGAGATACATACTATATTGACATTAAATTCGTCTATATCAAATACTTGGGTATTGGATACTGCTTGTGGTTACCATATATGCAAATCTTTGCAGGACCTCCACAAGCTTAAAGTATTGAAGGAAGGTGACTTCAATCTCTACGGTGCTGGTGGTGATATCATCCAAGCAGAAGCTATAGGAACATATATTCTGAAGTTGCCTTCAGGGAAGATCTTGGAGTTAGAAAATTATTACTATATGCCAAAGATTATTAGGAACATTATATCTATTCCTTTGTTATTAAAACAAGGATATGTAATGGATGTAACGAGCACTGGTTGCTCGATAATGTTATCTAATAAAATTATTTATTCTGGCATTTTTAGCTATGGGCTCTTAACTCTTTCTTCCAATGATAGTATTTTTCATGTCAATACTAAAAGGAAAAGAAAAGACTTTAATGATACTTTACTTTGGCATCATAGACTTGGTCATGTTAATGAGTCTAGGATTAGCAAGTTATACAAGAAAAAATTCCTTGATCCTTATGAGTATGAATCATTAGGAACATGCGAATCATGTCTCACGGGTAAGATGTCAAAAACTCCATTCACTGGACATGGGGAAAGGTCAACTGAGTTATTAGGACTTATACATACAGATGTATGTGGTCCAATGACAACTCAGGCCAGAGGAGGATACTCATATTTTATCACTTTTACAGATGATTTATCTAGGTTTGGATATGTGTATCTTATGAAACACAAATCTGAAGCCTTTGATAAATTTAAGGAGTATCAAAGTATGGTCAAAAAACAAACCGGGAAAAGTATTAAAGTTCTTCGTTCTGATCGAGGAGGAGAATACTTATCCACGGAGTTTTTAGACTATCTTAAAGTTAATGGAATCCTTTCTGAATGGACCCCTCCTTATACACCACAGCTAAATGGTATAGCTGAAAGGAGGAATCGTACCTTATTAGATATGGTACGATCCATGATGTGCTTCACAAATTTACCCATTTCCTTCTGGGGTCATGCCCTAGAAACTGCTGTTTACATTCTGAACATGGTACCTTCTAAATCCGTTGTTAGTACTCCATATGAAATTTGGAGTGGAAAGAAACCATATCTTAAATATTTCAAGGTATGGGGATGTCCAGCTTATGTTAAAAGAAATTTTGGAGCCACTCTCTTTAAAGAGGCAGCCATGGGAGGAAGAAATAAAAAGGAAGAGAGATTGGGGTAGAAGATGGGGAGGTATTCCAAAAAGGTTCCAAGCATAAAAGGCAAGTATAACCATCATACTATAATAGCTTGGAGCCAAAACTAGTCAGATTTCGAATTTCAAACTCGAAATTTGAAGTCAAACCTTCCTAAAATTCTATTCATTACAGCAAGTCTCTAATGATGCAAAATCACCAAGTGTCGATACTTTCCAAGTGTCGACTCAAGCAAGTGTTTACACTTGGAACAAGGTCAATCATATTGACCATCGGTGATGGCAAACGATTCTCAATCATCGATAAACCTTAAGATCTGATAGAAACCCCTATGGTTTGTGACCCCATTGGTTCGAACACTAAGCTGGTAGCACTGGAACATTTCCAGTACCAGTCAAAGTCCTCATCTAGTAATGATACCCGATGTCCGGATAGGTCGAAGATGCAGAGCACCTCTCTAGAACCTCTTGCATATGGTTACCGCATAATTCATCCCTTTGACCTCATAATGCTCTAGATGACCTAGGGTTTGACTACCAACCCTAATTTGGTTTATCCAAATCATGTCTCAACTTTACAAGTCCTGTGACTTTTCACAAGAATTGCCCTGACCAAGGATTTGCTAAATTGAGATACAATGAGTCATTCACTCTAAACTATTTGGAGGGGTCAATTCCATCTTGATCCATCACTGCTATATAAGTACTTGACTACATCCAGAAACCTTCCATCACTGGATTAGAAATCTAGGTGGCCCGGCATCAAAGTATAGTGAGTTGCTTGTAAGTTGCCCTGGTGATCTAGGTCTGAGGGACACATATACCCATATCCTTTTGTGTGCAACCCTTTGGCAGAAGTGAGCTCTGCAGATGGTCACGTTCAGTGAGATATCACACATTTCACTTGCATGTCACACCAGTGTGTCCACACTCCTTGGTTAAGAGGATAACCAACAAATGTGACATACAATAACCTATACTTGATACATTGTCATCCTATAATAATGTATCATTTGGTTATGAACTAGTTTAAGAACTACTTGATATATCCTCTCTATATCAAATAATGTAGTTCTAAGGACTCTATCATACAAGAGTTTATTTCAGAAAAATGTAAATATGATGAACAGCTAAAAGAAAAACTTTTATTCTTTAAAAATTCATATACAATTTCAAAATGGCACAACCGTCTACAACCTAGACGATTGGCTTTGGAATACAATTCCCAACAACTCCCACTTGGACTAAAGCTGATTGTACAGAATCTCATTCCCATTTTTCATTTACAGTTGTCGAACTCTTGAATTTTGATGGCTTTAGTGAAGGGGTCAGCCAGGTTCTTCTTTCCATCGATCTTCTGAAGGCTAATGTCAACTCGTTCCATGATCTCTCATACAAGGTGATAGCACCGCAGAAAGTGCTTTATGTGATGATGAGACTTTGGCTCTTTGGATTGAGCAATGGCTCCAGTGTTGTCACAATACACTGGAATAGGACCATCCAAGGAAGGTGCCACTCCTAGCTCGGCAAGGAACTTTCGCAACCATACTACTTCCTTTGCTTCATCCGATGCTGCAATGTACTCTGCTGGCATATTGAGTCCGTCACAGTAGGCTACTTGGAACTTTTTCAGCAAATCGCTCCTCCATTAAGGGTGAAGACAAATCCTGATACACTCTTGCTATCATCCTTATCTGACTAGAAACTGGAGTCAGTATACCCACAAGTTTCAAGTCAGGTTCTCCATAAATCAGCCATTGATCCTTAGTATTTCGCAAATACTTAAAAATGGTCTTTACCACTTTCCAATGAGCTTTACCTAGATCAGACTGGTATCTGCTCACTATGCCTAATGAGTATGCCATGTCTGGTCTAGTACATGTCATAGCGTACATGATAGAATCCACTGCCGAAGCATATGGGATTCTGCTTATATGCTCTCTCTCCTCAAGAGTTGTTGCATAATCCTCTTTGGAGAGAGCAATTATAGTGCCTATCAGGAGATAGACTTTCTTGAAAGTCTTCACGCTGAACCGCTTCAGCATAGTGTCAATGTACATCGACTGGGATAGTCCCAGAAGCCTCTTATATCTATCTCTATAGATCTTTATACCCAGTATATAAGAGGCTTCACCCAAGTCCTTCATAGAGAACTGAGATGATAACTAGACCATTATTACTTATAGCACTGGGATGTCATTCCTGATTAAGAGAATGTCATCCACATACAATACAAGGAACACAATCACAAAACCATTAGCCCACTTGTAAATGCAAGGTTCTTCTCCGTTCCTAACGAAGCCATACAATTTGATAAACATATCAAATCACATGTTCTAACTTCGTGATGCTTATTTCAGTCCATAGATGGATCTTTGAAGCTTATACACCATTGACTCATCTGTGGATGTGAACCCTTCAGGTTGTATTATATACACCTCCTCTTCAAGCTCACCATTCAGGAAAGCTATTCGGACATCCATTTGCCAAATTTCATAGTCAAAGTGTGCTGCTAAGCAAGCATGATCTGAATGGACTTGAGCATTACCACAGGAGAGAACGTCTCGTCATAGTCAATACCATAATGTTGACAATATCATTTGGCAATCAGACGGGCTTTATAGGTCTCCACCTGCCCATCTGTGCCACTTTTCCTCTTAAAAATCTATTTACATCCAATAAGTTTTATCCCTTCAGGCGGATTAACCAATGCCCATACATTATTGATTTCCATGGATTCCATTTCGAATTGCATGGCTCCTAGCCATTTCTCAGAGTCGGACCTCTACATCGCATCCATATAGGTGATCGGATCTTTATTGTTCTCATCGAGTTCAATGGGATCACCATCCCAGACCAAGAAATTGTAGTATCTATCTGATTGACTCAGTACCCTATCGGTCTCCTTAATGGTTCCTGTGTGGGCTCTGGGTGTGATCTAATCACAGCCAGTTCTATATTGTCCCTTAGTGTGTCAGTTCTTCTACTTGTTGAACTTCACTAATTTCAATCTTACTATAATTCCTTCACCAATGAACTCCTTTTCCAAAAAGATAGCCCTAAGACTAACGAATAATTTTTGTTCCTCAGCCAAGTAAAAGTAATATCCCTTAGTCTCTTTTGGATACCTAACAAATAGGCACCGGTCAGACCTCTATCCATGTTTATCCATTTCTAAATGTTTTACATAAGCCGGGCAACCCCAGACCTGAAGGTGTGAGAGTGTCGACTTACGTCCAGTCCATATCTCATATGGGGTTTTGTTAATGGATTTACTCGGAGCCCTATTTAAAAGGTAACAGCCTGATTCTAGAGCATATCCCCAAAAGGATAGCGACTGAGAAGCAAAGCCCATCATGGACCGAACCATATCTAACAGGGTTCGATTCCTCCTTTCAGACACGCCATTTAACTGAGGTGTCCCTAGAGGTGTCCACTGAGAGAGAATCCCATTCTCCTCAAGATATGTCAGAAACTCCCTGGAAAGATATTCACCACCTCGATCTAATTGAAGGGTTTTGATACATTTTCTAATTTATTTTTTTACTTCATTATGATATGGTTTGAACATTTCAAATGACTCAGATTTATGTCTTATCAAGAAGACATAACCGTATCTCGAAAGGTCATTTGTAAATGTAATGAAATAACTATACCCACCTATAGCACTAATATTCATGGGTCTGCATACATCAGTATATACCAGACTTAGAATTTCTTTGGCTCGTTCACCATTTTCAGTAAAAGATGATTTTGTCATCTTTCCAAGAAGAGAGGACTCATAGGTTGGAAGTGAACCACTTTCACTAAAGTCGAGGAGACCCTTGCACTTTAACCAGTTTATCATATTCTTGTTAATATGACCTAGCCTACAATGCCATAGCAATGCATCACTGACATTATCTATCCTAGGATATTTGCTAGACATGTACACTACACTAACAGGTCATGATAGTATATAAATGCCAATATTCATATATCCATTCATTACAATAGAACCATTCCAAATGATTTTGCAAATATCATTCTTTATTGATAGTTAATAACCATACATGAACAATTGGCCAATAGAAATCATATTTAAAATAAAAGATGGACAATAATGGCACTCATTCGAAATGATTGTACAAGTCTCAAAAACTTTTTTGAGAACTCCCAATGCCAAGACTGGAACTTGGCTTCCATTTTTCATGTTCATTAATCTCTCGCCATCCTCGAATCTTCTACTAACTTAAAGTCCCAACAAAGAATTACAAATGTGAACTGGACTTCTTGTAACCAATACCTAGTTAATAGTATCGGAGATAGAGAAACTACGAGGTGTTATCATATAAATACCTTGTCCAGCACCTTCTGGCTGCTTCCTCTTCTTGGACCTATTCAGGTCAAGGCATGCAACGTAAAGAGGATAGTTCCTCTTTCAATGTCCCCCCTTCTTGCAGAAAAGCATACCACTTGGCTCTTATCAACCTTCTCCTTCTTGGCCTGACTAGGCCCAGAAGTATTATGCACCTATTTTCCTTTACTTTTTTTTTTCTCTTTCATGAAGGGATGACACCTTGCTGAAGATCCTCCCACTAGATTTACCACCACTTTGTTCAGATCGTGGTAGTTAATTGCAAGCTTATTCATTCTATAATGATCAAAAAAATCTAGATAGGAAGATGGGAGGGAATTCAGAATCGCATCCTTCCCAAGTCGTTCATGCAAGGGACATTCGAGCTTGCACAAGTGCTTAATCATCTCGATCATGTACAATACATGATCAGTGACTGAGGCCCCATCATGCATCCTTATGTTGTAGATAGTAAAGGAGACCCTGTACCTCTCAACGTCATTTGGTGTCCCGAAAGACTCCTTCAACCTTTGAAGGATTTCTTCTGGCTAGGCTTCTTCAAATTTGTGACTAAACTCATCGTTCATCATTGCCAATATTATGCATCGGATGGTGGTCCTGTCAGAGAGCCACTTCTGATAAGTGTCTTTGACCAAACCCCAAGCATTGGGAGCAGGGGTTTCAGGTGCCGGATCCGATATCACATACAAGATCCGTTCATGCTCTAGGACAATCCTGAGCCTTCGATACCAGCTATCAAAGTTGGGACCCTTGAGCTTCTCGTTGTTAAGAAAAGACCAGAGTGACAGGTTGGAAGATAATTGAAAGGAAAATCAAAGCTAATTAGTGTATATAAATTATTATCCTTTAGACATGGACTTTAGTCTAAAGGCCCTCCCACTATTTTGTTCAGACTGGTAGCCTCTACCTCACTTTGATTCCTAAGTGGGTACTAGAGTCCAATAGACAGCACATGAGCTCGACTTTGGTTGGCCCACCCATGCGCATCTAAAGGTAGGTTCTTCAACCGATTACTTCTCCAAGTAACCTTTAGTTTTTAGGTTTTTCCCCAAGGTGCACTTCAATTGACCTTTGGGCCTCCTATTGAAGGTCCCAGTTAGGTCCAACCATTAACATGACAAAATTCGATGCTTCTAACTAACGAATAGTCAAGCCCGACTTTGGCCGGCCCACCTGACCATCGTTAAGAGAGTCACACTGATCTATCATATTAGGAACAACAATTCCTATAGCCCGATGAACACTAGTTCTTTGGATCTATCGATGAACACCCAACTATTGGACCCATTACCATCCCACTTAATGGGAGGCTAAGACTCGATTTTTCTTATAACTTTATCTTTTTGTGGACCTAATAATTTAGAGGGTTTGATCTTATTATGACAGAAGAAGAGATAAGAAGACATGGATTAACCTCCCATTAACCACATCAGTAATTAAGGAGGGTAACTCATAACTAATGATCCATGGGCACCTAAAATTAATCAAGACTGATTAACCTTGGGTGACATGGGTTAACACGAGTCAGTGAGCTATCTAATCAATTCTGATCAACCATATTGGCCAGGTAAGTGTTATCATGGGTTGGGTTCTGCCATTAACCATCTTGTCTTAGACACCAACCGAGTTGGGTAGATAAGAGGTAGCCGCAAAGAACCATGATCAAGATGCCAAACTTATCTCGGACACCAATTGGTTCATCAGACTTGATTAGACTAGCCTAAAGACTCGGGCTATCCATTGAGCCACAAATAAGGTCCATTTAGATATATGGACTTATCAATCTAACTAATAGAGATATCTATAGAGAAGATGTCCTAACTCAATATTTGATTAGAATGATTCTCTACATAGTCCAATGCATCTCAACTTTGGTCTAACCCAATTAAGGACCTAATAGATGAAAGAAAAGTGTCCTAAAAGCCAATCTCTATAATGACATTTTTGTAATCTTCCAACTCTTGTATGACATTATTATATTATTAAAGGTATTTTTGTTTCATCATATTGCTGTGTCTTACTTAAAGATTATGATGAACCCCATAGGTTAGGGAAATGGAATTAGGGTTATGATGGAGATCATAATGGTGAGACCTAAGTTCCTATAATCCTAATCTAAAATGTTCCTAGTCGTTGGATCATCAATTCGAGGATCGATGCTTTCGGAAAGACTAGCTTATCCTATGTATGCTCAGTTGATGAGGGTGGTTGGTCTCACAGCCACTTGTGTAGAGACACTGATACAAGGATAAGGGTGCTCATTAGGGTATGAGTTTACTAAACTGATCCATACTGAGATTATCTTATGGAAGTCTTACTACTTGTCAAAAGATATTTCTCATAGTGGGAGTTGTGCAAGTGATCTTTAGACCTGAGGTCACCATGGTTCCTTATACACATAAAGCCATGTTTTGGTTCATACTCATTCATGATATTGAGTCATGTATGGGATGTTCTTGGATATGGTGGAAGGTGTATGAAGGATGTGAGTGGACCAACAAGGAATGGATCATTCCTTGTAAGGGGAATTATTATCCTAAGTAATCTCTTCGATTGATGACTCAGGGAGTTTTTGATCAAAGGATAATGAGATTAGAAGTGGTTTCTAATCAGTCATCAGTAGAGTCTTCATAATTAAATAGAGATTTAAAATGATTAAGTACTAGGGTTTGACAATTATCCATACCCATCACTTATTCGAGATAAAGGGAGACCGAAAGATTGATTTGCATGGTAACTTTTTACTGAAGGATATTTTGGTATACCAAATTCCTCATCTTTCGGGTAGGCATGACATATTTCTAGATGTCAATCATGTCTTGTGGGTTATCATGAATCAATTGGATTGAATTCATGAGTCAATTCAAAAGCTAGTTCGAATTGGCAACTTGGGTCAGCTCAATTTGATCTAATTAGGTCAATTGGATTTGATTGGATCGAATCGACTGGAACCTAGTCCTACTGCTACCTAGATTTTGAACCCAAATGATCACACACATTAGGAAATTGACCTGGAAAGTCAATTGACATTTAATTAGGGTAATATGATCCTAATTGGTTAGCTAGATTGCACACTAGCATGTGTAAGCTGACCAAATCTCCTAACCAAATTGAATTGGGTCTAAATGGTTTCTCAATAGACTAACCAATTTATGGAAAACCTAAATTGGGTTATGTCCTAAGTGGGATGAATTTATCAAATTTTTATTTGATATTTTTGGATATTTTATGCACCATATGTGAAGAGTCCCAATGGCATGGGACTCTTGGTGTCTAAGTGATACCTTAGCATTCAGGATAATGCAGAAGGACCAATAGACCTCCTATCTAAAAACAAATTATATGATCAAAAAGTAGATTTAATTTCTTTTCAAATGACACCCATATTGCATATACTTTGACTAGGTCAAAGATGGCATATGGCATGTAAAATGTTGACCGACAAGTGAAGAGTAGCAACTCTTCACAATTGGCGCAAACTTATTTTGTTCACAAAAAATAAATGGGCATAGAAAGGACCTAAAGTCCTTCTGCTTTGGGACTTTGTTTCCTGATGAAGCAAGGCACCCCTTATCCTCATCTCCATGCCATTTGAATGGCTCATGACCGGTCAAAACAAAAGGAAGTTCGGTGGAAGTGACTTGGTGCAAATGAAGAGTTGCGACTCTTCATTTAGCACAAATATGAGAAGCATAGTCCTTCTGCTTTGGGCAACATCTCATCACTAGTTTTTTCCTTGGAAAAGCCACATCCCTTGGCTACTCTGTAACCAGAAAATGACAAGTGGCAAGTGGAGAAGTTGAATAATTTTTGACGGGACTTGAATGAGGTTGTTGGACTCTGTAACTGGTTTCATTAATAAGACTCTTTCTATATGAAGAGTCTTATTTGATAAATTAAAAAGCTTATCATAGGCTAATGAGAAGGCTTATCTGGCGCCTCCCATTCTTTTATAAATAGGCATCGGTGATTAGGTCGAAGGGTATCACAAAATCTCTTCTTTCCTGCATTCTTAGACTCACTCTGCCACACTCTCATATGTCACTTCCTTCCTTGTCTTGTCTTAAGACAAATACTCTATTTTAACACAAGGGTTTCAGGAAGTGATTTAGGAAGTGAAAGTGAAAGTGAGAAGTATTTTGGAAAGGGCTCAGAGTGCTCTACTGAAGGGCAAGGGTCTGGGCAAGGAGAGAAAGGCTGTTGAAGGAAGAAAGTCCATCAAAAGAGTCCCAGTTGATCAAGCAACCTACTAAGGAGAGCTTCCTAGTTTGATTCCGATGTGGATCACCTCTGGAGGGCTTGCATTTGTGACCCTATTGGAAAGAAAAGGAATTAGCATTCCAGGTATTTTTCATAATCCTAATTTAGTGACTTGTTGACTATAGTGAATAAGGGATCTTGGGTTAGGGTTTCTAGCCGATTAGGGTTTTCAAGTATAAAATTTTAAAATCCAATGTTCTATTATGCTATAAGACCCTATAAAAACTCATTAGTGGTATCAAAGCCATCCTTATTTCATTCAATTAATGCTCAAGTGCTTATGAGATAGTTAGTTTGATCATATATTTTGATGCATGCCAATAATTAGGGTTCAGTGAAATGTTGCATGATTATGTATGGTAATTGTAGTATGATGCTTTCCATTGGTTAGGGGCTATTATACTTAAACCCTAATCCATATTCAGTAGTGAATATTATCATGAATAGTGCATGTTATTGTTTTTAATATGATGCTATGCATGATGCTATTCAAATACATATTAGTAATATGTGTTATCCTAGTAACTTCTTTGGATTGGGTTAGTCACCTGGTCGTCCTGTCATAGGGGTCAAGTAGGGTGTAAAGGCCCTGAGTCTCATTCAATGGGGTCTCCTATGGCGTGTAGGGGTGCCACTATGGCCATATCCCATGAACAAGTGAGGCGAACAGAGTGTTGTATAATCATTCTATGATATGCATATTATGGTAAATATGCTTGTCGTATAATCATGCTATGTTATGCATATTAAGGTTGATATGCAATTGTTATACTTGTTGTTATAAACATAATAACATGATTATTTAGGATGTGTATGAGACCATCAAAGCCCTCACTAAAATCATATGTAGTCATAGTATCAAATTAATCATGATGCAAAACTAATTAGGGTTTGATCGGCCAATTGGTGCCTAGGCAAGTGATTCTTGGAAGGTAAAGGGATTGAGATTTTTAATTGGTTCCGCTGTCTGACCTGGCCAATTCAATTGGTGTTTGAAGAAAGCAACAGGGGACCCCCTCACCCCTACCACTTACCTGGCCAATTTGGTCATATCTAGACCTTAACCTGGGAATGCTAATTGATTAAAGTATACTATAATTTGCCTTCCTTCATGCTAAGCCAAAGTAATATCAAAACTATAGTAGGTTTGTTGTGTAACACAAGGCCTGCTCTAGGATTTGATGTAAAATTTGTCTTGGTGCACTTAGTGCATTATAGCATGATTGAAATTGTTACTTTGTTGTGTAACACAAGGGCAACATTATTCAATCATGGCTATATAGAAATGAAAGGTCTGACTAAACTAAGACATTATAGTTTGTTGTGTAACACAAGACTATAAATGTCTTAGAGGCAGTTCATTTGTTGAGAATTGCATGAGTTGCAATTGAAAAGGAAGTCCTACCTTTGAACTCATGAATGTTTGTTGTGTAACACAAGGCACTCATGAGGAATTGGGATCTCAACCCCACTAAGAAAACCAGTATGGTTTCTCGCTTACCATAACTTGAGGGTTATGGTATTCGAATAAAATAGTGGGAGACATAATTAGATATAAAGTCCTTATCTAGTTTTGGATGTCATATTGAGTGGTCTGCTTATATTGTTCTTTAATTAAATGTAGGATTTATTATGACTTCAAATTTATCACCGCGGGGCATCTTAGATGCCAAAAAGTTAACCGATCCCAATTATGTGGACTGGTTAAGGAACCTGAGGTAGTACTAACTCAGGAAAAGCTTTCATATATTCTAGATTCTCCGGATCCTGAACCAATCGAAGAGGATGCATCCGAGGAGGAAATAACCACACACAAAATATGAAAAAATGACAGTATAACTGTCAGGTGCATCATGTTAGCCTCGATGAGAAATGAGCTTCAGAGGCAACATGAAGGAATGGAACCTCGTCCATATTGCTCAATTTAAAAAAGCTTTATGGAGAGCAAAGTAGGGCTGCTTGGTATGAGATATCGAAGCAGTTGTTCCATGCACAAATGAGTGAGGGTTCATCTAACAAACCCACATTTTGAAAATGATTGACTTAATCACCCGATTAGGTCAATTAGGGTTTGTAATGGATAGTCAACTCAATCAGGACTTGATCCTTCAATCACTCCTAGATTCCTTCTCTCAGTTTGTTCTTAATTATCATATGAACAAACTGAATATTTCTTTGCCTAAACTGCTGAACATGCTTAAGATAGCAAAAAGCCATTCAAAAGGAGTATGGCTTATCTTCTTCTCATTGATGGGAAGAAGAAATAGGCAATAAAAAAGGATTTGAAAAGGAAGTTCAACCCTAAGAGGAGCATCTAGAAGAAGAAGAAAGCTAAGAAGGCTGTCAATGATGGAGCCTGTTTCCACTGTGGCAAACAAGGGCATTGGAAGAAGAATTGCAAGACATATCTTGCATGTGTGAAGCTAGATGCAGGTGGAGCATCTAAAGGTTTGAACATGATACAAACTAATTTATCATTGAATGCTTCAATTTCTAATTCATGGGTATTGGATATCACATGTGGGTCTCAAATTTGTAAATCATTGCAGAGTGGTGTGGGCACTAGGATCAGACAGAGGCTCCTCAACCCTCTATGTATCTCGGATTAGGGATTGTAATTTATTGGGTCCTGTAATAAGGCTTCAATCCTGAGAATTTTATTTTTTTGAGTCATGCATTTAGTTTCAATTTTTGTTTTTGTCATGTACCTTGGCCAATTTAGTCAAGTTGGGTCAATGGGTCCTATAATAAGCTGAACTAGTTCACAAGCTCAAGTCAACTTGAAATTGGGCTCAAGCTTGTTTAAAGTTGGTCTACAAGTGGGCATTCAAGTCAAGCCCAAATGGTGGACAGGTCAAGGTCTCTCTCCATGCCAAGCAAGAGTGCCACTTTAGCTCTTGGAGCGCCACCTCATCAGTGCCACTTGGCAGGATGAAGCGCCACTTCACCAAGCCACTTGGGCAGCCAAGAGAAGATGGAAGCTTCAATGTCAATGACATGTGGATGCCCCATCAAGCCTCTCCTTGATCCAAGCCAACCACTTCCTCCCTTCCCATCCCATATCAAGCCTCTCTCCATAGAAGCATGGCTAGCCAAGGGAGGATCCTAAAGTCAACTAAGCATCCCATGATCCTTGAGGACAAGATTTTTTCTTCACTCCCCCACATCAAGCCCTTTTCCAAAGAAGCATGGTTGGCCAAGGAAAGATTTTAAGGTCAATGGAGCATCCCTTGATCCTTGAAGACAACTTCTCCCACATCAAGCCTTCTTCTCAAAGAACCATGGCCAACCAAGGAAATATTCTAAGGTCAATGGAGCATCCCTTGATCCTTGAAGACAACTTCCCCCACATCAAGCTTTCTTCCCAAAGAACCATGGTCAGCCAAGACTCATGAAAGGAGTTTCAAATTTTGAATGGGGACAACCTCCTCTCTTCCCTCCCCGAATCAAGCTTTCCACCAAATCAAGGCCGGCCAAAGGAGGATTTCATTAGTCAAATTTAGATTTTTAGGCACCTCTTTGATGACGGCTTGTAACCTTTTCTTTTAAAATGTGAATGGGACTTAGGAGCTTGTATAAAGGGCCCTACCCCCCTTGTAAGAAATTAATTTAATGAATGAAAAAGTGAGAAGTTCTTCTTCCATTAGCCCTTGTCTTCTTAGACTAGGAACTCTATGAGAGAGTGCCTTTGTCCTCCTTCGCAAGCCACCATTCCATGTTCAAGCTGGGACGCCACCTGGAAGATCCACCTAGATGCCCAACGAGAAGAGCCCTACTCGACCACCATCTTTGACTCCTTTCCCAACACTTCCTACTTTCTTATACCCTTACTTGCTATTTTCTAATCCTTGGTTGCTCGCAGGTCCTCGAGGTACCAAGGATAAAGGATTCAGTCTCCCTTGCCTTTAGGATCATCGAACAAAAAGTCAGCGAATCTGAAGGGTCAAAGGCTTGATCCTCCAGGCCACATCTGCTAGTGTGAGCGAACTCGACATCGGGCACATCAGAATCTTCAAGGTTTGCACTCCCTAGTCTCCTAAGTAGTTATTGATTTAGAGCTAAGTCCTACAAGGTTTCTCAATCCCGGGGTCCTCTCTTCATCATTGTTTAGGGGCTAAGCTTGCATGCTAGAAGTTTCTTATGCTTATAGAACCTCTAGATCTAATCTTTGCTTGACTTCGGAAATCAGAAAATCTCTTAAAACCTAAATCACAAAAAAAAAATTTATTTGCATATCCATCTCATCGTTACTATAGTCCCGCATCATCTTAGTCCCACATCATAGAGACTCCACAGAATTAGAAGCTTGAAGAAAGGTGACTTCGAGCTATATGGCACAAATGGTGAACCCATGTGCGCTAAAGTTGTGGGCACCTATCTTCTATTATTACCTTCGGGTAATGTATTAAAGTTGGAAGACTGTTACTATGTTCCAAATATTGTAAAAAACATTATTTCAATACCCTTGTTATTACAACAAGGATTTGAAATAAATGTAAAGAGTAGTGGTTGCTCTATTCTTCATTCCAATTAATATTTGGACATGGTTATTTTATTAATAGTCTTCTAACTTTAGAACTTAATGATGAAATATTACTTGTTGATAATAAGAAGAGAAAGAGAGATACTGTCAATGTCACATTTCTCTGGCATTGCCGGTTAGGTCATATAAGTGAGTCAAGGATAAACAAGTTAGTCAAAGATATTTACTTTGATCCTTATGATTTTCAATCATTATGAACTTGCGAATCTTGCCTCATATGTAAAATGACCAAGTCTCCATTCACTGGGCATAGGGATGGAGCAACTGAGTTATTAGGTCTTATGCATATTGATGTGTGTGGACCTATGACAACTTAGGCCAGAGGTGAATACTCTTATTTCATCACGTTTATTGATGACTATCTAGGCTTGGTCATGTGTATCTAAAAAAATACAAGTCCGAAGCCTTTGATAAATTTAAAGAGTATCAAAGCATGGTTGAAAAACAAACTAGACATAGTATTAAAACTCTTCATTCCGATCGAGGAGGTGAATACTTGTCTAGTGAGTTTTTAAACCATCTTAAGGACAAGGGCATAATCTCTGAATAGACTCCTCCTTATACACCCCAATTAAATGGTGTGGCAGAAAGGAGAAATCGTACCTTGTTAGACATGGTGAGGTCCATGATGAGCTTCACAAATCTTCCGATTTCCTTCTAGGGATATGCCCTGGAAACTACTACTTATATTTTGAACAGGGTATCATCAAAGTCAGTGACTAGCACTCCATACGAGTTATGGAATGGCAAAAGACCAAGTCTTAAATACTTGAAGATTTGGGGTTGCTATACTTATATCACGAATAATTTTGGATATAAGTTAAGTGCTAGGGCTGACAAATGCAGGTTCATTGGTTATCCTAAAGAGGGTATTGGATACCTCTTTTATCATACTACTAAACAAAATATTTTTGTCAGTAGACATGTTACATTCATGAAGGAAGAATTTATCCAAGAAAAAAGTAGTGATCCAACACTTGAACTAAGTGAAGTTCAAAACCAACAACCAATTCCTGAAGAGTCTTCGAATGCAATTCCTCAACCAGAGATTCATGTTGATCGGACCCGACTCGAAGTATTCAAGCCTTCTCGAGTGTCAATTCCAGGTACATAACAACTAGTTCCAGAATTCATTTTTGAAAGCTAAAAGGTGCTCAAACGGCTAGTTTTTGAATCCCGGCTATGTACAATGACTCAAATCATTTGACAAAGGTATAATACTATATATTTGAGAGATTTGAACATTTTTAATATAGTTTTTGAAAAAAGATAGAAGAGATTTTATTGAATATCCACCAACCAAGAAAGAAGAGAGCACAAGTGAGCATTCAAGACAGTCTTCATTCTTCACCAACTTTGGTGGGGGCACCAGGATCAGACACAAATTATAGGGCCCTATTTGGTTTACCTAGCCATGTGTCAAAGTTTTGTAATCAACTAGGATTGAGTCCTGTAATAAGTTGAGGTTAGTTGATTTGTCTCAACCCTCAACCTAGTTTAGTACATTAAGTCATGTATACTAGTATGAGTATAGTATGAGTTCACTTGTTGTACAAAAGAGGAGGCTACACTATTTTGGAGTTCCACTGACCTCATTCTAAAGCCAGAAGCAGTTACACCAGCTTAGGGGAGCTCAATCGACACCCAGGTGCCCTGATTCCCTCCGGATGCCATTTTAGATGCCAGATTCCCTCTAGATGCTTCCAAAATATTCCATATGCCAAGAGTCCATGTTTACTAGGCTATCCTAGTACTCCATGCCTCCAAATTCAAGTCCAGGAAGCAAGCCCAAAGTAGGAGAACCATGATTCTATTTTGATACTGGGAATATGCCAGCCTAGGGAACCTGGCAACCCAGCTTCCAGGGGGCCCAAGTCCATGCATTCCAAGCCTTGGCCGACCTCCCCCTTGCTGCCCTAAGGTTCACACGGCTAAGGAGTGGGCATCCCAAAAGTTTGACTAAGTCCAAGTGGGAGAGAAGAAGGAGAAGACCAAGTTATTCTAACCTAGATAGGACTCCTAATCTCTTTACACCTTGTAATTCTAACCTAGCTAGGAAAGGACTTGTATTCCAATTTGGAAGAGGAATTGTAACCCAAGTATAACTATGGTTAGTGAGGGCATGTGATGCAGAACAAATAAAGGAATGCGATGCGGAAGTAAATTAAGATTAACTAATTTTTTTGTTGTTTTTATATGTTTGTAGAAGTTGGCTTCAAATCAAAGAAAAGTTAACCTAACATTGAAAGATACTAATATGATAATTGAAAGCACAATTTTAAGGAAACTAAATTATCAGAGTAGTTCAGAAGCAACGGATCGCTGGGGGTTGAGAAACTCCCAGACCTAGGGTTTCGCTCCGAACTTTCAAAAGAACAGAAATAACGAGAAGAGATGGTTTATCTAACCAGACAATGATCTTCACAGATTTTGGTGGAGGAACTCTCCCGAGCAGATTGTTGGATCCCGGATTCAGATATCTTCGTAATGGATCCTCCAATACTGGTCCTTTGGCCGTTTGGCTTCTCCTAAACTCAAGATCTAGAAGAGAAGAAAAACAATTGATGGAATCAGAGAGTCAAGGGAAAGATTTACCAGGTTGATGAACTTGAAGATTGAAATTGCTGAAAACTGGATTCTCCTGGATGTTGATATGATTTTCCTTGGAACTTGCTCTGGATCTGAAGTTGCCGGACTGGATCTGGATGAAGGTGGACGGCCTGGACTTGTAGAGAGAGAGAGGCCATGGGATATGGATGGATCTAGGGTTTGATGGATTGAAAATAATGAAGGGTGGCTAGGGTTTTGGAATTTCAAGTGGCTAACCTAGGGTTTTGGATAAAGATGGAGATCTCTCACCTCCTCAAGGCTCCAATGGAACCCGGATTACCCCCTCACGGAGCTCAACACTTAGAATAGTGCAGAAGAAGAGAAACCTAGGTCACTCAACACAAGAGAATAGCAAAAATAATTTTTCTTCATTGATTTTTAAAGTTACAAAGAGAGGTCTATTATATAGACCTAAAATTTTCTCCAAGCTTGTACAAATTCCCATGTGAGACTAAACTCCTCCAACCACTAGATTAGGTAGAAAATCTTCTCTCTTGGCCGACCAAGAGTTCAAAAAAAATTGGGACGGCCATAAAGGAATTTTTTTGAATTTTTTTGGTGCCTCTTTTGGAGTTGGATTTGGATTTGGTGTCCTCTTCTTCTTATGGTATTTCTTCTTTTCTTCCACTCCAAGTTAAGCTCTTTGATTTTGATTTGAACTTCAATTAGGAGTAGGTTGGATGTCCTTCTTTGATTTCTTCTCCAAGAGAAGTCTTCTTCCTTCTTTGCTTAGGTAAAATAGGCAGGTATGGGCGCCTCCTTTAAAGTAGCCTCCAATTTGATTTTTTCTTCTTTGGATGTGGGGACCATGACACTGGGATGCCTCTGTGGCACCTCCTGGACTCTGGCGTGTGCTCGGAGTGTGGCTGGGCGTGTGGCTTGGAGTGTGGCCTCCACTTGCTTGAACCTTGATTTGATTGGAAGACAAATGTGGCACCATTTTGGACCAAATTGAAACCATATTGGGACTTGCACTGAGTCAACATGACTCAACAAAATTTAAATGGTGACTCAATAAATAAAATAAATAAACTGGTTGACCAGGTCAACCTTTATTACAAACCCTAATTTCTCGGGCAATGTCAATCAGAGATCCAAATGGAGCTCTGAAGTCTTCTTCTGAGTCTGGTGCCCGCACCAACATGGGAACTTTATAAATAACCCACCCCTCCCCCTCTTGTAAGAATCTTTTTCTTATGAATAAACCTTTCCTGAAATTTTGATTGATTACCTTGAGTTTAAGTTTTGGTTCTTACTTTGAGTGATCTTCTTGTGTTCCTGGATTGAAACCCTGCTGCCCTAGCACCCTCCTACATCCCTGGAGATCAGCCACGCCCAAGGAATAGAAGTCCTTGCTACCATCCAAGCCCAGGAGCTTCTTCTTCCCTGGCCACCATCTTCTAACCCTCATCCCGATCCCTTTCGAACCATAGTTCCTTTGCTTATTTTTTAATTGCTATTTTGATTAACCTCAATGCTTGTAGGATCCCCGAGGTGCTTCCCCTCCCCTAAGGAGGCCTTCTTTGCTACCCGGACCACCAAGATCAGCCTTCGGATTCAAGGAAAACGAGGCTTCTTCATCCATGCTCCGATCAGAGTGCGAGTGATCCCTTCTGTTGCTAAATTTTAATCTCTGACTGGTAAGAAACCTTCCCTTCTCTTATTATTTGATTTTGATGAAGATAAACTATCATAAACTAGGAGTTTCTCAGCTCTCAGAACCTGGCTATTTCATTAATTTGTATGAGTATGCCGGTGATCCGATGATTCTTTGCACGGCTAGTCTTTCCGCTAGTTCTTACTTTATTTTGAAAATCTAGCCTGAAAATAAAATTATAAAAATTATAAAAAAATTAGTTTACTATACTTTTGCAATCTTAGAGTTGACCTGCATTAGTTTAGTATTAGAGCAGGTTTAGAATATTTTTTTATTTGCTTTGCATTCACAAACCCTAATTCTGCATTCTGTCCACTACATTAAATGTCTAGGTTTCATCTAATTTAGGCCCCTTAAACATTTTATTATTTTGTGAAATTTGCACTGCATGTCGTTTGTTATATCCTAGAAATTATCAAAATTTTTAATTAATTTTACTGAAACCATAAGTCTCTAAAATTTGGCATAATAGAAACCCTAATAGAATCTTGATAATTTCCATAGCAGTCCAAAAAATCCCTAGGTTTGCATCATCATATGATTTTTTTTCTTCATGAAATTTGGTAGGATTCATCATCACCATTCATCCTCTGTTCCATATTTTTTTAAATTTTTTCTTCTTCGGGATTTGTGTCAAACATTGCATCAACTGAAACCCTAATTCTCTGATTTCTGCTACATTCTGCATCTAGACTCTACCTAACCTAATCAACTAACAAACCCCCAATCCAAAGCCAAACTTTGTTTGATAACTTCATTTAACTTAAACCTAATTTGACACATCATAAATCATTAAAAAAATATTTTATTTTTTGATTATTTTAGATTGCATCAGGGCCATCGATTGCCATCATTCTTAACCTAATCTTAAGGGGAACTCATTATCTCAGATAAGGGCAGGATTTCATCACCTGTTCTAGGCCTAAAACCACCATCATCATACTAACCCAAGCCTAATTAAAATCAATTAGACCTAATTTGCCCTAGTGGGCTAGGAGACATCAATAGGTCAGGTCCGAGCTATGTGGTCCAACTAGTGCATTTAATTCTTTAGCTATTACTGAAAGCTGGTGTCTAAGGCTGGGGGTTTAGAGTCAAACGACCTAAGTGGTGCTGTGGTTTTTAATTTGCTCCCTACGAAAACAAGGGGGCCTCCCACACTCCCACCCCCTACCTGGCCAGTGGAAGGATTAGCTATTAGGTTAGGTGTAAGTTGAGTTGACCCACCCAGTTTCAGGCTCTAGGTCTAGGAAACCCTAGATTGTATTAGCCTTTTTCTTTTGCATGCTTGGTTGCATCATTTCATTTTGAATGTTTGATTTGTGCATGACCATTAGACTAGAAACCCATTATCAGAAGTCTAAACCCTAACCTAGCTCAACCATGGATCCTAGTCTTGAGGCTTTCATGAGAGCCATGATGAAATGATTTGATCGGATCGATTTATCCAATAACCAAACCAATGATCAGCTAACCCAATTGATCCAATCCCAAAACCAAATGAACCATTAATTCAACCAAGTAGACCAACGATTTGACTAGGAAGCCATGAGGATTGATCCATCAGATGACCAAGTAGGAACCCTAGGCATGACCCATAGAGTTAAACCCCAGGAACCCATAATCCATAAATATGAACCTAGTAGTAACCCACTATCCCTCAGTTGACCTGAACCCTATAGGATTGATATCCCTAAATTTGAACCCATAACCTTTAAACCCATAACCTATGAACCCATAACCCTTAGTTTACCCATCCCTGTTACTCCAGACCTTAGTCAATTTTTCATTAGCCAAACCCCTCTAACCATCCCATTGGTTCACCAAGATGACTTAGAAGAAGAAATATATGAGGCTAGCCCAAGTTTGGAAGAGGAGTATGAAGATGATGAGTCCATAGAAGAATTAGAGGATGACCCGCCTATAAAAGACCTAGAAGTAGTTGACCATGACCAAACCCAGATTGCAACCAATCCAGTGTTAGTTGAATCAATAGAGACCCAGGTAGATGCCACCCTAGAATCATTTGACCCTGACCATACCCATGTAGTAGCCAATCCAGATTTAGCTAACCTTGACCATAATCAATTAGTGGCCTACCTAGTATTAGATAACCTAGATCACACTCCAGCTACAATGGAAGAGCAATTAGAGGAGACTTTAGAAGAGGATCTAATTGTAGAGCCTAGTCCTGAATTTCCTAAGCCAAAAGAGTTTATTAAGGACTTGGCTTATCTCACCAAGTACCCTCAAGATGAAGTCACCTCCTTGATCCCAATTGAAGATCTTTTTCTTGAAATTAGTGACTCATTCTTTCATAAGGCAGACCTAGTAGATAGACACCAACCCTTTAAGATCAACCTTATTAGTTTAGGATTAATCCCTGACACCCCTTCTTATATCCTAGTCTATCCAAGTAACCTCTAACCCTTTTCTTACTCCACCCAATCAGACTAACCCTGAACCCACATCTTATTTTCTACCATTTCTAGAAACTTCTTCTATTTTCTTTACTATTAGGTTGCATTTTATAGGAGTTTGCATGTTGCATTCGTTCATTATTCATGTCATGTTTGCATCTTACTTTAGGAGAACCCTATGGAACCTAGTAGGAGTACATAGTAAGTTCTCATGTGCATGCCATGCTAGGGTCAAACCTAAAGAGTCTATAATCTATTAGGTTTTATCCCTTAGAGTCCAGTAAAATGTCCTTTAATAGGGATGTCTAGTAGAGTTTATTAGGTATTAGTTGAGTCTAATAAATGCACAGCCTAAATTACATGTGTGCACCTGCACTACCCTCTACACAGCATAAGCATATGGAAATTAGTCAAAAGCTGAACACAACTAACGAACTAAATAACAACTTGGCTGATTCTCAAAAGAGAGGGAAGGAATTTTGCAGGGGATTTTGTAATTGTAGAGAATTTTCTGCTCGTAAAGCTGGCCCATCCAAGATAATGAATATCGGTGGACCTAATGACTATGTGCATGAGATACTACCTGATTTAGGTATTCGCTTCACTTCATCATCTCAGATCTTATAGAGTCTAGGGAGCCAGCAGTGATACCTAACGAGCACCATGAGCCTATCCCTTCCTCTAAGAGAGAACCCATTCTAGAGTGTCCACATATTATTGACCAAATAGTGAGGAAAAGATTGAGAGAATCCTGGATGATCAAGCCATATGTACCTAGAATAGAGGCTATCAGAGGTATTTGGTCTGGTGGCAAGGTCTACCAGAATCCGGGGACTTGTGGATCACCCGTGAGGATCTTCAAAGCCTCAAACCAGACCTACTCAAGCACTATGAGAGCCAAGCTATCCCATAATCGACGGGATCGAGTTCCTCCCACCCCAGGAGAATTTATGAGGGCACCAGGATTAGACACAGATTACTGGGCCCTATTTGGTTTACCTAGCCATGTGTCAAAGTTTTGTAATCAACTAGGATTGAGTCCTATAATAATTTGAAGTTAGTTGATTTATATCAACCCTCAACCTAGTTCGGTACATTGAATCCTATATACCAATATGAGTCTAGTATGAGTTCACTTTTTATACAAGAGAGTAGACTATGCTACTTTAGAGTTCCACCAAACTTCATTTTGAAGCTAGAAGCAATTACACCAGCTCAAGGGAGCTCAATCGACACCTAGGTGCCCTAATTCCCTCCGGATGCCATTTCATATACCAGATTCCCTCCAGATACTTCTGAAATATTCCATATGTCAGGAGTCCATGTTTACCAGGCTATCCCAGTACTCCAGGCCTTCAAATTCAAGTCTAGGAAGCAAGCCCAAAACAAGAGAACCAAGATTCCCTTTTGATACCGGAAATATGCCAGCCTAAGGAACCAGGCAACCCAGCTTCTAGGTGGCCCAAGCCCATGCATTCCAAGCCTTGTTCGACCCCCCCTTGCTTCCTTAAGGTCCACACATGCAAGGACTTGGTGTCCCAAAAGTTTGACTAAGTCCAAGTGGGAGAGAAGAAGGAGAAGACCATGTTATTCTAACCTAGTTAGGACTCCTAATCCCTTTACACCTTGTAATTCTAACCAAGCTAGGAAAGGACTTGTATTCCAATTTGGAAGAGGACTTATAATCCAAGTATAACCATCGTTAGTGAGGGCAATGGAACTCTATAAATACCCCAGCCCTCCCCCTCTTGTAAGCATCTTTTTCTTATGAATAAACCTTTGCTAAAATTTTGATTGATTACCTTGTGTTTGAGTTTTGGTTCTTACTTTGAGTGCTCTCCTTGTGTTCCTGGATTGAAACCCTACTGCCCTATCACCCTCCTGCATCCCTGGAGATCAGCCACATCCAAGGAACAGAAGCCCTTGCTGCCTTCCAAGCCCAGGAGCTTCTTCTTCCCTAGCCGCCATCTTCTAACCCTAATCCGATCCCTTTCAAACCATAGTTCCTTTGCTTATTTTTTAATTACTATTTTGATTAACCCTAATATTTGCAGGATCCCTGAGCTGCTACCCCTCTCCTGAGGAGGCCTTCTTTGCTACCCAGATCAGCCTTCAGATTCAAGGGAAACGAGGCTTCTTCATCCAATCTCCGATCAGAGTGGGAGTGATCCCTTCTATTGCTGAATTTTAATCTCTGACTGGTAAGAAATCTTTCCTTCTATTATTATCTAATTTTGATGAAGATAAACTATCCTAAATCGGGAGATTCTCAACTCTCGGGCTCTAGCTATTTCATTAGTATGCATGAGTATGCCTGCGATCCGATGATTCTTTGCACTGCTAGTCTTTTTGCTAGTTCTTACTTTATTTTGAAAATCCAGCCTGCAAATAAAATTATAAAAATCATAAAAAAATTATTTTACCTTTTTCCATGCTTGTTTCGTAGTCTTAGAGTTGTCCTGCATCAAACTCCTATCTGAAGATTGAAGCATTCATTGAGGATAGAAAGGAAGCCTCTCAAGTGCTTTAAAGAAAAATTAAAGAAGGCTTCATCAGCATAATAGTGGCAACCATCCGACAATGAGAGTTTGTCATTATTGTTGCAATTTCATTCAACTTCTTTGTGAGTTATTTGGATTATTGGTGAGCCCAATTTGAAACCAAATAGGTTCTTGGTAATCCTATGTTAAAACCAAGAGTTGGGTTTCTTTGGTGCTGCCATTTTAAAAACAAAGGTTGTTGGGTTTCTTTGGTGCTCCCATTTTAAAACCAAAAGGATTTGGGTTCTAGGTGATCCTGTTTAAAATCTAGTGTAGGTTTGTATTGTGAGCCTGTAAAACAATCCTACTGTATTCGAGTGAGAACATAGTGAAAATCCCAAGTGATAATTTGGGTAGTGGACGTAGGAGCGGATTTGCTCTGAACCACTATAATCTTTGGTATTTGTATTGCTACCTTTCTCTTTCCTTTTAGCCTGTGCTTTACATTCATAATCACATCACCTTTTACTAAGAAAAGTTAATTTCTAAAAGCATATATCTATAGCAGTAATTTTTTATTTTGAAATCCCAATTCACCCCCCTCTTGGGTAGTCACCTGGGCAATAACTGGTACCAGAGCAGAGTCTTTGAATACACTAGAGTAAAGATTGATGGCTCATCCAATGAGTACATCCTTGGCCGAAGGACAATCAACCAATAGACCTCCACTCTTCATAGGCACAAATTATGCATACTAGAAAGCTAGGATGAAAATTTATATTCAAGTAGTTGATTTTCAGTTGTGGAAGATCATTTTGAAGGGTCCATATATCCCCATGGTTAAAATTGGAGTGGACGTTCCAAAACCTGAAGAGGATTGGGACGAACACGATATGAAAATTGGTGAGTTAAATGCCAAAGCAATGAATTTGCTATATTGTGCTTTGGACAGTAATGAGTTTAATCAAATTTTCATTTGCTCTTTTACAAAGAAAATTTGGGATAAACTTGAGATGAGCCACGAAGGAACTTCCCAGGTGAAGTCTTCAAAAATTAATCTTCTTATACATAGTTACGAATTATATAAAATCAAACCTAATGAAATAATCTCTGTCATGTTTTCATGCTTTACTAATATTATTAATGGATTAAAAAGGCTTGGCATGGTATATTCCAATGCTAACCTTGTACAGAAGGTTTTAAGATCTCTTCCAGACAAATGGAATCCAAAAGTGACTGCCATCTAGGAAGTAAAAGATCTGAATACTTTACTGCTGGATGAATTGCTAGGATCTCTCATCACTCACAAATTGACCATGCAACACAGAACTGAGGATGATCAAAAGAAGAAAAAATCTATTGCCTTCAAAGCTGTAGTGGATTCAAGAAAGGATGATAATGAATCGAAAGAATAATGCTCCTCCGCTGAAAATGACATGAATGATGAAGATGTTGCTATGGTCGTTAGGAGGTTCAAAAGGTTCTTTGGAAGAAGGAAAGGAAGAAACTATAGGAAATTCTACAAGAACAAAGAATATAGCAAGGAAAGGGACAAGGAAAAAGAGAAGGAAAAAGAAGTTCCCGTATGCTACGAATGCAAGAAACCAGGGCACATTCATCCAGACTATCCTTTACTAAAAAAGAGCATCAAGAAAAAAAAAAAGAGAGCTTTGGTAGCGACGTGGAGTGACAGTGAAACATCCACATCTACTGAAGAAGAAGAGACCACAAAAATCACAAACTTCTATTTAATGGGTTTCGAGAATGAGGTATCATCCCCTGAGCTTCAAACTGAATTTACTTATCATGAATTGAATTATGCTTTTCATGATTTGCTTGCAGAATTCAAGAAAGCTAGGGTTAAAATTAAATCCTTGAAAAAACAAAATGATTTATTGCTAAAAGACAAGGATGAAATTTCAGAAAAGAATAATATGTTGCAAAAAGAACTAAATATTTTTTCTAATAATGTTATAGCTTGGAAAACTAAGAAGAATGTTTTAATTGAGACAAACAAAGCTTTAGTTGCTGAAAATAATGATTTGAAAAAGGAGGTTGAAAAGCTTAAGCCTCTCGTAGAAATATTTACTTTGAGTTCTAATAAGCTTGAGCTAATTCTAAAAGAACAAAGAGATTCAAAAAGCAAAGCTAGAATTGGATTTAATGCTTTAAATGCCAAAGGAATTTTAGCAACAAAATTTATATCTTCAAAAGCTTCAGCTTCAAACACTAAATCTCAAAAATCTTTTGGTTCATTTCCATCAAATTCTGTTTCAAAAGGCTTAAAGTACATTCCTAAGATTTTTGTTCAAAAATCTTTCAAGCCAAACATATCCATTTCTGCATCTGTTAAAGCTTCAAAGCATGCATCATTCAAAAATGAAAAAATGTTTGCTATGCATGTCATAAATTTGGGTATAAATTTTACCAATGCAACTCTTTGAAAAATTCTAAGATTGGTGCAATGAAATTCAAAACTATTTGGGTTCTAAAAGGAACCAATTTTTCTAACTCAAAAGGACCCAAGTTAGCTTGGGTACCTAAAACCACTCCTTGATTATTTTGCAGGATTGTCTTGCAGCGCTGAATGCTAAGAAACGATGGTATCTAGACAGCAGCTATTCAAGGCATATGACCGATGATAAAGAATAGTTTATTACCTTACAAATGAAAGAAAGAGGATCAGTTACCTTCGATGATAATGGTAAGAGAAAAATAATTGAAATTGGTAAAATCAAGATAACCCTCTGTACTTTTATTGAAGATGTGCTGCTAGTAGATAAATTGAAGCATAATTTATTGAGTATTAGTCAACTTTGTGATAAAGGCTTCAAGGTTATCTTTGAATCATCTATGTGTATAATAACTAACTCTCTTGATTCTAGCAATAAATTTATTGGTCATAAACTTGGAAACATTTATATGGTAGATCTAAATGATCTAATCATGACTAGTAGTTCCAGTCTAGTAGTAATGAATGCTAAGATCAAGAAGTCTTGTTTACTTTGGCATAGACTATTAGGTCATGCTAGCATGCATACAATTGCTAAATTAATTTCAAAGAATCTAGTTAAAGGTTTGCCCCATTTTAAAGTAGATCTTGATTGTGTATGTGATGCTTATCAATTAGGCAAACAAACTAGTGGAAGTTTTAAATCAAAAAAAGTAATTTCAACTATTGGATCCCTTGGCTACTTCACATGGACTTATTTGGACCAACTAGGACCACAAGCCTAGGTGGTATGAAATATGGTCTTGTAATCGTAGATGATTTTTCTAGATTCACATGGATATTATTTATCGCATATAAAGATGAAACCTTTAATGTATTTCAAAAATTTCACAAAAAGGTTTCAAATAGGAAAAATCTTACTATTATTTCTATAAGAAGTGATCACGGTACTGAATTTCAAAATCAATTTTTTGATGAATATTGCACTGAGCATGACATTGATCACAACTTCTCCACTCCTTGAACACCACAACAAAATGGTGTTGTAGAGAGAAAGAGTTGGACTTTGAAGAAATGGCCCAAACTATGTTATGTGAAGGCAATCTTCCAAGGTACTTTTGGACAGAAGCAGTGAACACTGCCTGTTACATATTGAACCATATTTTAATACTCCCAATTTCAAAGAAAACCCACTATGAGCTTTGGAATGGAAGAAAACCTAATATTAACTATTTTCATGTTTTTGGGTGTAAATGCTTTGTATTGAATAATGGTAAAGATAACCTAGAAAAAATTGATGTAAAATCTGATGAATCCATATTCCTTGGTTATTCATTGCACAGCAAAGCATATAGAGTATTTAATAAGAGGACCCTTACTATAGAAGAGTCAATTCATGTTATTTTTGATGAAGCTAACCCCTCACCATCTAGAAAAGATGAGTGTGTAGACAATGATGCAGGTACACTCCGAAAAGAGATGGAAGATCTAAGCTTATAAGACAAGCCAACACAAGATGGAAGTGGTAAGTAAGATCATATGGATTTATCAAAGGATTGGAGGTATGTAACTTCATATCCTAAAGATCTGATTATTGGTGATGATGCTTCACAATGTATTAGGACTAGGTCAACACATAGACATGCATATGACTACTTAGCATTTGTTTCATAAATTGAACCACATAGTTTAGAAGAAACTGAAACTGATCCAAACTGGATGATGGTCATGCATGAAGAATTAAAGCAGTTTGAAAGGAATAATGTTTTGACTCTTGTCATTAGACCTCTAGACCATCCCATCATAAGAATCAAATGGGTCTACAGGAACAAATTAGATGAGAATGGTAAGGTTATGAGAAATAAAGCAAGGTTGGTAGCTAAAGGATACAACCAGGAAGAGGGAATAGAGTTTGATGAAATTTATGCACCCATAGCAAGACTTGAGGCCATTAGATTACTTATTGCATTTGCTTGCTACATAAATTTTAAACTATTCCAAATAGATGTCAAAAGTACTTTTCTAAATGGATTTATTTCTGAACAAGTTTTTGTAGAACAGCCACCAGGTTTTGAAAATTATGCCATTCCAAATCATGTGTTTAAACTAAATAAAGCATTATATGGTTTGAAATAAGCACCTAGGGCCTGGTATGATAGACTTAGCAAATTTTTTCTTGTAAATGATTTTAAAAGAGAAAATGTTCTCAAAACTCTTTTCATTTAGAAAAAAGGGAATGACATATTAGTTGTACAGATTTACGTTGATGATACATATTTGGTGCAACTAATGAAAACCTTTGTAGAAAATTTGCTGAATTGATGCAGGGCGAGTTTGAAATGAGCCTTATGGGTGAACTCAACTACTTCCTTGGATTACAAGTAAAACAAATAAAGGAAAGGATCTTCATAAACCAAGCAAAGTTTATCAATGAAATAATCAAAAAATTTGGCATGGAGACAAGCAAAGAGGCTAGCACACCCATGAGCCCTACTTGCAAACTAGACAAAGATGAAGATGGTTGTAACATCGATCAAAAGCTTTATCGAGGTATGATTGGATCGTTGTTATATCTTACTGCTAGTAGACCTGATATCTTGTATAGTGTATATGTGTATGCTCGTTTTCAATCAAATCCTAAGGAATCACACATGCTTGTTGTTAAAAGAATTATCAAATATCTAAGAGGTACAAGTAATTTAGGTCTTTGGTATTCTAAAGAATCTTCATTAAATTTAATTGGTTTTTTGGATGCTAACTATGCTAGATGTAAAACTGATAGAAAAAGTACTAGTGGAACATGCCAATATTTATGGTTGAATTTAATCACATGGCACTGTAGAAAGCAAAACTCCATAGCATTATCCACTACTGAGGTAAAGTATGTTGCTGCTGGTAGTTGTTGTGCTCAAGTGCTTTGGATTAAACAACAGTTAGAAGATTTTGGTGTAACATAATCTAAAATTCCAATCAAATATGGTAACACAAGTGCTATAAATTTTACCAAGAATCCAATTCAGCATTGAAGAACTAAGCACATCAATTAGGCACCATTTTATAAGAGATCATATTTTGAACAACGATATTGTACTTGAGTTTATACCAACTGAAAACCAACTTGATGATATTTTTACTAAACCTTTGAATTATGATAGGTTTGTAATGATTAGATGTGAACTAGGTTTGTGTGACCCTCTTTAGAAATCTTAACCTTGTTTTCTTTAAACTTAAGGAAACATTATCTATATAACCTCCATATTTTATTTCTATCCATGATTTTTTTCACTATGAAGAAAGGTTTTAAGTAAGGCTTCGATTTTTTTTTTGTGCTCACTCTACTCAAACTGACTTAAGCAAAAGTCATGTTGGTTGAGCCAGCTCGGATGTCGAGCCGACTCTTTCTTAAGTCAAGCCGTAGGTTTTTTTCTTTACATTTCTTTCTTCGGCTCCTCATTCTTTCCCTCCAAAACATCTTTTCCAAAAACCCTTCCCCTCCAAACACCTCGGATCACTGTCTTTGCAGGAATGGCTCCATGAAAAGTTGTTGGGAAGAGACCTCGTCGGGAAACTGAGCAAGCTCCACAAGAAAGGTGCTCCAAATTCCAGGAAGAAAGCTCCTCACAGATTCTGGCTCAACCTATTGAAGAACCGAGCCCCCCTTCTCCTCGTCAGCAAATGTCCTTGGCTATGAGACCCGTCATGACTGGGAGATGGATTCTATTTGAATTTCTCAAAGAAATAGGGCTGATTATTGGAGATCTGATTGAAAACCAAGGTTGATCTTATATGTGTTCCTTGAATATTCTTACTTATCCAACTTGTTTAGGGAATTTTATGAGAATCTAAGAATTGAAGAGCAGCATATTGAATCTGTAGTCAAAGAGAAAGGGTTATAATTTCTGAAGAAATGCTTGGCAACATGATGGAAATGACTTTTGAAGGGATTGAGCACCTAGTTTTAAAAGATAGGGCAAAGGCACTTCAAACAGTATTGGAACAGGCTGAAGTGAATGAGATTGACAATTTTAAGGCTAGCTCTTTATCAATTGAAATGAGACTCCTTCACAGCTTCATCAGTCAAATTTTCCTACCTAGAACGGGACGGTTCGACTGGGTTAGTGAAAGACATTTATATTTTATGGAGCTTTTGATTCATGGAGACAAGATAAATCTTCCTACAATCATGTTATCTTAAATGAAGGAAGCAATCAGAAAGGTGAGAGCTTATTTGCCCTATGGCATGGTACTGGCTTTGTTCTTCCAAGCTACAAATGTTGATTTATCTGATGAAGATAGCAGATCACTCTTTCATACTGATACATACACAGCTAAAACTCTACAAAGAATGAGATATCTGCTCTCTGAAGGCACCTAAACGAAGAAATCTGATGTGAAAGATTGTGCCCTGAAAGCTAATTGAAATATTGTATTTCGATCCCAAAATCAATGAATTGACATTATTATAATAAAGGCATTATTTTCATCATACGCTGTGTCTTTATGATTATATGATGAACCCCATAGATTAGGGCTATGGTTCTAGGGTTATGATGAGATCATACCAGTGAGACCTAAAGCCTTAAACCCTAATCTAAAATATTCCTGGTCGATGGGACATTGAGTTGGGGATCAATGTTTCCGGCAAGACCAGCACATCCTATATATGCTTTGTGATGAGGGTGACTGATCTCACGTCACTTGTATTTGACACTAATACTAGGATATGAGTGTTCATTAGAGAATGAGTTCACTGAATTGATCCAGATTGAGAATATCTAATGGAACCTTATCTGTTTGTCAATAGATAATTCTCATAGTGAGAGTAGTGCATGTGGTCCTTTGACCTGAGACTACCATAGTACCTTATATATATGAATCCATACTTTGGTTCGCAATCAATCATGACACTGAGTCATGCACGAGGTGATACTAGGTATGGTGGATTGTATATGGAGGTTGTGAGTAGGTCAACAAGGAATTGATCAGCCTTAGTAAGAGGGAATTGCATCCAGCTAATTTCGATCAAATGATGGATTCAGGAAATCTTTGATCAAAGTATGAACATTAGAGTTAATTTCTAATGGTTCATTAATGAATCATCATTATAAAGATTGAGCTAGGGATGAATATGAAATTGGATTTGACAAGTATCCATATTCATAATCATATTCAGGATGCAAGTTGATCAAAGGACTGAATTGCACGGTAACTCACCACTGAAGGTATTTTGGTAATTCCACCAAAATTCCACATCTTCCGGTAGATATGATACGTTGCTAGATGTCAATCTTGTCTTGTAGATAGAATTATGGTAATTCAAATCAGTTAATTAGAATTAGATTCTAATTGACCGAGTCAAGCTAGTTTGAGTTGACCAAAATCGGCTTAGTTGAGATCTAACCGAATTAAGTCAAATAGCACTCGGACCTACTGCTGGCTAGGTGTGGAACCCAATGGGTCACACACAAAATAGAATTGATGAAGGATTTAATTTAGAATTAAATCATGTTTGCAGGATAAACACACTAGCATGTGTTGCATACCCAATTTCTATTCGAATTAGATTCGAATTTGGTTCCGAATGGGCTTAATTGGGTTCTAATTGAAAAAGATTAAGGTCTAATTTAAATTTTAGGACATTGGCTAACCCATGGCTGAACCCAAGTGAATCAAGTGCACTGAGACTGTCTCTCAAAGCTGCCCATACCGTTCCTCACCCGCGCGCCCCAAGAAGAAGAGTCCACGCGCGTGTGGACTCCTCTTCACGCGCGTGGGAAGGAAATTCCATCGAAGGAAAATCAAGAAAAGGGGGTGATTTGGATCCTTGTCTGACGTCTTTGGATCTGGATCTGATGGCCAGAAAAATTAACGAAAAAGATCAATCATTTTTCGGTCGCAAGTCCGTCTTCAAAAGTCGCGATTCTTCCTGAAGTTTTTCCAAGAGTCCTCCTCGTCGAAAAATGAAAATTAAATCGGAGAATCATGATGTTTGGTTGAGGGAACGCATGAGGAATGAGGGATCATGATTCCTGGGGTTTCAGAGGGTTGCGATGTTTTGAGAAAATGCCCCTCTGAAATCTATAAAAGGGTTTGGGTTCTCGGGGGTTTCTTTCAGATAATCAAATATAGATATCATATTCCTCTCCTCCTCTCCGGAATACTCCTTCCCTTTATGCTTGTTGTGTATTGTTTCCCTTACAGAGATAATCTCTGTCGAAACTCTGACCCTAAACAAGATAAGAGGAAGGTCTTGAACGGTAAAGGAAAGGGAAAAGGAAGGGTCTGTTCTTCTTCTTTTATTTCTTGAATTAAGACTTTACTTGTCTTAATTTCTTCTTCCAATTCAATTCAAGAAAAGGAATTCAAGAAAGGGAATTCAAGAAAAGAATTCAAGAAGAGGAAAGAAGGAAGAAAAGAAATTTTCAAGAAAGAAAATTTCAGCCTAAAAGTCCAAGAATTGAATTCTTGAAAAAGAATTCAAGAAGAGGAGCCAAGAACAAGAAATTGTAGTCTTCATCTTTTTCTGTGTGGATCACCATTGGAGGGTGAACATTTGGGCACCTGGTGGAGATTTAAGTTTGGATTTTTGCAATACAGGTTAGTACTTTAATATGAGTTTAAATCTTATATATACATGTTATATGTTTTAATTCTTTTAAGGAGATCTTGGGTTAAGGGTTTGGTGAAGATTTCATAAAGATAAAATTTTGAAATCTATGTTTCCGCCTTGCCACCGAACCCTACATGAAGCTCCAGTTGATATTGAAGAACAAGAAGAGGAAGGTGAGATGTAGGCTGGTGAGGACACTTTAGTTCCTATTCCTGTGCCAAAGCCAGACTCACTTGTTCAGCCATCTTATGATGCTCCTGAACCTGACTTTCCTTCTACTAATGCTTCTGTACATGACTTTGTTCTTACTGATGCTTTTATACCTGACACTGCTACTCCTGCACCTACTATTGTTCATCACATTGACATCTTAGAGCAGCTCAGTAAGTTTTCAAAAGATTTATTAAGTTCTTTCGTGTCTATGACAAATGATCTTAAATCTAAAGTGGACCAAGGACTTAATGAGTTTAGAGATGAATTAAATCTAGTTAAAATGAGAGTGGGAGCTATTGAGAAAAATTGGAAAGAGTAGACAATTATACTGAAGACTTGGGCATACTAAGACGTTCTTGGAAGGCTAAGAGTTTTAGCAGAAGTATATGCACATGTTCAAGCTTTAGAAGTACTGTCTCTACTGAAGGAAGTTGGAGAGATCAAGGCCATAATGCAAGGGTTGACTTTTTCCAAGGATACAAAGAAGGTGGAAAGTGAGTTGAAGACATCAACAATATCTTGTTAAAGTTATTATCTAAAGTCGAAGAGCTTCAAGCAGCTCATTATGCACCTACTGCAAGACCTCTTGATCCAACTCCCATTTCTTCTATTCCATCCCAAAAGACCTCCTCCTCGCATGCAAACTAGTTTTAGGAAACCTAGAAATGCTAAGGGAAAGTCAACTGATGTTATCTCTTCTGATTCTAGTGATAGTGACTAGAAAGTTTTCCTTGATTTCTTTATCTTAATATCATCTCAATGTACTGAACTTTAATGATTGAAATGAATATCTTAATTTTGCGTACTTGTGCACTTGAGTTGTTATTCTTACTTTGACTGATTCTATTTTTTTTTTTTGAATATCTTCATAATTTTGAGAAAGTGAAATTATCTCAAACAAATATTAAAATCTTTCTCACTCTATTTCAAATTTGAGCTTTACTAACTTCACCTTTTTGATTTATGACAAAAAGGGGGAGAAATTTATGTACTTGCTTTGATACATAATATGCTCCATTGATTTGCTCAGATAATCTTTCAGGATATGCTCTGATACATGAACATCAATTCTCTCCTGAAAATCTTCTTGATATATGCTCTGATACATAAAAATTCTCTTATGCTCTGATACATGAAAATTTTCCTAGTATATATGCTCTGATACAAAAAGTTTTCTTAGAAACCTTGATACATAAGCTCTGATTTGATACATGAACTTTTTGAAAGACTTGAGAAATATACTTTTTGAGTTATGCTCTATTACATTGTCTAGCATAGAAAGTTTGTTGCCTAGAAATGGAGCCCAAGAGGGGGGGTGAATTGGGTCTTTTAAAAAATTTAAAGTAATAATGTGAGGATATAGTGGTGTTTGTGAGTAATAAATTCAATACACTAGATTAAATGCAGCGGAAAGTAATAAATGGATTCAATAGACAAAGAGCAAGAAAGAGAGGAGGCAATCACACACAAATACAAAGTTTATAGTGGTTCAGTGCAAACCTAGCACCTACATCCACTCCCCAAGCCACCCTTGAGAATTCCATTATAATCCAATCAAGATTATAGCCGACTTGTTTTTCAAAGGCTCACAAGTCAAAACCTATGTTGGTTTTATTACCGAGGCTCACCAACAACCTTTACACTTGTTTTGTCTTTGGGCTTACAAGTTAACCCTAGTTAGATTTGTCCCTTTGGCTTACCAACAAACCACAACAACCTTCTTTCAAGACACCCTTGAAAGCAAGGTCAAATCACAAGATAAAATCAGATATACAATTTCAAAATAAGACAAACTCTCTTCAGGAGTATAATAGAATCTTTGAAGCTCAAGTTGATGCTTTGTCTTGTCTCCTCCTTGGAATATTCTTCAAACTCTTCTTTTGGAATGATGTAAGGATGGGCTTGTAAGCTTTTTCAGGGAATAAAACTTTAAATGGCTCTTGAAGTGAAGTTTTGAGAGAATCTTGGCTTTTTGGCTTTCAATGGACTTAAATACCTCAAGAATGAAGTTGGTGAAGCTTAAATACAAAGAAAAACTTCCAAAAAATGGTTTGTGACCATTTGAGCATCGAATCTAGCCATTGGGAGCTTCAAAAGATGTTTCTTCAAGTCAGAAAAATATATCCATTAGGCCTGTTAGAACCTGAGTGTCGACACTTGGCTATCAGGTGTCGACACTTGACTTCTAGGTATCAACACTTGAACTTTCAAGTGTCGACACTTGATTCAGAGGTGTCGATACTTGACACAAAATTACAACATTGGCCAAGTTCTGTATTTTAAAAAATATCAGGCCTTGAGTCGATACTTGGAAACTTAAGTCTCGACACTTGAGTTTCAGGTATCGACACTTGAGTCATGGGTGTCGACACTTCGCATGCCAAGAAGTTTTTTTACGTGCCAAATGCTAAAGTGTCGACACTTGACTTCCTAGGTGTCGACACTTGGTTCTGAAAAAATCATAATCAAGTACAAATTAAGCCAAAGACACAAGCATCAATTTTGAAACTTAAATGGAACATAAGTAATGAATAATTGAACATGTAAAAGCCCTTTTTGCGTGAAGAAGATGTCTTAAATTGTGAAAAATGCTCCGTGCCACGGCGTGCCATGATACTTAAATTTTTGAGAATTTGAGGTGCTTGCTTCCTGAAAACTCATAGTTGAAAGTAAATATTAGTGTACAATATGTACTCAAGGTTTTGTTATTTATCAAAATCACTAGGAGAGCCAACAATCTCCTAGTAAAATCTCAACATCTCTAACGGTAGTAGTCCAAAGAAGTCGTCGACAATCCATGGTGCCATAAAACTCCCTCACTAGATGAGGGTAGTACTTCTCCTGCATGGTGCAGAAGGGTACAAGACTTGCATCTTTGAGTACCTAACGGATAAGAAAATGGTGCCGATCGAAGAAAGCAAGGTCGACTCTCCTCCCAAAGGCCACTGCCTTCCCTACCATCTTCTCTGCAGGGGGTACTTGGTGTCGCTGAATTGCTAGCCTACCCAGTGTCATGCCTAGCCTTGGATCTCCTCTCTGTACCCTGACTAGGTCTCTTCCTAACTGCAAGCCTTTTCCTTGGACCCATCATCGCAAACTGACCAAGAAAGTTTGAAGAAGTGTAAACTAGGGGGGACATATTTAACAAGGCTGAGAACTAGATAGGCTGAAGGAAACTTATGCTTTCTAAACTAGAAATTCTAGTTTTAAAATATGCTAACATAAGTTTTGAGGATTAAAAATCAATTTAGGTTTGTAAAATACCTTTAATACAAAGAATTAAGGGTAAAAAACTTTTAATAAGTTTGAAAAGTGGAGACGTGACAAAACATATTTAGGTTAAAAGACTTTAATCCAAAATGTATAAAGTATGTTTGGGTTGCGAAAGACATATGCAAAATGTATAAAATACAATTCTTCTGTAAAACAAGTTTAGCTAAACAAGTGGGATTTAGGTTAAAACATTTTATGGTTTTTAGGTTAAACAGCTAGGTGGATGAAATGAGTGTAACATATCACAAAACATCACTAGAATTCTTTCCAAACAGTAAAAATGCAATAATCAGTTTCAAAAAATTGGATTTTAGATGAAAACCCAAGGAAATTTCGGCCAAAAATCAATATAACAGTGATTTTCTCAAAAACTGACGGAAAGAGAGGGAAATCGATCAAAAATCCAATGGAAAACCAAAAAGAATGCATTGAAGCTTGATTCCTCCTAAATGAAGTCTCAAGAACGAATCAAAACTCGTGAAAATATGATTGAAATGCTTTAAAATGGTCAAAAAGCCTAATCCTAAGCTTCCACAGTTTGAAAATAATGAAAAAGAGAGGGGAAATACCTGTTTTTTGTTGGGGTAAAATGGAAATGGTTGATTCAGAAGTTGGTGGAGCTTGGGGGACCATTGAAGCTTGAGAGAGATGGGAGAAAAATGAAATAAAAAATCATTCGGTCTGCCCCAAAAAATAGAAAAAGTTTCGTGAGTGTCGACACTTGGGATTTCTCAAGTGTCGACACTTGGTAAGGTGTCGACACTTTGCAAAACACAAGTATCGACACTTGGCCAAGAAAATCCCAAAAAAATCTGAAAAATTTTAAAAATCAGAAAAATTTTTTAAAGGCATTTTGGGGCTTAATATAAGTAATTTTGATAAAAAAAAAAACTTGGGTAGGATAAAAATTGAGAGAGTTCTATGAGAATGGATCAACGATACCTAACTCTCTTCTAATCATGCAAAATATCTCTTCGCTCAAAGGTTTGGTAAACACATCAGCTAATTGGTCATTAGTACACACAAATTCAAGTTCCACATTAGAATTTTGTATATTATTTCTTATAAAATGATGTCTTATTTCAATGTGTTTACTTCCTGAATGTTGCACAGGATTCGTAGTTAGATTGATTGAACTAGTATTGTCACATCTTATGGGTGTTTTAATTAGTTTAATGCCAAAATCTTCAAGTTATTGTTTGATCCAAAGGATTTGAGCACAATAGCTTCCAGCTGTTATATATTCGGCTTCCACCATAGATAGAGCAACTGAATTATGTTTCTTGCTACTCCAAGAGATCAAATTTATTCCAAGAAACTGATAGGTTCCACTAATACTTTTACGATCAAGTTTGCACCCAGCAAAGTCAGCATCAGAATAAGCAATCAATTCAAATGAAGAATCTCTAGAATACCACAAACCAATATCAATTGAGCCAGATATATCTAAGTATGCGTTTAACAGCCAAAAGATGAGACTCTTTAGGATTAGACTGATATCTAGCACACATACATATACTAAACATGATATATGGCCTACTGGCAGTAAGATATAGCAATGAACCAATCATGCCACGATATAATTTTTGGTCAAAAGATTTACCTGATTCATCCTTGTCAAGTCTAAAAGAAGAGCTCAAAGGGGTACTTAAAGGCTTGGTGTTCTCCATCCCAAACTTCTTGAGTATTTTCTTTGTGTACTTTGCTTGGTTGATGAAGATCCCCTCTTTGGTTTGCTTTATTTGGAGTCCGAGAAAAAATTTAAGTTCACCCATCATGCTCATCTCTAACTCACCTTGCATTAACTTTGCAAATTCTTGACAAAGAGATTCGTTAGTAGCACCAAATATGATCATCTACATAGATTTGTATTACTAAGAGATCATCATTCTTTTTCTTCAAAAATAAAGTTTTGTCTACATTACCTCTAGGAAAATTATTTTTGAGCAGGAAAGAACTTAAACGATCATACTAAGCTTTAGGAGCTTGTTTCAAACTATACAAAGCTTTATGAAGTTTGAAAACATGATTTGAAAATTCAAAATTTTCAAAACCAAGTGGTTGTTCAACATAAACCTCTTCTTCAATAAAACCATTTAAAAGGTACTTTTAACATCCATTTGAACAATTTAAAAATTATAAAGCAAGCAAAAGCCAGCAATAGTCTAATTGCCTCAAGTCTAGCTACAAGAGCAAAGGTTTCATCAAAATCGATCCCTTCCTCTTGATTGTATCCCTTGGCAACTAGTCTTGCCTTATTTCTTGTAATAATACCATTTTCATCACGATTATTTTTGAAAACCTATTTTGTGCCAATAATTGAAGTATTTGAAGGCCTATCTACTAATGTCCAAATATTGTTTCTTTTGAATTGGTTAAGTTCATCTTTCATGGCATTTATCTAATTACTATCACTTTCAGCTTCCTCAATAGTTTTAGGTTCAATTTGAGAAATAAATGCTAGATAATCACAAATATTTCTAAGGGATGAACGAGTACATACACCTTAAATGGATCACCAATAATTAGTTCTTTTGGGTGTCCATGAGCATACCTCCATTCTTTTGGTAGTGGATCAATAGTAGATGTTTTTCATCACCTTGTACTTGATCTCCTTTAGTATTTTGATCATGTTCTTGTTCCTTGGTAGGTTCTTCGTTGTTGTTCATACTTTCAGTTTTCTTAGTACCTATTTCATCAGAAAGCACATCTTCTTTTCTAGAAGATTTTGGTCAAATTCATAAATACCACATGTATGAATTCTTCAACAACAAGTATTCTTCTGTTGAAGATCCTGTATGCCTTGCTATATGTGGAGTAGCCTAGAAAGACTCCCTCATCTGATTTGGCATCAAATTTGCTCAAATTATCCTTACCATTATTTAAAATGAAACAACGGCATCCAAAAACATGAAAATAACAAATTGAAGGTTTTCTACCCTTCCAAAGCTCATATGGTGTTTCTTTTTAAAATCAGTCGAATTAAAATTCAATTTAAAACATAGCATGCAGTATTTATGGCTTCCATCCAAAAATATCTAGATAGGTCATTTTCACAAAGCATGGTGCGTGCCATTTCTTCAAGAGTTCTATTTTACCTTTCTACCACCCCATTTTGTTGAGATGTCCTAGGTGCTGAAAAATTGTGATGAATGCCATTTTCAATACAAAATTTATCAAAATCAACATTTTCAAATTCGGTTCCATGATCACTTCTCAAAGATATGATTGAAACACCTTTTTCATTTGAAACTCGTTTATGAAATCTAATGAATTCTGAAAACATTTTATCTTTGTGTGCTAAAAACATGACCCATGTAAATCATGAGATCATCTACAATAACCAGACCGTACTTCTTACCTCCTAGACTAGATGTTCTAGTCGGCCCAAAAGGTCCATGTGAAGCAACTCTAAGGGTCTAGATGTAGAGATTACTCCTTTTGGTTTGAAAGAGGATTTGGTTTGTTTTTCAAGCTGACATGCACTACAAATCTTGTCTTTTTCAAAACTGATTTTTGGCAAATCTTTTATCAAATTATTTTTGCTAAGTTTTGAAATCAAATGCATACTAGCATATTCTAGTTTACGATGCCAAAGCCAACTAGTTTCATTGACTTGGCTTCCATTGCCACTAGGCATTGACCATTTTGAACAAGATCAACCATGTAAATATTGCCATGTTTATGACCAATGAACTTGATACCATTGTCATCTAAATTAGAAACAATGCACATAGAAGATTCGAAAATAACTTTAAAATCCTTGTCGCAAAATTGACTAATACTAAGTAAGTTATGTTTCAAACCATCAACATATAACACATTATTAATATAAGTAGAGGGGTGATATGGACTTTACCAATACCAACAATTTTGCCCTTTCAATTATCACCAAATGTCACATTGCCACCATTTTGACACTCGAGTGATAAGAACTACTCCACATATCCGGTCATATGCCTTAAGCAACCGCTATCGAGGTACCATATTCTTCTTTTATTGTTTGCAAGGCATACCTACAATAAAAATCAAGTGGAGATTTTAGGTACCCAAGTCATCTTGGGTCCTTTTAGGTTAGTGGCATTGGTTCCTTTTGGAACCCAAACTTTCTTAATGTTACTCAATTATCTTTTATTGCACTTGTAAGATTTATGTCCTATAGTACCACATGCATAACAAGTAATGGATGAAGATGCAAGCACAAAGAAATTTTTGAAAAGTTTTTGTTTCTTTGAGTTCTAAACCCTAAACCTGTCTATCAAAAATAGCCCTTTGATTATTCAAAAGCATGTTTAACTTTCAGAACTGTATGTAAATTTATCTAAAAAAGGTTTTAACTTTTCAATTTCTTCTTTATATTTTTTGTTTTCATCCAAAATTTCTTTTTTTGTTTTGAAAGATTTTTATTTGAAGCTGAAAGGCTTTTCTTTTTCAAAACATCTTTCTCCTTTTCAAGAATAGAAATCTTATCATTTAATTTTTTGTTTTGAAGAAGTAGATAATCATTTTCATTTGAAAACTCATTATTTGCTTTGACTAAATCCAAATTTTACTTTTCAAATCTTTATTTTTTGATTTTAGTTTTTAAATTCTATAACTAACTCATCAAAAACTTCATGTAGTTCATCAATATAAATTAATTCTCAGTTTTAGATTGTACCTCGTCATGATCTGCCATTAGATAGAAGTTTGCAACTTCTGTTGTTCTTCCTCAGAGCTGGAGTCCTCGCTATCAGTCTAGGTTGCCATCATGGCCTTCTTTCTTAATTTTCTTTTGCTTTTCTTGAGTAAGGGGCAGTCCATCTTAAAATGACCCGGTTTCTTGCATTCAAGGCAGTGGACTGCTCCTTATCTTTCTCCTTATCTTTCTCTTTACTTGGCTCACCTTTCAAGGTTTCTTCTTGAAGTTGAACTTCTTCTTCCTCATGAACCTTCTGAGTTTTCTTGCCATTAGAGCCGTCTCATCTTCTTCATCATCTTCTTCAAAGTCATCGCTTGATTCTTCTCTTGCAATGGATTTGAAAGCGATTATTTTCTTTTTTTTGTCAACTTTCACATTCTTTTACTTGAGGGAGAGCTCATAAGTCATCAGTGAGCCCAACAATTGCTCAAGTGGAAGAGTGTTGACATCCTTGGCTTCTTCAATAGCTGTCACCTTTGCATCCCAAGAAGCCGGTAGAGACCTGAGAAGTTTATTTACAAGCTCACCATTAGAAATAATTTTTTCCTAGGCTTCTCATGCCAATCACAATATTTATGAACCTAGTATACATCTCACTAATAGACTCAATAGGTTCCAATCTAAACATTTCATAAGTATGGATGAGTATGTTAACCTTAGTTATTTTCACTTGGTGTGTGCCCTTATGGGTAACCTCAAGTGTGTCCCAAATCTTCTTAGCAGAGAGACAAGTAGATATTCTATTGAATTTACTTGGATCAAGAGAGCAAAACAATAAATTCATAGCCTTAGAATAAGCTCTATTTGCTTAATGTCATTCTCATCCCAATCATCTTCCATTTTTGAGTGAGAATGCCTTTAACCATCATAGTAGGCTGATGAGGACCTTTTATGATTGTCCTCCAAAGATTATAATCAATTGCTTGAATGAATATGCGCATGCGTGTTTTCCAATACGTGTAATTTGCGACATTAAAAAGTGGGGGATGGTTTGAAGCTTGACCTTCAACAACACCATTCCTATTCAGGCTGCCATGATCTTTTACTCAAGATCCTTGGACATACAAGAGAGTATCGATGCTCTAATACAACTTGTTGCCCAGAAATGGAGCCCAAGAGGGGGGGTAAATTAGATCTTTTAAAAAATTTAAAGCAATAATATGAAGATCTAGTGGTATTTGTGATTAATAAATTCAATGCACTAGATTAAATGCAGCAGAAAGCAATAAATTTACAATAGACAAAGAGCAAGAAAGAGAGGAGGCTATCACTTACAAACACAAAGTTTATAGTAGTTCGGTGCAAACCTAGCACTTACATCCACTCCCCAAGCCATCCATGGGAATTCCATAATAATCCAATCAAGATTACAGTCGACTTATTTTTCAAAGGCTCACAAGTCAAAACCTATGTTGGTTTATTACCTAGGCTCACCAACAAACCTTTACACTTGTTTTGTCTTCGGGCTCACAAGTTAACCCTAGTTAGTTTTGTCCCTTTGGCTTACCAACAAACTACAAAACATTCTTTCAAGACACCCTTGAAAGCAAGGTCAAATCACAAGATAAAATCAGATATACAATTTCAAAATAAGATAAACTCTCTTCAAGAGTAGAATAGAAGCTTTGAGGCTCAAGTTGATGCTTTATCTTGTCTCTTCCTTGGAATATTCTTCAAACTCTTCTTTTGGAATGATGTAAGGATGGGCTTGTAAGCTTTTTTAGGGAAACAAACTTTAAATGGCTCTTGAAGTGAAGTTCTTGAGAGAATCTTGGCTTTTTGGCTTTCAATGGACTTCAATACCTCAAGAATGAAGTTGGTGAGGCTTAAATACAAAGTAAAACTTCCAAAAAATGGTTTGTGACCGTTTGAGCATTGAATCTAGCCATTGAGAGCTTGAAAAGATATTTTTGCAAGTCAGAAAATAGATCCGTTAGGCTTTTCAGAATCCAAGTGTCAACACTTGGCAGTCAGTTGTCGACACTTGGTTATCAGGTGTCAACACTTGATTCATAAGTGTCGACACTTGACACAAAAACACTCCATTGGCCAAGTTCTGTATTTTCAAAAAATCTTAGGCCTTGAGTCGACACTTGGCTTGCCAAGGAGTTTTTCTGCATGCCAAATACTAAAGTGTCGACACTTGACTTCCCAGGTGTCGACACTTGAATCTGAAAAATTCATAATCAAGTGCAAATTAAGCCAAACACACAAGCATCAATTTTGAAACTTAAATAGAACATAAATAATCAATAATTGAACATGTAAAAGTTTTTTTTGCATGAAGAAGATGTCTTAAATTACAAAAAATGCTCCGTGCCATGGCATGCCATGATACTTAAGTTTTTGAGAATTTGAGGTGCTTGTTTCCTAAAAACTCATAGCTGAAAGTAAAATTTTTATATAATATGTACTCAAGGTTTTGTTATTCATCAAAATCACTAGGAGAGCCAACAAAGTTTGTTAAAGCATGGAGTATCTTATTGAGAGGGAGATTATTTCTCACAGCTCTTATTCTTTATCTCTCTCGTTACCACTAATATGCTCTAATTATCCTTCGATGATCTGACATTAATGATAGTTGAGCATGTCATAAAAATATATTGTTCAAAATTAGAGTCTATTGAGATATCCCGTTTCAGCAATGAACCAAATCCCGGTTCAACCGGTCGAAGCCCTTTACTCCAGACCACGAACTTCGACCAGGCAAGGGATAAACCAACTGCAGGCAACTCACTACTTCTCACCAGACTACAGCATTAAAAGGCCAGCCCTACGGATAACATCTTCGGCTTTAACCGAAGACCAAATTTCTCATCAACTTTCGAAGAAACGCACTTCGGTCCCCGGCATAGACACGTTCTCCGCCACCAAGGGAAATACCAAGTCTTCGGCCCACGCAAGGGAAAACCCAAAGCTTGGACCATAATCTGGTCTAGAAAGGCAACTCTAACCAATGGTTACAATTGACACTCTTCATGCCATAATCATGGGCGCGACTCCTGCTGCCACGCCTCCAATCTGGTCGGAACCGCATAGCGATAGCCCATGATCGCCAATCATGGGAGAAATTGACTCCCCATGATCATCGAAAAAAGAGCGGGCCGCAGGCTAGAGGCCTTCTTTTAAATAATGGTAAGAAGGATAGCTCGGGAGGTACACTCACATACAGTCACACAGGTTCTAAGAGCTTTTTCTCTCATACTCTCGAACACTTCCCCATTTTGTGGCTGGGATCCGCCACTTACTTAGGCATCGGAGTGTCCCCCATCGGAGCAACTCCGACAAGGGACCTATTTTGCAGGTGAACCAGGGAGCGGTCCTATGGCGCAGCAGCTCCGACCGACCGATTCAGGGACTCCACGCCAATAGATTGGCATGCCAGGTAGGGGGGCGCAAGCACTCTTTAAGCCCCCTCCTAGTTAAGGGGAAGTAAAAATTCTTGATGGCGAGAGGAAACCCAAATAGCCAGTACAAGCCGAAGTCATGCTCCATCCCAGGGGGGTGCACCCCCGGAGGAGAACGATGTTCCACCTCCCACAGTTGTTGTGTGACTGCAGCAGTTCAAAGCTCTTGTGAACCAGGTTACCAACCTCACGGTCATGGTTCAGGACTTCCAGAGGAGAGCCTTTCCGGAGGGAAATCCACCGGCCGCCTCCAGAGGTAGCTCTTGATCCCGAGGGAAGAGAGCCCACAGGAGGATTCTATGCATCCCTCTCCCCATTCTCGGCCCTCTCCCGAAGGCCGAACTTCGAGATTTTCCAGGTCCACCAATTTCTTGCAAAAAGGAAAAAGGCCTAGGTAAACTCCCTCATCCTCCTCCGGAGACTCCACTTCTATGGAGAGAGCATCGAAGTAGACTCCCGATTATGATGAGAGATTCAGAGCCATCGAATCAGAGATGACAAAGGTGCAAGAATAGAGAATACAGGATCTTAAGGATCCCGATGACTTGATTGTGGGTGATCTACACCCATGCTACACCGACCATATCATGGCCGAGGTTATTCCTTGGCACTTCAGGGTCCCCCAGATGGAATCCTATGACGGCACCTCCGACCCCCTCGACCATTTGGGTAGCTTCAAGGGCCATATGATGATCCAAGGTGCTTCGGATGCAATGTACTGCTTAGCATTCTCGACTACCTTGAAGAAGTCCGCTCCGATGTGGTACTCGAGCCTATGCCCAGGTCATCGATTCTTTCCCCAAGTTAGAAAAATTATTTGTCTTGCATTTCAGGACCTGCCGCAAGACTCCATGGAATACGAACACACTATTCCTCCTTCACCAGAATGAAGGAGAAAACCTGCGAGACTACATCTCCAGGTTTAATGCGGCCACGCTTGAGATCCCTGATCTCAACGAGCACGTGGCCATGTCAGCACTGAAGAAAGGGCTTCGCACTTCCAGGCTTAGCTTTTTGTTGGATAAGAAGTTTCCTAAAAGATACGCTGAGCTCCTGTCAAGGGCTCAGAAATATGCTGAAGCTGAAGAGCAGGTGGCAATTGATGACTGATTGAAGGGAAACTGAAAGGATTATGCCCTAATGGCTAATCGAAATATTGTATTTCGATGGGATTTTCTTTTGTATCCCAAACCAGTGTATTGACATTATCAATTAATAAAGACATTTTATTTTCATCATATGCTGTGTCTTATTAATTTTATTAAGATATGGTGAACCCCAAAGATTAGGGCTATGGTTCTAGGGTTACGATGATGAGATCATACCAATGAGACATAAAGCCTTAAAACCCTAAGCCAGAATATTCCTGGTCAATGGGATATTGAGTAGGGGATCAATGTTTCCGTTAAGACCAGCACATCCTATGTATGCTTGGTGAAGAGGGTGACTGATCTCACAGTCACTTGTGTTTGACACTAATACTAGGATGTGGGTGCTCATTAGAGAATGAGTTCACTGAATGGATCCAGCTTGAGATATCTAATTGAACCTTATCTGTTTGTCAATAGATAGTTCTCATAGTAGGAGTAGTGCAAGTGGTCCTTTGACCTGAGACTGCCATGGTACCTTGTATGCATGAATCCATACTTTGGTTCACACATCAGTCATGACATTGAGTCTTACATGGGGTGATACTGGGTATGGTGGATTGCATATGGAGGTTGTGAGTAGGTCAAAAAGGAATCGATCAACCCTAGTAAGAGGGAAGTGCATCCAAATGATTTCAATCAAATGAAGATTCAGAAAATCTTTGATCAAAGTATGAACATTAGAAATAGTTTCTAATGGTTCATTAATGAATCATCATTATCAGATTGAGCAAGGAATAAATATGAAAATGGATTTGACAAGTATCCATATCCATAGTCATATTCAGGGTGCAAGTAGATCGAAGGACTGAATTGCCCGGTAACTCACCACTTAAGGATATTTTTGGTAAATCCATCAAAATTCCTCATCTATCGGGTAGGCATGACACATTGCTAGATGTCAATCTTTTCTTGTAGGTCTTCATGAACCAATTGATTTGGTTTCATGAGTCAGTTCGATGTGTGATACGAATTGGACAATTAGGTGAGCCAATTTGACCTAATTAGGTCAATCAGGTTCGATCGGGTCGAATCGGCTCAAACCTAAATCCACTGCTGGCTAGATATGGAACCCAATGGGTCACACACAATAGAGACTTGGCCAAGGAAGTCATTATGATTTAATTAGGTCATAGGATCCTAATTGGTTAGCCGGATTACATACTATATATAGGCTAACCAAATTCCTAACCCAATTGGATTGGGTTCGGTTGCTTGCTAATATGGCTAACCTAATTATGGAAAACCTAAATTAGGTTGAGTCCTAAGTGGGGCTAGCCTAATCAGAGCTAAATCTGATTTTAATTTGGATTTAAGGCATGTTAGGTGCCATACATGAAAAGTCCCAATGGCATGGGACTCTTGGTACCTAAATGATACCTTAACTTCGAAAGGGCACATAATGAGCTATAGATCTCTGATTTGAATATAATTTATATGGTCAGAAAGGAAATTTTATGCTCTTTCCAATGACACCCATTTCCTATGTTTAGACTAGTGAACATTCTTTAAAATTTGCATGGAAGAAGGATGGCGTGCGCGGTGCATGAAGAGTCGCAACTCTTCATATGGCACGTGGTTCTGATGGAGAGTCCTTCTGCTATCAGGACTCTTCATAATCTCTGATGTTTGGAGATAGAAGAGGCGCCTCTTGGCTTCCTAGGGACCGGTAATTGACATGTGGCAAGTAGAATTCGTCCAAATAAAAAAGGATCTGAATAAGGCCTTCGGTGCATAAATGGGCTTATTATATATGATTTTTCAAGCCAGATAACTTCTCTTCGATCTTTAAAAATCATATCTGATAAGTTGATGGGAGGACATATCACACGCCCCTCTTGTATCTATAAATAGGTGGTGGTGAAATGAGTCTGATAATGAAGAATTTCATCGAAGTACTATTTTGAGTGTCTTTCTCTCCCTCCTTCTTTCTTTAAGACAAGACTTGTCTTGTTAAGACAAGGTCTTTTCTACTAGGACAAGGTTTTGTTTTAGGACATAAGCCTAAGGGTCCTAGAAAAGGGTTGTCTTAAAACCAAGAGTGATTTAGGAGAGTATCTTTAGTGCCCTACAGTAGGACATGGTGTCCTACAGTGGTCAATAGACCAAAAGGCTACTGAAAGAGTTCCACTTCTCCTAGCAACTTGAAGAAGAAGTTCTTCCTTGGTTCGAGTTTCATGTGGATCACCGTTGGAGGGTGAACATTTGGGCGCCTGGTGGAGAAGAAGGCTGAATCAGGGTTTTCTTCATCGGATTGGATACTAGCGGTTCAGGTTGGTTCCTAAACTCTAGTTTATATTATATATGCATGTTTATATGTTTTAATTCCTAATAAGGAGGTCTTGGGTTAAGGGTTTGGTAGTGGTTTCATAATGAATTTTTGAAATCCACGCTTCCGCCCTAGTCACCAAAACCCTTATAGTGGTATCAGAGCCACCTTATTAGGGCTAAATCATACAAAATTTGAAGTTGCCCAATTTTGTAGGACTCTACAAATGTTTAAGTTATATATGATTGATATGTTTATGCATATATGTATGTCACTGGTTAGAATTTTCACATAAACCTTAACCGATATAGAGATATGTTTAGCTTTCTAGTTATCATACTGAAATAAGGTTGCCCTGGTATAATGGTGGATCCATTATGTCGTAGATGGTTGTCCTAGTATGATGACACACTTGGTACATTATAAATGATATATGGTTGATGAATGGTAATATTAGAATGTGCTTCTGTTTGAATTGCCCTCTATTAAAATTATATTAAGTTGTAGTATCATATACCAAAAGCAAAATAATCAAGATGATTAGTTGATCATTCATTGTCTAGGAAAAGTGGTTCATGATCGGTAAAGAGGACGTAGTTTTTTTGGTTCCGTTGACTGACCTGGCCAATTTTTATTGGTGTCTAGGAAAGCAACGGGGGGACTCCCACTACTCTCGTACTTACCTGGCCGATAAGATTAACATAATTCTTGATCAGTATGCTTAGTGTAATATTCACTACATTAGGCCTTCCTTCATGCTAGGTCATTATTATGCTATGATCCATATTAGGTTTGTTGTGTACACACAAGGCCTATTATGGTAACTAACACAATTTTGGCCTGGTGCAATTGATTGTTATGGCATGATTTAATATAATACATTGTTGTGAACACACAAGAGTATTATTATTACAATCATGACAATAAAGGAATGAAGGGTCTTACTTAACTAAAAATATTATAGTTTGTTGTGCACACACAATGCTATTAATATTTTAGAGGCCAGGTTTTGTTGAGAATTGTATGAGATACAATTGAAAAGAGCTTTCCTACCTTTGAACTTATAAAAGATTTGTTGTGTACACACAAGTTCTTTTATAACGAATTAGGATGTCAACCCCACTAAGAAAACCAATTAGGGTTTCTCGATCATCATATAGAGGGTTATGATACTTGATAAAATAGTGGGAGGTATAATTAAGTTAAAGTCCTAATTTAATTATATTTTGTCAACATTGGTTGTTTGCTTATGTTTTGTTCTTTATTAATGTAGATTAAATGGCCTCTTCACTCTCACTTCGTAGTATACTTGATGCCAATAAATTTACTGGACCAAACTATGTTGACTGGTTGAGAAACCTAAAGATAGTACTCAGCCAGGAAAAACTTTCTTACATTCTTGATACCCCTACCTTGGAACCTTTAGGAGAAGATGCCTCGCAAGAGGAAAAGACCACATACAAGATGTGGAAAAATGACTCACTGTCAAATGTATCATGCTTGCCTCTATGACCAATGAGTTGTAGAGGCAACATGATAGCATGGACACTAACTCCATACTGCTCAATCTAAAAGAGCTATATGGAGAACATAGTTGAACTGCTAGATATGAGATATCTAAGCAGTTGTTCCATGTAAGAATGCTAGAAGGTACATCCATACAAAACCACGTACTGATGGTTATTGACTTGATCACTCGATTTGGTCAATTGGGTTTTGTTATGGATGGGGAGTTGAATCAGGATTTGATCCTGCAGTCACTTCTGGAGTCATCTTCACAGTTTGTTCTTAATTATCATATAAACAAACTTAACACTTCCTTGCCTGAGCTGTTAAAATGTTAAAAATAGCAGAGAGCCATTTAAAGAAAAAAGGCTCCACTTCTTCTTGTGGATGGGATCAATAAGAAGAATTCTGTCAGAAAGGGTCCAAGGGAGATTCCAAGAGGAGATGAAGAAAAAGGGGTCAAAGAAGAAGAAAAAAGAGCCCTCTGGACAGATGACCTACTTTCTCTGTGGCAAGCCAGGTCATCATTGGAAGAGGAACTACAAGGCTTACCTTGCAGGTGTGAAGCCTGGTGCATCGAATGCACCAAAAGGTATGAAAGAAGTTCATACTATTTTGTCATTGGTTCTTCCATTTCAAATACATTGGTATTGGATACAGCCTGTGGTCATAATATCTGCAAATCATTATAGGGGCTGCAGAGGCTTAGAGTATTGAAGGAAGGAGACTTCAAGATCTACGGTGCTGTAGGAGAGTCCATCCAAGCAGAGGCCGTAGGGACTTATATCTTGAAGTTACCTTTGGGAAAGATTTTTAGAGCTGAGAGATTTTTACTATATGCCTAAGGTCATTAGAAATATCATATCTGTACCCTTGTTACTTAGACAAGGTTATACTATGAATGTGATGAGCAATGGTTGCTCAATCAGCTTTTCTAATGAAATTATATGTTGTGGCATATTTTGCAATGGTCTTTTAACTCTATCCACTAATGACAATATACTTCATGTAAGTAACAAACGAAAGAGAGATGATGTAAACAATACTTTACTCTGGCACTGTCGGCTTGGACATATTAGTGAGACTAGGATTAGCAAGTTATACAAGGAAAATTTCCTTAATCCTTATGATTATGAATCATTAGGAACTTGTGAATCATGTCTCATGGGTAAAATGGCCAAGACTCCATTTATTGGACATAAAGAAAGGACAACTGAGTTTTTATGACTTATACATATAGATGTATATGGGCTTATGACAACTCAGGCCAAGGGTGGATACTCTTATTTCATCATGTTTACTGATGATTTTTTAAGGTACGGATTTGTGTGTATCTTATGAAACATAAGTCCGAAGCTTTTGATAAATTTTTAGAGTATCAAAGTATGGTAGAGAAACAAATGGGGAAAAGTATTAAAATCCTTCGATCAGATCGAGGAGGTGAATACTTATCGACCGAGTTTCTCGATCACCTTAAAGAAAGGAGATTATCTCTGAATGGACCCCTCCTTACACACCACAATTAAATGGTGTTGCTGAAAGGAGGAACCGTACCTTATTAGATATGGTACCGTCCATGATGTGCTTCATAGTTACCTGTTTCCTTCTGGGGATATGCTTTAGAAATCATGGCTAATATCTTAAATAGAGTACCATCTAAATCTGTCTCTAGCACTCTATATGAGATATGGAGGGGTAAGAAACCCAATCTTAAGTATCTTAAGATATGGGAATGTCCAGCCTATGTCAAAAGAAATTTTGGACATAAGCTAGATGCTAAAGAAGATAAGTGTCTATTTATAGGATATCCTAAAGATAGTATAGGATATTTGTTCTATCACCCTACCGAATAAAATGTTTTTGTCAGTAGGCATGCCACTTTTCCGGAGAAAGAGTTCATCTTACAAAAGGGTAATGGGAGAAATATTGAACTTGAAGAAGTTTAATAAATAGATACATCTCAACCAAATGATAACATAGTTAGTATAGAACCAGAACACACCACTCCTATCCATAGGTCTGATAGGGTGCATCATCCACCTAAGAGGTATGGGTTCATTATTGAAAATAATGAAGCCCGAATCATTGAAAATGATGAGCCTCTAACCTATATGGATGCTATCATGAGTAGGGACTCAAACAGATGGCTGGAAGCCATGAGATCCGAAATGGACTCCATGTATGTCAACCAAGTGTGGACTTTGGTTGATGCACCAGAGGGTGTTAACCCTATTGGATAAAAATGGGTCTATAAGAAAAAGATTAGGGTAGATGGCCAAGTCGAAACTTATAAAGCCAAATTAGTGGCTAAGGGTTTCAGACAAAAACAGGGAATAGATTATGAAAACATTTTTTTTCTGTTGCCATGCTCAAATCTATTCAGATCATGCTTGCTATAGCAGCATATCATGATTATAAAATCTGGCAGATGGATGTAAAAACTGCATTCCTTAACGGTTTCCTTGAGGAAGAGGTCTATATGTCACAGCCAGAAGGTTTTGTCTTGGAGACTAAACCTAATCAGGTATGTAGGTTGAAGAAATCCATTTATGGATTAAAGCAAGCATCCAGGAGTTGGAACATCCGATTTGATAAGACAGTCAAAGAGTTTGACTTTGTCAAAAATGAGGATGAACCTTGTGTGTACAAGAAGACTTGTGGGAGTGCCATAGTTTTCTTGGTTATGTATGTGGATGACATACTCCTCATCGGGAATGATATCCCAATGTTGCAATCAGTCAAGGTATGGTTATCTAAACAGTTTTCCATGAAAGACTTGGGAGAAGAATCCTATATACTGGGTATCAAGATTTATAGAGATAGATCTAGGAGGATGCTAGGCTTATTGCAGTCTAGGTACATGACCAAGTGCTAAAGAGATTTAGCATGGAGGGAAGTAAAAGAGGTTACTTGCCCATTGGTCATGGCATACATCTTTCTAAGAAGATGTCTCCTAAGACACCCGAAGAAAGAAATAGAATAAGCTTTATACCTTATGCTTCAGCTATAGGATCTATAATGTATGCTATGTTATGTACCAGGCCTGATGTGGCATATGCCTTAGGTATAGCCAGCAGATTTCAGGCTGATCTTGGAGAGGATCACTGGAAGGCTATGAAAAATATTCTTAAGTACTTGAGAAGGACTAAAGATATTTTTCTGATATACGAAGGATCTGATCTTAAATTGGAAGCTTATTCAGATTCTAGTTTTCAATCGGATCCAGATGATAGCAAATCTATTTCAGGATATGTTTTTACCCTAAATAGAGGAGCTGTAAGCTGGAAGAGTTCTAAATAGTAGACTGTAGCTGACTCAACAACTGAGGCAGAATACATTAATGTTAGTCAAGCTACCAAGGATGCTGTCTGGATGAAGAAGTTCATCTTAGAGTTGAGCGTTGTTCTAGAGATTGAAGGTCCAGTACCACTTTACTGTGATAATACTGGAGCCATCGCTCAAGCTAAGGAACATAGAGCTCATCACAAATCAAAGCACATTCTAAGACGCTTCCATCTCGTTCGAGAGATTGTTGAAAGACAAGAAGTATGCAATAAAAGAGTAGAAACGAAGAACAACATAGCAGACCCATTCACTAAGGCTCTACCACAGCGGGAGTTTGATCGCCACCTCGATTGTATGAGGTTAAAATTTAAATGCGATTAGCTTTAGTGCAAGTGGGAGATTGAAAGGATTATGCCTTAAAGGCCAATGAAATGATGTATTTCGATGGGATTTTTTTTTGTATCCCAAACCAGTGTATTGACATTACTAATTAATAAAGGCATTTTATTTTATCATACGCTGTGTCTTATTAATTTTATTAAGATATGATGAACCCCATAGATTAGGGCTATGGTTTTAGGGTTATTATGAGATCATACCAGTGAGACCTAAAGCCTTAAAATCCTAATCTAGAATATTCCTGGTCGATGGGATATTGAGTAGGGGATCAATATTTCCGGTAAGACCAGCACATCCTATGTATGCTTGGTGAAGAGGGTGACTGATCTCACAGTCACTTGTGTTTGACATTAATACTAGGATGTGGGTGCTCATTAAAGAATGAGTTTACTGAAGGAATCTAGCTTGAGAACATCTAATGAAACCTTATCTGTTTGTCAATAGATAGTTCTCATAGTGGGAGTAGTGCAAGTGGTCCTTTGACCTGACACTGCCATGGTACCTTGTATGCATGAATCCATACTTTGGTTCACACTCAATCATGACACTGAGTCATGCATGGGGTGATACTGGGTATGGTGGATTGCATATGGAGGTTAAATAGGTCAAAAAGGAATCGATCAACCCTACTAAGAGGGAAGCGCATCCAGATGATTTCAATCAAATGAAGATTCGAGAAATATTTGATCAAAGTATGAACATTAGAAATAGTTTCTAATGGTTCATTAATGAATCATCATTATCAGATTGAGCAAGGAATGAATATGGAATTGGATTTGACAAGTATCCATAACCATAGTCATATTCAGGGTGCAAGTAGATCGAAGGACTGAATTGCCCGGTAACTCACCACTAAAGGATTTTTGGTAAATCCACCAAAATTCCTCATCTTCCGAGTAGGCGTGACACGTTGCTAGACGTTAATCTTGTCTTGTAGGTCTTCATGAACCAATTGATTTGGTTTCATGAGTCAATTCGATGTGTGATTCGAATTGGACAATTAGGTGAGCCAATTTGACCTAATTAGGTCAATCAGGTTCGATCGGATCAAATCGGCTAAAACCTAAACCTATTGCTGGCTAAATGTGGAACCCAATGGGTCACACACAATATAGACTAGGCCAAGGATTTCATTCATGATTTAATTAGGGTCATAGGATCCTAATTGGTTAGCCGGATTACATACTAGCATATGTAGGCTAACCAAATTCCTAACCCTATTGGATTGGGTCCGGTTGCTTGCTAATTGGGCTAACCTAATAATGGAAAACCTAAATTAGGTTGAGTCCTAAGAGGGGCTAGCCTAATTAGAGCTAAATCTGATTTTAATTTGGATTTAAGGGCATTTTAGGCACCATACATGAAGAGTCCCAACGGCTTGGGACTCTTGGTACCTAAATGATACCTTAACTTCAAAAGGGCACATAATGAGCTGTAGATCTCTAATTTGAATATAATTTATGTGGTCAGAAAGGAAATTTTATGCTCTTTCCAATGATATCCATATTGTTTATGTTTTGACTAGTCCACATTCTTTGAAATTTGCATGGACGAAGGATGGCATGCGCGGTGCATGAAGAGTCGCAACTCTTCATGTGGCGCGCGGTTCTGATGGAGAGTCCTTTTGCTATCAGGACTCTTCATAATCTTCAATGTTTGGAGATTGAAGAGGCACCTCTTGGCTTCATAGGGACTGGTAATTGACATGTGGCAAGTGAGAATTCGTCTAGATAAATAATGATGTGAATAAGGCCTTCGGTGCATAAATGGGCTTATTATATATGATTTTTCAAGCCAGATAACTTCTCTTCGGTCTTGAAAAATCATATCTGATAAGTTGATGGGAGGACATATCACACGCCCTCTTGTATCTATAAATAGGGGCGCGGTGAAATGAGTCTGATAATTAAGAAGTCCACTGAAGTACTATTCTGAGTGTCTCTCTCTCCCTCCTTTTTTTAAGACAAGACTTGTCTTGTTAAGACAAGGTCTTTTCTACTAGGACAAGGTTTGTTTTAGGACATAAACCTAAGGGTTCCTAGAGGAGGGTTGTCTTAATACCAAGAGTGGTTTAGGAGAGTGTCTTTAGTGCCCTATTGTAGGACAGGGTGTCCTATAGTGGTCAATAACCAAAGGCTGCCGAAAGAGTTCCACTTCTCCAAGCAACTTGAAGAAGGAGTTCTTCCTTGGTCTGTGTTTCTTGTGGATCACCGTTGGAGGGTGAACGTTTGGGTGCCTGGTGGAGAAGAAGGCTGAATCAGGGTTTTCTTCATCGGATTGGATACTAGTGGTTCAGGTTGGTGCCTAAACTCAAGTTTATATTATATATGCATGTTTGTATGTTTTAATTCCTAGTAAGGAGGTCTTGGGTTAAAATTTGGTAGTGGTTTCATAATATATTTTTGAAATCCATGCTTCTGCCCTGGTCACCAAAACCCTTACAAAAACTGATGGGGACATCGCTAGCACAGATCCCGAAGCATGCATGAATCATGAAGCTACACGAATCTCGAAGCATATCCAGAATAAAGTAGTTTGGGATTTTATCTTTGTTTGAAATTTAAATAAGGATTTGGTTGGTTAGGATTGAGATATGGATAGGCTTATCTTATCCTATCTTGTATTTGAATTTGAGTCATCCCTATCTTTTTATCCTGTATTCAAATTCAAATGAGGGTTGGATAGGTCTATAAATACCACCCTCAGTCCTTTGTAAAAAAATTAGTTCAGTTCATAAAAAAAATTGAGTTTTTTAGAAGAGTGATTCTTCTGTCCTTCGCCTTCGGGCATGGGCGTGATGCCCTAGTTATCCCGCTACCCATTCCATCTTCTCTATCCCCTTGTGGCCTTTGAGATCCATCCTAGCACCTCCAAGTATCGAGGAGGGTGTAATGCCCTAGAGGTGAGAGGTCTCTTCGTTAGGGTGAGTCCCAAAGTCCATGAGATCCAGATTCCTATCCTACATCCCCACTGTTCCTTCGCCACCCTAAGAGAAAAAAAATACCAAAAAAAATTGTACCCTAATTTAGGTGACTTCTAGGCTCACCAACGATCCTACCCATCTCTCTCATCAGAAACCCCCTTCAAAAAAGAAGAATAACAGGGGACAAGGTCCCCAGACGTCCAATAACAATGACGGCAAATATGCAGACCGCCGAAGAAGTCCTCCCAGGCCTAGAGCATTGGGAGGAAGATTCGACTCCTATACCCCCCTCAACCTCCCTCGAGAGAAGATCCTCATGGAGATAGAGAAGGAGAACTATCTCCAACGGCCCCGTCCTATGAAGGCCTCCTCTTCCATAAGGAACAGGAATAAATACTGCCGATTCCACCGGGACTACGGCCATAACATAGAAGAGTGCATCCAACTAAAGGATGCGATTGAGGATCTCATCAAGAGAGGGTACTTGGGATAGTACATCGATCACCATGGATCTCAGTCAGAAGTAACTATTCCTTAGCCACCTCCCGAAGAGGCCGAACTACCAAATCAGAGGCCCACCAACGGAGGTATAGGGATGATACACCGACCTACCAACTGGAGAAGGGATGAGGACGAAGCCCCAAAGCGACCTAAGGACAACAAATCTATCCTCTTGTCCGATGATGACCTTGCAGGAGTTCGGCTCCCACATGATGACCTTCTTGTAATTTCACCGTAGTGGCCAATTATGATGTACAGCGAATCCTTGTTGATAATAGAAGTTCGACTGATGTCTTGATGTACGATTCATTCTCTAAAATATTTTTGCCAAGACATCAACTATGAAGATGCCCCATACCGCTCTCTGGTTTTGGGGGAAACCAAGTTTGTGCCGGAGGAGAAATAGTGTTGCCTGTAACCCTTGGCACTGAACCTCGACAAAAGACATTGTCGATCAACTTCACGGTGGTCCGGATCCCTCAACATACAATATTATTCGGGATGGCCTGCCTTGAATAAGTTCTGGACCGTGATCTCCTCTCATTACCTCTTGGTGCGCTTCCCCACCAGGAACTGTGTCGGCGGAGAAGTCAAAGGAAACCAGAGATAGCACGGTATGTTTGATGATTGAAGGCAGGCATTTCAAGGGTTTGGCAACTCCAGATCAGTTGGATCCGAGGGAACCAGAATGGAGTTGATTCGTTTCCTTAGGGACAACGCCGACGTCTTCGCCTGGTCGACTTCGGATATGCCAGGAATTCCTGCCGAAGTAATTACTCATCGGCTGGAAGTTATCCCTGGGTACAAGCCGGTGCGACAGAAGAAAAGGAGCTTTGCTCCCGAGAGACAGCAAGCTGTGGACGAAGAAGTTGGCAAGCTTTTTAAAGCAGGGTTCATCCAAGAGGCCCACTACCCCGAGTGGTTGGCCAATGTGGTAATGGTAAAGAAAGCTAGTGGCAAGTAGAGGATCTGCATCGACTATACAGACCTCAACAAGGCTTGCCCAAAGATAGCTTCCGTCTCCCGAAGATTGATCAGCTGGTCGATTCTACCGCCGGCCACCAGTTGCTGAGTTTCATGGATGCTTTCTCCGGCTACAACCAAATTAGAATGGATCCACAAGATAAGGAGAAGACGGCTTTCATCACTGATAAAGGTCTCTACTGCTACAAGATGATGCCGTTCAGCCTCAAGAAAGCCGGGGCAACGTTTCAAAGGCTGATCAACAAGGTGTTCGAAAGCAACTAGGGAGGAACATGGAGGCCTATGTTGATGACATGATCGTCAAAAGAAACCTCTAGAAAGACCACATCCATGACTTGGAAGAGTCATTCTATCCATCCGGCGCTACCATATGAAGCAAACCCGGCAAAGTGTGCCTTTGGGGTCACTTCAAGTAAATTCTTGGGCTTTCTTATCACCAAACAAGGGATTGAGGCAAACCCTGAGAAGATTCAAGCCTTGAAAGATATGAGACATCCCTCCTACAGAAAGGAAGTCCAGCAATTGACAGGGGAATTGCCTTCCTAAGCAGATTTATCTCTCGGTCAGTCGAGAAATGCCTTTTGTTCTTCAAGGTACTCCGACAGTCAAAGGGCTTTGAATGGTCCGAAGACTGTCATGCTACCTTTGAGGAGCTAAAGAAGTATGGAGACCCCGCCATTACTCTCCAAGCCACAAGAAGGCGAGGTCCTCTACCTATACTTCTCTGCTTCAAATGAAGTAGTCAGTTCAGTTCTTGTCCAGAAAGAGGAAGACAGATCTCACAAGCAGATCTACTATATCAGCAAGGTCCTGCATGACGTTGAAACGTGATATCCAAGGATGCAGAAGCTGATCTACTCTTTGGTGATTGCGGCAAAAAAACTACAGCCATATTTTTAGGCCCATGCTATTATGGTACTAATAGATCAACCTCTTAAGGCCGTTCTCCGATCTTCGAACACCTTGGAAGGATAGCCAAGTGGGCTGTGAAGCTAAGTGAATTTGATATCAGCTTCCATCCCCGAGTGGCTATGAAGGCCCAGTGCTCTCCGATTTTTTGGTTGAGTGCACCTGGAAGTCCGAAGACGAAGCATCTTCGATAGAAGAAGAAGTCTTGAAGGAGATGATGTCTGTTTGGGTGCTTCATGTGGACGGAGCTGCCAATGCTACCGGTTGTGTGGGGCTGGACTCATGTTGGCCAAACCTGATGGCCATACCATAGATTACGCACTCCGGTTCTCCTTCCCTGCCTCTAATAACGAAGTCGAATATGAAGCCCTGCTTGCCAGACTTTGGATCGCCAAAGATTTGGAGTACAGCAACTCTGAGCCTTCTCAGATTCTCAGCTGTTGTGAATCAAGTGTCAACGAAAAATATACAGCCAAAGATCCAACCCATGGTGCAATACCTAGAGAAGGTGCGGGCTTTATCCCCAATTGGATCATTTTTGAGATTATCCATGTTCCCGACGATGCAGAGAACCCCACGGAATGGATGCATTGTCTGAACAGACGATCAGAGAACTCCCGGGCGGATGCATTGTCTTGACTAGCAACTACAGCACCGGAATCTCTTGGGTGCACCTTTGTTGAACTTCTTGAAACTCCAAGCATAGCCGAAGAGGCTGTAGAGGTGCGCCAGATTGACACTGAGCCAAGCTGGATGGATCCCATCATCAAGTTCCTGAATAAGGGAGAACTACTAGAAGATAAGGCAGAGGCCAAGAAGATCTGCTGGATGGCATCTCAGTACGTCATCTTAGACAGAACCCTCTATAAGAGATCATTCTCTCAGCCACTGCTAAAATGCTTAGGACCTAAAGATGCGGATTATGCTCTGAGAGAGGTCCACGAGGGCATATGCGGTGATCATTTGGAAGGCAGATCTCTGGCATACAAGATCATTCGACAGGGGTATTACTGGCCCTCCAATTAGAAGGACTCAGCTGATTTTGTACGAAAGTATGACCAATGCCAGAGGTATGCCAATGTATGAGACACCCTGCGAGTCACCTGACTCAACTGGAGCCCCATGGCCTTTTTCCAAGTGGGAGATGGACATTCTTGGCCCATTCCCGCCAGCATCAGGGCAAAGAAAGTTTCTTCTAGTGGCCATCGACTACTTCACGAAGTGGGTAGAAGCCGAACCATTGGCCCAGATCACAGAAGACAAGGGGAAAATTTTGTAAAAAATTTCATCATATTCAGGTTCGGCATCCCACATGTCATCATCACGGACAATGGAAGATAGTTTGACAATCCGAAGTTCAAGGACTTCTGCGCTCGGTACCATATCTAGCATCGGCTAACATCTGTTGCTCATCCACAGTCCAATGGAGAAGCCGAAGTTACAAACCGGACCATCCTCCATGGTCTGAAGACAAGGTTGAATGCCGCCAAAGGGCTTTGGACCGAAGAACTGACCTCCATTCTTTTGGCATACCGAACTACACCGAGAATGACCACCGGCGAATCTCCGTTCAACCTGGCATATGGTACCAAAGCCGTGCTACCTATTGAAATCTCCCTACAGTCCCTGAGAATCGACAACTATGAAGAGCCTGAGAATTCTAATCATAGAAGGATTGATCTGGACTTGCTATCAAGCACCACACTACAGGCGCAGATAAGGATGGTGACGTACCAGCAAAAGGTCATCAAGTACTATAACTTAAGGGTGAATGAGCAAACTTTCCGCACTGGGGACATGGTATTGTGAAGGGCAGAGGTATCCAAGCCAATCAACAGGGTAACTCTCCCCCAACTGGGAAGGTCCATATCAAGTCAAAAAAGTCATTCGACCAGGAACATACAGACTGAAGACCCTGGAGAGGAAGACCCTATCCTGGCCATGGAATGTACAAAACCTTCACAAATACTATCAATAAATGAGTTCTTGAAATTTCTGTGCAAAGCTACTCAACCCTACTTAACTCAGAATGGCTAGTTGCATCAACTGAACAACAACAGCCTGAGTGACCTTATCTAAAAAATTGGTCAACTGCACAAAGGAGAGTCTGATCCACTCACCTTATCGGTATGCCCGACGAGCACAGTGGATGGTCTAACCAGGCCACCAAAAAGATCAAAGGCGCAGGGATGGTTTTCGTAACCTACCCTATGGTGAATCCGATGACACGTCGAGGCGGGCCTGAATAGCCTACCTTAATCATGACAGAAGTGCACAGGGGCAGTGTAAATATCCTACCCTATGAAAAATCTGAAAACATGCCTAAAAAGACCACTATCATCCTTTCTATCGATAACAGATATTACAAGAATGGTCCAACCGACCTCATATCTTCCCTGTAGTTCAAAAATGGTATGTAGAGTCTACATTTCAGACGAAGCATGATGCAACATATCACAAAGAATGCATGGGAAGAGGTAACAAAAAGATACTTCATTCCTTTCAATTTTTTACAAAAAAAAAAAAGAGAAAAGAAAAACTCTCATAAAGAGAGAACAAGAAAGAAAAAGAAACTCTCATAAGGAGAGATACAAAAAAAAGAAGAGAGTAGCACCAGGAAGATGTGAAAAATTTTCAGTAACCCCCCACCGGGTTTTTCCGGTACCGACGGGGAGAGATCTGGAGGGACGATGAAGGGCCCCCGGGGTTCCCGTCCGAATCAGAATCCGATCCCTCATCGAAGTCGGAATCAAATTCATATCCGGGAAAGGGAACGGAGGGCTTGATGTTGTCCAGGCCCTTCAAGTTGTAAAACTTGAAGGCCTTCCTCCTACATTCCAGGAACCCCTGGTGGAAGGAGTCCAGAGCCGCCTCGGTGAGTTCATCCTTGAAGGCAGCAGAAGCCCTGAAGTCTGAGATGGCGTTTGCTGCCTCCCTCCTTACTTCTTCCACCTCCATGGTCGCCACCGCGACTTGGACTCGGGCCTCCAACAGGCGGACCCTCTTTTCAAGACGGTCCATGAGAGGCTCCTCACCGTCGTCACTCGGTCCAAAGGACTCCGGACTTCTCTTCCTTTTTGGATCAATGGCCCTCCTTTTTGTGGCTCAGTGGAGTTCAAAAGTGCTGAACCTCATCTCTAACGAAGGGAAGGAGTCTACGAAAATGATGGCCCTTGACAACAGAAGGTAGGGTCCATTATAGGGACCCTACACCCATGATTCACTACGGGGAGGCATGTTCCACGTCCTTCCCAGCCACATCAGAAAGTGCCACATGTCCAGGCAATGCTTCGGGAACAAGAAAGTCACTCAGGAGCCATCCCCAGGACAATAACTGCCATCGCTTCAAATCCAAAGAAATCCTCATCGTGCGACGGCAACATTAATGGCTTCTTCTTGGAAAAAAGACCTGGCGGCTTACAAGGTGCAAGAAATCACGATTGCACAAATATCGATGTGCCACGTGGACAACAATGATCACAATCAAATCTCCCTAATCACTGATTGGCGGGGGGATGATGCTTGTCCGCCCTAACGGATAAATTTAACATCAAAAGGAAGGTGATATGACCTGACCAACTGTAGATGGCCTTCGGTAATGGAGTTCTGGTCCATTCCAGAGTTCGTCTTCATCAATTATCGACTAAATGGCCTTCGACCATGACTACTCAACCAAACAGGAAAAAGAACGGTAAAAGCAGTTCTTATCAACTAGACGGCCTTCGGACACGATTGTTCGACTAAGCAGAAGAAGGAACGGTTAAGCCAGTTCAAGCTACATATGTAATATAACATTGCATATGCAAAGAAGGAAGAATTCATCTCAAACTCTGGAGAAATTATCACATCAAATTCATTGATAATACAAAGAAAAACAAAAAAGAAAATACATCCAAAGCGACTTAAGTCACTAAACATCGACAGGAGGAGATTCTACACCACAAGACTGAAGCAACTTCTCAACATGCTCTGAGAGGACCTCGTCAATCTGGGCCAGGACCGGAGAACCTTCGGCTTGGACTCCTCCAGCCTGAGCTTCCTCCTGAACCAGGATTAGAGTTGGGGTCACCCCTGGATTTCAACTAAGGCAATGGCCTCCTCCTCAGAACATGGCACCTTTTCGGCCTCTACTATGGCTTCGGCCTCCTCCACATCCTCTTCTTCTTTTTTAGCTATATCGAAGGGAGGAATGCCAGAAAGGTTGAGGTAAGGGAAGGCCTCCTTCATCCTGGAAAGTCAGTCGTTGAAGCCATGCTGGTAGCCATACAAAAATGCTTCACTAATTTCCACTTGGAATTGCGAAGACATTTTGAAGTCAGCCATGGCATCATCTACCCATTTCTTCAAAGATACGGACTCCCTCTTAGTAGCTTCGGACTCCAGGATTGCCTCTTCGACCCTCCTAGAAGCCTCCTTCGCCACTTTGGTCAGGTTTTCTATCTTCTCCTGATCTTCCCTGGCAGCCTGCTCCAGGGAGTTGACTTGTTTCCTGCACCTTCTCCACCCAACCTCTTGCCCCGCCATTGTTAGATGGGCACCTTTCAGTTCACCCTTCAGTTCATGAACTTCATCAATTGCCCAGGCAAGACAGTCATCCATGGACTGCTTCAGCTCTTCAGCTACCTCCTTGGCAGCCCTGGCAGTCTGAAGCTCCTCTTTGAGGCCATGGATGAGGCTTTTAACGTTCCCTAGGCCCTCCTCCATGAAGGTGAGGTTGTAGACCAACTGCATCAAGAGTGAGGGGTCATGGATCGAACAACTCTCAGGACAAAGGGGACGGTGAGGATCATACCTATTGCAGGGCAGAAAGGCAGAATCGAATGCCCTGGAAGGTTCCGATTTCGATGAACTGCCAAGTCATGAGGCAGTAGCGTACCCTTCAATGCCTGCCTGGCTACGGCCGGGACCAGCAGTCCCGCCGAAGGTGAAAGCTCTGAAGAGCTCAACGAATGGCCTCTAGCTGAGGAAGCCCCATGGACGAACTCTCCTTCGACTTGCCGCGCTTTGCCCCTATCAGCAGCAGGGGGCAAAACGGTGGCACACCCACCCTAAGGCAGGCTCCCCGTTGTGCGAACTGGGGAGACAGCCGCCAGTGGAGTTTCGACTAGATTGGGTCTTGACGGAGCCCCTTCCGTGGTTGTTGCATCTTCTCTTGAGGTGCCTCGGGAATACGAAGTGCTTTGGTCCCCCTCGGGACCATCCCTCCGAGCCCTCTTCTGAACTACAGAACTGGTGAGAGGGTCCTGTGTAACCCTCTTCTCTGAAGTCTGACGGAGCCAGCTCACACCGGGCTTCATCCCGCCACCTACAAGCAAAAGAGTTCACTTTAATAGAATAAACTACAATAAAATCAGGAAAGAGGAGCAGAAATTCCCATCGCTATACCTAACTAATTCCTGCCCGGCATAGATTTCTCTCCTCCAACAGTTCCTAGATAGGGGCAACTTCGGAGTTGACCAAAAGGTCATAGTTCGACTGATCAGCCACCAAGACCTTCTTCTCGTCATTGGCGGTTAAGCGAGGCTTCTTCCATACAGTATCGAAGCCCCATGGATCGAAAGACACCATAAATACAAAAATGGGTTTCCACCCGTGGATGGTGCTGGGCATGTCCTTGATGACCCTGCGGCCTGACCTAGGGCCAATCACCCACCATCCATTGATGTGGAAGTCTCTCTTGAGAACGGAAAGGGTCGTGAACAAATTGATCCTAGGTTCTACATTTACGATGCTGCACATTACTAGTAACCCGCAAATATTTCAGATGCTATTCGAGGTCAACTGTGCCGGCACCACTTGGTACATGCGAAAAATCTTGACGAAGAAGGGGGTAGGGGAAAGCAAAGACCAGCTTTCAGATGATCATCATACATGGCTAGACACCCAGGGGGAGGTTCGTTCACTCGTTCCTCGAGTGCAGGGAGAATGAAGGGTAACTCCTCTGAAATGCAATAGCGTTCCCAGAGAAGGGCCGCCTTACCCTGAGAACCAGAGCAGGGAATTGACTCCGGACCTATTACCTCACTGGCCCCCGAGGGTCCAACCTGTTCCCTCTGACTCTCCACGGTTTCTTCCATGACAAAAGAATGAAGCAAGGGAGTAGAAAGAAGATTCTACCTGCAAAGTAGACTGGTAGTCCAGAACAAGTTGGACGAGAGATGAGAGAGGTTGAAGAAGCATCTTTAGCCGGACCATTATCCTTTCCCAAAAGAAAAGCAAGGGTCTCTGAAGCTCTACCAGGGTGATTTAACCCAGGTTACCCAGGGAGGTGACCCACCTTCAAACCGCCAGGATGAGGTGCACCCCGTCATCCAACGGACAGGGAAAACCACCACCACCATCCAAATCTCAACCAACAATTGGCTTAACCATCGTGCCACGCCAAAGGGAAAGATGGCCCCAGGGCCACCCACTTTTTCCTTCTTCCCAACCCGGGAGTGACATCTATCCACCATCTAATTTTCAGATCGTGATGGGCAGTCCAATCAGAGATCTCGTAATCATCAATTATACTCTCTCCCGGGAGGAAAACGACAAGGTATTAATACTCTCACTTCTCGAGGCAAATCTCCGCTTCAAAAACTGAGAGTAAGGGGGCAACTATTGGGATATCTTGTTTCAACTACAAACTGAACCCCGGTTCAACCAGTCGAATCCCTTTTCTATGGACCATGGACTTCGGACCAGGCAAGGGACAGTCCAACTGTAGGCAACTCATTGCTTCTCGCTGGACTACGACATCCATAGGCCAGCCCTATGGATAACGTCTTTGGGCTTGACCAAAGATCAAATTTCTCATCGACTTTCGAAGACATACTCTTCGATCCCCGCCGTAGACATGATCTTCGTCCCCTGGGGAAATACCAAGTCTTCGATCCATGCAAGGGGAAAGCCGAAGCTTGGACCATAATCTGGTCCAGAAAGGTAACTGTAACCAATGGTTACAATCGACACTCTTCATGCCACGATCATGGTACGCGACTCCTGCTGCCACACCTCCGATCTGGCCAGAACCGCTCAGTGACAACCCACGATCGCTAATCATAGGAGAAATTGACATCCCATGATCACCGAAAAAAGAGCGGCCGTAGGCCGGAGGCCTTCCCCATTATGTGGGTGGGATCCATCACTGACTTAGGCATCGAAGTGTCCCCCACCGAAACAACTCTAGCAAGGGACCTATTTTGCAGGTGAACCAGGGAGCGGTCCTGCAGCGCAGCAGCTCCGACCGGCCGATTCAGGGAATCCACGCCAATAGAGTTAATTCTTTTTATACTTGTTTATATCTTCTTGCAAATACAATTATACAAGTAAATGTAAAGTTTTATTTTATCTTTTCATGCCCAGTGTTTTGTCATCATCAAAAAGGGGGAGATTGTTGACCCCTTGAGTGATTTTGATGATAACAAAATATTGGAGTATGCACATTTATTATTAACTACTCTCAAGTGTTTCACAAGTTTTGTAGGATGATTCTTATTGATTATCAATTGCTTTTACTTCATTCTATTGAGTGTGTTAAGTAATATTGAATAAGTGTTATGTAAAGAAGTACCCCTTGAAAAACCTTTTGAATTCATAAAGCTAGGTAACTTTATGAGTGTTATGCTCTAGATTTAATTTTAGTTGGTTTGTATTGAATGTTTGAGAGTTTTGGTGAGAGTGTTCTCAAGTCTAGTTGTAAAAATCCCTGAAGAACTCACTCGAGTCGACCCAACCAGAAGAAGACCTGACTCTATCTCATGGCATGCATTGAGGATTGTGGCACGCAGCAATCCTAGCCGACTTGAGGGAATCCGAGCCGACTCGAGTAATACGAGCCGACTCAAGTAAATTCGAGCTGACTCATCCAGAGTCCACTTATGAAGTTTTCTGAGAACAAACCATGCGAGCCGACCTGAACTGCATCGAGCCGACTCCTCCAGAGTGAAGAATTCTAATTCTGAGAGCTCGAGTCGACCTAAGTAGAAGCAAGCTGACTCCTTTAGTTTAATAATTTCAATGATGAGAGTTCGAGCCAACCCAAACGGTATTGAACCGACTCATCCAGAGTGTGGTTTCTGCACCCCAAGACAAAGAGCCAACCCTGCTAAAGAAGTGACAACTCGACCATTCAACTTGATGGATCCGAGCTGACTCGAAGTATCCAAGCCGACTCGAGTGTCAATTCTAGGTACATAACGGCTAGTTTCAGAATTCATTTTTGAATGCTGAAAGGTGCTCCAATTGCTAGTTTTCAAATCTAAATGGTCTACAACGAATCAAATCATCTGAGAAAGGTACAAGACTATATATTTATGAAATTTGAACATTTTTAATACAGTTTATGTAAAAAGATAGAAGAGATTTTATTGAATATCCACCAACCAAAAAGAAGAGAGCATAAGTGAGCATTTAAGACAGTCTTTATTCTTCACCAACTCCCATCTGAAGATTGAAGCATTCATTGAAGATAGAAAGGAAGCCTCTCAAGTACTTTAAAAAAAATTAAAGAAGGCTTCATCAGTGCAACAGCGGCAACCATCGGACAATAAGAGTTTATCATTTATTGTTGCAATTCCTTTCAACTTCTTTATGAGTTGTTTGGGTTATTGGTGAGACCGATTTAAACCAAATAGGTTTTTGGTGATCCTTTGTTAAAACCAAGAGTTGGGTTTCTTTGGTGCTCCCATTTTAAAACCAAAGGGTGTTGGGTGGTGCGGGCACCAGACTCCGAAGAAGACTTCAGGGCTCCATCTGGATCTCTGATTGACCTTGCCCGAAGAATTAGGGTTTTCTAGTTTTGTAATAAGGGTTGACATGGTCAACTCAATTTTAGTTGAGTCTATATTTCCCTGCAATTTAAATTTGTTGAGTCATGTTGACTCAGTTCAAGTCCTAGTAGTGGTCAAGGTCTTCTCCAGGGTGTCACATTTTCTTCCAAGACCAAGCAAGTGGGCGCCACACTCCCAGCCACACTCCCAGCCACACGCCTGAGTCCAGGGGGTGCACATCTCCATCCAGTATGCTTTAGTCCCCACACCACAAGATAGCAGGTCCCTTCTCTCATGCGCCACTTAAGGAGAAAATAATCTGGGATCCACAATTCAAGGGGGCGGCCAAAACATTTCCATAAGAGCCAAGCTATGTAAAGAAAGAAGCACTTCTTGGGGAGCACTTCAAGGGGGCACCCAATCCATGCCTAAAAAGCCCAAAGCAAAGATGGGAAGAACCATGACTTAGGGAGAAAGAAAAGGAGGTGTCCAAAAGAGTTGAGCCATGGAAGGAAAGAAATTTTCTCTTGAAGAGCAAGGCTAGGAGGCCACCTACATACCTTTTGGAGCCACCAATCAACACTTTAGGAACCTCTTGGCCGGCCATATGTGTGGGAATTGATTCTACAAGCCTAATTTGAAGATCCATCCTATTAGTCCCACATGGGAAGATGTAAAACCCTGCTCTTTGTAAAGTCCTATAAAATAAACCCCTCTTGTAAGTTTTAAAAACAACTAATGAATGAATTCAATTTATGTGTGAGAAACTTTGTGTTTCTCTCTTCCGCACTTGTATTCAGGTGTTGAGCTCCATGAGGGAGTAAATCCAGGTTCCTTAGGAACCTTGAGGAGGTGTGAGATCTCCAACCCCAAAACCCTAGGTTAGCCACTTCATTTCCAAACCCTAGCAGCCCATCATCTTCTTCATTCCACCAAACCCTAGCCTACCCCATCTCTCACGGTCCCCTCTCTCCAAGTAGAGGCTGACCACCAGCATCCAGGTCCAGTTTGGCTACTTCAAAGACAGAGCAAATCTCAGAGGAAGTCAGATCAGCATCCAGGAGAATCAGGATTTCAGCAACATCAGCTTTGAAGTTCTTCTATCTGGTAAATCCTTCCTTGAGTATCTGGTTCCATAACTTGTTCTTCTTCTTTCCCAGATCTTGAGTTCAGAAGAAGCCAACTCTGCCAAAGGGCCAGTATTGGAGGATCCATTGCGAAGATATCTAAATCCGGGGATCCAACAATCTGCTCAAGAGAGTCCTTCCACTAAACACTGTGAAGATCACTACCTGGTCTGTAACCCTTCTCTTCTCTTTACTTCTGTCCTGTTAAAAGTTTAGAGCGAAACCTAGGTCTGGGAGTTTCTCAACCCCCAGCGATCCTTTACTTCTGAACTACTCTGATAACCTAGTTTCTTTAAATTATGCTTTCAATTATTACATAGTTTCTTTCAATTTAGTTTAACTTTCCTTTGAGTCAAAGCTGACTTCTTAAATATATATAATAATAAAAAAAAACATTAATTTTAATTTGCTTCCGCATTCCACATATTCGTTCTGCATCATTTTGGTTTCAGAGCATTCGTTCTGCATCATTGGATTTCTTTGGCGCTCCTATTTTAAAACCAAAGGGATTTGGGTTCAAGGTGATCCTATTTAAAACCTAGTGTAGGATTAGATTGTGAGCCTGTAAAATAATTCTACTATATCCGGGTGTGAATATATAGTGAAAATTCCAAGTGGTATCTTGGGTAGTGGACGTAGGAGCGGATTTGCTACGAACCACTATAATCTTTGGTGTTGTATTGCTACCTTTCTATTTCCTTTTAGCCTATGCTTTACATTCATAATCACATCACCTTTCACTAAGAAAAGTTAATTTCTAAAAGCACATATCTGCAGCAGTAAATTTTTATTTTGAAATCCCAATTCACCCCCCTCTTTGGTAGCCACCTGGGTAATAGGAGGGCATCTAGAAGGCATCTAGGCATCTGAAAGGAATCTTGGACCCTGGGATGGCAAACAAGGCCCAATAGGCTGATGTGAAGGCCTCTGGCTCCGGAATCAGGCCTGGTGGAACTCTAAAATAGTGTAACCTCTTTTCTTGTACAAAATTAGACTGATACTGGGCTAATATACAAGTACAGGACTCAATGACTGGACTAGGGAAGAGACAGATCAACTAGCCTCAACTTATTACAGGACTCAATCTTACTTGACTACAAAATTTGATACATGACTAAGTAAACTATATAGGGCCCAATAATCTGTGTCTGATCTTGGTGCCCCCACCATATGTTTTCTGGGAAGTGCTCGTGAGTCGACACCTTCAAGGCAAAGTGTCCACTCACAAGCCCAAGTGTCGACACTTCCTGGTCAAGTGTCGACACTTCAACCTTCATGAGTCGACTCAAGAGGTCGACTTAAGACCTATCACAGGGAAATAACAGTGATTTCAAATCCAAAGTTTCACCAAACTTTCAATCAATTTAATCAAAATAAAACTCTTAGATCTTATCTAAATTTGTTTTAAAGATCATAATACAGGATCAAAATATTTTTAATCTACATTTTCTTTTATCTTTCCTCTTCATGAGTCAATCACAAGCGGCACCCGTACATGCCATAGGAGATCCCATTGAATGGAAAGAGAGGGTCTTGCAACCCTACTTCTCTCCTATAACTGGACAGCCATGGTGAAGCACTCATTCCAAGTACTTTAAAAGAAAAACATGATGTTAAAGCATGCTAACATTATTATACTATGATGAACCTAGCTTTGATACCATTGAAGGGCTGCAAGAGGGAAGCATACCAATACGCAACAGCAAGGTAGAAACATGTATTTTAAAATTATTTTAAATAAGCATAATTGAAGACTTGGTAGATCGATCAAATGATCTACTAATCTGCCTATAATAGGATCTAGTATAATGATATAGCATGCAATAAACATCAAAAACAAGATAAAACTCAAAGATATAAAGATACCTTACCGTTATACCGTTATACCTTTGATGGATGCAGTGGCGATGCTCCAAGGATGGTGCTCTTGAGCCACACACGTGTTTAGCCTCTACATGTAGTTCACACAGGAGCTCGACTCTGATCAACTCCCTCGGAGTGCTAGCTCTTTAGGATCCTTGAGGCTGATCTACTTCTTCTTGGAAGATGAGGAGGTGACGTAGACCCTTCCTAACTAGCTCTCTTCCCAAGACTTAGCTTAAGTGCTAGGTAGCTCACACCCAATGCCCAAATCCTTACAAGCCCCTTTCTTCCCTCTCAAAATCTCAGGAACAAGGAGATTCAAAGACCAAAAAACAATTTCCATCAACCAGTAGCCCATAAATAACTCATATTTAAGGAGGCAACCATGGGAGGAAGAAAGAGAAAGGAGGAGAGATTGGGGAAGATGGAGAGGCATTCCAAAAAGGTTCCAAGCATAAAAGACAAGTATGACCATCATACTATAATAGCTTGGAGCCAAAATCGGTTAGATTTTGAATTTTGAACTCGAAATTATAAGTCAAAACCTTTCCAGAATTTTGCTTGTCACAGCAAGTGTCGACTCATGCAAAACCACCAAGTGTCGACCCAGGCAAGTGTCGACAGTTGGAACATGGTCAATCATATTGACCACCGATGATGGCAAACCGATTCTCAATCATCGATTAGCCTTAAGATCAGATAGAAACCCCTATGGTGTGTAACCCCATAGGTTCGAACACTAAGCCGGTAGCACTGGAACACTTTTGGTACCTGTCAAAGTCCTCATCTAGCAATGATATCCCACATCCAGATAGGTTGAAGATGCAGAGCACCTCTCTAGAACCTCTAGCATATGGTTACCGTATAATTCATCCCTTTGATCTCATAATGCTTAGGATGACCTAGGGTTCAATTGCCAACCCTAATTTGGTTTTTTTAGATCGTGTCTCAACTTTACAAGTTCTGTGACTCCTTACAAGAACTACCCTGGCCATGAATTTGCTAAATTGAGACATAACGAGTCATTCACTCCAAACTATTTGGAAGGGTCAATTCCATCTTGATTCACCACAGCTCCACAAGTACTTGATTGCATCCAGAAACCTTCCATCACTAGATTAGAAATTTAGATGGTCCGGCACCAAGTATAGTGAGGTGCTTGCAAGCTACCATGGTGACCTCACCTTAAGTCTGAGGGACACATATACGCATATCCCTTCGCGAGCAACCCTTTGGCAAAAGGGAGCTCCGTAGATGGTCACTTTCAATGAGATGTCACACATTTCACTTGCATGTCACACCAGTATCTCCACACTCCTTGGTTAAGAGGACAACCAACAAATATGACATAGAACAACCTACACTTGATACATTGTCATCCTATAATAATGTATCATTTAGTTATGAACTAGTTTAAAAACTGATATATCCTCTCTATATCAAAAAATATAGTTCTAAGGACTCCATCATACAAAAGTTTATTTTAAAAAAATGTAAATATGATGAACAGGCAAAAAAATAACTTTATTCATTAAAAATTTATATATAATTTCAAAATGGTGCAACTGTCTACAGCCTAGACGATTGGCTTTGGAACACAATTCCCTAACAGGTAGTACTTGGATTAAGGTGAATTTGCCACGGTCATCTGGTCATAGGAGAGAAGTAGGATTTAAAGACCCTCTTTTCCCATTCAATGGGATATCCTATGGCATGTTGGGGTGCCTCTTGCATCATGATCTTATAAAAAGGAAAAGTGAAAGGTTTAGAAGATTAAATAGCTTTGATGTCGTATGTTAGATCTTAATTTGTTAGATATGATCTAAATCCATTGAAAAGTTTTATGAAAATCTTTGAATTTTTATAAAATTATTTCGCATATTTGAAATTGTTTCAAATAATAAGTGATAAATTGAAAATGTTTCGATTAGAATTGATAAACTTAATTTTGAATTAAGTTGTCTAATAACCTTTTAAGTTTTTGGAATGTGATTCAAAATCTTAAGACATGATCATAACCTTGGGTTAATTGGGTTAGCTATGATTAGTCCTTAATTGGGTTAGACCTTAGTTTAGATGAAATGGATTAATAAAGAATTAAGTCTAATCAAATATTGTACTAGGTCTCTTCTGTATTGGTCACTCTAATTAGTTAGTTTGATTGATCTATACATCTAAATGGACTTGATTTTTTGCTTCGTGGTGAGCCCGAGTCTTTAGGTTAGTCCAATTGAGTTTGGTAAATATTGCCCAAGTGGCTACCCAAGAGGAGGGTGAATTGGGTATTTAATAATTAAAGCAGATATTGTGCAATTAAAATCCCATAAAAAGTGTTAGGTGTTGTGGTAGAATAATAAATTGCAGAAGCTAAATAAAATCAGAGAAGCCCAAACAAACACATGAAATTTAAGGTGGTTCGGAGCAACCCAGCTCCTACATCAACTATCCAAGATACCACTTAGGATTTCCACTATATTCACACCCGAATACAGTAGGATTGTTTTACAAGATCACAATCCAAAACCTCTACACTTTGGTTTTAATGGGATCACCAAAGAAAACACAACACTCTTTGGTTTTAAACAAGCTCACCAAAAAAACCAAACTTGGTTTTCATAGGATCACCAAGAACCTAATTGGTTTTACCGAGATCACCAAAAACCAAACACATGGTTTTTATCAAAGGCTCACCAAGAACCAAACACTTGGTTTTTATCAAAGGCTCACCAAGAACCAATTTGGTTTTTCACTGGGCTCACCAATAACCCAAACAATTCAAAAATTAATTGAAATAAATGCAACAATAAATGACAAACTCTATTTATCGGATAGTTATCGGTGCAACTTGTGAGAAGTCCACTTGGATGCACTTGAATAAGCTTTAATTACTTCAGTGGCATTTTTACAAAGTGCTTTGAGCTTCAGATCAGAGTTGGTGAAGACTTGAAGACTGACTTGAATGCTTTTTGTGCTCTCTTGCTTGTTGGTAGGTAGGATATTCAATAAAGCTTCTTAACTTTGAGGAACTCACTAATAATTGCTTCAAGGAAGTTCAAAATCCTCAAATATAGGTCTTCCATCATTCCAAGGTAGTTCTAGCCGTTGAGGACCATTAGGAAGTGATTTGTGACCGTTGGAGCACTTTTTGGCATTCAAAAAAAATTTTGGAACTAATCATTAGATACCTGAAAGCGATATTCGAGTCGGCTCAATTCCTTTGAGTCGGCTCATATCCTTCGAATTGATAGGTCGAGTCACCAATTCTTTAGTGTAGTTGGCTTTTTATCCTAGGTGTGAAAACATCACTCTGGACTAGTCAACTCTTGATAGCTCGGTCGGCTCGAACTTATATCTTTGAAAATATTGAACTCGAGGAGTCAGCTCTCTTCAGCTTGGGTCAGCTCTTCTTATCAGGTTCGGAAATCCTTACTCTGGAAGAGTCAGCTCATTGCAGTTCGGGTCGACTCACTTTCTCAGGTATTCAATATTTATTTTGGCAGAGTCAGCTCTTTATGGTTCGGGTCATCTCGCCTGGCTTGTTCTCATAAAATATCAAAACTGGACTCTAAAAGTGTCTGCTCGGACTTATTCATCGACTTGGATTTACCGGAGTCGGCTCGGTTACCTTCGAGTTAGCTCAGATTGCTGCGTACCAGAATCCTCGATGTGTTCCATGAGGTGGAGTTGGCTCTTCATCATGTTGGGTCAGCTCGAGTGACTTTTTTAGGATTTTTACAATTAGACTCAAAAGAAAACTCTTGCCAACACTCTTGAACTGTTTACATAAACCAACTCAAGATAATCTTAAGGCACACACACACATAGAAGTAACCCTTTTTCAGATTTTTCTTATCTTCTTCATTGGATTCTTCTTTACAAAACAAGATAACAACACAACTCAAAACAAGAAGTATAGATATGTAGGAGTTGAAGTTTGAACAAATAAATCATCCTACAAAAACTTGTAAAACCACTTGAAGAGTTGTTAGAAATAAATGTACATGCTCCAATGTTTGGTTTTCATCAAATCACTTGTAGGGTCAAAAATCTTCCTCTTTTAATGATGACAAAACACTGGGCATAAAAAAGTAAGATAAACCTTTAAATTTATAGATTTACTTGTATAGTTGTATTTGTAAAAATGTTAAAACAAGTAAAATGAATTGACTTTAATTAGTGTCAAACCATGGAAGGAGAATTAGGGCAGAGAGAGGTAATCTCCCCCTCAATAAGATACTCCATGTTTTAACACGCTTTCTATGCAAGTTCAAAGCCCAAAAGTTCTTAAGATACCACTTTATGTATTAGAGCTTAAAACATTGTATCAGAGCTTGAAACATTTAAAACATTATGTATCAAAGTTTCAAATATTATATATCAAAGCATATTTATATGTCAGAGCTTATATATTTGAAACAATGTGTACCAGAGCTCAACAATATGTATCAGAGCTTAATGGAGTTAAGGCATATTGTGTTTCATGTAATGTATAAGAGCATTAGCAAATAGGTTTTATCCTTTTCAAGCTTTATGTGTCTGAGCAAAGATGTAAACATGAACACATCTTAACACATCTTATCCTTTTCATGCAATATCTTCATAAATTTCTCCCCCTTTTTGTTAATCAATCAAAAAGGTGAAGTTAGAATGAAGCTCAGATTTTAAAATAGAGTGAGAAAGTATTTAAAATTTGTTTGAGATAATCTCACTTTCTCACATTCATCTTGATATTCTAATTAAAATGTATCATAGTTATATCAAGGATATAAGTACAGAGTAACTGATAAACAAAATTCAAACTTTCATTTCATTTCAAAGATGTTCAGTACAAAGTTCAAAATGAAAGACAATACATCTAGTCACTTTCTATGTCTACTTGAGGGCCTGTAGAACGACTAGGAATTTGATGCCTGGAGGCATAGAGGCAATTGGGTCAGGATCCAAGACATAACATGGTGGAGTAGTATAGGATCCCTATGGCCTAAAATGAGGAGCTAGCTGTTTAGGATGAACAGACTGACCAGCAAAAGAAGCAGGTCTAGAGGAAATATGAGTAGGATCTAGTGGGGCTGAAGGAGATACCCTCTAAGCAGCTTGAAGGTCTTCATTTTAGTCATCCGCTTCCATAAAAAATTGTTAATGGTTTTCAATTCAGCTTTAATTTTCTTTGTATTCTTAGAAGTAAACAGTTTCTCCATTAAGACTCTTATTTCTATAACTTCTTTTTGCATTGAAAGAATTTCAAAGGCTTGGACATTTGCAAAGGCTTCGGCTGATTCTCTTAGACTTTCTAGTTTACCTCTGAGAATTTCCAAATCTTCTGTGTAGTTGTCCTCCCTTTCTTAATCTTTTCTCCATGTTTCCCACACCTTTTTTTACTGAATTCAATTCCTCCCTAAACTCATCAAGACTTTGATCCACTTTAGCTTTTAGATCATTAATCATGGATCCAAAAGAATTTAATAAACCTTCTACAAATTTGTTAGCTACTCTGTAATATCAACATGATGGACAGGAGATGTGTTGACCCCATAAGTGATTTTGATGATAACCAAACATTGAAGCATGTACATTTATTACTGACAACTCTTCAAGTGTTTGACAAGTTTTTGTAGGATGTATAACATGTTCAAACTTCAACTCCTACATTTCTATTTTTCTTGCTGTTGTGTTGTAAGTATTTTTGTAAAGAAGAACCCAGTGAAAATGCTAAGAAAAATCAAGTAAAAGGGTTACTTTTATAAGTGTGTGTGAGCCATAGATTTTGCCTCGAGTTGGTTTGTGTGAAATTATAAAAGAGTTGGTAAGAGTTTTCTTTAAGTTGAAATTATAAAATCCTGAAGATGCTCGGCCCACCCAAGATAAGGAGAGCCGATTCTACTTACTGGCACCAGCATGGATTCTAGAACGCAGCAATCCGAGCCGACTCAATGGAAAGTGAGCCGACTCTAATGATCCGAGTTGACTAGAATCAGTAGTCCGAGCCGACTCCTCTAGAGTCCATTTTCTTAAAGTTTTCTGAGAACAGCCAGGGGAGCCAACCCGACCTAGAAAGAGACGACTCTGCCAGACTTAATTCAGTAGCTTGAGAAAGCGAGACGACCAAAACTGCATCGAGCTGACTCTTCCAGAGTAAGGTTTTCCGAACCTGAGAAGAAGAGCCGACCCAAGCTGAAAAGAGCCGACTCCTCGAGTTCAAGAATTTCAAGATTCAAGTTCGAGCCGACCCGAGCTGTAAAGAGCTAACTCATCCAGAGTGACATTCTGCGCTCTAAGATAAAGAGCTGACTACATTAAAGAAATGGTGACTCAACCTATCAACTCGACGGATCTGAGTCGACTCAAAGGAATCCGAGCTGACTCGAATGACACTTCCAAGTATCTAACGGCTAGTTCTAGAATTTATTTTTGAATACCAAAAAGTGCTCCAATGATCAAAAAACCATTTCTCAACGTTCTATAATGGCTAGAACTGCCTTGGGATGATGGAAGACTTTAAATTTGAAGGATTTGAACTACCTTGAAGCAATTAAGGTGAAGAGAGTTCAAAATGAAGAGTGAGCTTCATTGAATATCCAACCAACCACAGGAGATAGAGCACAACTGCATTCAAGTCTACATTCAAGCCCTCAACAATTTTGATCTAAAGCTTGAATCAACTTTGGAAAAAGCTACTGAAGTCATTAAAGCTTATTAAAGTGCATTCAAGTGGATTTCCAATGAGCTGTACTGGTAACTATTCGACAACTTGAGTTTATCATTTATTATTGCATTTATTTTCAATTCAAACTTTGAATTGTTGGGTTATTGGTGAGCCCGGTTGAAAAACCAAATAGATTTTGATGAGCCTTATCAAAACCAAAGTTTAGGTTCTTGGTGATCCTGTGAAAACCATGTTTAGGTTTCTTTGGTGAGCCTGTTAAAACCAAAGGGTGTTGGGTTTTCTTTGATGATCCTGTAAAACCAAAGTGTAGATGTTTTGGATTGTGATCCTGTTTTACAATCCTACTGTATTCGGGTATAAATATAGTGAAAATCTCAAGTGGTATCTTGGATAGTGGACGTAGGAGCTGGATTACTCCAAACCACTATAAATTTGGTCTTTTTGTGTTGTGCTTTCTCTACTTTGTTTAGCTTCTGTATTTTATAACCTTATCACAGCACCTACCACTTGTAAAGGATTTTGAAATAGCACATTACTTGTTTAATTTTTTTTTTTAAAAGACCCAATTCAACCCCCTCTTGGGTAGCCTCCTGGGCAACAACTGGTATCAGAGCAGAGTCTCTGAATACACTAGAGTAAAGATTGATGGCTCATCCCATTAGTACGTCTTTGGCCGAAGGCCAATCAACAAACAGACCTCCCTACTATTCATTGGCATAAATTATGCATATTGGAAAGCTAGAATGAAGATTTATATTCAAGCTGTTGATTTTCAGTTGTGAAAGGTCATTCTAAAGGGTCCTTGCATTCCCATGGTTAAAATTGATGGAGTAGATGTTCCTAAACCTGAAGAGGGTTGGGACGAACATGACATGAAGATGGGAGAGTTAAATGCCAAAGCCATGAATCTCTTATATTGTGCTTTGGATAGTAATGAGTTTAATCGAATCTCTATTTGCTCCTCAGCAAAAGAAATTTGGGATAAACTCAAAGTGACCCATGAAGGAACTTCTCAAGTGAAATATTCTAAGATTAATCTTCTTGTACATAGTTATGAATTGTTTAAGATGGAACCAAATGAAATAATATCTGCAATGTTTTCATAATTCACTGATATTATTAATGGCCTAAAAAGTCTTGGTAGGGTATATACTATTGCAGATCTAGTGCAAAAAATTCTAAGATCTCTTCCGGATAAGTGGCATCCGAAAGTGACTGCCATCCAGGAAGCAAAAGATTTGAACACCTTATTGCAGGATGAATTGCTAGGATCTCTCATCACACATAAACTGACCATGCAGCATCAAACTGAAGATGATCAAAAGAAAAAGAGATCGATCACCTTTAAAGCTGCTATGGATTCCAAAAAGGATAAAGAATCGAAAGAAGAAAGCTCCTCTATGGAAAGTGACATGGAAGATGAAGACATTGCTATGGTCGTAAGAAAATTCAGAAAATTCTTGGGAAGAATAAAAGGAAGATATTTTAAAAACTTTCACAAGAACAAAGAGTTCAGTAAGGACAAGGACAAGAAAAAGGAGAAAGAAAGAGAAGTGCCCACATGTTATGAGTGTAAAAATCCAGGGCACATCAGACCAGACTGTCCTTATTGAAAAAGGACTTAAGAAAAAGAAAAAAAAAGCAATAGTAGCAACGTGGAGTGACAGCGAAGCATCCTCATCCATTGCAGATGAAGAGGCTTCGAAATCTGCAAATCTTTGTTTAATGGGTCTCAAGAACGAGGTATCATCCCCTAAGCTTCAAATTGAGTTTACTTATGATGAACTGAGTTCAGCATTTCATGATTTACTTATCGAATTCTAGAAAGCTGGAATTAAAATCAAGTCCTTAAAGAAACAAAATGATGTTTTATAAAAGATATGGATGAAATTTTGAAAAGAATAATATTTTGCAAAGAAAATTGGATAACCTTTCAGAAAGTGTTATAGTCTTGAACAATCAAAAAAACTATTTTATATGAGACAAACAATGTTTTAGTTGCCGAAAATATTGATTTAAAAAAGGAGGTTGAAAATTTAAAACTTTAGTAGAAAAATTGACCTTGAGTTCAAATAAGCTTGACCTAATTTTGAAAGCACAAAAGACTCTAAAAGTAATGTTAGAATTGAATTTAATGCTTTAAGAGCTAAAGGGATTTTTGCAACAAAGTTTGTATCATCAAAAGCTTCAGCTTCAAAATCTAAATTTGAAAAAGCTTTTTCATCAAAATCAATTACAAATGACTTGAAATATGTTCCTAAAAATACTATGCAAAAATCTTTCAATTCAAGTATTTCTGTTTCTACTTCTGCTATAGTTTCAAAGCATGCATCATTCAAAAATGATAAAATTATCTGTTATGCATGTCATAGATTTGGCCATAAATCTTTCCAATGCAATTCTTTGAAAAGTTCCATGAATAATGCATTAAAGTGTAGAACCATTTGTGTTACAAAAGGAACCAATGCTGCTAACCTGAAAGGACCCAAGTTAGCTTGGGTACCTAAAATCACTCCTTGACTATTTTGCAGGATTGTCTTGTAGCCCAAAAATTAAAAAAAAGATGGTATCTTGACAGCGGCTGTTCAAGGCATATGACGGGTGACAAGGATCAATTTATCACCCTACAAATGAAAGGAGGATTGGTTACCTTTGGAGATAATGGCAAAGAAAAAATAATTGGATCGGTAAGATCAAGTTAACCCCTTGTACTTTTATTGAAGATGTATTGCTAGAAGATAAGTTGAAGCATAATCTAATGAGTATTAGTCAATTATATGATAAAGGATTCAAAGTTATCTTTGAACCATCTATGTATATAATAACTAACTCTCTTGACTCTAGCAACAAATTCATTGGCCATAGACTCAGAAATATCTATATGGTAGATCTAAATGATCTAGCCATGACAAGTAGTTCCACCCTAGTAGCCATGGATGCTAAGACCAAGGAGTCATGTCTATTATGGCATAGACGATTAGGTCACGCTAGCATGCATACTATTGACAAATTAATCTCAAAGAACCTAATTAGAGGCTTGCCACATTTCAAAGTTGATCTTAACTATGTTTGTGATGCTTGTCAATTAGGCAAATAAACTAGGGGGAGTTTTAAATCAAAAAATGTTATTTCAACAACTAGACCCCTTGAGCTACTTCACATGGACTTATTTAGACCAACTACGACAACAAGCCTAGGAGGTATGAAATATGGACTTGTGATTGTAGATGACTTTTCTAGGTTCACATGGGTATTATTCATTGCACATAAAGATGAAACTTTTGGTGTATTTCAAAAATTTCAAAAGAAAGTTTCAAATGAATAAAATCTTTCTGTTGTTTCTATAAGAAGTGATCATGGAACTAAATTTCAAAATCAATTATTTGATGAATATTGCACTGAACACGGCATTGATCACAACTTCTCCACTCCTAGAACACCATAACAAAATGGTGTTGTAGAGAGAAAAAATAGGATGTTGAAAGAAATAGCTAGAACAATGTTATGTGAAGGTAATCATCCAAGATACTTTTGGGCAGAAGTCGTGAACACTGCTTGTTATATATTAAACCGAGTTTTGATATGACCAATTTCAAAGAAAATCTCCTATGAGCTCTAGAAAGGAAGAAAATCAAATATTAATTATTTTGGTTTTTGGATGTAAATGCTTTGTATTAAATAATGGCAAAGATAACCTAGGAAAGTTTGATGCAAAATATAATGAATCTATATTCCTTGGTTATTCATCACATAGCAAAGCATACAGAGTGTTTAACAAGAGCTCTCTCACTGTAGAATAGTCAATTCATGTATTTTTGATGAAGCTAACCCTTCACCATCTAGAAAAGATGAGTGCATAGATAATCATGCAGGTACTCTACAAAAAAAAATAGAAGATCTAAACATCCAGGACAAAATAGCACAAGATGGAAGTGAAATGGTGAGCAAGGATCATACTGATCTACTAAGAGAACGGAGGTATGTAACTTCACATCCTAAAGAATTAATTATTGGTGATCCTTCTCAAGGTATAAGGACTAGATCATCACATAGGACTGCACATGATTACCTAGCCTTCATATCTCAAATTATACTACAAATAGAAAAAGCTAAAAATGATCATTACTAGATATTGGCCATGCATGATGAACTAAACCAGATGGATCAATATAAACACATCAAATGAAAATGTTTGGTAATAAATGAATTAAATCAAGAAGAGGACATAGATTTGATGAAACCTATGCTTTGGTAGCAAAACCTGAGACTATTAGATTACTCCTTGTACTTGCCTACTACATGAACTTTAAACTATTTCAAACAAATCTCAAAAGTTCTTCTAGTCCTGAACAAAGTTTTGGTAAATCAGTCACCAGATTCTGAAAATCTTGCTTTTCCAAATCATGTGTTTAAATTGAACAGAACTTTACATGGTTTGAAACAAGCATCTAGCACTTGGCATAAGCATGTTATTACTTGAAAATGTTTTGAAGAAAATGATATGATAATTGTACAAATAATTCATTGAAGATACTATCTTTGGTATAACTAATGAAGACTTTTTGTAAAGGGATGTACTGAGTTAGTTCAGGTTTGGATGAACTCAACCACTTCCTTGGCTTACAAGTCAATCAACTGAAAGAAGGTATCTTTATAAGTCAAACCAAGTACATCAAGGAATTCATCAAAAAATTCGGTATGGAAACAAACAAAGAGGCTAGCACACCAATAAGTTCTATTTGCAAGTCAGACAAAGATAAAAATGGATACCATGTTGATCCAACGCTATATAGAGGTATGATCGGATCTTGTTTTATATTTGATAGCAAGAAGGCCTTACATATTTTACAGTGTATGTGTTTGCACTAAATTTCTCTCAACTAAATATAACAAAATTTAGGCACCATTCAATAAGAAAGCATGTTTTGAACAATATTATTATTCTTGAAAATATACCTATGGAAAAATTTACTTGCTAATATTTGTATAAAACCATTAGATTTAGACAAGTTTGCATTGATTAAATTAGGATTATATGATCCCATCTAAAAGAATCTCAAAAACTCTAAGGATAATGCATCTAGACAACCTTCTAATTCAATCCTAAATCTTGGGGATTGGATTAATACAAAAATATATCTTTGTGCTCCCTCTGCTCGAGCCGACTCGAGCAGATGATTAGTTGATCGAGCCGACTAGGATGTCGAGTCGTCTCTTTTAACTCGAGCTGTAGGGTTTTGTATGTGACATTTTTACTTCCAAACACTCGTCAGCTCCCTCCTAAAAACTTTTTAAATCACTTTAAACTTCCCCAAAACTACTTTAAACCCAATTTCCTTGGAATGGCACCAAAAAGATCGGTTGGGAAGAAATCTAGCAGAAGTGTTGTTGCAGCTCCATAGGAAAGGAGAAGCAAATTCCATGAAGATATTGCTCCTCGAAATGAACCTCAGTCAGAAGAGGAAGGTAGCCTAGTTTCCTAGCCAGCAAAGATCCCTAGGTATGAGAACTGTCACCTCTGGCCGATGCATTCTTTTTGAATATCTTAAAGAAATTAGTTTTGTGATTGGGGATTTAATTGAGGACCAGGGCTAGAGAAATTTATGTTCATTGGATGTTAAGACATATCCTAATTTTGTTAGAATGTTCTACGAGAATCTGAGATATGGGAAAAATTTATTGAGTCTATAGTCAAAGGAAAAAGAATAATCATTACTACTGAGATCCTAGGAAGTATCTTGGAGATTACATTTGAAGGAATTGAGTATCTTGTACTAAAGGATAGATCCATGGCTCTGCAAACTATTTTGGAAAGGACTGAAATTGATAAGATAGGGATTCTTAAAGCAAATATGCTATCAATTGAAATGAGAATCTTACACAACTTCATTAGTCATATTTTCCTACCCAGAATAGGTCGATTTGACTGGTGAGTGAAAGGGACATGTGCTTCATGGAACTCCTAATCATTGGCGAGAAAATTAATTTACCAGCAATTATGATTCGCCAAATGAAAGAGTCAGTTAGGAAAGTCAAAGCCTGCCTGCCATATGGAATGGTCCTCACAATCCTTTTTCAAAGAGCTAATGTTGACTTAACAGGAGAAGATAACAGGGTATTATTTCACACTGACACCTATATAGCAAAGACTTTTCAAAGAATGGGGTACTTACTGACTGATGGTACCTGGAAGAAGAAATCTGACTCTTCTACAATTGAAGGAACTAAAGAAGTCCAGGAACAGAGAGAAGAAGAGGCTGGTGAAGGTACTACTTCACACATCCGTGAGCATCAGCCACAGCATGACTCTCCAGTTCAGATGGAGTTTGATATTTCCTTCCCAGATATTTCATGCTTGCTTGATATGCCCTACAGCACACCCACATTTGATTAGGCTGCTGACATTCTGAGCCAAAGTCAAGCTGCTAATGCTCCTACTTTGGATACTTCAAGTATACAAGACATTTTGGCACAATAGATGAACAATATGACTGAGTCCATCAAGTCTTCAATGAGTGAAACGTTTGAAGTATTTCAAAGATCTGTTGATAATAAGATAAACTAGTTTTGAGAACAATTAGATAGTTTGAAAAAAAGAATTGATATTCTTGAGAACTCCAAAACCGCAAGTGATATCCAACCAATACTCTAATTAATAGCATCCAGTTCTGATTCAACCAAAAATTCAGTCACACAAATTCTAGAAGCATACAGAACAGAAATGGATAACTTAAGAGTCAGAATGGGATCTCTTGAGGCAGGAAAGAAAATGGAAGAGGATTATACCAAGGGCATAGGTATAATCAGAAGTGAATTTGGAAGGCTAAGAAGATCTGCATAAGCTTTTGCTAATGTCCAGGCTTCGAAAATGCTTACTCTACACAAGGAAGTGGCACTAATTAAAGAAGGAATGGAAGAATTGGCAGCTTCTAGAAGTGTGATAAAAGTTGAAGCTGAATTGAAGTCAATGAATTGCTTTCTATGGAGGATGATGGGCAAAATTAAAGATATTCTAGCTGCTCTCAAAACTACTTCTATATCTGTTCCTAGTCACTCAAGCCATCCAAGACAACCTACCCCACACATTAGGACACTTGGATCTCATAATATTCCACAATTCATTGATCCTATAGCTTCTTTACCTCCTGGAATTGAAATCCCTGAACAAACTTCTTCAAACCCTAGCATGAATATAGATAGTGACTAATTCTATTATTTTTTTTACACTTTATACTGAACTTCTGGAATGGAATGAAGTATATATTTTGCTTCACAAACTCTTCTCTATGAATTGAATGGTTGATTGCTCCTACATTGATTAATTTTTAATTAGAATTTCAAGATAAATATGAGAAAGTGAAATTATCTCAAACAAATATTAAAGACTTTCTCAATCTATTTTAAAATCTAAGCCTTATTTGAATCACCTTTTTGATTAATTGACAAAAGGGGGAGAAAGTATTGCATGAAAAAGATAAAACTTTGATACACATGTGCTATATGTTTGCTCTGATACGTAAAAAGAACATGTATTGATATTTCAAATGTATTGATATTCCAAGCTCTATTGATATTCCAAGCTCTGATGCTTTAAACTCTGATGCTTTAAGTTCTCACTGATAATGTTTAAAGCTTTGAATTACAATTTTTTTACAAACTCTGATACATAATGACTCTGGCACATAATGTTTTAAACTTTAACTTTTGTTAGCTCTGTTAATTAAAGCCTGAGAGCTTTGAAATATAAAAGGGATGAAAAGTTTGCCAAAACATGGAGTAGTTTATTGAGGGGGAGATTATCTCTCTATGCCCTAATTCTCCTCTCATTGTTTGGCACTAATAGAAGTAAACTTGCTTTACTTGTTCACATATTTTTGCAAATGCTATTATACAAGTAATTGTAAAATTTTATACTGATTTTTCATGCCCAATATTTTGTCATCATCAAAAAGGGAAAGATTGTTGACCCCATAAGTGATTTTGATGATAACCAAACATTGGAGCATGTACATTTATTACTGACAACTCTTCAAGTGTTTGACAAGTTTTTGTAGGATGTATAACATGTTCAAACTTCAACTCCTACATTTTATTTTTCTTGCTTGAGTTGTGTTGTAAGTATTTTTGTAAAGAAGAACCTAGTGAAAATGCTAAGAAAAATCAAGTAAAAGGGTTACTTTTATAAGTGTGTGTGAGCCTTAGATTTTGCCTCGAGTTGGTTTGTGTGAAATTGTAAAAGAGTTGGTAAGAGTTTTCTTTAAGTTGAAATTGTAAAAATCCTGAAGAAGATGCTCGAGCCGACCCCAAGATAAGAAGAGCCGACTCTGCTTACTGTCATGCAGCAAGGATTCTGGAACGCAACAATCCGAGCCAACTTGATGGAAAGCGAGCCAACTCTAATGAATCCGAGTCGACTGGAATTAGTCCGAGCTGACTCCTCCAGAGTCCATTTCCTAAAAGTTTTCTAAGAACAGCCAGGCAAGCCGACCTGACCTAGAAAGAGCCGACTCTGCCAGACCTAATTTCAAAAGCCTGAGAAAGTGAGCCGACCCGAACTACAACGAGCCTACTCTTCTAGAGTAAGGTTTTCCAAACCTGAGAAGAAGAGCTGACCCATGTTGAAAAGAGCCGACTCCTCGAGTTCAAGAATTTCAAGATCCAAGTTCGAGCCGACCCGAGCTGTAAAGAGTCGACTTGTCCAGAGTGACATTCTACGCCCTAAGACAAAGAGCCAACTGCATTGAAGAAATGGTGACTCGACCTATCGACTCGACGGATCCGAGCCGACTCGAAGGAATCCGAGCTAACTCGAATGACACTTCCAGGTATCTAACGACTAGTTCCAGAATTTGTTTTTGAATGCCAAAAAGTGCTCCAACAGTCAAAAGACCATTCCCCAATAGTCTATAATGGCTAGAACTGCCTTGGGATGATGGAAGACTTTAAATTTGAAGGATTTGAACTACCTTGAAGCAATTAAGGTGAAGAGAGTTCAAAAAGAAGAGTGAGCTTCATTGAATATCCAACCAACCACAAGAGATAGAGCACAAGTGCATTCAAGTCTACATTCAAGCCCTCAACAACTTTGATCTAAAGCTTGAATCAACTTTGGAAGAAGCCACTGAAGTCATTAAAGCTTATTCAAGTTCATTCATGTGGACTTCCAATGAGCTGCACCGGCAACTATCCGACAACTTGAGTTTGTCATTTATTATTGCATTTATTTTCAATTCAATCTTTGAATTGTTGGGTTATTGGTGAGCCCGGTTGAAAAACCAAATACATTTTTGGTGAGCCTTATCAAAACCAAAGTTTAGGTTCTTGGTGATCCTATGAAAACCAAGTTTAGGTTTCTTTGGTGAGCCTGTTAAAACCAAAGGGTGTTGGGTTTTCTTTGGTGATCCCATAAAACAAAAGTATAGAGATTTTGGATTGTGATCCTATAAAACAATCCAACTATATTCAGGTGTGAATATAGTGAAAATCCCAAGTGGTATCTTAGGTAGTGGACGTAGGAGCTGGGTTGCTCCGAACCATTATAAATTTGGTATGTTTGTGTTGTGCTTTCTTTACTTTGTTTAGCTTCTGCATTCTATAACATTATCATAGCACCTACCACTTGTAAAGGATTTTGAAATAGCACATTACTTGTTTAAATATTTTTTTAAAAGACCCAATTCAACCCCCTCTTGGATAGCCACCTAGGTAACAGTTTTGGAGCAGTAGTAGGAATAGGTTCAGGTATTGCAGTATCAGAAGGAGTAGGAAGAGCAATGAGAGTATAGATGGTATGAATGCATCAAAATCTGTTTGAATTGGTGAACCTTGCTGTGACTGAGTTTCAAGGATTGGAATTGAGGTGCCTTCACCAGTTTCCATCTCAGCTTGTTCTTCTTCTGGTTCTTCAGTGACTGGTGCTTCTGATTTCTTCTTCGAAGTTCCCTTAGATAGCAAATAACCCATCCTCTATAAGGTTTTAGCTGTATAAGTGTCAGTGTGCAGAAGGGTTTTACTATCTTCTCCTGACAGATCAATGTTTGCAGCCTGGAAGAAAAGAGTATGATCATCCCATAAGGCAGACATGCCTTCACTTTTCTTATTGCCTCTTTCATCTAACTTATCATAATAGCAGGAAGATTGATTTTATCTCCATTTATCAATAGTTCCATAAAGCATAAGTCTCGCTCACTTACCCAGTCAAATTGACATGTCCTAGGTAGAAAAATCCGACTAATGAAGTTGTGGAGTAACCTCATTTCAATGGATAATGAGCTAGCTTTAAGGATTCTAATCTCATCAACATTAATCTGTACTAGTATAGTCTGTAAAGCTCTTGTCATATCCTTTAAGACCAAATAATATACCTTCAAATGACATTTCCAGGATAGTCCCAAGTAGTTGTTCAGGTATAAGAATTCTTTTACCTGTGACCAGAGACTCAATGAAATTCTCTCCAAATCTCATGTTCTCGTAAAAAGTTCTAACTAGATTTGGATAAGTTTTAATGTCCAAAGAACACATATTCCGCCAGCCCTGATTTTCGATTAAAACCCAACTATTTACCCTATTTCCTCAAGGTATTCAAATAAAATTCTTCTACCTATAGTTATAGGCAGCATACCCAAGGAAATTTGTTGACTTGGAGAGACGGGGCTAGGTTCTTATCCGACCGAGGAGGAATTCGAGAAGAGCTATCTTCATGGTATTTTGATCTTCTTTCCTGAGGAGCTTCCTTAGTTTCCCGTCGAGATTTCTTCCCTACTGCCCTTTTTTGAGCCATTCCACAAACACACTGAGATCCAAAGTTGTTTTGGAAGGATGCAGCTTTTGGAAAGGTTCCTCGGAGGGAAAGAGAGTGTAGAGTCGAGGATAGAAAAGTGAATGAGAAATCCTATGGCTCGAAAAAAAGAGATGGCTCGATATCCGAGTCAGCTTGACTGATAAGTCATCTGCTCGAGTCAGCTCGAGCAAAGGGAGCACAAAAGTGATTTTTAGGCTTTACTCATGGTGTTTTTACACAGAAAAAAGTGAGATAAGGAGGTCACCTAGATAATTTTCCTTAAGTTTGTAAGGAGGTTTCTAGAGTGGGTCACATAAACCTAATTCACTTCTAATAATTGCAAATCTATCAAAATTTAAAGGTTTAGTATAAATATCATCAAGTTGGTTTTCAGTTAGCACGAACTCAAGTATAATATCATTATTCAATACATGATCTATTATGAAATGTGCCTAATTTCAATGTGCTTAGTTCTTGAATGCTGAATAAGATTTATGGTCAATTTATAGCACTTGTGTTATCACATTTGATTGGAATTTTAGATTGTGTAACACTAAAGTCTTTTAGTTGTTGTTTAATCCATAACACTTGAGCACAACAACTACCAGCTACGACGTACTCTGCCTCACCTGTGGACAATGCTACGGAATTTTATTTCTTATAGTACCATGTGATTAAATTCAACCCTAGAAATTGACATGTACCATTAGTGCTCTTTTTATCAATTTTGCAACCAGCATAGTTAGCATCAGAAAAATCAATTAAATTCAAAGATGATTCTTTAGAATACCAAAGACCTAAATTACTTGTACCTTTCAAATATTGATAATTCTTTTAATAGCTAGCATGTGTGATTCCTTAAGGTTTGATTGAAAGCGAGCACACACACATACACTATATAAGATGTCAGGTCTACTGGCAGTTAATATAATAAGGATCCGATCATATCTCTATATAGCTTTTGGTCAATATTAGATCCATTTTCATCTTTGTCCAATCTGCAGGTAGGGCTCATGGGTGTGCTAGCTTTTTTTACTTGTTTCCATGCCAAACTTCTTGATTTCTTTGACATACTTGACTTGGCTTATAAAGATTCCTTCATTTGTTTGACTTGTAATCCAAGGAAGTAGTTGAGTTCACCCATAAGGCTCATTTCAAACTCACCCTGCATCAACTCAGCAAATTCTTCATAAAGATTTTCATTAGTTGCATCAAATATAATATCATCAATGTAAATTTGTGCAACTAACATATCATTCCCTTTATTCTTAATGAAAAAAGTTTTGTCAATATTTCCTCTTTTGAAATCATTTTTAAGTAAAAATTTGCTTAGTCTATCATACCAGGCCCTAGGTGCTTGTTTCAAACCATATAAAGCCTTATTCAATTTAAATACATGATTTGGAAATGTATGATTTTCAAAACCTGGTGGCTATTTTACAAAAACTTGTTCATAAATAAATCCATTTAGAAAAGCACTTTTGACATCCATTTGAAAGAGTTTAAAATTCATGTAGCAAGCAAATGCAAGAAGTAATCTAATAGCTTCTAGTCTTGCTATGGGAGCATATCTTTTACCAAAATCAATACCCTCTTCTTGATTGTACCCTTTTGCTACCAACCTTGCTTTATTTCTCATAACCTTACTATTCTCGTCTAGTTTGTTCCTATAGACCCATTTGGTTCGTATGATGGGATGGTCCAGAGGTCTACTAACTATTGTCCAAACATTATTCCTTTCAAATGGTTTAATTTTTCATGCATGGTCATCATCCAATTGGATCAGATTCAGCTTCCTCTAAGCTATGTGGTTCTATTTGTGAAATAAAGGCTGGGTAGTCATGTGCATCTCTATGTGAGACCTAGTCCTAACACTATGAGAAGGACTACCAATAATTAAATCTTTAGGATGTGAAGTTACATACCTCCAATCCTTTGGTAAATCAATATGATCCTTGCTTACTACTTCATTTCCATCTTGAGTTGGCTTGTCTTGAATTCTTAGATCTTCCATTTCTTTTTATAGTGTACTTGCATCATTATCTATGGACTCATCTTTTCTAGATGGTGATGGTTTAGCTTCATCAAAAATAATATGAATTGACTCTTCAACAGTAATAGTCCTTTTATTAAACACTTTATATGCTTTGCTATGTAGTGAATAACCAAGGAATATAGATTCATCAGATTTTGCATCAAATTTTCCTAGGTTATCTTTACCATTATTCAACACAAAGCATTTACACCCAAAAACATGAAAGTAATTAATAATTAGTTTTTTTCCATTCCAAAGCTCATAAGGGGTTTTCTTTGAAATTGGGCATATTAAAACTCATTTTAAAATGTAATAGGCAGTGTTCACTGTTTCTATTCAGAAGTACCTTGGAAGATTACCTTCTTACAACATGGTTCGGGCCATTTCTTCCAAAGTTCTATTCTTTCACTCTATAACACCATTTTGATGTGGTGTTCTACGAGCGGAGAAGTTGTGATCAATATCATACTCAGTGCAATATTCATCAAAAAATTGATTTTAAAATTTAGTTCCATGATCACTTCTTATAGAAATAAGAGAAAGATTTTTCTTATTTGAAACCTTATGAAATTTTTGAAATACATTAAAGATTTCATCTTTATGTGCAATAAATAATACCCATGTGAATCTAGAAAAGTTATCTACAATTACAAGACCATATTTCATACCTCCTAGGCTTGTAGTCCTAGTTAGTCCAAATAAGTCCATGTGAAGTAGCTCAAGGGATCTAGTTGTTTAAATAATATTTTTTGATTTAAAACTCCCCCTAGTTTGTTTGCCTAATTAACAAACATCACATACATAATCAAGATCAACTTTAAAATGTAGCAAACCTCTAACTAAATTCTTTGAAATTAATTTGACAATTGTATGCATGCTAGCAAGACCTAATCGTCTATGCCAAAGTAAGCATGACTCCTTGGTCTTAGCATTCATTACTACTAGACTGGAACTACTGGTCATGGCTAGACCATTCAGATCTACCACATAGATGTTTCCAAGTCTATGATCAATGAATTTGTTGCTAGAGTCAAGAGAGTTAGTTAATATACACATAGATGATTAAAAGATAACCTTGAAGCCTTTATCACAAAGTTCACTAATACTCAATAAATTATGCTTCAATTTATTTACTAGCAGCACATCTTTAATAAAAGTACAGGAGGTTCTTTTGATCTGACCGATTCCAATTATTTCCCCTTGCCATTATCCCCGAAAGTGACCAATCCTCCTTCTTTAATTTGTAGGGTGATGAACTGATCCTTATCACCCATAATGTTCCTTGAACAGCCACTGTCAAGATACCATCTGTTCTTTAATTTATGGGCTGTAAGACAATCCTAATTTTCAAGACCCATTAAACATAAATTCATAGATTTCGTGGTCTCTTCTTCTTCAGTAGATGAGGATGCTTCGCTATCGCTCCACATCACTACCATAGCTCTCTTTTCTTTTTCTTGAATCCCTTTTTCAGTAATGGATAATCTGATCGAATGTGCCCTGGTTTTTACATTCATAACAGGTAGGCACTTCTCTTTCCTTCTCTTTTTCCTTGTCCTTTTCTTTGCTGTATTCTTTGCTCTTGTGGAATTTCCTAAAGTTTCTTTCTTTTCGTCTTCCAAAGAACCTTCTGAATTTCCTAATGACCATGACAATGTCTTCATCTTCCATGTCGCTTTCTGTAGAGGAGCATTCTTCTTCTGATCATCATCCTTTCTTGACTCCATAACAGCTTTGAAGGCAATTGATTTCTTCTTCTTTTGATCATCTTCAGTTCTGTGCTGCATGGTCAGTTCATGAGTGATGAGAGATCCTAGCAGTTCATCTAGCAATAAGGTATTCAAATCTTTTGCTTCCTAGATAGTAGTCACTTTTGGATCCCATTTGTCTAGAAGAGATCTTAGAATCTTCTGTACAAGATCTGCGTTGGTATATACCCTGCCAAGACTTTTTAAGCCGTTAATAATATCAGTAAAATATGAAAATATGGCAGAGATTATTTCATTAGGTTCTATTTTAAATAATTCATAAATATGCACAAGAAGATTAATTTTAAAACACTTCACTTGAGAAGTTCCTTTGTAGGTCACTTCAAGTTTATCCTAAATTTTCTTTGTTGAGGAGCAAATGAAAATTCGATTAAACTCATTACTATCTAAAGCACAATAAAGTAAGTTCATTGCTTTGGCATTTAACTCACCCATTTTCATGTCATATTCGTTCTAATCCTCTTCAGGTTTTGGAACATCCACTCCATCAATTTTAACCATGGAGATGTATGGAACCTATAGAATGACCTTCCATAATATAAATTTTCATTCTAGCTTTCCAGTATGCATAATTTGTGCCAGTAAAGAATGGAGGTCTATGGTTGATTGGCCTTCTGCCAAGGATGTACTCATTAGATGAGCCATCAATCTTTACTCTAATGTAATCAGAGACTCTGCTCTGATACCAGTTGTTGCACAAGTGGCTGCCCAAGAGGTGGTGAATTGGATATTTAAAAATTAAAGCAGATAATGTGCGATTAAAATCTTTTTAAAAGTGTTAGGTGCTGTGGTAGAATAATAAATTACAGAAGCTAAATAAAATCAGAGAAGCACAACACAACACACAAAATTTATAGTGATTCAGAGCAACCCAGCTCCTACATCCTCTACCCAAGATACCACTTAGATCTCCACTATATTCACTCCCGAATATAGTAGGATTATTTTACAAGATCACAATCCAAAACCTCTACACTTTGGTTTTAACGAGATCACCATAGAAAATTCAACACCCTTTGGTTTTAAATAGGCTCACCAAAGAAACCCAACTTGGTTTTCACAGGATCACCAAGATCCTAACTTGATTTTACTAGGATCACCAAGAACCAAATACTGGTTTATATCAAAGGATCACCAAGAACCTATTTTATTTTTCAACCAGGCTCACCAATAACCCAAACAATTCAAAAATGAATTGAAATAAATGCAACAATAAATGACAAACTCTATTAATCGAATAGTTGCCGGTGCAGCTTGTGAGAAGTCCACTTGGATGCACTTGAATAAGCTTTAATTACATCAGTGGCTTCTTTACAAAGTGCTTCAAGCTTCAGATCAGAGTTGGTGAAGACTTGAAGACTGACTTGAATGTTCTTTGTGCTCTCTTGCTTTTTGGTAGGTAGGATATTCAATAAAGCTTCTTAACTTTGAGGAACTCAATAATAATTGCTTCAAGGAAGTTCATAACCCTCAAATATATGGTCTTCCATCACTTTAAGGTAGTTCTAGCCATTGAGGACCGTTGGGAAGTGATTTGTGACCGTTTGAGCACTTTTTGGCATTCAAAAAAAAAATATGGAACTAGCTGTTAGATACCTGAAAGTAATATTCGAGTCGGCTCAGATTCTTTTAAGTTGGCTCGGATCCTTCGAGTCAATAGGTCGAGTCACCAATTCTTCAGTGCAGTTGACTCTTTGTCTCAGGATGTGAAAATATCACTTTGGATGAGTCGGCTCTTGATAGCTCGGGTCAACTCGAACTTATATCTTTGAAAATCTTGAACTCGAGGAGTCGGCTCTCTTCAGCTTGGGTCGGCTCTTCTTCTCAGGTTTGAAAATCCTTACTCTGAAAGAGTCGGCTCGTTGTAGTTCAGGTCGGCTTGCTTTCTCAAATCTTCAAAATTTATTCTGGCAGAGTTGGCTTTTCTAGTTCAGGTCGGCTCACATGGCTTGTTCTCAGAAAACTTCAAAATGGACTCTAGAAGAGTCGGCTCGGACTTATTCCAGTCAACTCGGATTTACTGGAGTTGGCTCGGTTACCTTTGAGTCAGCTCGGATTGCTGCATACTGGAATCCTTGATGCGTGCCATGAGGTGGAGTTGGCTCTTCATCATGCTGGGTCGGCTCGAGTTACTTCTTTAGGATTTTTACAATTAGACTTAAAAGAAAACTCTTGACAACACTCTTGAACTTTTTATACAAACCAACTCAAAATAATCTTAAGGCACACACAAACATAGAAGTAACCCTTTTTCAGATTTTTCTTATCTTTTTCATTGGGTTCTTCTTTACAAAACAAGATTACAACATAACTCAAAATAAGAAGTAAAGATGTAGGAGTTGAAGTTTGAACAAATAAATCATCCTACAAAAACTTGTAAAACCACTTGAAGAGTTGTTAGAAATAAATGTACATGCTCCAATGTTTGATTATCATCAAAATCACTTATGGGGTCAACAGTAAACCAATTGGTGTCTAAGGTAAGTCTAATATCATGATCAAGGTTCTTTGGGGCTAACTCTTTCCTGGCCAACTCAAGGTTGGTGTCAAATGCAAGAGGCTTCTTGGCAAAACCCATCCCTTGATCTCACTTACCTGGCCAATGTGGTGAACCATAATTGATTGGATAACTTGTTGATTCGAGTTAACCCATGCCAACTAAGGTTAATCAGTCATGACTGGTTATTAGGTGCCCAAGGACCAATTGATCATGAACCCCTCTATGAGATGTTGGGAGGTTTCTTAATTAAGTCCATGTCTTCTCTTAATTAGTCATAATGAATTAAATCCTTTAAATTATTAGGTACTTTAAAAGACAAAGTTATAGGATAACCTAGTCTTTGCCTCCCATAAGTGGATGGTAATGAGTCCATTAGTTGGTTGATCATCGACAGATCCAAAGATCGGTGATCATCAAGTTGGTGGAATTGCCATTCATAATATGATGGCTCAGTGCAACTATCTTAACAAGTGGTCAAGTTAGTCGGCCAAAGTCAGGCTTGATCATTCATTAGATAGAAGCATTGATTCAGTCATGTTAATGGTTAGACCTAACCAGGACCTTCAATTGGAGGCCCAAAGGCTGATTGATTGGCACCCTTGGACAAAAATTATTTACTAGAAATTGCTTTGAGAAGTAATTGGTTGTGAACCTACCTTTAGATGCACATGGGTTGCCCAGCCAAAGTCGGGCTCATGTGTAATCTATTGGATTCTAGTACCCGCTAAGAAGTAAGTGTTATGATACAGGATGAGAGATGCAAAACTAATTTTAACAATCTTAAAGTCTTTTTAATATGATCAATGATCAAATAGTTTCAGCAATTCTCAGAATAAATAACTCAAAGAACCTAGATGAAATAACTATGCAACTAGTTCGATACCCGCAATGTAGATTCACACAAAACTAATTAAGGAAATAGGATTGATGATTAAGAAATCACCCAAACTAAGATTAATGCTTTCAAGAATTAGAACTAAATAGTTTTAGGAGTGGTTTTGCTTACCGATGAAGATTTGAAGCTCTTTGATGTAGATCAATTTCAGCACTCTTGGATTTGTGATAGAACTTCAAGATTATCGATCTTCAGGTTTCGATCTTCAACGAGGTTGGTTTCAAGGCAAAGAAACCTTCACTTCATATCTTCGTCACCTGGAACTAGTCAAAAGAAGAAGGTTAGTTGGCATGGATGGTGGAAAATATTGGAAGAAAGAAGAAGAGAAGGAAGGATGGCGGATTTAGGGTTTCTTGGATGTATGGATGATGGATAACTAGGCCTTACACCCAAGGACCTCACGCCCTCTCACTCTTGGAGTTCGATGCTTTCATAGCAATGTATTGAAGAGAAGATCTCAACTTTATTTCATGAAAACTAATTGAATACAAGGGGTTTGAGGGTGGTATTTATAGACCCTCATGAACTACAAGCAAGAAAAGTAAGGGTTCAAACTCTTGAGTTCATTTTGGTAGGGAAAGAATGTCCTTGGAATTGGCTTCCTTGGGCATCAACCTCCTCTCGAATTCCCCTTTGGCATCATGAATCCTTGGCATTTATATTTTCTTGAGCTTCATCATTTGGGGCGACAATTTTTAGGGTTCCGGTGCAACGCAGCGGAAGGGTAATTTCAAAAATTGAAATTAATATGCACAAAAACCCAAAATAGGAACTACTAATAAGAATAGAATGAATGAAGACAAACATTTCTATGCAAATTGAATTAGAATACCAACCTGTAATCGCTAATTCCAATTTATGAAGACTTAAAACTTGAAAATCAACGGGCTATTTGAATTCACCAGGCGTCCATGTGTCCGCCCTCCAATGGTGATCCACATAGAGAAATGATCAAGAACACTATCTTCTTGTCCAAAGGTTCCTCCTATTGAGTTCTTCTTCCTAGAACTCAATTCTTCGGATTATGGCTGGAATTCTTCCACACAAGGGGTTGCCTTCCTTTTTTTTTCTCTTCTCCTCCTTCCACTAAGACCTTGACCCTCTAAGACATCTTGTATTGAAGATAAGACTTTGTCCTAAGGGGATTTAGGCTTGTCTTAAATTGGAGGAGAAATTAAGACCAGAATGTCTAATGTAAGAAAGAAAGAACAAAAAACAGAAATCCTTCTTTCCTTTACCATCGGAGACTTTCGCTCTTGTTCTTGTTCAGTAGCAGAGTTTCGATAGAGGTGTACTCTGTAAAGGAAATAGTGCAAGAACAAGAAAAGAGAGAAAGAGTCTTTAGGAGAGGAAGAAGAATAAAAATTATCGAGTTTGATTTTCCTGACCCCTTAAATAGATCTCAAAGAGGCGCCCACACAAACTCTTTGTGAAAAACTTCTCACGCCCTTTCTCATTTTCTCATGCCCAATACTTCATTCTCACGGCCTTCCGGAAAATCCCATGGCTTTTCTTAAATGAAAAATCACGATGTTTTTTTAAAAGAAAGGAGTGCGACTTTTAATCTCCGAAGAGATGTTATTTCGCGCAACCGGGAAGCAACGATGCTTTCTGCCTTTCTTAAAAAAAATCAACCCTTGGATTCCAATCCAAGGGGGGACAATGATTCAGGCACTAAAAGAGAGAAGGAAAAAAACGGCCCATATAAAACACCGGAATATTTTAGGGAGCCACAAAGAGTCCATGCGCCATGGTCTTCCAAATGGCGTGCAAGAGTCCAATTAGGCATGGACTCTTGGCATTTTGTGCATTGAAAATGCTGAAGGGGCGGTGGGGGGCTAGCCTAGATACATGTTTAGCCAATAGGGTTAGCCATAATCCCTAAATTCTCAATTAAGGTATAATTAGATCCAATTAGAACCCAAATCGAGTCAATTCGGAACCCTAATTCGATTACGATTCGAATAGGAGTTAGGATTTGCAACACTTGCTAGAGTGTCTTCATGCAAATGACTCTTGATCAATTTTTTTAAGTGTGTGACCCATTGGGTTCCACATCTAGCTGGCAGTGGGTTCGAATACAAGTTGACCTAATTTGATTAGAACTCTTTATAATCGATTTAGGTCAAATCGGGCTTACCCGATTTTGATCAATTAGGACTCTTCCTAATTCAAATCAACCCACAAGAAAGATTGACGTCTAGCAACGTGTCATGTCTACTCGGAAGATATGGAAATTCTGGTGAAATACCAAAATTACCCTTCAGTAGAAAGTTACCGTACAAACTACCCTTCAGTAGAAAGTTACCGTACCATTAAATCCTTCGATCAGCCTGCACCCAAAATTAATTATGGATATGGATATATGTCAAATCCAATATTATATCTGTTTCTAGCTCAATCTTATATTGATGATTCTTATCTTGATATTAGAAACCATCTCTAATATCTTTACTTTGATCAAAGATTCCCTGAATCATCAGCCGATTGATAACTAGCTAGATGCAATCTCCTCTTACTAGAGTGATCGATTCCTTGTTGACCTACTCATTACCTCATATCCAATTCACCATTCCCAGTATCAATCCTGTGCATGCTCAGTGTCATGATTAGGATTGAACCAAAGCATGGGTTCTTACATAAGGTACTTATGGCAGTCTCAGGTCAAGGATTACTTGTACCACTCCCACTATGAGAACCTTCTATTGACATGTAGCTAAGACTCCATTAGATTTCTCAAGTTAGATCATATCATGAACTCATTCTCTAATGAGCACCCACTCCTAGTATTAGTGTCATACATAGTGACTGTGAGAGCAGTCACCCCTCTCCATATACCATGGGATGTGCTAGTCTTACCGAAAAAAATCCTGATCCCCCTACTCAGGTTCCTTTGACTAGGAAATTTTAGATTAATGTTTTAAGACTTTAGGTCACTGGTATGATCTCATCATAACCCTAAAATCATAGCCCTAATATGGGGTTCATCATATAATACACACGCGTATGATGAAAAATAATGCCTTTATTAGAATATTGTCAATTACAATGGTTTGGGAGATACCATAGATTGGCTTGTAGGGCAATATCCCTTTCAATCTCCCACTTGCCTAAGCCAATCGCCTTTAAATCTTAATCCCATACTCTCGAGGTTGCGATCAAACTCTCGCTGTGGTAGAGCCTTAGTGAACGGTCTGCTACGTTGTTCTTTGTATCAACTCTATTTATGAAGACATCTTGTCTTTCTACTATTTCTCGTACGAGATGGAAGCGTCTCAAATGTGCTTGGACTTATGATGAGCTCTTGGTTCCTTAGCTTGAGCAACAGCTCCAGTGTTGTCACAGTAAAGTGGCACTGGATTTTCTATCTCAGGAACAACACCCAACTCTGTGATGAACTTCTTCATCCAGACTGCTTCCTTGGTGGCTTCACTGACAGCTATGTATTCTGCCTCTGTGGTTGAGTCAGCCATAGTCTGCTGCTTGGTACTCTTCCAACTTACTGCTCCACCATTTAGGGTAAAAACATATCCCGATATGGATTTGCTATCATCAGGGTCTGATTGAAAACTAGAATCAGAATAAGCTTTTAGTTTAAGATCAGAACCACCATAAACCAGAAAAATATCCTTAGTCCTTCTCAGGTACTTAAGAATATTTTTAACTGCTTTCCAATGATCCTCACCTGGATTAGCCTGAAACCTACTGACAATGCCTAAAGCATATGCCACATCAAGCCTGGTACATAACATGGCATACATTATGGACCCTATTGCTGAGCATAAGGTATAGAATTCATTCTATTTCTTTCTTCAGGTGTCTTAGGAGACATCCTTTTGGAAAGATGTATGCCTTGACTCATAGGAAGATAACCTCTTTTACTTCCATCCATGCTGAATCTTTTCAGCACTAAGTCATGTACCTAGATTGGATAAACCTAGCATCCTCTTAGACCTATCTCTATAGATCTTAATACCTAGTATATAGGATGCTTCTCCCAAATCTTTCATGGAAAACTAGTTTGATAGCCAAACCTTGACTGATTGTAACATTGGGATATCATTCCCAATGAGGAGTATGTCATCTACATACAAACCAAGAAGACTATGGCACTCCCACTAGTCTTCTTATAAACATAGGGTTCATCCACATTTTTTTGAAACCAAACCTTTTAATAGTTTCATCAAAATGGATGTTCCAACTCCTTGAAGCTTGCTTTAATCCATAAATGGATTTCTTTAGCTTGCATACTTGATTAGGTTTATTTTTGAAATAAAACCTTCTGGCTGTGACATGTAGACTTCTTCCTCAAGGAAACCATTGAGGAATGCAGTATTCACATCCATCTGCCAGATCTCATAATCGTGGTATGCTGCTATAGCAAGTAAAATCTGAATTGATTTGAGCATGACACAGGTGAGAATGTTTCATCATAATCAATTCCCTGTTTTTGTCTAAAACCTTTTGCCACTAATCTAGCTTTATAGGTTTCAACTTGGCCATCAGCCCCAATCTTTTTCTTATAGACCCATTTGCACCCAATAGGATTAAAACCCTCTGGTGCATCGACCAAAGACCATACTTGGTTGACATACATAGAGTCTATCTCGGATTCCATTGCTTCTTGCCATCTATCTGAATCAGTACTCAAGATAGCTTCCGTATAGGTCAGAGGTTCATCATTTTGAATGACTTGGGCTTCATTATTTTCAATAATAAACCCATACCTCTCAGGTGCCCGTGACACTCTATCAGACCTACGGGGAGGAGTTTTGTGTTCTAGTTCTGATCTAACTATATGTTCTATTGATTGAGAATTGTCTATCTATGTTTCTTGTACTTCTCCAAGTTCAATAGTTCTACCATTGCCCTTTTCTAAAATAAACACTTTTTCTAGAAAAGTGGCATGTCTGCTGACAAAAATCTTTTGTTCAGTTGGATGGTAAAACAGATATCCTCTACCCTCTCTAGGATATCCAACAAATAGACATTTGTCCGCTCTAGGTTCCAACTTATGTCCAAAATTTTTTTAACATAAGCTGGACATCCCCATACCTTAAAATATTTAAGATACGGTTTCTTTCCACTCCAAATTTCAAATGGAGTACTAACAACGGATTTAGAAGGTACTTTGTTCAGAATGTAAACAGCAGTTTCTAGGGCATGACCCCAGAAGGAAATGGGTAAATTTGTGAAGCACATCATGGATCGTACCATATCTAATAAGGTACGATTCCTCCTTTCAGCTATACCATTTAGCTGTGGTGTATATGGAGGGGTCCATTCAAAAGAATTCCATTAACTTTAAGATTGTCTAAAAACTCCGTGGATAAGTATTCTCCTCCTCGATCAGACCGAAGAACTTTAATACTTTTCCCGGTTTGTTTTTCGACCATACTTTGATACTCAAATTTATCAAAGGCTTCAGATTTATGTTTCATAAGATACACATATCCGAACCTAGATAAATCATCTGTAAAAGTGATAAAATATGAGTATCCACCTCTGGCCTGAGTTGTCATTGGACCACATACATCAGTGTGTATAAGTCCTAATAACTCAGTTGACCTTTCTCCATGTCCAGTAAATGGAGTCTTGGTCATCTTACCCATGAGACATGATTCGCAAGTTCCTAATGATTCATACTCATAAGGATCAAGGAATTTTTTCTTGTATAACTTGCTTATCCTAGACTCATTAACATGACCAAGTCGATGATGCCAAAGTAAAGTTTCATTAAAGTCCTCTCTTTTTCTTTTATTATTGACATGAAAAACACTATCATTGGAAGAAAGAGTTAAGAGCCCATTGATAAATATGCCAGAACAAATAATTTTATTAGACAACATTATCGAGCAACCAGTGCTCGTTACATCCATTACATATCCTTGTTTTAATAACAAGGGAAAAGATACAATGTTCCTAATAATCTTAGGCATATAATAACAATTATGTAACTCCAAGATCTTCCCTGAAGGCAACTTCAGAATATAGGTCCCTACAGCTTCTGCTTGGATGATATCTCCACTAGCACCGTAGAGATTGAAGTCACCTTCCTTCAATACTTTAAGCTTGTGGAGGCTCTGCAAAGATTTGCATATATGGTAACCACAAGCGGTATCCAATACCCAATATTTGAAACTGAAGAATTTAATGTCAATATAGCATGTATCTCATACATACCTTTTGGCGCATCTGATGCACCAGGCTTCACGGTTGCAAGGTAAGCCTTGCAATTCCTTTTCCAATGTCCCCGCTTTGCCGCAAAAGAAACAGGTTGACTGTTTGGAGGCCTTCTTTCCTTTCTTATTCTTATTGATACCACTCTTAGGGTTTAGCCTCCTATTAAAACCCTTTTTTCCTGATTTCTTCTTATTGGTCTTATTAATAAGAAGAAGTGGAGCCTTTTCTTTCTTTATGTGGCTCTCCGCTGTTTTTAACATATTTAACAGCTCAGGCAAGGAAGTGTTCAGTTTGTTCATGTGATAATTCAAGACAAACTGAGAAAATGACTCCGGGAGTGATTGCAGGATTAAATCCTGATTCAACTCCCCATCCATGATAAAACCTAATTGACCCAATCTGGTGATCAAGTCAATTACCTTTAGAACATGATCCTGAACGGATGTTCCCTCTGTCATCCTAGCATGGAATAACTGCTTAGATATTTCATATCTAGCAGTTCTGCTATGTTCTCCATAAAGTTTTTTTAAATTGAGCATTATGGATTGAGTATCCATGCTTTCATGCTATTTCTGTAACTCATTGGTCATAGAGGCTAGTATGATACACTTGACAGTAAAGGAGTCATTCTGCCACATTTTGTATGTGGCCATATCTTCCTCTGTGGCATCATCCCCTAGTGGATTAAGACTAGGGGTATCTAGAATATAAGAAAGTTTTTCTGAACTCAGCACAATCTTTAAATTTCTCAACCAGTACACATTGTTCGGACCAGTCAGTTTGTTGGTATCTAAGATACTTCGCAGTGACAATGAAGATGCCATTTATCTATATTTAACAAAGAACAATACATAAGCAAACAACCATGAAATGACTTACATAATTAAATTAGGTCTTCAATTTAATTATGTCTCCCATTATTTTATCAAAATCATAGCCCTCACTATGATAATCGAGAAGAACCCTGATCGATTTTTCTTAGTGAGATTGAGATCCTAATAATTTATAAAAGATCTTGCAGAAAACACAACAAATCTTTTATAAGCTCAAAGGTAGGAAACTCTTCCAATTATATCTCATATAATTCTCAAGAAGTAACTTGGCCTCTAGAACATTTTTAGTCTTGCAGAAAACACAACAAACCATAATATTCTAGTTAAGTCAAGACCCTTTCATTTCTATACAGTCAATACTTAAATATAATGCCCTTGCAGATAACACAACAAAGCATTATACTGAATATACTGTAAGCATATCTATGCACTAGACTAGTATTATGTCAATCACCATATTAGGTCTTGCAGATAACACAACAAACCTAATGTGGTTCATAACACAATAATGATCCAGCATGAAGGAAGGCCAATATATAGTATTTTTAACACTAAGCATTTTAGTCAAGATTTAAATTTAATCAAATCGGCCAGGCAAGTGGAAGAGATGTGGGAGTCCCCCCGTTGCTTTCCTAGACACCAATAAAAATTGGCCAGGTCAGTCAACGGAATCAATTAAAAATCACAATTCTCTTTACTTTCCCAGAACCACCTTTCTAGACACCGAATGATCAATTGTACATCATGACTAGTGATGCTTATTAGTTAAATATACTAAGACTTAATATAATTTTTTTTTTTTTTTTTTTTTAAGAGGAGGGATTTATAAATTGCCACACATCCTTATATAATGTATCACAATCAACATATCACTCTTATAAATAAACAAATATGTGCTAAGTGTGTCATCATACTAGGACAACCATTTATCACATAATAGATCCACCATTATGCCAGGGCAACCTTATTCCGTATGATGACTTCAAAACTAAACATATCTCTATAATAATTAGGTTTGAGTGAAAGACCCTAACTAGTGGCATACATCAAAACATATATGCAATCAAAGATATGCTAAGTGTAGTAACATATTAGGATTTAAAAACCCTAAGATATGACATACAAACTATCATAAATTATAGTCCTATTTAAGGTGGCTCTGATACCACTGTTGGGATCCGGTGCAACGCAGCGGAAGGGTAATTTCAAAATATAGAAATTAATATGCACCAAAACCTAAACCAGGAACTCCTTAATAAGACTAAAATGTATGAAGACTAACGTTCTTATGCAAATTAGAATTAGACTACTAACCTGTAACCGCTAATTCCAATTTGATGAAGATTTAATCTTGAAGATGAACGGGCTATTTGCATTGTTTCCTTTACAGAGTAAAACTCTGTCGAAACTCTGCTACTAAACAAGGTTAAGAGAGAAAGTCTCCGACGGTAAAGGAAAGAAGAATTCTGATCCAATTCTTTCCTTCCCTCCGATGGTGATCCACACAAAGCAATGACCAAGATCCTAACTCGTTGTTCCAATGGTTCCTTCAATTGAATTCTTCTTCCAGGAATTCAATACTTGGATTATGGCTGGAAATCTTCCACTCAAAGGTGTGTCTTTTTCCTTCTTACCCCTTCTCCACCTTCTACCAAGACATAGAACCTTTAGGACACCTTTGTCTTGAAAGTAAGACCCTGTCCTAAAAAGATTAATGCTTGTCTTTAATTGGTGGAGAAATTAAGACAAAGATGTCTTAATGTAAGGAAGAAAAGAATTGGATCAGAACTCTTCTTTTCCTTTACCGTCGGAGACTTTCTCTCTTAACCTTGTTTAGTAGCAGAGTTTGACAGAGTTTTACTCTGTAAAGGAAACAATGCAAAAACAAAAGGGGAGAAAGAGTCTTCAGGAGAGGAAGAAAGGAAAAAAATCACTTCATCGAGTTCTGATTCCCACCCCTTTTTTTTTATAGTTTTCAGAGAGGCGCCCTCAAAACTCTCCGATAACAATTTCTCACGCCATTTCCTTTTTTCCATGCCCATTTCCCTTCTTCCACGTCTTTCCTTTTTCTCACGGTATTCTGGATTATTTCTCATGGCCTTCCAGATCAATCCTCATGACTTTTCTCAAAAGAAGAAGTCATGATGATTGGTAGAAAAAAAGTCGCGAAACTTGAATCTCTGAAGAGATCTGATTTCGTGCTCCCGGGAAGAAACTGCGCTTTCTTTCTTTCTTAAAAACCTCTCCACCCATTAGATTATCATCCAAGGGTGGACAAATGAGGTTCTAATACTAAGAAAAAGGCCGCCCCATCTTAATTCATCGGAGAATTAAGTGGGCGCGCGCCAAGAGTCCATGCGCCCATGGACTCCTCCAAATGGCATGCCAAGAGTCCATAAGCGCATGGACTCTTGGTGTTTTGGCGTGCAAGGGAATGGGGACGGGTGGGGAAGTGGCCTAGCTAAAAGGTTAGCCAATTGGGTTAGCCATAATCCCTAAATTCTCAATTAAGGTATAATTAGATCCAATTAGAACCCAAATCGAGTCAATTCGGAACCCTAATTCGATTACGATTCGAATAGGAGTTAGGATTTGCAACACTTGCTAGAGTGTCTTCATGCAAATGACTCTTGATCAATTTTTTTAAGTGTGTGACCCATTGGGTTCCACATCTAGCGGGCAATGGGTTCGAATACAAGTTGACCTAATTTGATTAGAACTCTTTATAATCGATTTAGGTCAAATCGGGCTTACCCAATTTTGATCAATTAGGACTCTTCCTAATTCAAATCAATCCACAAGAAAAGATTGACGTCTAGCAACTTGTCATGTCTACCCGGAAGATATGGAAATTCTGGTGAAATACCAAAATTACCCTTCAGTAGAAAGTTACCGTACAATTAAATCCTTCGATCAGCCTGCACCCAAAATATAATTATGGATATGGATATATGTCAAATCCAATATTATATTTGTTTCTAGATCAATTTTATATTGATGATTCAATTATCTTGATATTAGAAACCATCTCTAATATCTCTACTTTGATCAAAGATTCCCTGAATCATCATCCGATTGATAATTAGCTAGATGCAATCTCCTCTTACTGAGAGTGATCGATTCCTTGTTGACCTACTCATTACCTTCATATCCAATTCACCATTCCCAGTATCAATCCTGTGCATGACTCAGTGTCATGATTAGGATTAACCAAAGCATGGGTTCATGTACATAAGGTACTTATGGCATCTCAGGTCAATGGATTACTTGTACCACTCCCACTATGAGAACCTTCTATTGACATGTAGCTAAGATTCCATTAGATGTTCTCAAGTTGGATCATATCAGTGAACTCATTTTCTAATGAGCACCCACATCCTAGTATTAGTGTCATACACAAGACTGTGAGAGCAATCACCATATTCAGTATACATAGGATGTGCTAGTCTTACCGGAAAAACCCTGATCCCCTACTCAAGGTTCCTTCAACTAGGAATATTTTTGATTAAGGTTTTAAGACTTTAGGTCTCACTGGTATGATCTCATCATAACCCTAAAATCATAGCCCTAATCTATGGGTTCATCATATAATAATAGCGTATGATAAAAAATAATGCCTTTATTAGAATATTGTCAATTACAATGGTTTGGGAGATACAATATAGATTGGCTTTAGGGCATATCCCTTTCAATATTTGTGTTCTTTCACTTACCAGATCAATCTCCATCGTGCCATGTGTCAAATACCAGTTTCTAAGATAGGGAGACACCTCTTTTAATTCAAAGTAATGCGAGGCTTGAAGAGTTTTAGAGGCAGAAGGACTCTGCCCTCTATTATGCACGCGCATATGAAGAGGCGCGACTCTTCATGTGCGCACCACCTTTCACACTTCTTCAAGCCATCCCATTAAATATTAAACCACCTATTAGACTTCTTAAGACCATGGGGATAAAATGAAGAGGTGCCTTCCTGATGAAACTCTTAGAGTTTCATCTATAGAAGGACTCTTAGTCCTTCTGTGCGCCACTTATTTTCTCGAGTGCACCAAAGGGCACCAATAGTCTTTCCCTTTCCATTTAGTCCGCCCAAAGCATCAAATTGACTTGGTCAAACATATGCAATATAGGTGTTATTGGAAAGGGTATCAAATAAAATTTCTAACCATATCTTTTATTTTCAGATCAGAGGTCTGTAGGCCTTTCTGTGCCCTTTTGAAGTTAAGGTATCATTTAGGTACCAAGAGTCCCATGCCATAGGGGCTCTTCATATATGGTGCCTAAAATGCCCTTAAGTCCAAACTAAAATCATATTAAGCTCTAATTTGGCTTACCCCACTAAGGACTCAACCTAATTTAGGTTTCCCATAATTAGGTTTGCCCAATTAGCAAGCAACCGGACCCAATCCAATTGGGTTACGAATTAGGTTAGCCTACATATGCAAGATGCAATATGGCTAACAAATTAGGATCCTATGACCCTAATTAAATCATGAATGACTTCCTTGGCCAAGTCTCTATTGTGTGTGGCCTATTGGGTTCCACATCTAGCTAGCAGTAGGTTTAGGTTTGAGCTGTTTCAATCCGATCGAACCCGATTGACCTAATTAAGTCAAATTGGCTCACCTAATTGTCCAATTCGAAATCACACATCGAATTGACTCATGAAACCAAACCAATTGGTTCATGAAAATCTATAAGACAAGATTGACGTTTAGCAACATGTCATGCCTACCCAGAAGATGAGAAATTTGGTAAAAAATCCCGAAATACCCTTCAGTGGTATGTTACCGTGCAATTCAATCTTTCGATTTCCCATTATCCCGATTAAGTGATAGGTAAGGATAGATGTCAAACCCTAATACTTCATCATATCGAATCTCAGCTCGATCATGAGGACTCAACTGATGACTGATTAGATTCCACTAATCTCATCCTGCTTTGATCAAATGCTCCTTGAAGTCACTCATCGAAGAGATTGTATGGGATAACAATTCCTCTTACTAGGAATGATCGATTCCTTGTTGGTCCACTCACATCCTTCGTACACCTTCCACCATATCCAAAACACCCCATACATGTTGCAATGGTATAAATGAGTATGAACCAAAGTATGGCTTAGTGTGCACGAGGAACCATGGTGACCTCAGTCTAAAGATCACATGCACACTTCTACTCTGGGATCTATCTTTTGACAAGTAGTAAGACTTCCATAAGATAATCCCGGTATGGATCAGTCTAGTGTACTTATACCCTGATGAGCACCCTTATCCTAGTATTAGTATCTCTACACAAGTGGTTGTGAGATCAACCACCCTCATCAACTGAGCATACAAAGGATAAGCTAGACTTTCCAGATTTATCAATCCCCGTATCGATGGTCCAACGACTAGGAACATTCTAGATTAGGATTTATATGAAATTAGATCTTACTGTTATAAACTCCATCATAACCCTAATTCCATTGCCCTACTCTATGGGGTTAATCATAATCAATAGAAACATGACATAGCAGTATATGATGAATCAAATGCCTTTATTAATATGAAAGTATGTCACACATGAGCTGGAAGTTTACAAAAAAGGCCCTCATAATAATTGGCTCTTAGGGCACTTTTCTATCACCCAATAAGCAACCCAAGAGGGAGGGTGAATTGGATTTCTAAAAAATAATTACTTGATGCAACACAATAGTATGTAATCCAAACCAACAAGTAATCAAGGTACTATGAATTCAAATGTAATGCTCTTAAGTAAATGTGGAGTAGAAATAAAGAGCAATAAATATAAGAGCAATAAGAGGAGACAAGCAACCACAAAGACAAAAAGTATAGTGGTTCAGTGCTATCCAATGCACCTACATCCACTCCCCAAGATCTCCTTGGAAATTCACTATAATCTAAATCGATTACAGCCGATTAGTTTTCCAAGCTCACTAATCAAAAACCAACTTAATTTTACAAGGCTCAAAAGTCAAAACCTCACTTGGCTTTACCGGCTAACCAAGAACCTAAATGGTTTTAAGGCTCACCCCCAACCTCCCTTGATTTTCTGGCTAACCAAGAACCAAATTATTTTCAAAGGCTCACCAATAACCTCCCTTAGTTTTGCAATAGGCTAAACAAGAACCCTTACAACAAATAATAGTTTGAGTAAAGAGAATAAAAGCTTTCTAATAAAAGCGGGTATCTCTTTGAAGCTCGGTAGTTGTGATGCTTTCAAGTTGATGAAGCCTCTTTGATTGCTCAAGAATGGTTGATCTTTAATACTCTTGAAGACTCTTGATTACTTGGAGGCTTGCTTTTGCTTGAGAGTGGTAGAACTTCAATGAATAGGAGTGAATGCTCTCTTTTTTTCTCTCTTAGATATTTATATTCCATTTCCATGTCTTTTGATTTGATTTGAACCATATAAATACCTTTTCAAGGCCTCAAATCCAGTTTCTAGCTGTTAGACTCGAAAATCTAGCCGTTGAGGGTGAAAAGAGACAAGTTCTGTATTTGAAAAACTAGCAGTTATTATTCCCAGAGCATCATGTGTCAACTCTTCAAGCTGTGAGTCGACACTTCAGGTCAACACATGAACTTCTTGAGTCGACACTCAGTTCAAATATCTTCAATCTGGCTTTCTAGAAATCTCAGATGTGTCGACACTTCTTTAAGTGAGTCGATACTTTGCATCGACACTTCGTATCCATGTGTCGACACTTCTGCAGTTCTTCATCTTCAGCATGTTCTGTGACTTAAAAATCTTAGGCGATGAGTTGATCCATGTGTCGACACTTTGAGTCAACACATCAAGTCCATGTGTTGACACTTCAGCGGTGCCATCTTAAACTTTCTTTGCATACCGGCTTGAGTCGACACTTCACTATCATTTGTCGACACTTGGTATCATGTGTCGATACTTTGAGTCGATACTTTACTGAGATCTTCACAATAATACTTGAACTTGTGCTAAACCAAATTTGTATCTCCCTCAAGTATCCATTCAAGTAAACTTTGACTGTCTATCCCTTCTTTGAGTAGATCTATCATCTAAACTTGGCTTCTTCAATCAAACAAGCTTTTATCAAATTGATGAGCACCTTTTTCTATAAAAATATACTTCAAAGAAATCATTAGTACTCAACTTATACTTAAGAAATTTGCTTATCATCAAAATTAATAATGGAGTCAACAATCTCCTCCTTTTTGATGATGACAAAATCTTTAAGTATAAATTGCATAAAAAGCTTTCAAAAGAGTTTTTAAGGTACGAAGAGCTAGATACAATATGTGTACCAAAGTAATTGCAATATTAAAATGATGTATCAGAGCAAGAGTGATATAATGATTAAGAGTATCAGAGCATGTTATGATGATTAAGAGTATCAGAGCTAGCTTTGGGATATTTAAGACAAACTCATGTGTCATGATACTCTACAAGAAAGCATGCTTTAGGAGAGTAAACAATTCAGCAATAAACAAGGCTCCTCCTGAGTTGATGATTCATAGAAGAGTTTGTAAACATTTTTTCAAACATCTAAAGAAGGATTTAAGATGAAGTTCAATTCAGAAAAGATTTTCAATATAAAGAAGGTATTGCTCCCCCTTACCTGAGAAATTTGTAAATAGTTTTCAATTCAAGTTAACTAAGTTTTCAAAATAATTGTCAAATTTTCATAAATTTTCAAGCATATTTACACTGTTACTCTTATTTACTCTAATCACTCCTTGCACATTTATACTTTAGTCTTATTACTCCCCCTTTTTGTTATCATTAAAAAGGTAAAAAGACAAATAGACAAGTCATTCAAGATATAGCATTCAAGTACAATAAAAATTCATTCATTTAGTCAAATAGGAAAGTTAATGCATTTCATTTGAAGTCATAATCATGAAGTACAACATAATATTTCATTTAAATTCAGAATTTGTACAACAACAAAACATATAAAATATGCTTAAACATAAACTATCTAAACATACAAAGATATCCTAATCCTCATCCTCATCATCATCGGAAGATCCGATCTCAATCGGTCCAATATCAGTAAAAGAGCGAGCTTGGGCCCACATCGATCTGAGATCTTGAAGGCGAGTCCTGGTCGGTCATGGAGGATTACGACAACTACATCCTCTACATCGAGCATACGTCTAACCTCTAGCTAGAGCATAATAGGTGGAGGCTATGTTCTCAGTAGGAACAGAGTAGATCGGGGCGATAGCCACTATAACTATCGGATGTGGTGTACGATCAAAAGATAGACTAGAATCAAGATACTGAAAGCCAGGTGTGTAAAAACATAGCTCTCAGATAAGAGAGGATGTATGGATGGTAGGTGTATCAATAGTGGGTATGTCAAAAATAGGTGTATCAGTGATGAAATGATAGGTGAATCAATGATAGGCGTATCAGCTGAGGAATAAATGGGTGAATCTGCAATCGATGAGTCAATTATAGTAGTGTCAATAATGGGTGTATCAATAATAGGTGTATCAACAACAGGTGAATCAACAACAGGTGAAAGAATCAAAATTGGAACAAGATCATCTGATCTGGATGGATTAACAATAGGTGAATTAACAATAGGTGAATGAGAAGATTGGACTGGAGTTTGAGTAGGTGAACTGGAAGGGTCATAAATGGGACTCCTAGGTATGTCTGCTGTTACCTCTATCGCTAGCTCTGAAATCAAATCGGGAAGTCAAAATCGTTAGAGTCAGTCTCCTCATCATCACCATCATCACTGTCATTAACAACTGGTGCTGAAGTAGGTGGAGCTATATAGAAACTGGAGTGCTCCCTAAAAATGGTCTGGATAGTGCAGTCAAGATAGTTGAGATGCCATCACTCAGTCCTCTATAGCTCTCTCTGGTCTCAGCAATAAAACTGTCAAGTCATTACCTAATAGTAATGACCTCTATCTCCACATGAGTGACTCTATCCATCAAGCTCGCTGAAGCTCCTGGAGTATCCGACTGAACTGGCTGAGGCTAAGATGTAGGCTCAGACTGAGAAGCAGTCTTTGGCTACGCTGCTCGCTCAGGCTGACTCTTTAAAGAGATCCCTCTGTAGGTCTTGCCTAGCCGGAAAGGATGCACTCCTCCTCTGTAGCATCATCATCATCTCTGTCGTCGGCCTGACCAGATACTCTGCATCTCCATTGGCCTTAGAACATATGATAACCCATTCGATGTAATGACCTCATGTCATAAACATCAGTATGTAGGAGCATACGGAAGGTTTCGTCCTCAAATGTAACACCATACTCTCTAAATAATAAAGTCAATCCCATCCCATAGGGTAAGCAGAGTCGCTAAGTCATCGAAGCCTCCGCCATCTGATGAACCATGAGCACCGAAAGGCAGACGGGTGTGCGTTGTACCAATGAGACCATCACGAGCAACTCTCGCTCAATGATGTAATCGAAATGTCCGATCTTCGATAGAAGGATTCGGGAGATAATGTGGTGCAGAAGTCTCATCTCCGTAGATAAACGGGATGCAGGCACGGTGGCTCCCTCAGGCAAAATGTCTGACTCGAATACACACTAGAGACCACTCACTCTATCAATCAAACTGTCGATAACTGACCCAGTCATAGGAATATACCACACTCTACTCAATGTGTCTGAAGTAACAGGGATATCCCTGCCACTGACCTGAGCAACCCAACCAACACTCCCATGAGCTAATGATCCATAGAACTCTCGTATGAGCCCTGGGTAGTATTTCTCGCTCAGAGAACAGAAAGATGTCAAACCAGCATCCCCGATCCACTGTCCGATCCTAAAGTGTTGCTGGTCAATGAAACTGAAGTCCATGCGACATTCTTTGATAACCGTCTTCGAACTCATCCAGCTAGAAGCTGCAAATAGGGATCAAGCAGGCAGATCTAGAGTTGTAGCTTCATGTCTAGCCTTGGTTCTTCGCTCTTCTTCTTGATTGGAAGGTCGAGGGTGACGGACTACTTGTTTCCGGGGTTCCATTACACAGAATAGAGATTTGAACAAATTTGGACGAGAAACCTATGGTTTCTATGGTTCAAATTAGAAATGAGAGGTGGAAAGTTTCTAAATCCAAGCCAAAAAGTGTCCCATATGAAGAATCGAAGGGTTTTGAGCACAAATTGGAGGGAAGGGTAGTGTGGAGGAACTTAGGGCATGTGTCGGCTCGAGTAGGGAGGAGAAAAAGAGGAAAAAATATTTCGGAATGCCCTTAATCTCGGTCTGCTGCCGTTCATGTGTCGACTCAAGCATGTGTCGATACATCAACTTAAAAACTAAAAATTAAGAGACAAAAAACCTGATCAGATACATTGGAAATTCAATGAAATTTATGATAAATCAATATTATTGATGTCAAATTTGATATCTTTAAGTCAAAGATTGGAAGATTTTAATCAAAAGGATTAATGATCTCGAGTTCTCTTCTAATCATTCAAAACCGATCTTCTAGAAGAGGCTTAGTTAAGATATCAGCTAATTGTATTTCAGTACAAATAAAGTCAAGCACAAAATCATTATTTTCAACATGATCTCTAATAAAGTGATGTCTAATTTTAATATGTTTACTCCTATAATGTTGAAAAGGATTTTTTGTCAAGCAAATAGCACTGGTATTATCACACTTTATAGGTATACTAGTCAACTTGATTCCAAAATCTTCAAGTTATTGCTTAATTCATAAGATTTGAGCACAACAACTTCCTACTACAATATACTCAGCCTCAGCTATAGATAGTGCAACTGAAGTTTGTTTCATGCTAAACCAGGAGATTAAGTTAACTACAAGAAATTGGCAAGTTCCACTAGTACTCTTTCTATCCAATATGCAACCAGCAAAATCAGCATCAGAATATCCAATTAATTAAGCAGATGAATCTCTAGAATACAATAAGCCAATATCAATTATAGTAGATAAATATCTAATAATGTGCTTAATAGCCAATATATGTGATTCTTTAGGTTCAGACTAATATCTGGTACACATGCATACACTGAACATTATATCTGGTCTACTTGCAATTAAGTACAATAAAGAGACAATCATACCTCTGTATAGTTTTAATCTACAGATTTACCATGCTCATCTTTATCAAGTTTACAAGAGGGGCTCATAGGTGTACCTATTGATTTGGTAGTCTCCATCCCAAACTTCTTTATAATTTCTCTTGTATACTTAGCTTGGTTGATGAAGATTCCATCTTTAGTTTGCTTGATCTGGAGTTCAAGAAAGAAATTAAGTTCTCTCATCATGCTCATCTCGAACTCACCCTGCATTAGCTTAGCAAACTCTTGATAAAGAATTTCATTAGCATCACCAAAAATAATATCATCAACATATATTTGCACTACTAATAGATCATTATCTTTCTTTTTAGAAACAAAGTTTCATCAACATGGCCTCTAAAAAATTCATTTTCAATCAGAAATTTACTGAGTCTTTCATACCAGGCTCGAGGTGCTTGCTTTAATCCATAAAGTGCTTTGTATAATTTAAAAACATGATCAGGATATGCATGATTTTCAAATCCAGGTGGTTGTTCAACAAAAACTTTTTCTGTTATAAAACCATTCAGAAAAGTACTTTTAACATCTATTTGAAAGAGTTTGAAATTCATAAAATAGTAGTCTAATTGCTTCAAGTCTAGCAACAGGTGCAAAAGTTTTATCAAAATCAATTCCTTCTCCTGATTGTAGCCTTTGGCAACTAGCCTAGCTTTATTTCTAACAACAATTCCATTTTCATATAATTTATTCCTAAATACCTATTTTGTGCCAATAATAGAAACATTAGATAATCTTTCTATTAATATCCAGACATTATTTCTATCAAACTGAATTATTCGTCTTGCATAGCATTTATCCAGTTAGGGTCTTTTTCAGCATCATCAAAATATTTAGGCTCTACTTGAGAAACAAAAGCTATATAATCATATTCATTTCTAAATGAGGCTAGAGTTCTTACTGCTTTAGATGGATCACCTAGGATTAATTCCTTAGGATGTCTATGAGCATACCTCCACTCCTTAGGTAGATCATGGTGCTTTGGAGTGTCTTCACCTTTCTCATTTTTATCTTGATCTTCTTCACTTGGCTGAGATGGTTGATCATTCAATGTCAACTTTTGAAGCTTATCAGCACCTGCACATGCATCAGAAGTATCCTCTTTTTTGGAGGATTCGTTAGTAGATTCTTCAAAAATAATATGTACAGATTCCTCTACAACTAAGGTTCATTTATTGAAAACTCTGTATACCCTACTTGATGTAGAGTATCCTAAAAAGATACCTTCATCAGACTTGGCATCAAAATTTTCAAGATTATCTTTGTCATTTTTTAAGATAAAACATTTATAACCAAAAACTCGAAAATACTTTAAGGTTGGTTTTCTTTGATTTCAAAGTTCATAAGGAGTTTTCTTCAAAATAGGATGGATTAAAACTCGATTCAAGATATAACATGCAATATTAATAGCTTCAGCCCAAAAATATCTTGGTAAATCATTTTCATAAAGCATACTACATGCCATTTCTTCTAAAGTACAATTTTTTCTTTCTACTATCCCATTTTGCTAAGGTGTCTTAGGTGTAGAGAAGTTGTGTTCAATACCTTTTTCATTACAAAAGCTTTCGAAATTTGATTTTCAAATTTAGTTCCATGATCACTACGACTACATATAACTGAAACACCTTTTTCATTTGAAACTTTTTGGTAAAACTTTATAAATACAGAAAATGGTTCATCTTTATGTGCTAAAAAGAAAATCCATATAAATCTTGAGAAATCGTCCACTATGACTAATCCATATCTCTTGCCTCCTAGACTTGATGTTCTAGTTGGTCCAAAGAGATCCATATGAAGTAGTTCTAGTGGCCTACTAGTAGTTATAAAACCTTTAGGCTTGAAAGAAGTTTTAACTTATTTTCCAAATTGATATGCTCGGCAAACTCTATCTTTTTCAAAACAAAGTTCAGGTAAATCTCTAACTAATTTTTTTTTGCAAAGTTTTGAAAGTAGATACATACTAGTATGCCCTAATCTTCTATGTCAAAGCCAACTAGTCTCATCTTTAGTAGAATTCATTGCAACAAGGCATCCCCATTAGGTAAACATAGATCATCTAAATCTACCAAGTAAATATTACCATGCCTTTTTCAATGAATTGTACTCCATTTATATCCGGACTAGCAATCATGCAATAAGATGATTTAAAAATAACTTCAAAATCATTATCACAAAATTGATTAATGCTTAAAAGATTATACTTTAAACCTTCAACTAAAAGTATATTGCAATACAACTAGAAGGAGCAATGTGAATCTTACCAATACCAATGATTTTTCCTTTACCATTATCCCCGAAGGTCACACTCCCTCTATTCATTGCTTCAATAAAGGTGAATTGCTTCACATCTCCCATCATGTGCCTTGAGCAACCGCTATCAAGATACCAAAGTCTTTTGTTATCCTTGGTTACAAGACACACCTGCAATAAAAATCAAGCTTTGCTTTTAGGTACCCATGCCAACTTGGGTCCTTTAGGATTAGCACTTAAAATGGTTCCTTTTGAAATCCAAACTTTTCCAAAAGAATTAATTTTTTTCAAGTTACATTGAAAAGATTTATGACCTTGATTTTTACATGAAAAATATGTTATGCTAGATGATGCAGGTACAAAAAAGTTTTTAAGATATTTTTGTTGTGTTTGAGGTCTATAACCTAATCTTGCTTTATTGAAAATGGCTCTTTGGCTATTCAAAAGTAGGTTTAATTTTTGTAAACTATAGATAAATTTTTCAACGAAAGGCTTCCTTTTATCAAGTTTACTTTTGTACTTGGCATTTTCTAATTCTAAATCATTTTTTTCTTTAAAAGATCACCATTTGAAATAATAGTTTTGGATCTTTATAGAACTTTATTCTCCATTGTTAAAGCATTTTTTCTTTTCCAAAATATCTAATTTAGTTTTGAAATCACTAACTTCATTTAATGAAGAATTATTTTAATGAGAAAAACTATTTGCATGCTTTTTCAATCTTTTATTTTTAGATAAAATCAATTTATAATCATGCATAAGTTCATCAAAAGTATTTCTTAACTCATCAAAAGTAAAATCAATTTCTGTATCAGAATTTACCTCTTCCTGCTCTTGATGTGCCATGAGACAAAGATTTGCAATTTCAGTCTGCTCTTCTTCAGAATTGGAGTCCTCACTATCACTCCAGGTAGCCATCATTGCTTTCGTTCTTAACTTCTTCCTTGACTTCATTAGGAAAGGGCAGTCAAATTTGTAGTGACCCGACTTCTTGCACTCGAAGCATGTAGGTATTTCCTTCTCCTTTTCTTTTTCTTTTTCTTTCTCTTCCTCTTTTTCCTTTTCTTTATTTGATTGAAATTTCTTCTTGTAAGGAAACTTCTTTCTCTTCATAAACCTTCTAAATTTCCTAGCAAGGAGAGCTTCTTCACTTTCATCTTATTCTTCTTCTTCAAACTCATCTATTGAGGATTCTTCTTGTATTATTGATTTGAATGCAATCCTCTTTTTTTTTTATCCATGTCCATTGACATTTGCTTTAAATTTAGCTCATAAGTCATGAGCGATCCTACCAGCTGCTCCAATGATAGCTTGTCAACATCTTTTGCTTCTTGAATTATGGTCACCTTCGGATCCCACGATATTGGAAGTGACATGAGGATTTTATTCACAAGATCAGCATTAGACATTAGTTTTCCTTGACTTTTCATTTCATTTACAATATTTGTAAATCTAGTGTACATGTCAGTGATAGACTGATTATGTTCCATTCGGAATATTTCATAAGTATGCACTAACATGTTCACCTTAGTATTTTTCACTCGATCGGTACCCTCATGGGTAACTCCAAGTGTATCCCATATTTCTTTGGCTGAAGTGCAAGAGATATCCTATTGAATTCACTATGATCTAATGCACAATAAAGGAGATTTATTGCCTTAGCATTGATCTTGAATTATTTAACGTCATTTTCATCCCAATCCTCTTTGAGCTTTGGGATAGAAACACCATTAACCACAACCGAAGGAATATGTGGACCTTTATCAACTACTCTCTACAAGTTATAATCAATAGAATGCATATAAATTCTCATCCTAGTTTTCCAATAAGTATAATTTGATCCATTAAAAAATGGAGGTCTATTTGAGGCTTGTCTCTTAACTACGCTAGTACCAATAGGGGCTGCCATAGATCTTTACTCAAGGCGATAAAGCCTATAAACTGAGAACAGGGCTCTGATACCACTTCTAGCCTAGTAAGCAACTCAAGAGGGGGAGTGAATTGGGTCTCTAAAAATTAATTACTTGATGCAACGTAATAGTATGTAATCCAATCCAATAATTAATCAAGGTACTATGAATTCAAATGTAATGCTCTTAAGTAAATATGCAGCAGAAATAAAGAGCAATAATTGTAGGAGCAATATGAGGAGACAAGCAACCACAAAGACAAAGAAGTATGTGGTTTGGTGCCCTCCAATGCACCTACATCTACTCCCTAAGATCCCCTTAGGAATTCACTATAATCTCAATTGATTATAGTCGATTAGTTTTTCAGGCTCACTAATTAAAACCTGACTTGTTTTCAAAAGGCTCACAAGTCAAAATCTCACTTGGTTTTATGGGCTAACCAAGAATCTAAATGATTTTAAGGCTCACCACCTACCTCCCTTAATTTTTCGGGCTAACCAAGAATCTAATTAGTTTTCAAAGGCTCACCAATAACCTCCCTTGATTTTGCAATAAGCTAACCAAGAACCCGTACAACAAATAATAGTTTGAAGTAAAGAGAATAAAAGCTTTCTAATAAAAAGCGGGTATCTCTTTGAAGCTTTGTAGTTGTGATGCTTTCAACTTGATGAAGCCTCTTTGATTGCTCAAGAATGGTTGATCTTTAATGCTCTTGAAGACTCTTGATTGTTTGGGGCTTGCTTTTTGCTTGAGAGTGGTTGAACTTCAATGAATAAGAGTGAATGCTCTCTTTTTTTCTCTCTTGGATATTTCTATTTCATTTCCATGTCTTTTGATTTGATTTGAACCATATAAATACCTTTCCAAGGTCTCAAATCCAGCCTCTAGCCGTTAGACTCGAAAATCTAGCTGTTGGGGATGAAAAGAGACAAGTTCTGCCATTGAAAAACTAGCCGTTACTATTTCCAGAACTTCATGTGTCGACACCTCAAGCTATGAGTCGATACTTCAGGTTGACACTTGAACTTCTTGAGCCGACACCCAGTTCAAATATCTTCAATCTAGCTTTCTAGAAATCTCAGATGTGTCGACACTTCTTCAGGTGAGTCGATACTTTGAGTCGACACTTCATATCCATGTGTCGACACTTCTGCAGTTCATCATCTTCAGCAAGTTATGTGACTTAAAAATCTCAAGCGATGAGCTGATCCATGTATCGACACTTTGAGTCGACACATCAAGTCCATGTGTTGACACTTCAACCATGCCATCTGAAACTTTCTTTGCATACCGGCTTGAGTCGATACTTCACTGTCATATGTTGACACTTGGTGTCATGTGTCGATACTTTGAGTCGATACTTCACTGAGATCTTCACAAAAATACCTAAACTTGTGCTGAACCAAATTTGTATCTCACTCATGTATCCATTTAAGCAAACTTTGACTATCCAACCATTCTTTGACTAGATCTTTCATCTAAACTTGGCTTCTTCAATCAAATAAACTTTTATCAAATTGATGAGCACCATTTTTTATAAAAACACACTTCAAAGAAATTATTAGTACTCAACTTATACTAAGCATTTTGCTTATCATCAAAATCAATAACGGAGTCAACAAATATGAAGGAGATGAAGAACCCATAGAGTCATCTAACCAACTAGTAGTAGTTAGATGTATTCTGGCTCTAACCAAGAAGAATGAAGACTAGCGTAGGACTAATATCCTACAAACCTTTATTAAACTAGGGGACAAAGTTTGGAAGATCATCATAGATAGTGGGAGCTGTGTTAATGCCATCTCTACAAATGCTGTTAAAAACTTAGGCTTACCTACAGTATCACATCCTAGCCCCTATAAGGTATCTTGGATTGATGAAACATCTATTTCTATTAGGTTACGATGCCAGGTCCCAGTTCAAATCCAATCCTACCAAGAGAAACTATGGTGTGATATTTTTGCAATGGGGGTTAGCAGTATTATTTTAGGCAGACCCTGGTTGTATGACCATGATGCTACCCTTTTTGGCTGAACCAACTCATGTTCCTTTAACCACCATGGAAAGAGAATTATCATAAATTCGACCCCACCTAAGGACAACATCAAAAGAGGGTCTAGTAATTTAAGGGAGAAGGAACCAGGATTAAACCTAATTACTGCCAAAGAATTAGAGCACGAGATTATTGAGGGTTCACCAGTTTGGATTTTGACCACTAAGGAAGTTCATGACCAACCCTAGAAGGAATACCCTTAGGAGATTTTAGAGTTTTTGAAGGAGTTCATGTATGTGTTCCCTGAAGACCTTCCTGATCGCCTACCACCATTAAGGGACATACAACACGCTATAGATATAGTCCCAGGAGCTACCTTGCCAAATCTACCACACTATAGGATGAACCCTACAAAACATTTAGAGTTACAAAGGCAAGTAGTGAATCAAAGTCTAGGGAACTTGCCTAGATGTTTAGTTGGTGAGAATACTACAAATTAGGACCTATTGCTATCTAGAGCTGAGTTTGCATATAATAGTTCAGTTAACAGGTCCACTGGAAAAAGCCCATTTGAAATTGTCCATGAGTATATGTCAAGAAAGCCTTTAGACATTATTCCTGTGCCCATGCATGAATGCATTTCTGAGTCTATCGAGTCATATGCACATCATATTAAAGAATTGCATAAGAAAATAAGTAAAAAGATTAATGAGAGCAATAAATCATATAAACAAATGGATAATTCATGAAAAAGACTCAAAGAATTTGATGAAGGAGACTTTGTTATAATCAGGCTTCGACTTGAACAGTTTCCACCTGGAACCATGGAGAAATTATATGCCCATAGTGTAGGACCTTATAAAATAATTAAGAAAACTGGACCTAATGCCTGTGTACTTGAGTTACCACCTGAATTAGGTATTAGTTCAACTTTCAATGTTTCAAACCTTGTAGAGTATAAGGAACCAACGATGATACCTAGTGAGCCTTTTAGGCCTGATCCCATCCTTGAGAGTGAACCTACCCTTGAGTGTCCACCAGCCAAAATACTAGAACGGAGATATAGGATTGAGCAGATTTTGGATGACAAGATTATCGCTACTCAGAGTAAGGATTATCAACGTTACCTGGTTTGTTGGCAAGGATGACCTAAAACTGAAGATTCTTGGATCACTCGAGAAGATTTGCAAAAGATCAACTCAGACTTGCTAGAGCATTACCAGAGCCAAGTTGACCCATACTCAACAGGGTCGAGTTCCTCTCACCTTGGAAGAATTGGTGTGGACACCATGGCTAGAAAGAAATGACAGGTCAATTTTAGCTCCTTGTGGATCACCTGTGAATAAGCCCTAAACCCCAATTTCAATTGTGTCCTGTATATACAAGCCTAGTCAATTTTAATTTATATTTTGTCTTGTTATGCCTTAGTCATGTAATTTGGTCAAATTGGGTTCAAATTGATCAAGTTGGGATCAAGTTGGGCGAAGTTAGTTTCAATTGAGTTTTGTAATAAGTTAGAGGGTTCATTAGTATCTTGAATGCAAGCCAAGAAGGGACCCACTTCATGATGCCACATCATCTTGGATGCCTCATCTTGCCATGTCACCATGTCATGCCACGTCATCTTGCCATGTCTTCATGTCATGCTACACATCACATGCCATGTCATCTCCTTGGTTGGCCACATGAGTTCAATATGGATGTCATCAAGAGTCGAAGTTGATCCAATTCAAGAAGTCAAGATTCAAGGGAGTTTCATGTTCCAAGAATTTAAGAATTCAAGGAGTACTACAAATTCAAGATTTCATTATTATTCAAATTCAAGAATCCATCTTGGATGCCCAACTAAGGATTTATCTTGGCCGCCCATCATCAATTCAAACAAAAAAGCCATCGTGTGAAGAGAAGAGACCTTGCCGCCCACTTTATTTCAAGTGTTGTCTGAAAGGGATATGCCCTAAAAGCCAATCTATGTTGTATCTCCCAAACCATTGTAATTAACAATATTCTAATAAAGACATTATTTTTCATCATACGCTGTGTTTATTATTATATGATGAACCCCATTGATTAGGGCTATGACTTTAGGGTTATGATGAGATCATACCAGTGAGACCTAAAATCTTAAAACCTTAATCTAAAATATTCCTAGTCAAAGGAACCCTGAGTAGGGGATCAGGGTTTTTTCCGGTAAGACTAGCACATCCCATGTATACTGGAGAGGGTGACTGCTCTCATAGTCACTTGTGTATGATACTAATACTAGGATATGGGTGCTCATTAGAGAATGAGTTCACTGATATGATCCAACTTGAGAACATCTAATGGAGTATTAGCTACATGTCAATAGAAGGTTCTCATAGTGGGAGTGGTACAAGTAATCCTTTGACCTGAGACTGCCATAAGTACCTTATATACATGAACCCATGCTTTGGTTCAATCCTAATCATGACACTAAGTCATGCACAGGATTGATACTGGGAATGGTGAATTGGATATGAAGGTAATGAGTAGGTCAACAAGGAATCGATCACTCTTAGTAAGAGGAGATTGCATCTAGCTAGTTATCAATCAGATGATGATTCAGGGAATCTTTGATCAAAGTAAAGATATTAGAGATGGTTTCTAATATCAAGATAATTGAATCATCAATATAAGATTGAGCTAGAAACAGATATAATATTGGATTTGACATATATCCATATTCATAATTATATTTTGGGTGCAGGCTGATCGAAGGATTTAATTGTACGGTAACTTTCTACTGAAGGGTAGTTTTGGTATTTCACCAGAATTTCCATATCTTCCGGGTAGACATGACACGTTGCTAGACGTCAATCTTGTCTTGTGGGTTGATCAAATTTAATGATCATTTATTAGGAAGAGTCCTAATTGATCAAAATCAGGTAAGCCCGATTTGACCTAAATCGATTAGAAAGAGTTCTAATCAAATTAGGTCAACTTGTATTCGAACCCACTGCTGGCTAGATGTGGAACCCAATGGGTCTCACACTTAAGAGAATTGATCAAGGGTTTAAATTTGTAATTAAATCATCTTTGCATGATGACACTCTAGCAGGTGTTGCAAATCCTAGCTTCTATTCGAATTAGATTCGATTTAGGGTTCCGGATTGGTTCAATTTGTGTTCTAATTGGATCTAATTAGACCTTAATTGAGGTTATAGGGATTATGGCTAACCCTATTGGCTAACCATGTATCTAGGCTAGCCCCCCACCCGCCCCTTAGCATTTTCACGCCAAAAATGCCAAGAGTCCATGCGCTAATGGACTCTTGGCATGCCATTTGGAAGAGTCCATGGCGCATGGACTCTTGGTGCGCTCCCTAAAAAAATTCCGGTGTTTTATATGGGGCGGCTTTTCCTTCTCTCTTTTAGCGCCTCAATTGTCCCCCCTTGGATTGGAATCCAAGGGTTGATGTTTTTTTGAGAAAGGCAGAAAGCATTCGTTTCTTCCAGGTTGCACGAAATAACATCTCTTCAGAGATTAAAAGTTGCGACTCCTTTCTTTTAAAAAAACATCATGATTTTTCATTTAAGAATAGCCGTGGGATTTATCCGAAAGGTCGCGAGAAGGAAGGATGGGGCGTGAGAAAATGAGAAAGGGCGTGAGAAGTTTTTCACGAAGAGTTGTGTGGGCGCCTCTCTGAGATCTATTTAAGGGGTCAGGAAAATCAGAACTCGGTAATTTTTATTCTTCTTCCTCTCCTAAAGACTCTTTCTCTCTTTTCTTGTTCTTGCACTGTTTCTTTATAGAGTACACCTCTATCGAAACTCTGCTACTGAACAAGAACAAGAGCGAAAATCTCCGATGGTAAAGGAAAGAAGGAGTTCTATGTTTTGTTCTTTCTTTCTTACATTAAGACATTCTTGTCTTAATTTCTCCTCCAATTTAAGACAAGCCTAAATCCCCTTAGGACAAAGTCTTATCTTCAAGACAAGAGTGTCTTAGAGGGTCAAGGTCTTAGTGGAAGGAGGAGAAGAGATAAAAGAAAGGAAGGCAACCTCTTGTGTGGAAGAATTCCAGCCATAATCCGAAGAATTAAGTTCTAGGATGAAGAACTCAATAGGAGGAACCATTGGACAAGAAGATAGTGTTCTTGATCATTGCTCTGTGTGGATCACCATCGGAGGGCGAACACTTGAACGCCTGGTGAATTCAAATAGCCCGTTGATCTTCAAGTTTTAAGTCTTCATAAATTGGAATTAGCGATTACAGGCTGGTATTCTAATTCAATTTGCATAGAAATGTTTGTCTTCTTACATTCTAGTCTTATTAAGGAGTTCCTATTTTAGGATTTTTGGGCATATTAATTTAATTTTTGAAATTACCCTTCCACTGCGTTGCACCGGAATCCTACAGTGGTATCAGAGCCACCTTAATTAGGACTATAATCTATGATAGTTTGTATGCCACATCTTAGGATTTTTAAATCCTAATTTGTTACTACACTTAGCATATCTTTGATTGCATATATGTTTTGATGTATGCCACTAGTTAGGGTTTTTCACTCAAACCCTAATTATTATAGAGATATGTTTAGTTTTGAAGTCATCATACTGAAATAAGGTTGCCCTGGCATAATGGTGGATCCATTATGTGATAAATGGTTGTCCTAGTATGATGACACACTTAGCACATATTTGTTTATTTATAAGAGTGATATGTTGATTGTGATACATTCTATAAAGATGTGCTGGCAATTTATAAATCCCTCCTCTTAAAAAAAATATATATATATATATATATATTATATTAAGTCTTAGTATATTTAACTAATAAGCATCACAAGTCATAATGTACAATTGATCATTCGGTGTCTAGAAAGGTGGTTCTGGGAAGGTAAAGAGAATTGTGATTTTTAATTGGTTCCGTTGACTGACCTGGCCAATTTTTATTGGTGTCTAGGAAAGCAACGGGGGGACTCCCACATCTCTTCCACTTGCCTGGCCGATTTGATTAAATTTAAATCTTCACTAAAATGCTTAGTATTAAAAATACTATATATTGGCCTTCCTTCATGCTGGATCATTATTGTGTTATGAAGCGCATTAGGTTTGTTGTGTTATCTGCAAGACCTAATATGGTGATTGACATAATACTAGTCTAGTGCATAGATATGCTTACAGTATATTCAGTATAATGCTTTGTTGTGTTATCTTCAAGGGCATTATATTTGAGTATTGACTATATAGAAATGAAAGGGTCTTGACTTAACTCGAACATTATGGTTTGTTGTATTTTTTGCAAGACTAATAATGTTCTAGAGGCCAAGTTACTTCTTGAGAATTATATGAGATATAATTGGAAGAGTTTCCTACGTTTGAGCTTATAAAAGATTTGTTGTATTTTCTGCAAGATCTTTTATAAATTATTAGGATCTCAATCTCACTAAGAAAAATCGATCGGGGTTCTTCTCGATTATCATAGTGAGGGCTATGATTTTTTATAAAATAGTGGAAGACATAATTAAATTGAAGACCTAATTTAATTATGTAAGTCAATTCATGGTTGTTTGCTTATGTATTGTTCTTTATTAAATGTAGATAAATGTCATCTTCATTATCACTGTGAAGTATCTTAGATACCAACAAACAGACTGGTCCGAACTATGTGGACTGGTTGAGAAATTTAAAGATTGTGCTGAGTTCAGAAAAACTTTCTTATATTCTTGATACCCCTAGTCTTAATCCACTAGGGAATGATGCCACAGAGGAAGATATGGCCACATACAAAATGTGGCAGAATGACTCCCTTACTGTCAAGTGTATCATACTAGCCTCTATGACCAATGAGTTACAGAGACAGCATGAAAGCATGGATACTCAATCCATAATGCTCAATTTAAAAAGCTTTAGGGAGAACATAGCAGAACTGCTAGATATGAAATATCTAAATAGTTATTCCGTGCTAGGATGACAGAGGGAACATCCGTTCAGGATCATGTTCTGAAGGTAATTGACTTGATCACCAGATTGGGTCAATTAGGTTTTATCATGGATGGGGAATTGAATCAAGATTTAATCCTGCAATCACTCCCGGAGTCATTTTCTCAGTTTGTCTTGAATTATCACATGAACAAACTAAACACTTCGTTGCCTGATCTGTTAAATATATTAAAAACAGCGGAGAGCCACATAAAGAAAAAAAAGGCTCCACTTCTTATTAATAAGACCAATAAGAAGAAATCAGGCAAAAAGGGTTTTAATAGGACTCTAAACCCTAAGAGTGGTATCAATAAGAATAAGAAAGGAAAGAAGGCCTCCAAACAGTCAACCTATTTTTTTTGCGGCAAAGCGGAACATTGGAAAAGGAATTGCAAGGCTTACCTTGCAACCGTGAAGCCTGGTGCATCAGATGCGCCAAAAGGTATGTATGAGATACATGCTATATTGACATTAAATTCATCTATATCAAATACTTGGGTATTGGATACCGCTTGTGGTTACCATATATGCAAATCTTTGCAGGACCTCCATAAGCTTAAAGTATTGAAGGAAGGTGACTTCAATCTCTACGGTGCTAGTGGTGATATCATCCAAGCAGAAGCTATAGGGACCTATATTCTGAAGTTGCCTTCAGGGAAGATCTTGGAGTTAGAAAATTGTTAGTATATGCCTAAGATTATTAGGAATATTATATCTATTCCTTGTTATTAAAACAAGGATATGTAATGGATGTAACAAGCACTGGTTGCTCGATAATGTTATCTAATGAATTTGTTTGTTCTGGCATATTTAGCAATGGGCTCTTAACTATTTCTTCCAATGATAGTGTTTTTCATGTCAATAATAAAAGAAAAAGAGAAGACTTTAATGATACTTTACTTTGGCATCATCAACTTGGTCATGTTAATGAGTCTAGGATAAGCAAGTTATACAAGGAAAAATTCCTTGATCCTTATGAGTATGAATCATTAGGAACTTGCAAATCTTGTCTCATGGGTAAGATGACCAAGACTCCATTTACTGGACATGGAAAAAGGTCAACTGAGTTATTAGGACTTATACATACTGATGTATGTGGTCCAATGACAACTAAGGCCAGAGGTGGATACTCATATTTTATCACTTTTACAGATGATTTATCTAGGTTCGGATATGTGTATCTTATGAAACATAAATCTGAAGCCTTTGATAAATTTAAGGAGTATGAAAGTATGGTCGAAAAATAAACCGGGAAAAGTATTAAAGTTCTTCGGTCTGATCGAGGAGGAGAATACTTATCCACGAAGTTTTTAGACAATCTTAAAGTTAATGGAATTCTTTCTGAATGGACCCCTTCATATACACCACAGCTAAATGGTATAGCTGAAAGGAGGAATCATACCTTATTAGATATGGTACGATCCATGATGTGCTTCATAAATTTACCCATTTCCTTCTGGGGTCATGCCCTAGAAACTACTGTTTACATTCTGAACAAAGTACCTTCTAAATCCGTTGTTAGTACTCCATTTGAAATTTGGAGTGGAAAGAAACCGTATCTTAAATATTTTAAGGTATGGGGTTGTCCAGCATTATGGTTAAAAGAAATTTTTGGACATAAGTTGGAAACCTAGGAGGGACAAATGTCGATTTGTGGAAGTTATCATAGAGAGGGCCGAGGATATCTGTTTACCATCCAACTGAACAAAAGATTTTGTCAGCAGACATGCCACTTTTCTAGAAAAAAGTGTTTATTTTAGAAAAGGGCCATGGTAGAACTATTGAACTTGGAGAAGTACAAGAAACATAGATAGACAATCTCAATCAATAGACATATAGTTAGATCAGAACTAGAACACAAAACTCCTCCCCGTAGGTCTGATAGAGTGTCACGGGCACCTGAGAGGTAGGGTTTATTATTGAAAATAATGAAGCCCAAGTCATTCAAAAATGATGAACCTCTGACTATACGGAAGCTATCTTGAGTACTGATTCAGATAGATGGCAAGAAGCAATGGAATCCGAGATAGACTCTAGGTATGTCAACCAAGTATGGTCTTTGGTCGATGCACCAGAGGGTTTTAATCCTATGGGTGCAAATGGGTCTATAAGAAAAGATTGGGGCTGATGGCCAGTTGAAACCTATAAAGATAGATTAGTGGCAAAAGGTTTTAGACAAAAACAGGGAATTGATTATGATGAAACATTCTCACCTGTGTTGTCATGCTCAAATCAATTCGGATTTTATTGCTATAGCTATAGCAGCATACCCGATTATGAGATCTGGCATATGGATGTAAATACTGCATTCCTCAATGGTTTTCTTAAGGAAGAGTCTACAGGTCACAGCCATAAGGTTTATTTCAAAGAATAAACTAATCAAGTATGCAAGCTAAAGGAAATCCATTTGTGGATTAAAGCAAGCTTCAAGGAGTTGGAACATCCATTTTGATGAAACTATTAAAAGTTTGGTTTTCTCAAAAATGTGGATTGGATGAACCTGTGTTTATAAGAAGACTAGTGGGAGTGCCATAGTCTTCTGGTTCTGTATGTAGATGACATACTCCTCATGGGAATGATATCCTAATGTTACAATCAGTCAAGGTTTGGCTATCCAAACCAGTTTTCCATGAAAGATTTGGGAGAAGCATCCTATATATTTGGTATTAAGATCTATAGAGATAGGTCTAAGAGGATGCTAGGTTTATCCTAGTCTATGGTACATTAACCTAGTGCTGAAAAGATTCAGCATGGATGGAAGTTAAAAGAGGTTATCTTCCTATGAGTCAAGGCATACATCTTTCAAAAAGGATGTCCTAAGACACCTGAAGAAAGAAATAGAATGAATTCTATACCTTATGCTTCAGCAATAGGGTCCATAATGTATGCCATGTTATGTACTAGGCTTGATGTGGCATATGCTTTAGGCATTGTCAGTAGGTTCAGGCTGATCCAGAAGAGGATCATTGGAAAGCAGTTAAAAATATTCTTAAGTACCTGAGAAGGACTAAGGATATTTTCCTGGTTATGGTGGTTCTGATCTTAAACTAGAAGCTTATTCTGATTCTAGTTTCAATCAGACCTTGAGATAGCAAATCCATTTTGGGATATGTTTTACCCTAAATGGTGGAGCAGTGAGTTGGAAGAGTACCAAGCTGCAGACTGTAGCTGACTCAACCACGAGGCAGAATACATAGTGTCAGTGAAGCCGCCCAAGGAAGCAGTCGGATGAAGAAGTTCATCACAGAGTTGGGTGTTGTTTTTGAGATGAAAATCCAATGCCACTTTACTGTGACAACACTGGAGCTGTTGCTCAAGCTAAGGAACCAAGAGCTCATCATAAGTCCAAGCACATTTTGAGATGCTTCCATCTCGTCCACAGAAATAGTAGAAAGACAAGATGTCTGCATAAATAGAGTTGATACAAGAACAACGTAGCAGACCCGTTCACTAAGGCTCTACCACAGCGAGAGTTTGATCGCCACCTCGAGATATGGGATTAAGATTTAAAGGCGATTGGCTTAGTGCAAGTGGGAGATTGAAAGGGATATGCCCTACAAGCCAATATATGTTGTATCTCCCAAACCATTGTAATTGACAATATCTAATAAAGGCATTATTTTTCATCATACGCGTGTGTTTATTAGTATATGATGAACCCCATAGATTAGGGCTATGATTTTAGGGTTATGATGAGATCATACCAGTGAGACCTAAAGTCTTAAAACATTAATCTAAAATATTCCTAGTCAAAGGAACCCTGAGTAGGGGATCAGGATTTTTTCCGGTAAGACTAGCACATCCATGTATACTGGAGAGGGTGACTGCTCTCACAGTCACTTGTGTATGACACTAATACTAGGATGTGGTGCTCATTAGAGAATGAGTTCACTGATATGATCTAACTTGAGAACATCTAATGGAGTCTTAGCTACATGTCAATAGAAGGTTCTCATAGTGGGAGTGGTACAAGTAATCCTTGACCTGAGACTGCCATAAGTACCTTATGTACAAGAACCCATGCTTGGGTTCAATCCTAATCATGACACTGAGTCATGCACAGGATGATACTGGGAATGGTGATTGGATATGAAGGTAATGAGTAGGTCAACAAGGAATCGATCACTCTTAGTAAGAGGAGATTGCATCTAGCTAGTTATCAATCGGATGATGATTCAGGGAATCTTTGATCAAAGTAAAGATATTAGAGATGGTTTCTAATATCAAGAAATGAATCATCAATATAAGATTGAGCTGAAACAGATATAATATTGGATTTGACATATATCCATATCCATAATTATATTTGGGTGCAGGCTGATCGAAGGATTTAATTGTACGGTAACTTTCTACTGAAGGGTAGTTTTGGTATTTCACCAGAATTTCCATATCTTCCGGGTAGACATGACCGTTGCTAGACATCAATCTTGTCTTGTGGGTTGATCAAATTTAATGATCATTTTTAGGAAGAGCCTAATGATCAAACCGGGTAAGCCCGATTTGACCTAAATCGATTAGAAAGAGTTATAATTAAATTAGGTCAACTTGTATTCGAACCCACTGCTTGCTAGATGTGGAACCCAATGGGTCACACAATTAAGAGAATTGATCAAGGATTAAATTTGTAAATTAAATCATCTTTGCATGATGACACTCTAGCAGGTGTTGCAAATCTAGCTTCTATTCGAATTAGATTCGAATTAGGGTTCCGGATTGGTTCAATTTGGTTTCTAATTGGATCTAATTAGATCCTAATTGAGGTTTTAGGGATTATGGCTAACCCTATTGGCTAACCATGTATCTAGGCTAGCCCCCCACCCGCCCCTTAGCATTTTCATGCAAAAAATGCCAAGAGTCCATGCGCTAATGGACTCGGCACGCCATTTGGAAGAGTCCATGGCGCATGGACTCTTTGTGTGCTCCCTAAAAATATTCCGGTGTTTTATATGGGGCGTTTTTTTTCCTTCTCTCTTTTAGTGCCTTCAATTGTCCCCCCTTGGATTGGAATCCAAGGGTTGATGTTTTTTAAGAAAGGCAGAAAGCATTCGTTGCTTCCCGGTTGCGCGAAATAACATCTCTTCGGAGATTAAAAGTCGCAACTCCTTTCTTTTAAAAAAACATCGTGATTTTTCATTTAAGAAAAGCCATGGGATTTATCCGGAAGGCCGTGAGAATGAAGTATTGGGCATGAGAAAATGAGAAAGGGCGTGAGAAGTTTTTCACAAAGAGTTGTGTGGGCGCCTCTTTGAGATCTATTTAAGGGGTCAGGAAAATCAAAACTCGATAATTTTTATTCTTCTCCTCTCCTAAAGACTCTTTCTCTCTTTTCTTGTTCTTGCACTATTTCCTTTACAGAGTACACCTCTATCGAAACTCTGCTACTGAACAAGAACAAGAGCGAAAGTCTCCGATGGTAAAGGAAAGAAGGAGTTCTGTTTTTTGTTCTTTCTTTCTACATTAAGACATTCTGGTCTTAATTTCTCCTCCAATTTAAGACAAGCCTAAATCCCCTTAGGACAAAGTCTTATCTTCAATACAAGAGTGTCTTAGAGGGTCAAGGTCTTAGTGGAAGGAGGAGAGGAGAAGAGAAAAAAGAAAGGAAGGCAACCCCTTGTGTGGAGAATTCCAGCCATAATCCGAAGAATTGAGTTCTAGGAAGAATACTCAATAGGAGGAACCTTGGACAAGAAGATAGTTTTCTTGATCATTTCTCTATGTGGATCACCATTGGAGGGCGGACACATGGACGCCTGGTGAATTCAAATAGCCCGTTGATTTTCAAGTTTTTTAAGTTCATAAATTGGAATAGCGATTACAGGTTGGTATTCTAATTCAATTTGCATAGAAATGTTTGTCTTCATTCATTCTATTCTTATTAGTAGTTCCTATTTAGGGTTTTTGTGCATATTATTCAATTTTTGAAATTACCCTTCCCGCTGCGTTGCACCGGAACCCTAAAAATTGTCGCCCCAAATGGATGAAGCTCAAGAAAATATAAATGCCAAGGATTCTGATGCCAAAGGGGAATTCGAGAGGAGGTTGATGCCCAGGGAAGCCAATTCCAAGGACATTCTTTCCCTACCAAAATGAACTCAAGAAGTTTGAACCCTTACTTTTCTTGCTTGTAGTTCATGAGGGTCTATAAATACCACCCTCAAACCCCTTGTATTCAATTAGTTTTCATGAAATAAAGTTGAGATCTTCTCTTCAATACATTGCTATGAAAGCATCGAACTCCAAGAGTGAGAGGGCGTGAGGTCTTGGGTGTAAGGCCTAGTTATCCATCATCCATACATCCAAGAAACCCTAAATCCGCCATCCTTCCTTCTCTTCTTCTTTCTTCCAATATTTTCCACCATCCATGCCAACTAACCTTCTTCTTTTGACTAGTTCCAGGTGACGAAGATATGAAGTGAAGGTTTCTTTGCCTTGAAACCAACCTCGTTGAAGATCGAAACCTGAAGATCGATAATCTTGAAGTTCTATCACAAATCCAAGAGTGCTGAAATTGATCTACATCAAGAGAGCTTCAAATCTTCATCGGTAAGCAAAACCACTCCTAAAACTATTTAGTTCTAATTCTTGAAAGCATTAATCTTAGTTTGGGTGATTTCTTAATCATCAAATCCTATTTCCTTAATTAGTTTTGTGAATCTACATGCGGGTATCGACTAGTTGCATAGTTATTTCATCTAGGTTCTTTGAGTTATTTATTCTGAGAATTGCTGAAACTATTTGATCATTGATCATATTAAAAAGACTTTAGATTGTTAAAATTAGTTTTGCATCTCTCATCCTGTATCAATAACACTTACTTCTTAGCGGGTACTAGAATCCAATAGATTACACATGAGCCCGACTTTGGCTGGGCAACCCATGTGCATCTAAAGGTAGGTTCACAACCAATTACTTCTCAAAGCAATTTCTAGTAAATAATTTTTGTCCAAGGGTGCCAATCAATCAGCCTTTGGGCCTCCAATTGAAGGTCCTGGTTAGGTCTAACCATTAACATGACTGAATCAATGCTTCTATCTAATGAATGATCAAGCCTGACTTGGCCGACTAACTTGACCACTTGTTAAGATAGTTGCACTGAGCCATCATTATGAATGGCAATTCCACCAACTTGATGATCACCGATCTTTGGATCTGTCGATGATCAACCAACTAATGGACTCATTACCATCCACTTATGGGAGGCAAAGACTAGGTTATCCTATAACTTTGTCTTTTAAAGTACCTAATAATTTAAAGGATTTAATTCATTATGACTAATTAAGAGAAGACATGGACTTAATTAAGAAACCTCCCAACATCTCATAGAGGGGTTCATGATCAATTGGTCCTTGGGCACCTAATAACCAGTCATGACTGATTAACCTTAGTTGGCATGGGTTAACTCGAATCAACAAGTTATCCAATCAATTATGGTTCACACATTGGCCAGGTAAGTGAGATCAAGGGATGGGTTTTGCCAAGAAGCCTCTTGCATTTGACACCAACCTTGAGTTGGCCAGGAAAGAGTTAGCCCCAAAGAACTTGATCATGATATTAGACTTACCTTAGACACCAATTGGTTTACTGTTGACCCCATAAGTGATTTTGATGATAATCAAACATTGGAGCATGTACATTTATTTCTAACAACTCTTCAAGTGGTTTTACAAGTTTTTGTAGGATGATTTATTTGTTCAAACTTCAACTCCTACATCTTTACTTCTTATTTTGAGTTATGTTGTAATCTTGTTTTGTAAAGAAGAACCCAATGAAAAAGATAAGAAAATCTGGAAAAGGGTTACTTCTATGTTTGTGTGGTGCCTTAAGATTATTTTGAGTTGGTTTGTATAAAAAGTTCAAGAGTGTTGTCAAGAGTTTTCTTTTAAGTCTAATTGTAAAAATCCTAAAGAAGTAACTCGAGCCGACCCAGCATGATGAAGAGCCAACTCCACCTCATGGCACGCATCAAGGATTCCAGTATGCAGCAATCCGAGCTGACTCAAAGGTAACCGAGCCAACTCCAGTAAATCCGAGTTGACTGGAATAAGTCCGAGCCGACTCTTCTAGAGTCCAGTTTTGAAGTTTTCTGAGAACAAGCCATGTGAGCCGACTGAACTAGAAAAAGCCAACTCTGCCAGAATAAATTTTGAAGATTTGAGAAAGCAAGCCGACCTGAACTACAACGAGCCGACTCTTTCAGAGTAAGGATTTTCAAACCTGAGAAGAAAGAGCCGACCCAAGCTGAAGAGAGCCGACTCCTCGAGTTCAAGATTTTCAAAGATATAAGTTCGAGTTGACCCGAGCTATCAAGAGCCGACTCATCCAAAGTGATATTTTCACATCCTGAGACAAAGAGTCAACTGCACTGAAGAATTGGTGACTCGACCTATTGACTCGAAGGATCCGAGCCAACTTAAAAGAATCTGAGCCGACTCGAATATTACTTTCAGGTATCTAACAGCTAGTTCCATATTTTTTTTTTGAATGCCAAAAAGTGCACAAACGCTCAAACGGTCACAAATCACTTCCCAACGGTCCTCAATGGCTAGAACTACCTTAAAGTGATGGAAGACCATATATTTGAGGGTATGAACTTCCTTGAAGCAATTATTATTGAGTTCCTCAAAGTTAAGAAGCTTTATTGAATATCCTACCTACCAAAAAGCAAGAGAGCACAAAGAACATTCAAGTCAGTCTTCAAGTCTTCACCAACTCTGATCTGAAGCTTGAAGCACTTTGTAAAGAAGCCACTGATGTAATTAAAGCTTATTCAAGTGCATCCAAGTGGACTTCTCACAAGCTGCACCGGCAACTATTCGATTAATAGAGTTTGTCATTTATTGTTGCATTTATTTCAATCATTTTTGAATTGTTTGGGTTATTGGTGAGCCTGGTTGAAAAATAAAATAGGTTCTTGGTGATCCTTGATAAAACCAGTATTTGGTTCTTGGTGATCCTAGTAAAATCAAGTTAGGATCTTGGTGATCCTGTGAAAACCAAGTTGGGTTTCTTTGGTGAGCCTATTTTAAACCAAAGGGTGTTGAATTTTCTATGGTGATCTCGTTAAAACCAAAGTGTAGAGGTTTTGGATTGTGATCTTGTAAAATAATCCTACTATATTCGGGAGTGAATATAGTGGAGATCTAAGTGGTATCTGGGTAGAGGATGTAGGAGCTGGGTTGCTCTGAATCACTATAAATTTTGTGTGTTTGTGTTGTGCTTCTCTGATTTTATTTAGCTTCTGTAAATTATTATTCTACCACAGCACCTAACACTTTTAAAAAGATTTTAATCGCACATTATCTGCTTTAATTTTTAAATATCCAATTCACCACCTCTTGGGCAGCCACTTGTGCAACAACTGGTATCAGAGCAGAGTCTCTGATTACATTAGAGTAAAGATTGATGGCTCATCTAATGAGTACATCCTTGGCAGAAGGCCAATCAACCAATAGACCTCCATTCTTTACTGGCACAAATTATGCATACTGGAAAGCTAGAATGAAAAATTTATATTATGGAAGGTCATTCTATAGGTTCCATACATCTCCATGGTTAAAATTGATGGAGTGGATGTTCCAAAACTGAAGAGGATTAGAACGAATATGACATGAAAATGGGTGAGTTAAATGCCAAAGCAATGAACTTACTTTATTGTGCTTTAGATAGTAATGAGTTTAATCGAATTTTCATTTGCTCCTCAACAAAGAAAATTTAGGATAAACTTGAAGTGACCTACAAAGGAACTTCTCAAGTGAAGTTTTTAAAATTAATCTTCTTGTGCATATTATGAATTATTTAAAATAGAACCTAATGAAATAATCTCTGCCATATTTTCATATTTTACTGATATTATTAACGGCTTAAAAAGTCTTGGCAGGGTATATACCAACGCAGATCTTGTACAGAAGATTCTAAGATCTCTTCTAGACAAATGGGATCCAAAAGTGACTACTATCTAGGAAGCAAAAGATTTGAATACCTTATTGCTAGATGAACTGCTAGGATCTCTCATCACTCATGAACTGACCATGCAGCACAGAACTGAAGATGATCAAAAGAAGAAGAAATCAATTGCCTTCAAAGCTGTTATGGAGTCAAGAAAGGATGATGATCAGAAGAAGAATGCTCCTCTACAGAAAGCGACATGGAAGATGAAGACATTGTCATGGTCATTAGGAAATTCAGAAGGTTCTTTGGAAGACGAAAAGAAAGAAACTTTAGGAAATTCCACAAGAGCAAAGAATACAGCAAAGAAAAGGACAAGGAAAAAGAGAAGGAAAGAGAAGTGCCTACCTGTTATGAATGTAAAAAACCAGGGCACATTCGATCAGATTATCCATTACTGAAAAAGGGATTCAAGAAAAAGAAAAAGAGAGCTATGGTAGTGATGTGGAGCGATAGCGAAGCATCTCATCTACTGAAGAAGAAGAGACCACGAAATCTATGAATTTATGTTTAATGGGTCTTGAAAATTAGGATTGTCTTACAGCCCATAAATTAAAGAACAGATGGTATCTTGACAGTGGCTGTTCAAGGAACATTATGGGTGATAAGGATCAGTTCATCACCTACAAATTAAAGAAGGAGGATTGGTCACTTTCGGGGATAATGGCAAGGGGAAAATAATTGGAATCGGTCAGATCAAAAGAACCTCCTGTACTTTTATTAAAGATGTGCTGCTAGTAAATAAATTGAAGCATAATTTATTGAGTATTAGTGAACTTTGTGATAAAGGCTTCAAGGTTATCTTTTAATCATCTATGTGTATATTAACTAACTCTCTTGACTCTAGCAACAAATTCATTGATCATAGACTTGGAAACATCTATGTGGTAGATCTGAATGGTCTAGCCATGACCAGTAGTTCCAGTCTAGTAGTAATGAATGCTAAGACCAAGGAGTCATGCTTACTTTGGCATAGACGATTAGGTCTTGCTAGCATGCATACAATTGTCAAATTAATTTCAAAGAATTTAGTTAGAGGTTTGCTACATTTTAAAGTTGATCTTGATTATGTATGTGATGTTTGTTAATTAGGCAAACAAACTAGGGGGAGTTTTAAATCAAAAAATATTATTTAAACAACTAGATCCCTTGAGCTACTTCACATGGACTTATTTGGACTAAAGGACTACAAGCCTAGGAGGTATGAAATATGGTCTTGTAATTGTAGATAACTTTTCTAGATTCACATGGGTATTATTTATTGCACATAAAGATGAAATCTTTAATGTATTTCAAAAATTTCATAAGGTTTCAAATAAGAAAAATCTTTCTCTTATTTCTATAAGAAGTGATCATGGAACTAAATTTTAAAATCAATTTTTTGATGAATATTGCACTGAGTATGATATTGATCACAACTTCTCCGCTCGTAGAACACCACATCAAAATGGTGTTATAGAGTGAAAGAATAGAACTTTGGAAGAAATGGCCCGAACCATGTTGTAAGAAGGTAATCTTCCAAGGTACTTCTGAATAGAAACAGTGAACACTGCCTATTACATTTTAAAATGAGTTTTAATATGCCCAATTTCAAAGAAAACCCCTTATGAGCTTTGGAATGGAAAAAAACTAATTATTAATTACTTTCATGTTTTTGGGTGTAAATGCTTTGTGTTGAATAATGGTAAAGATAACCTAGGAAAATTTGATGCAAAATCTGATGAATCTATATTCCTTGGTTATTCACTACATAGCAAAGCATATAAAGTGTTTAATAAAAGGACTATTACTGTTGAAGAGTCAATTCATATTATTTTTGATGAAGCTAAACCATCACCATCTAGAAAAGATGAGTCCATAGATAATGATGCAAGTACACTATAAAAAGAAATGGAAGATCTAAGAATTCAAGACAAGCCAACTCAAGATGGAAATGAAGTAGTAAGCAAGGATCATATTGATTTACCAAAGGATTGGAGGTATGTAACTTCACATCCTAAAGATTTAATTATTGGTAGTCCTTCTCATAGTGTTAGGACTAGGTCTGCACATAGAGATGCACATGACTACCCAGCCTTTATTTCACAAATAGAACCACATAGCTTAGAGGAAGCTGAATCTGATCCAAATGGATGATGACCATGCATGAAAAATTAAACCAATTTGAAAGGAATAATGTTTGGACAATAGTTAGTAGACCTCTGGACCATCCCATCATACGAACCAAATGGGTCTATAGGAACAAACTAGACGAGAATAGTAAGGTTATGAGAAATAAAGCAAGGTTGGTAGCAAAAGGGTACAATCAAGAAGAGGGTATTGATTTTGGTAAAAGATATGCTCCCATAGCAAGACTAGAAGCTATTAGATTACTTCTTGCATTTGCTTGCTACATGAATTTTAAACTCTTTCAAATGGATGTCAAAAGTGCTTTTCTAAATGGATTTATTTATGAACAAGTTTTGTAAAATAGCCACCAGGTTTTGAAAATCATACATTTCCAAATCATGTATTTAAATTGAATAAGGCTTTATATGGTTTGAAACAAGCACCTAGGGCCTGGTATGATAGACTAAGCAAATTTTTACTTAAAAATGATTTCAAAAGAGGAAATATTGACAAAACTTTTTTCATTAAGAATAAAGGGAATGATATGTTAGTTGCACAAATTTACATTGATGATATTATATTTGATGCAACTAATGAAAATCTTTATGAAGAATTTGCTGAGTTGATGCAGGGTGAGTTTGAAATGAGCCTTATGGGTGAACTCAACTACTTCCTTGGATTACAAGTCAAACAAATGAAGGAATCTTTATAAGCCAAGTCAAGTATGTCAAAGAAATAATCAAGAAGTTGGCATGGAAACAAGTAAAAAAAGCTAGCACACCCATGAGCCCTACCTGCAGATTGGACAAAGATGAAAATGGATCTAATATTGACCAAAAGCTATATAGAGATATGATCGGATCCTTATTATATTTAACTGCCAGTAGACCTGACATCTTATATAGTGTATGTGTGTGTGCTCGCTTTCAATCAAACCTTAAGGAATCACACATGCTAGCTATTAAAAGAATTATCAAATATTTGAAAGGTACAAGTAATTTAGGTCTTTGGTATTCTAAAGAATCATCTTTGAATTTAATTGATTTTTCTGATGCTAACTATGCTGGTTGCAAAATTGATAAAAAGAGCACTAATGGTACATGTCAATTTCTAGGGTTGAATTTAATCACATGGTACTATAAGAAATAAAATTCCGTAGCATTGTCCACAGGTGAGGCAGAGTACGTCGTAGCTGGTAGTTGTTGTGCTCAAGTGTTATGGATTAAACAACAACTAAAAGACTTTAGTGTTACACAATCTAAAATTCCAATCAAATGTGATAACACAAGTGCTATAAATTTGACCATAAATCTTATTCAGCATTCAAGAACTAAGCACATTGAAATTAGGCACATTTCATAATAGATCATGTATTGAATAATGATATTATACTTGAGTTCGTGCTAACTGAAAACCAACTTGATGATATTTATACTAAACCTTTAAATTTTGATAGATTTGCAATTATTAGAAGTGAATTAGGTTTATGTGACCCACTCTAGAAACCTCCTTACAAACTTAAGGAAAAATTATCTAGGTGACCTCCTTATCTCACTTTTTTCTGTGTAAAAACACCATGAGTAAAGCCTAAAAATCACTTTTGTGCTCCCTTTGCTCGAGCTGACTCGAGCAGATGACTTATCAGTCAAGCTGACTCGGATATCGAGCCATCTCTTTTTAGTTCGAGCCATAGGATTTCTCATTCACTTTTCTATCCTCGACTCTACACTCTTCCCTCCGAGGAACCTTTCCAAAAGCTGCATCCTTCCAAAACAACTTTGGATCTCAGTGTGTTTGTGGAATGGCTCAAAAAAGGGCAGTAGGGAAGAAATCTCGACGGGAAACTAAGGAAGCTCCTCAGGAAAGAAGATCAAAATACCATGAAGATAGCTCTTCTCGAATTCCTCCTCGGTCGGATAAGAACCTAGCCCCGTCTCTCCAAGTCAACAAATTTCCTTGGGTATGCTGCCTATAACTATAGGTAGAAGAATTTTATTTGAATACCTTGAGGAAAGGGTAAATAGTTGGGGTTTTAATCGAAAATCAGGGCTGGCGGAATATGTGTTCTTTGGACATTAAAACTTATCCAAATCTAGTTAGAACTTTTTACGAGAACATGAGATTTGGAGAGAATTTCATTGAGTCTCTGGTCACAGGTAAAAGAATTCTTATACCTGAACAACTACTTGGGACTATCCTGGAAATGTCATTTGAAGGTATAGATTATTTGGTCTTAAAGGATATGACAAGAGCTTTACAGACTATACTAGTACAGATTAATGTTGATGAGATTAGAATCCTTAAAGCTAGCTCATTATCCATTGAAATGAGGTTACTCCAAACTTCATTAGTCGGATTTTTCTACCTAGGACATGTCAATTTGACTGGGTAAGTGAGCGAGACTTATGCTTTATGGAACTATTGATAAATGGAGATAAAATCAATCTTCCTGCTATTATGATAAGTTAGATGAAAGAGGCAATAAGAAAAGTGAAGGCATGTCTGCCTTATGGGATGATCATACTCTTTTCTTCCAGGCTGCAAACATTGATCTGTCAGGAGAAGATAGTAAAACCCTTCTGCACACTGACACTTATACAGCTAAAACCTTATAGAGGATGGGTTATTTGCTATCTAAGGGAACTTCGAAGAAGAAATCAGAAGCACCAGTCACTGAAGAACCAGAAGAAGAACAAGCTGAGATGGAAACTGGTGAAGGCACCTCAATTCCAATCCTTGAAACTCAGTCACAGCAAGGTTCACCAATTCAAACAGATTTTGATGCATTCATACCATCTATACTCTCATTGCTCTTCCTACTCCTTCTGATACTGCAATACCTGAACCTATTCCTACTACTGCTCCAAAACTGTTACCTAGGTGGCTATCCAAGAGGGGGTTGAATTGGGTCTTTTAAAAAAAAATTTAAACAAGTAATGTGCTATTTCAAAATCCTTTACAAGTGGTAGGTGCTATGATAATGTTATAGAATGCAGAAGCTAAACAAAGTAAAGAAAGCACAACACAAACATACCAAATTTATAATGGTTCGGAGCAACCCAGCTCCTACGTCCACTACCTAAGATACCACTTGGGATTTTCACTATATTCACACCTGAATATAGTTGGATTGTTTTATAGGATCACAATCCAAAATCTCTATACTTTTGTTTTATGGGATCACCAAAGAAAACCCAACACCTTTGGTTTTAACAGGCTCACCAAAGAAACCTAAACTTGGTTTTCATAGGATCACCAAGAACCTAAACTTTGGTTTTGATAAGGCTCACCAAAAATGTATTTGGTTTTTCAACCGGGCTCACACAATAACCCAACAATTCAAAGATTGAATTGAAAATAAATGCAATAATAAATGACAAACTCAAGTTGTCGGATAGTTGCCGGTGCAGCTCATTGGAAGTCCACATGAATGAACTTGAATAAGCTTTAATGACTTCAGTGGCTTCTTCCAAAGTTGATTCAAGCTTTAGATCAAAGTTTGTTGAGGGCTTGAATGTAGACTTGAATGCACTTGTGCTCTATCTCTTGTGGTTGGTTTGGATATTCAATGAAGCTCACTCTTCTTTTTGAACTCTCTTCACCTTAATTGCTTCAAGGTAGTTCAAATCCTTCAAATTTAAAGTCTTCCATCATCCCAAGGCAGTTCTAGCCATTAGACTATTGGGGAATGGTCTTTTGACTGTTGGAGCACTTTTTGGCATTCAAAAACAAATTCTGGAACTAGTCGTTAGATACCTGGAAGTGTCATTCGAGTTAGCTCGGATTCCTTCGAGTCGGCTCGGATCCGTCGAGTCGATAGGTCGAGTCACCATTTCTTCAATGCAGTTGGCTCTTTGTCTTAGGGCGTAGAATGTCACTCTGGACAAGTCGACTCTTTACAGCTCGGGTCGGCTCGAACTTGGATCTTGAAATTCTTGAACTCGAGGAGTCGGCTCTTTTCAACATGGGTCAGCTCTTCTTCTCAGGTTTGGAAAACCTTACTCTAGAAGAGTAGGCTCGTTGTAGTTCGGGTCGGCTCACTTTCTCAGGCTTTTGAAATTAGGTCTGGCAGAGTCGGCTCTTTCTAGGTCAGGTCGGCTTGCCTGGCTGTTCTTAGAAAACTTTTAGGAAATGGACTCTGGAGGAGTCAGCTCGGACTAATTCCAGTCGACTCGGATTCATTAGAGTTGGCTCGCTTTCCATCAAGTTGGCTCGGATTGTTGCGTTCCAGAATCCTTGCTGCATGACAGTAAGCAGAGTCGGCTCTTCTATCTTGGGGTCGGCTCGAGCATCTTCTTCAGGATTTTTACAATTTCAACTTAAAGAAAACTCTTACCAACTCTTTTACAATTTCACACAAACCAACTCGAGGCAAAATCTAAGGCTCACACACACTTATAAAAGTAACCCTTTTACTTGATTTTTCTTAGCATTTTCACTAGGTTCTTCTTTACAAAAATACTTACAACACAACTCAAGCAAGAAAAATAAAATGTAGGAGTTGAAGTTTGAACATGTTTATACATCCTACAAAAACTTGTCAACACTTGAAGAGTTGTCAGTAATAAATGTACATGCTCCAATGTTTGGTTATCATCAAAATCACTTATGGGGTCAACAATCTTTCCCTTTTTGATGATGACAAAATATTGGGCATGAAAAATCAGTATAAATTTTACAATTACTTGTATAATAGCATTTGCAAAAATATGTGAACAAGTAAAGCAAGTTTACTTCTATTAGTGCCAAACAATGAGAGGAGAATTAGGGCATAGAGAGATAATCTCCCCTCAATAAACTACTCCATGTTTTGGCAAACTTTTCATCCCTTTTTTATATTTCAAAGCTCTCAGCTTTTATTAACAGAGCTAACAAAAGTTAAAGTTTAAAACATTATGTGCCAGAGTCATTATGTATCAGAGTTTGTAAAAAAATTGTAATTCAAAGCTTTAAACATTATCAGTGAGAACTTAAAGCATCAGAGTTTAAAGCATCAGAGCTTGGAATATCAATAGAGCTTGGAATATCAATACATTTGAAATATCAATACATGTTCTTTTTACGTATCAGAGCAAACATATAGCACATGTGTATCAAAGTTTTATCTTTTTCATGCAATACTTTCTCCCCTTTTTGTCAATTAATCAAAAAGGTGATTCAAATAAGGCTTAGATTTTAAAATAGATTGAGAAAGTCTTTAATATTTGTTTGAGATAATTTCACTTTCTCATATTTATCTTGAAATTCTAATTAAAAATTAATCAATGTAGGAGCAATCAACCATTCAATTCATAGAGAAGAGTTTGTGAAGCAAAATATATACTTCATTCCATTCCAGAAGTTCAGTATAAAGTGTAAAAAAAATAATAGAATTAGTCACTATCTATATTCATGCTAGGGTTTGAAGAAGTTGTTCAGGGATTTCAATTCCAGGAGGTAAAGAAGCTATAGGATCAATGAATTGTGGAATATTATGAGATCCAAGTGTCCTAATGTGTGGGTAGGTTGTCTGGATGGCTTGAGTGACTAGGAACAGATATAGAAGTAGTTTTGAGAGCAGCTAGAATATCTTAATTTTGCCCATCATCCTCCATAGAAAGCAATTCATTGACTTCAATTCAGCTTCAACTTTTATCACACTTCTAGAAGCTGCCAATTCTTCCATTCCTTCTTTAATTAGTGCCACTTCCTTGTGTAGAGTAAGCATTTTCGAAGCCTGGACATTAGCAAAAGCTTATGCAGATCTTCTTAGCCTTCCAAATTCACTTCTGATTATACCTATGCCCTTGGTATAATCCTCTTCCATTTTCTTTCCTGCCTCAAGAGATCCCATTCTGACTCTTAAGTTATCCATTTCTGTTCTGTATGCTTCTAGAATTTGTGTGACTGAATTTTGGTTGAATCAGAACTGGATGCTATTAATTAGAGTATTGGTTGGATATCACTTGCGGTTTTGGAGTTCTCAAGAATATCAATTCTTTTTTTCAAACTATCTAATTGTTCTCAAAACTAGTTTATCTTATTATCAACAGATCTTTGAAATACTTCAAACGTTTCACTCATTGAAGACTTGATGGACTCAGTCATATTGTTCATCTATTGTGCCAAATGTCTTGTATACTTGAAGTATCCAAAGTAGGAGCATTAGCAGCTTGACTTTGGCTCAGAATGTCAGCAGCCTAATCAAATGTGGGTGTGCTGTAGGGCATATCAAGCAAGCATGAAATATCTGGGAAGGAAATATCAAACTCCATCTGAACTGGAGAGTCATGCTGTGGCTGATGCTCACGGATGTGTGAAGTAGTACCTTCACCAGCCTCTTCTTCTCTCTGTTCCTGGACTTCTTTAGTTCCTTCAATTATAGAAGAGTCAGATTTCTTCTTCCAGGTACCATCAGTCAGTAAGTACCCCATTCTTTGAAAAGTCTTTGCTATATAGGTGTCAGTGTGAAATAATACCCTGTTATCTTCTCCTGTTAAGTCAACATTAGCTCTTTGAAAAAGGATTGTGAGGACCATTCCATATGGCAGGCAGGCTTTGACTTTCCTAACTGACTCTTTCATTTGGCGAATCATAATTGCTGGTAAATTAATTTTCTCGCCAATGATTAGGAGTTCCATGAAGCACATGTCCCTTTCACTCACCCAGTCAAATCGACCTATTCTGGGTAGGAAAATATGACTAATGAAGTTGTGTAAGATTCTCATTTCAATTGATAGCATATTTGCTTTAAGAATCCCTATCTTATCAATTTCAGTCCTTTCCAAAATAGTTTGCAGAGCCATGGATCTATCCTTTAGTACAAGATACTCAATTCCTTCAAATGTAATCTCCAAGATACTTCCTAGGATCTCAGTAAATGATTATTCTTTTTCCTTTGACTATAGACTCAATAAAATTTTTCCCATATCTCAGATTCTCGTAGAACATTCTAACAAAATTAGGATATGTCTTAACATCCAATGAACATAAATTTCTCTAGCCCTGGTCCTCAATTAAATCCCCAATCACAAAACTAATTTCTTTAAGATATTCAAAAAGAATGCATCGGCCAGAGGTGACAGTTCTCATACCTAGGGATCTTTGCTGGCTAGGAGAAACTAGGCTACCTTCCTCTTCTGACTGAGGTTCATTTCGAGGAGCAATATCTTCATGGAATTTGCTTCTCCTTTCCTATGGAGCTGCAACAACACTTCTGCTAGATTCTTCCCAACCGATCTTTTGGTGCCATTCCAAGGAAATTGGGTTTAAAGTAGTTTTGGGGAAGTTTAAAGTGATTTAAAAAGTTTTTAGGAGGGAGCTGACGAGTGTTTGGAAGTAAAAATGTCACATACAAAACCCTACAGCTCGAGTTAAAAGAGACGACTCGACATCCTAGTCGGCTCGATCAACTAATCATCTGCTCGAGTCGGCTCGAGCAGAGGGAGCACAAAGATATATTTTTGTATTAATCCAATCCCCAAGAGATTTAGGATTGAATTAGAAGGTTGTCTAGATGCATTATCCTTAGAGTTTTTGAGAATTCTTTTAGATGGGATCATATAATCCTAATTTAATCAATGCAAACTTGTCTAAATCTAATGGTTTTATACAAATATTAGCAAGTAAATTTTTCCATAGGTATATTTCAAGAATAATAATATTGTTCAAAACATGCTTTCTTATTGAATGGTGCCTAAATTTTGTTATATTTAGTTGAGAGAAATTTAGTGCAAACACATACACTGTAAAATATGTAAGGCCTCTTGCTATCAAATATAAAACAAGATCCGATCATACCTCTATATAGCGTTGGATCAACATGGTATCCATTTTTATCTTTGTCTGACTTGCAAATAGAACTTATTGGTGTGCTAGCCTCTTTGTTTGTTTCCATACCGAATTTTTTGATGAATTCCTTGATGTACTTGGTTTGACTTATAAAGATACCTTCTTTCAGTTGATTGACTTGTAAGCCAAGGAAGTGGTTGAGTTCATCCAAACCTGAACTAACTCAGTACATCCCTTTACAAAAAGTCTTCATTAGTTATACCAAAGATAGTATCTTCAATGAATTATTTGTACAATTATCATATCATTTTCTTCAAAACATTTTCAAGTAATAACATGCTTATGCCAAGTGCTAGATGCTTGTTTCAAACCATGTAAAGTTCTGTTCAATTTAAACACATGATTTGGAAAAGCAAGATTTTCAGAATCTGGTGACTGATTTACCAAAACTTTGTTCAGGACTAGAAGAACTTTTGAGATTTGTTTGAAATAGTTTAAAGTTCATGTAGTAGGCAAGTACAAGGAGTAATCTAATAGTCTCAGGTTTTGCTACCAAAGCATAGGTTTCATCAAAATCTATGTCCTCTTCTTGATTTAATTCATTTATTACCAAACATTTTCATTTGATGTGTTTATATTGATCCATCTGGTTTAGTTCATCATGCATGGCCAATATCTAGTAATGATCATTTTTAGCTTTTTCTAAACTTTGTAGTATAATTTGAGATATGAAGGCTAGGTAATCATGTGCAGTCCTATGTGATGATCTAGTCCTTATACCTTGAGAAGGATCACCAATAATTAATTCTTTAGGATGTGAAGTTACATACCTCCGTTCTCTTAGTAGATCAGTATGATCCTTGCTCACCATTTCACTTCCATCTTGTGCTATTTTGTCCTGGATGTTTAGATCTTCTATTTTTTTTTGTAGAGTACCTGCATGATTATCTATGCACTCATCTTTTCTAGATGGTGAAGGGTTAGCTTCATCAAAAATAACATGAATTGACTATTCTACAGTGAGAGAGCTCTTGTTAAACACTCTGTATGCTTTGCTATGTGATGAATAACCAAGGAATATAGATTCATTATATTTTGCATCAAACTTTCCTAGGTTATCTTTGCCATTATTTAATACAAAGCATTTACATCCAAAACATGAAAATAATTAATATTTGATTTTCTTCCTTTCTAGAGCTCATAGGAGATTTTCTTTGAAATTGGTCATATCAAAACTCGGTTTAATATATAACAAGCAGTGTTCACGACTTCTGCCCAAAAGTATCTTGGATGATTACCTTCACATAACATTGTTCTAGCTATTTCTTTCAACATCCTATTTTTTCTCTCTACAACACCATTTTGTTATGGTGTTCTAGGAGTGGAGAAGTTGTGATCAATGCCGTGTTCAGTGCAATATTCATCAAATAATTGATTTTGAAATTTAGTTCCATGATCACTTCTTATAGAAACAACAAAGAAAGATTTATTCATTTGAAACTTTCTTTTGAAATTTTTGAAATACACCAAAAGTTTCATCTTTATGTGCAATGAATAATACCCATGTGAACCTAGAAAAGTCATCTACAATCACAAGTCCATATTTCATACCTCCTAGGCTTGTTGTCGTAGTTGGTCTAAATAAGTCCATGTGAAGTAGCTCAAGGGGTCTAGTTGTTGAAATAACATTTTTTGATTTAAAACTCCCCCTAGTTTATTTGCCTAATTGACAAGCATCACAAACATAGTTAAGATCAACTTTGAAATGTGGCAAGCCTCTAATTAGGTTCTTTGAGATTAATTTGTCAATAGTATGCATGCTAGCGTGACCTAATCGTCTATGCCATAATAGACATGACTCCTTGGTCTTAGCATCCATGGCTACTAGGGTGGAACTACTTGTCATGGCTAGATCATTTAGATCTACCATATAGATATTTCTGAGTCTATGGCCAATGAATTTGTTGCTAGAGTCAAGAGAGTTAGTTATTATATACATAGATGGTTCAAAGATAACTTTGAATCCTTTATCATATAATTGACTAATACTCATTAGATTATGCTTCAACTTATCTTCTAGCAATACATCTTCAATAAAAGTACAAGGGGTTAACTTGATCTTACCGATCCAATTATTTTTTCTTTGCCATTATCTCCAAAGGTAACCAATCCTCCTTTCATTTGTAGGGTGATAAATTGATCCTTGTCACCCGTCATATGCCTTGAACAGCCGCTGTCAAGATACCATCTTTTTTTTAATTTTTGGGCTACAAGACAATCCTGCAAAATAGTCAAGGAGTGATTTTAGGTACCCAAGCTAACTTGGGTCCTTTCAGGTTAGCAGCATTGGTTCCTTTTGTAACACAAATGGTTCTACACTTTAATGCATTATTCATGGAACTTTTCAAAGAATTGCATTGGAAAGATTTATGGCCAAATCTATGACATGCATAACAGATAATTTTATCATTTTTGAATGATGCATGCTTTGAAACTATAGCAGAAGTAGAAACAGAAATACTTGAATTGAAAGATTTTTGCATAGTATTTTTAGGAACATATTTCAAGTCATTTGTAATTGATTTTGATGAAAAAGCTTTTTCAAATTTAGATTTTGAAGCTGAAGCTTTTGATGATACAAACTTTGTTGCAAAAATCCCTTTAGCTCTTAAAGCATTAAATTCAATTCTAACATTACTTTTAGAGTCTTTTGTGCTTTCAAAATTAGGTCAAGCTTATTTGAACTCAAGGTCAATTTTTCTACTAAAGTTTTAAATTTTCAACCTCCTTTTTTAAATCAATATTTTCGGCAACTAAAACATTGTTTGTCTCATATAAAATAGTTTTTTGATTGTTCAAGACTATAACACTTTCTGAAAGGTTATCCAATTTTCTTTGCAAAATATTATTCTTTTCAAAAATTTCATCCATATCTTTTAATAAAACATCATTTTGTTTCTTTAAGGACTTGATTTTAATTCCAGCTTTCTAGAATTCGATAAGTAAATCATGAAATGCTGAACTCAGTTCATCATAAGTAAACTCAATTTGAAGCTTAGGGGATGATACCTCGTTCTTGAGACCCATTAAACAAAGATTTGCAGATTTCGAAGCCTCTTCATCTGCAATGGATGAGGATGCTTCGCTGTCACTCCACGTTGCTACTATTGCTTTTTTTTTCTTTTTCTTAAGTCCTTTTTTCAATAATGGACAGTCTGGTCTGATGTGCCCTGGATTTTTACACTCATAACATGTGGGGGCACTTCTCTTTCTTTCTCCTTTTTCTTGTCCTTGTCCTTACTGAACTCTTTGTTCTTGTGAAAGTTTTTAAAATATCTTCCTTTTATTCTTCCCAAGAATTTTCTGAATTTTCTTACGACCATAGCAATGTCTTCATCTTCCATGTCACTTTCCATAGAGGAGCTTTCTTCTTTCGATTCTTTATCCTTTTTGGAATCCATAGCAGCTTTAAAGGTGATCGATCTCTTTTTCTTTTGATCATCTTCAGTTTGATGCTGCATGGTCAGTTTATGTGTGATGAGAGATCCTAGCAATTCATCCTGCTGCAATAAGGTGTTCAAATCTTTGCTTCCTGGATGGCAGTCACTTTCGGATGCCACTTATCCGGAAGAGATCTTAGAATTTTTTGCACTAGATCTGCAATAGTATATACCCTACCAAGACTTTTTAGGCCATTAATAATATCAGTGAATTATGAAAACATTGCAGATATTATTTCATTTGGTTCCATCTTAAACAATTCATAACTATGTACAAGAAGATTAATCTTAGAATATTTCACTTGAGAAGTTCCTTCATGGGTCACTTTGAGTTTATCCCAAATTTCTTTTGCTGAGGAGCAAATAGAGATTCGATTAAACTCATTACTATCCAAAGCACAATATAAGAGATTCATGGCTTTGGCATTTAACTCTCCCATCTTCATGTCATGTTCGTCCCAACCCTCTTCAGGTTTAGGAACATCTACTCCATCAATTTTAACCATGGGAATGCAAGGACCCTTTAGAATGACCTTTCACAACTGAAAATCAACAGCTTGAATATAAATCTTCATTCTAGCTTTCCAATATGCATAATTTATGCCAATGAATAGTAGGGAGGTCTGTTTGTTGATTGGCCTTCGGCCAAAGACGTACTAATGGGATGAGCCATCAATCTTTACTCTAGTGTATTCAGAGACTCTGCTCTGATACCAGTTGTTGCCCAGGAGGCTACCCAAGAGGGGGTTGAATTGGGTCTTTTAAAAAAAAAAATTAAACAAGTAATGTGCTATTTCAAAATCCTTTACAAGTGGTAGGTGCGTGTGATAGTGTGATAAGGTTATAAAATAAGAAGCTAAACAAAGTAGAGAAAGCACAACACAAAAAGACCAAATTTATAGTGGTTTGGAGTAATCCAGCTCCTACGTCCACTATCCAAGATACCACTTGAGATTTTCACTATATTTATACCCGAATACAGTAGGATTGTAAAACAGGATCACAATCCAAAACATCTACACTTTGGTTTTACAGGATCATCAAAGAAAACCCAACACCCTTTGGTTTTAACAGGCTCACCAAAGAAACCTAAACATGGTTTTCACAGGATCACCAAGAACCTAAACTTTGGTTTTGATAAGGCTCATCAAAAATCTATTTGGTTTTTCAACCGGGCTCACCAATAACCCAACAATTCAAAGTTTGAATTGAAAATAAATGCAATAATAAATGATAAACTCAAGTTGTCGAATAGTTACCAGTACAGCTCATTGGAAATCCACTTGAATGCACTTTAATAAGCTTTAATGACTTCAGTAGCTTTTCCAAAGTTGATTCAAGCTTTAGATCAAAATTGTTGAGGGCTTGAATGTAGACTTGAATGCAGTTGTGCTCTATCTCCTGTGGTTGGTTGGATATTCAATGAAGCTCACTCTTCATTTTGAACTCTCTTCACCTTAATTGCTTCAAGGTAGTTCAAATCCTTCAAATTTAAAGTCTTCCATCATCCCAAGGCAGTTCTAGCCATTATAGAACGTTGAGAAATGGTTTTTTGATCATTGGAGCACTTTTTGGTATTCAAAAATAAATTCTAGAACTAGCCGTTAGATACTTGGAAGTGTCATTCGAGTCAGCTCGGATTCCTTTGAGTCGACTCAGATCCGTCGAGTTGATAGGTTGAGTCACCATTTCTTTAATGTAGTCAGCTCTTTATCTTAGAGCGCAGAATGTCACTCTGGATGAGTTAGCTCTTTACAGCTCGGGTCGGCTCGAACTTGAATCTTGAAATTCTTGAACTCGAGGAGTCGGCTCTTTCAGCTTGGGTCGGCTCTTCTTCTCAGGTTCGGAAAACCTTACTCTGGAAGAGTCAGCTCGATGCAGTTTTGGTCGTCTCGCTTTCTCAAGCTACTGAATTAGTCTGGCAGAGTCGTCTCTTTCTAGGTCGGGTTGGCTCCCCTGGCTGTTCTCAGAAAACTTTAAGAAAATGGACTCTAGAGGAGTCGGCTCGGACTGATTCTAGTCAACTCGGATTCATTAGAGTCGGCTCACTTTCCATTGAGTCGGCTCGGATTGCTGCGTTCTAGAATCCATGCTGCGTGCCAGTAAGTAGAATCGGCTCTCCTTATCTTGGGGTCGGCTCGAGCATCTTCTTCAGGATTTTTATAATTTCAACTTAAAGAAAACTCTTACCAACTCTTTTATAATTTCACACAAACCAACTCGAGGCAAAATCTATGGCTCACACACACTTATAAAAGTAACCCTTTTACTTGATTTTTCTTAGCATTTTCACTGGGTTCTTCTTTACAAAAATACTTACAACACAACTCAAGCAAGAAAAATAGAAATGTAGGAGTTGAAGTTTGAACATGTTATACATCCTACAAAAACTTGTCAAACACTTGAAGAGTTGTCAGTAATAAATGTACATGCTTCAATGTTTGGTTATCATCAAAATCACTTATGGGGTCAACACATCTCCTGTCCATCATGTTGATATTACAGAGTAGCTTAACAAATTTGTAGAAGGTTTATTAAATTCTTTTGGATCCATGATTAATGATCTAAAAGCTAAAGTGGATCAAAGTCTTGATGAGTTTAGGGAGGAATTGAATTGATTCAGTAAAAAAAGGTGTGGGAAACATGGAGAAAAGATTAAGAAGGGAGGACAACTACACAGAAGATTTGGAAATTCTCAGAGGTAAACTAGAAAGTCTAAGAGAATCAGCCGAAGCCTTTGCAAATGTCCAAGCCTTTGAAATTCTTTCAATGCAAAAAGAAGTTATAGAAATAAGAGTCTTAATGGAGAAACTGTTTACTTCTAAGAATACAAAGAAAATTAAAGCTGAATTGAAAACCATTAACAATTTTTTATGGAAGCGGATGACTAAAATTGAAGACCTTCAAGCTGCTTAGAGGGTATCTCCTTCAGCCCCACTAGATCCTACTCATATTTCCTCTAGACCTGCTTCTTTTGCTGGTCAGTCTGTTTCCTAAACAGCTAGCTCCTCATTTTAGGCCATAGGGATCCTATACTACTCCACCATGTTATGTCTTGGATCCTGACCCAATTGCCTCTATGCCTCCAGGCATCAAAATTCCTAGTCGTTCTACAGGCCCTCAAGTAGACATAGAAAGTGACTAGATGTATTGTCTTTCATTTTGAACTTTGTACTGAACATCTTTGAAATGAAATGAAAGTTTGAATTTTGTTTATCAGTTACTCTGTACTTATATCCTTGATATAACTATGATACATTTTAATTAGAATATCAAGATGAATGTGAGAAAGTGAGATTATCTCAAACAAATTTTAAATACTTTCTCACTCTATTTTAAAATCTGAGCTTCATTCTAACTTCACCTTTTTGATTGATTAACAAAAAGGGGGAGAAATTTATGAAGATATTGCATGAAAAGGATAAGATGTGTTTAAGATGTGTTCATGTTTACATCTTTGCTCAGACACATAAAGCTTGAAAAGGATAAAACCTATTTGCTAATGCTCTTATACATTACATGAAACACAATATGCCTTAACTCCATTAAGCTCTGATACATATTGTTGAGCTCTGGTACACATTGTTTCAAATATTATAAGCTCTGACATATAATATGCTTTGATATATAATATTTGAAACTTTGATACATAATGTTTTAAATGTTTCAAGCTCTGATACAATGTTTTAAGCTCTAATACATAAAGTGGTATCTTAAGAACTTTTGGGCTTTGAACTTGCATAGAAAGCGTGTTAAAACATGGAGTATCTTATTGAGGGGGAGATTACCTCTCTCTGCCCTAATTCTCCTTCCATGGTTTGACACTAATTAAAGTCAATTCATTTTACTTGTTTATACATTTTTACAAATACAACTATACAAGTAAATCTATAAATTTAAAGGTTTATCTTACTTTTTTATGCCCAGTGTTTTGTCATCATTAAAAAGAGGAAGATTTTTGACCCTACAAGTGATTTGATGAAAACCAAACATTGGAGCATGTACATTTATTTCTAACAACTCTTCAAGTGGTTTTACAAGTTTTTGTAGGATGATTTATTTGTTCAAACTTCAACTCCTACATATCTATACTTCTTGTTTTGAGTTGTGTTGTTATCTTGTTTTGTAAAGAAGAATCCAATGAAGAAGATAAGAAAAATCTGAAAAAGGGTTACTTCTATGTGTGTGTGTGCCTTAAGATTATCTTGAGTTGGTTTATGTAAACAGTTCAAGAGTGTTGGCAAGAGTTTTCTTTTGAGTCTAATTGTAAAAATCCTAAAAAAGTCACTCGAGCTGACCCAACATGATGAAGAGCCAACTCCACCTCATGGAACACATCGAGGATTCTGGTACGCAGCAATCTGAGCTAACTCGAAGGTAACCGAGCCGACTCCGGTAAATCCAAGTCGATGAATAAGTCCGAGCAGACACTTTTAGAGTCCAGTTTTGATATTTTATGAGAACAAGCCAGGCGAGATGACCCGAACCATAAAGAGCTGACTCTGCCAAAATAAATATTGAATACCTGAGAAAGTGAGTCGACCCGAACTGCAATGAGCTGACTCTTCCAGAGTAAGGATTTCCGAACCTGATAAGAAGAGCTGACCCAAGCTGAAGAGAGCTGACTCCTCGAGTTCAATATTTTCAAAGATATAAGTTCGAGCCGACCCGAGCTATCAAGAGTTGACTAGTCCAGAGTGATGTTTTCACACCCTAGGATAAAAAGCCAACTACACTAAAGAATTGGTGACTCGACCTATCAATTCGAAGGATATGAGCCGACTCAAAGGAATTGAGCCGACTCGAATATCGCTTTCAGGTATCTAATGATTAGTTCCAAAATTTTTTTTTGAATGCCAAAAAGTGCTCCAACGGTCACAAATCACTTCCTAATGGTCCTCAACGGCTAGAACTACCTTGGAATGATGGAAGACCCTATATTTGAGGATTTTGAACTTCCTTGAAGCAATTATTAGTGAGTTCCTCAAAGTTAAGAAGCTTTATTGAATATCCTACCTACCAACAAGCAAGAGAGCACAAAAAGCATTCAAGTCAGTCTTCAAGTCTTCACCAACTCTGATCTGAAGCTCAAAGCACTTTGTAAAAATGCCACTGAAGTAATTAAAGCTTATTCAAGTGCATCCAAGTGGACTTCTCACAAGTTGCACCGATAACTATCCGATAAATAGAGTTTGTCATTTATTGTTGCATTTATTTCAATTAATTTTTGAATTGTTTGGGTTATTGGTGAGCCCAGTGAAAAACCAAATTGGTTCTTGGTGAGCCTTTGATAAAAACCAAGTGTTTGGTTCTTGGTGAGCTTTGATAAAAACCATGTGTTTGGTTTTTGGTGATCTCGGTAAAACCAATTAGGTTCTTGGTGATCCTATGAAAACCAAGTTTGGTTTTTTTGGTGAGCTTGTTTAAAACCAAAGAGTGTTGTGTTTTCTTTGGTGATCCCATTAAAACCAAAGTGTAGAGGTTTTGGATTGTGATCTTGTAAAACAATCCTACTGTATTCGGGTGTGAATATAGTGGAAATCCTAAGTGGTATCTTGGATAGTTGATGTAGGAGCTGGGTTGCTCCGAACCACCTTAAATTTCATGTGTTTGTTTGGGCTTCTCTGATTTTATTTAGCTTCTGCAATTTATTATTCTACCACAACACCTAACACTTTTTATGGGATTTTAATTGCACAATATCTGCTTTAATTATTAAATACCCAATTCACCCTCCTCTTGGGTAGCCACTTGGGCAATATTTACCAAACTCAATTGGACTAACCTAAAGACTCGGGCTCACCACGAAGCAAAAAATCAAGTCCATTTAGATGTATATCAATCAAACTAACTAATTAGAGTGACCAATACAGAAGAGACCTAGTACAATATTTGATTAGACTTATTCTTTATTTAATCCATTTCATCTAAACTAGGTCTAACCCAATTAAGGACTTAATCATAGCTAACCCAATTAACCCAAGGTTATGATCATGTCTTAAGATTTTGAATCACATTCAAAAACTTAAAAGGTTATTAGACAACTTAATTCAAAATTAAGTTTATCAATTCTAATCGAAACATTTTCAATTTATCACTTATTATTTGAAACAATTTCAAATATGCGAAATAATTTTATAAAAATTCAAAGATTTTCATAAAACTTTTCAATGGATTTAGATCATATCTAAACAAATTAAAGATCTAACATACGACATCAAAGCTATTTTAATCTTCTAAACCTTTCACTTTTCCTTTTTATAAGATCATGATGCAAGAGGCACCCCAACATGCCATAGGATATCCCATTGAATGGGAAAGAGGGTCTTTAAATCCTACTTCTCTCCTATGACCAGATGACCGTGGCAAATTCACCTTAATCCAAGTACTACCTGTTAGGGAATTGTGTTCCAAAGCCAATCGTCTAGGCTGTAGACAGTTGCACCATTTTGAAATTATATATAAATTTTTAATGAATAAAAGTTATTTTTTTGCCTGTTCATCATATTTACATTTTTTTAAAATAAACTTTTGTATGATGGAGTCCTTAGAACTATATTTTTTGATATAGAGAGGATATATCAGTTTTTAAACTAGTTCATAACTAAATGATACATTATTATAGGATGACAATGTATCAAGTGTAGGTTGTTCTATGTCATATTTGTTGGTTGTCCTCTTAACCAAGGAGTGTGGAGATACTGGTGTGACATGCAAGTGAAATGTGTGACATCTCATTGAAAGTGACCATCTACGGAGCTCCCTTTTGCCAAAGGGTTGCTCGCGAAGGGATATGCGTATATGTGTCCCTCAGACTTAAGGTGAGGTCACCATGGTAGCTTGCAAGCACCTCACTATACTTTGGTGCCGGACCATCTAAATTTCTAATCTAGTGATGGAAGGTTTCTGGATGCAATCAAGTACTTGTGGAGCTGTGGTGAATCAAGATGGAATTGACCCTTCCAAATAGTTTGGAGTGAATGACTCGTTATGTCTCAATTTAGCAAATTCATGGCCAGGGTAGTTCTTGTAAGGAGTCACAGAACTTGTAAAGTTGAGACACGATCTAAAAAAACCAAATTAGGGTTGGCAATTGAACCCTAGGTCATCCTAAGCATTATGAGATCAAAGGGATGAATTATACGGTAACCATATGCTAGAGGTTCTAGAGAGGTGCTCTGCATCTTCAACCTATCTGGATGTGGGATATCATTGCTAGATGAGGACTTTGACAGGTACCAAAAGTGTTCCAGTGCTACCGGCTTAGTGTTCGAACCTATGGGGTTACACACCATAGGGGTTTCTATCTGATCTTAAGGCTAATCGATGATTGAGAATCGTTTGCCATCATCGGTGGTCAATATGATTGACCATGTTCCAACTGTCGACACTTGCCTGGGTCGACACTTGGTGGTTTTGCATGAGTCGACACTTGCTGTGACAAGCAAAATTCTGGAAAGGTTTTGACTTATAATTTCGAGTTCAAAATTCAAAATCTAACCGATTTTGGCTCCAAGCTATTATAGTATGATGGTCATACTTGTCTTTTATGCTTGGAACCTTTTTGGAATGCCTCTCCATCTTCCCCAATCTCTCCTCCTTTCTCTTTCTTCCTCCCATGGTTGCCTCCTTAAATATGAGTTATTTATGGGCTACTGGTTGATGGAAATTGTTTTTTGGTCTTTGAATCTCCTTGTTCCTGAGATTTTGAGAGGGAAGAAAGGGGCTTGTAAGGATTTGGGCATTGGGTGTGAGCTACCTAGCACTTAAGCTAAGTCTTGGGAAGAGAGCTAGTTAGGAAGGGTCTACGTCACCTCCTCATCTTCCAAGAAGAAGTAGATCAGCCTCAAGGATCCTAAAGAGCTAGCACTCCGAGGGAGTTGATCAGAGTCGAGCTCCTGTGTGAACTACATGTAGAGGCTAAACACGTGTGTGGCTCAAGAGCACCATCCTTGGAGCATCGCCACTGCATCCATCAAAGGTATAACGGTATAACGGTAAGGTATCTTATATCTTTGAGTTTTATCTTGTTTTTGATGTTTATTGCATGCTATATCATTTACTAGATCCTATTATAGGCAGATTAGTAGATCATTTGATCGATCTACCAAGTCTTCAATTATGCTTATTTTAAAATAATTTTAAAATACATGTTTCTACCTTGCTGTTGCGTATTGGTATGCTTCCCTCTTGCAGCCCTTCAATGGTATCAAAGCTAGGTTCATCATAGTATAATAATGTTAGCATGCTTTAACATCATGTTTTTCTTTTAAAGTACTTGGAATGAGTGCTTCACCATGGCTGTCCAGTTATAGGAGAGAAGTAGGGTTGCAAGACCCTCTCTTTCCATTCAATGGGATCTCCTATGGCATGTACGGGTGCCGCTTGTGATTGACTCATGAAGAGGAAAGATAAAAGAAAATGTAGATTAAAAATATTTGATCCTGTATTATGATCTTTAAAACAAATTTAGATAAGATCTAAGAGTTTTATTTTGATTAAATTTGATTGAAAGTTTGGTGAAACTTTGGATTTGAAATCACTGTTATTTCCCTGTGATAGGTCTTAAGTCGACCTCTTGAGTCGACTCATGAAGGTTGAAGTGTCGACACTTGACCAGGAAGTGTCGACACTTGGGCTTGTGAGTGGACACTTTGCCTTGAAGGTGTCGACTCACGAGCACTTCCCAGAAAACATATGGTGGGGCACCAAGATCAGACACAGATTATTGGGCCCTATATAGTTTACTTAGTCATGTATCAAATTTTGTAGTCAAGTAAGATTGAGTCCTGTAATAAGTTGAGGCTAGTTGATCTGTCTCTTCCCTAGTCCAGTCATTGAGTCCTGTACTTGTATATTAGCCCAGTATCAGTCTAATTTTGTACAAGAAAAGAGGTTACACTATTTTAGAGTTCCACCAGGCCTGATTCCGGAGCCAGAGGCCTTCACATCAGCCTATTGGGCCTTGTTTGCCATCCCAGGGTCCAAGATTCCTTTCAGATGCCTAGATGCCTTCTAGATGCCCTCCTATTACCCAGGTGGCTACCAAAGAGGGGGGTGAATTGGGATTTCAAAATAAAAATTTACTGCTGCAGATATGTGCTTTTAGAAATTAACTTTTCTTAGTGAAAGGTGATGTGATTATGAATGTAAAGCATAGGCTAAAAGGAAATAGAAAGGTAGCAATACAAACACCAAAGATTATAGTGGTTCGTAGCAAATCCGCTCCTACGTCCACTACCCAAGATACCACTTGGAATTTTCACTATATATTCACACCCGGATATAGTAGAATTATTTTACAGGCTCACAATCTAATCCTACACTAGGTTTTAAATAGGATCACCTTGAACCCAAATCCCTTTGGTTTTAAAATAGGAGCGCCAAAGAAATCCAATGATGCAGAACGAATGCTCTGAAACCAAAAATGATGCAGAACGAATATGTGGAATGCGGAAGCAAATTAAAATTAATGTTTTTTTTTTTATTATTATATATATTTTAAGAAGTCAGCTTTGACTCAAAGGAAAGTTAAACTAAATTGAAAGAAACTATGTAATAATTGAAAGCATAATTTAAAGAAACTAGGTTATCAGAGTAGTTCAGAAGTAAAGGATCGCTGGGGTTGAGAAACTCCCAGACCTAGGATTTCGCTCTAAACTTTTAACAGGACAGAAGTAAAGAGAAGAGAAGGGTTACAGACCAGGTAGTGATCTTCACAGTGTTTAGTGGAAGGACTCTCTTGAGCAGATTGTTGGATCCCCGGATTTAGATATCTTCGCAATGGATCCTCCAATACTGGCCCTTTGGCAGAGTTGGCTTCTTCTGAACTCAAGATCTGGGAAAGAAGAAGAACAAGTTATGGAACCAGATACTCAGGAAGGATTTACCAGATAGAAGAACTTCAAAGCTGATGTTGCTGAAATCCTGATTCTCCTGGATGCTGATCTGACTTCCTCTGAGATTTGCTCTGTCTTTGAAGTAGCCAAACTGGACCTGGATGCTGGTGGTCAGCCTCTACTTGGAGAGAGGGGCCGTGAGAGATGGGGTAGGCTAGGGTTTGGTGGAATGAAGAGATGATGGGCTGCTAGGGTTTGGAAATGAAGTGGCTAACCTAGGGTTTTGGGGTTGGAGATCTCACACCTCCTCAAGGTTCCTAAGGAACCTGGATTTACTCCCTCATGGAGCTCAACACCTGAATACAAGTGCGGAAGAGAGAAACACAAAGTTTCTCACACATAAATTGAATTCATTCATTAGTTGTTTTTAAAACTTACAAGAGGGGTTTATTTTATAGGACTTTACAAGAGAGCAGGGTTTTACATCTTCCCATGTGGGACTAATAGGATGGATCTTCAAATTAGGCTTGTAGAATCAATTCCCACACATATGGCCGGCCAAGAGGTTCCTAAAGTGTTGATTGGTGGCTCCAAAAGGTATGTAGGTGGCCTCCTAGCCTTGCTCTTCAAGAGAAAATTTCTTTCCTTCCATGGCTCAACTCTTTTGGACACCTCCTTTTCTTTCTCCCTAAGTCATGGTTCTTCCCATCTTTGCTTTGGGCTTTTTAGGCATGGATTGGGTGCCCCCTTGAAGTGCTCCCCAAGAAGTGCTTCTTTCTTTACATAGCTTGGCTCTTATGGAAATGTTTTGGCCGCCCCCTTGAATTGTGGATCCCAGATTATTTTCTCCTTAAGTGGCGCATGAGAGAAGGGACCTGCTATCTTGTGGTGTGGGGACTAAAGCATACTGGATGGAGATGTGGCACCCCCTGGACTCAGGCGTGTGGCTGGGAGTGTGGCTGGGAGTGTGGCGCCCACTTGCTTGGTCTTGGAAGAAAATGTGACACCCTGGAGAAGACCTTGACCACTACTAGGACTTGAACTGAGTCAACATGACTCAACAAAATTTAAATTGCAGGGAAATATAGACTCAACTAAAATTGAGTTGACCATGTCAACCCTTATTACAAAACTAGAAAACCCTAATTCTTCGGGCAAGGTCAATCAGAGATCCAGATGGAGCCCTGAAGTCTTCTTCGGAGTCTGGTGCCCGCACCACCCAACACCTTTGGTTTTAAAATGGGAGCACCAAAGAAACCCAACTCTTGGTTTTAACAAAGGATCACCAAAAACCTATTTGGTTTTAAATCGGTCTCACCAATAACCCAAACAACTCATAAAGAAGTTGAAAGGAATTGCAACAATAAATGATAAACTCTTATTGTCCGATGGTTGCCGCTGTTGCACTGATGAAGCCTTCTTTAATTTTTTTTAAAGTACTTGAGAGGCTTCCTTTCTATCTTCAATGAATGCTTCAATCTTCAGATGGGAGTTGGTGAAGAATAAAGACTGTCTTAAATGCTCACTTATGCTCTCTTCTATTTTGGTTGGTGGATATTCAATAAAATCTCTTCTATCTTTTTACATAAACTGTATTAAAAATGTTCAAATTTCATAAATATATAGTCTTGTACCTTTCTCAGATGATTGATTCGTTGTAGACCATTTAGATTTGAAAACTAGCAATTGGAGCACCTTTCAGCATTCAAAAATGAATTCTGAAACTAGCCGTTATGTACCTAGAATTGACACTCGAGTCGGCTTGGATACTTCGAGTCAGCTCGGATCCATCAAGTTGAATGGTCGAGTTGTCACTTCTTTAGCAGGGTTGGCTCTTTGTCTTGGGGTGCAGAAACCACACTCTGGATGAGTCGGTTCAATACCGTTTGGGTTGGCTCGAACTCTCATCATTGAAATTATTAAACTAAAGGAGTCAGCTTGCTTCTACTTAGGTCGACTCGAGCTCTCAGAATTAGAATTCTTCACTCTGGAGGAGTCGGCTCGATGCAGTTCAGGTCGGCTCGCATGGTTTGTTCTCAGAAAACTTCATAAGTGGACTCTGGATGAGTCAGCTCGAATTTACTTGAGTCGGCTCGTATTACTCGAGTCGGCTCGGATTCCCTCAAGTCGGCTAGGATTGCTGCGTGCCACAATCCTCAATGCATGCCATGAGATAGAGTCAGGTCTTCTTCTGGTTGGGTCGACTCGAGTGAGTTCTTCAGGGATTTTTACAACTAGACTTGAGAACACTCTCACCAAAACTCTCAAACATTCAATACAAACCAACTAAAATTAAATCTAGAGCATAACACTCATAAAGTTACCTAGCTTTATGAATTCAAAAGGTTTTTCAAGGGGTACTTCTTTACATAACACTTATTCAATATTACTTTAACACTCAATAGAATGAAGTAAAAGCAATTGATAATCAATAAGAATCATCCTACAAAACTTGTGAAACACTTGAGAGTAGTTAATAATAAATGTGCATACTCCAATATTTTGTTATCATCAAAATCACTCAAGGGGTCAACAATCTCCCCCTTTTTGATGATGACAAAACACTGGGCATGAAAAGATAAAATAAAACTTTACATTTACTTGTATAATTGTATTTGCAAGAAGATATAAACAAGTATAAAAAGAATTAACTCTATGGCGTGGATTCCCTGAATCGGCCGGTCGGAGCTGCTGCGCTGCAGGACCGCTCCCTGGTTCACCTGCAAAATAGGTCCCTTGCTAGAGTTGTTTCGTTCGGGGGGGACACTTCGATGCCTAAGTCAGTGATGGATCCCACCCACATAATGGGGAAGGCCTCCGGCCTACGGCCCGCTCTTTTTTCGGTGATCATGGGATGTCAATTTCTCCTATGATTAGCGATCGTGGGTTGTCACTGAGCGGTTCTGGCCAGATCGGAGGTGTGGCAGCAGGAGTCGCGTACCATGATCGTGGCATGAAGAGTGTCGATTGTAACCATTGGTTACAGTTACCTTTCTGGACCAGATTATGGTCCAAGCTTCGGCTTTCCCCTTGCATGGATCGAAGACTTGGTATTTCCCCAGGGGACGAAGATCATGTCTACGGCGGGGATCGAAGAGTATGTCTTCGAAAGTCGATGAGAAATTTGATCTTTGGTCAAGCCCAAAGACGTTATCCATAGGGCTGGCCTATGGATGTCGTAGTCCAGCGAGAAGCAATGAGTTGCCTACAGTTGGACTGTCCCTTGCCTGGTCCGAAGTCCATGGTCCATAGAAAAGGGATTCGACTGGTTGAACCGGGGTTCAGTTTGTAGTTGAAACAAGATATCCCAATAGTTGCCCCTTACTCTCAGTTTTTGAAGCGGAGATTTGCCTCGAGAAGTGAGAGTATTAATACCTTGTCGTTTTCCTCCCGGGAGAGAGTATAATTGATGATTACGAGATCTCTGATTGGACTGCCCATCACGATCTGAAAATTAGATGGTGGATAGATGTCACTCCCGGGTTGGGGAAGAAGGAAAAAGTGGGTGGCCCTGGGGCCATCTTTCCCTTTGGCGTGGCACGATGGTTAAGCCAATTTGTTGGTTGAGATTTGGATGGTGGTGGTGGTTTTCCCCTGTCCGTTGGATGACGGGTGCACCTCATCCTGGCGGTTTGAAGGTGGGTCACCTCCCTGGGTAACCTTGGGTTAAATCACCCTGGTAGAGCTTCAGAGACCCTTGCTTTTCTTTTGGGAAAGGATAATGGTCCGGCTAAAGATGCTTCTTCAACCTCTCTCATCTCTCGTCCAACTTGTTCTGGACTACCAGTCTACTTTGCAGGTAGAATCTTCTTTCTACTCCCTTGCTTCATTCTTTTGTCATGGAAGAAACCGTGGAGAGTCAGAGGGAACAGGTTGGACCCTCGGGGGCCAGTGAGGTAATAGGTCCGGAGTCAATTCCCTGCTCTGGTTCTCAGGGTAAGGCGGCCCTTCTCTGGGAACGCTATTGCATTTCAGAGGAGTTACCCTTCATTCTCCCTGCACTCGAGGAACGAGTGAACGAACCTCCCCCTGGGTGTCTAGCCATGTATGATGATCATCTGAAAGCTGGTCTTTGCTTTCCCCTACCCCCCTTCTTCGTCAAGATTTTTCGCATGTACCAAGTGGTGCCGGCACAGTTGACCTCGAATAGCATCTGAAATATTTGCGGGTTACTAGTAATGTGCAGCATCGTAAATGTAGAACCTAGGATCAATTTGTTCACGACCCTTTCCGTTCTCAAGAGAGACTTCCACATCAATGGATGGTGGGTGATTGGCCCTAGGTCAGGCCGCAGGGTCATCAAGGACATGCCCAGCACCATCCACGGGTGGAAACCCATTTTTGTATTTATGGTGTCTTTCGATCCATGGGGCTTCGATACTGTATGGAAGAAGCCTCGCTTAACCGCCAATGACGAGAAGAAGGTCTTGGTGGCTGATCAGTCGAACTATGACCTTTTGGTCAACTCCGAAGTTGCCCCTATCTAGGAACTGTTGGAGGAGAGAAATCTATGCCGGGCAGGAATTAGTTAGGTATAGCGATGGGAATTTCTACTCCTCTTTCCTGATTTTATTGTAGTTTATTCTATTAAAGTGAACTCTTTTGCTTGTAGGTGGCGGGATGAAGCCCGGTGTGAGCTGGCTCCATCAGACTTCAGAGAAGAGGGTTACACAGGACCCTCTCACCAGTTCTGTAGTTCAGAAGAGGGCTCGGAGGGATGGTCCCGAGGGGGACCAAGCACTTCGTATTCCCGAGGCACCTCAAGAGAAGATGCAACAACCACGGAAGGGGCTCCGTCAAGACCCTATCTAGTCGAACTCCACTGGCGGCTGTCTCCCCAGTTCGCACAACGGGGAGCCTGCCTTAGGGAGTGGGTGTGCCACCGTTTTGCCCCTGCTGCTGATAGGGGCAAAGCGCGGCAAGTCGAAGGAGAGTTCGTCCGTGGGGCTTCCTCAGCTAGAGGCCATTCGTTGAGCTCTTCAGAGCTTTCACCTTCGGCGGGACTGCTGGTCCGGCCGTAGCCAGGCAGGCATTGAAGGGATACGCTACTGCCTCATGACTTGGCAGTTCATCGAAATCGGAACCTTCCCAGGGCATTCGATTCTGCCTTCTCTGCCCTGCAATAGGTATGATCCTCACCGTCCCTTTGTCCTGAGAGTTGTTCGATCCATGACCCCTCACTCTTGATGCAGTTGGTCTACAACCTCACCTTCATGGAGGAGGGCCTAGGGAACGTTAAAAGCCTCATCCATGGCCTCAAAGAGGAGCTTCAGACTGCCAGGGCTGCCAAGGAGGTAGCTGAAGAGCTGAAGCAGTCCATGGATGACTGTCTTGCCTGGGCAATTGATGAAGTTCATGAACTGAAGGGTGAACTGAAAGGTGCCCATCTAACAATGGCGGGGCAAGAGGTTGGGTGGAGAAGGTGCAGGAAACAAGTCAACTCCCTGGAGCAGGCTGCCAGGGAAGATCAGGAGAAGATAGAAAACCTGACCAAAGTGGCGAAGGAGGCTTCTAGGAGGGTCGAAGAGGCAATCCTGGAGTCCGAAGCTACTAAGAGGGAGTCCGTATCTTTGAAGAAATGGGTAGATGATGCCATGGCTGACTTCAAAATGTCTTCGCAATTCCAAGTGGAAATTAGTGAAGCATTTTTGTATGGCTACCAGCATGGCTTCAACGACTGACTTTCCAGGGTGAAGGAGGCCTTCCCTTACCTCAACCTTTCTGGCATTCCTCCCTTCGATATAGCTAAAAAAGAAGAAGAGGATGTGGAGGAGGCCGAAGCCATAGTAGAGGCCGAAAAGGTGCCATGTTCTGAGGAGGAGGCCATTGCCTTAGTTGAAATCCAGGGGTGACCCCAACTCTAATCCTGGTTCAGGAGGAAGCTCAGGCTGGAGGAGTCCAAGCCGAAGGTTCTCCGGTCCTGGCCCAGATTGACGAGGTCCTCTCAGAGCATGTTGAGAAGTTGCTTCAGTCTTGTGGTGTAGAATCTCCTCCTGTCGATGTTTAGTGACTTAAGTCGCTTTGGATGTATTTTCTTTTTGTTTTTTCTTTGTATTATCAATGAATTTGATGTGATAATTTCTCCAGAGTTTGAGATGAATTCTTCCTTCTTTGCATATGCAATGTTATATTACATATGTAGCTTGAACTGGCTTAACCGTTCCTTCTTCTGCTTAGTCGAACAATCGTGTCCGAAGGCCGTCTAGTTGATAAGAACTGCTTTTACCGTTCTTTTTCCTGTTTGGTTGAGTAGTCATGGTCGAAGGCCATTTAGTCGATAATTGATGAAGACGAACTCTGGAATGGACCAGAACTCCATTACGAAGGCCATCTACAGTTGGTCAGGTCATATCACCTTCCTTTTGATGTTAAATTTATCCGTTAGGGCGGACAAGCATCATCCCCCGCCAATCAGTGATTAGGGAGATTTGATTGTGATCATTGTTGTCCACGTGGCACATCGATATTTGTGCAATCGTGATTTCTTGCACCTTGTAAGCCGCCAGGTCTCTTTTTTCCAAGAAGAAGCCATTAATGTTGCCATCGCACGATGAGGATTTCTTTGGATTTGAAGCGATGGCAGTAGTTTGTCCTGGGGATGGCTCCTGAGTGACTTTCTTGTTCCCGAAGCATTGCCTGGACATGTGGCACTTTCTGATGTGGCTGGGAAGGACGTGGAACATGCCTCCCCGTAGTGAATCATGGGTGTAGGGTCCCTATAAATGGACCCTACCTTCTATTGTCAAGGGCCATCATTTTCGTAGACTCCTTCCCTTCGTTAGAGATGAGGTTCAGCACTTTTGAACTCCACTGAGCCACAAAAAGGAGGGCCATTGATCCAAAAAGGAAGAGAAGTCCGGAGTCCTTTGGACCGAGTGACGACGGTGAGGAGCCTCTCATGGACCGTCTTGAAAAGAGGGTCGCTGTTGGAGGCCCGAGTCCCAGTCGCGGTGGCGACCATGGAGGTGGAAGAAGTAAGGAGGGAGGCAGCAAACGCCATCTCAGACTTCAGGGCTTCTGCTGCCTTCAAGGATGAACTCACCGCGGCGGCTCTGGACTCCTTCCACCAGGGGGTCCTGGAATGTAGGAGGAAGGCCTTCAAGTTTTACAACTTGAAGGGCCTGGACAACATCAAGCCCTCCGTTCCCTTTCCCGGATATGAATTTGATTCCGACTTCGATGAGGGATCGGATTCTGATTCGGACGGGAACCCCGGGGGCCCTTCATCGCCCTCCAGATCTCTCCCCGTCGGTACCGGAAAAACCCGGTGGGGGTTACTGAAAATTTTCACATCTTCCTGGTGCTACTCTCTTCTCTTTTTTTTTGTATCTCTCCTTATGAGAGTTTCTTTTTCTTTCTTGTTCTCTCTTTATGAGAGTTTTTCTTTTCTCTTTTTTTTTTTTGTAAAAAATTGAAAGAATGAAGTATCTTTTTGTTACCTCTTCCCATGCATTCTTTGTGATATGTTGCATCATGCTTCGTCTGAAATGTAGACTCTACATACCATTTTTTGAACTACAGGAAGATATGAGGTCGGTTGGACCATTCTTGTAATATCTGTTATCGATAGAAAGGATGATAGTGGTCTTTTTAGGCATGTTTTCAGATTTTTCATAGGGTAGGATATTTACACTGCCCCTGTGCACTTCTGTCATGATTAAGGTAGGCTATTCAGGCCCGCCTCGACGTGTCATCGGATTCACCATAGGGTAGGTTACGAAAACCATCCCTGCGCCTTTGATCTTTTGGTGGCCTGGTTAGACCATCCACTGTGCTCGTCGGGCATACCGATAAGGTGAGTGGATCAGACTCTCCTTTGTGCAGTTGACCAATTTTTTAGATAAGGTCACTCAGGCTGTTGTTGTTCAGTTGATGCAACTAGCCATTCTGAGTTAAGTAGGGTTGAGTAGCTTTGCACAGAAATTTCAAGAACTCATTTATTGATAGTATTTGTGAAGGTTTTTACATTCCATGGCCAGGATAGGGTCTTCCTCTCCAGGGTCTTCAGTCTGTATGTTCCTGGTCGAATGACTTTTTGACTTGATATGGACCTTCCCAGTTGGGGAGAGTTTACCCTGTTCGATTGGCTTGGATACCTCTGCCCTTCACAATACCATGTCCCCAGTGCGGAAAGTTTGCTCATTCACCTTAAGTTATAGTACTTGATGACCTTTTGCTGGTACACCCATCCTTATCTGCGCCTGTAGTGTGGTGCTTGATAGCAAGTCCAGATCAATCCTTCTATGATTAGAATTCTCAGGCTCTTCATAGTTGTCGATTCTCAGGGACTGTAGGGAGATTTCAATAGGTAGCACGGCTTTGGTACCATATGCCAGGTTGAACGGAGATTCGCCGTGGTCATTCTCGGTGTAGTTCGGTATGCCAAAAATGGAGGTCAGTTCTTCGGTCCAAAGCCCTTTGGCGGCATTCAACCTTGTCTTCAGACCATGGAGGATGGTCCGGTTTGTAACTTCGGCTTCTCTCATTGGACTGTGGATGAGCAACAGATGTAGCCGATGCTAGATATGGTACCGAGCGCAGAAGTCCTTGAACTTCGGATTGTCAAACTATCTTCCATTGTCCGTGATGATGACATGTGGGATGCCAACCGAATATGATGAAATTTTTTACAAAATTTTCCACCTTGTCTTCTGTGATCTGGGCCAATGGTTCGGCTTCTACCCACTTCGTGAAGTAGTCGATGGCCACTAGAAGAAACTTTCTTTGCCCTGATGCTGGCGGGAATGGCCCAGAATGTCCATCTCCCACTTGGAAAAAGGCCATGGGGCTGCCAGTTGAGTCAGGTGACTCGCAGGGTGTCTCATACATTGGCATACCTCTGGCATTGGTCATACTTTCGTACAAAATCAGCTGAGTCCTTCTAATGGAGGGCCAGTAATACCCCTGTCGAATGATCTTGTATGCCAGAGATCTGCCTTCCAAATGAATCACCGCATATGCCCTCGTGGACCTCTCTCAGAGCATAATCCGCATCTTAGGTCCTAAGCATTTTAGCAGTGGCTGAGAGAATGATCTCTTATAGAGGGTTCTGTCTAAGATGACGTACTGAGATGCCATCCAGCAGATCTTCTTGGCCTCTGCCTTATCTTCTAGTAGTTCTCCCTTATTCAGGAACTTGATGATGGGATCCATCCAGCTTGGCTCAGTGTCAATCTGGCGCACCTCTACAGCCTCTTCGGCTATGCTTGGAGTTTCAAGAAGTTCAACAAAGGTGCACCCAAGAGATTCCGGTGCTGTAGTTGCTAGTCAAGACAATGCATCCGCCCGGGAGTTCTCTGATCGTGGAACATGGATAATCTCAAATGATCCAATTGGAAGATAAGCCCGCACCTTCTCTAGGTATTGCACCATGGTTGATCTTTGGCTATATATTTTCTGTTGACTTGATTCACAACCCTGAGAATCTGAGAAGGCTCAGAGTTGCTGTACTCCCAAATCTTTGGCGATCCAAATCTGGCAAGCAGGGCTTCATATTCGACTTCGTTATAAGGCAGGGAAGGAGAACCGGAGTGCGTAATCTATGGTATGGCCATCGGTTTTGGCCAACATGATTCCAGCCCCACAACCGGTAGCATTGGCAGCTCCATCCACATGAAGCACCCAAACGGACATCGTCTCCTTCAGACTTCTTCTTCTATCGAAGATGCTTCGTCTTCGGACTTCCAGGTGCACTCAACCAAAAAATCGGAGAGCACCTGGGCCTTCATAGCCACTCGAGGATGGAAGCTGATATCAAATTCACTTAGCTCTCACAGCCCACTTGGCTATCCTTTCAAGGTGTTCGAAGATCGAGAACGCCTTAAGAGGTTGATCTATTAGTACCATAATAGCATGGGCCTAAAAATATGGCTGTAGTTCTTTGCCGCAATCACCAAAGAGTAGATCAGCTTCTGCATCCTTGGCTTCACTTTTCTGAGTCTACTTGAAGCAAGAAGTACCTCGCCTTCTTGCTTTGGAGTATGTCTCATATTCAGGGATATCACGTTTCAACGTCATGCAGGACCTTGCTGATATAGTAGATCTGCTTGTGAGATCTGTCTTCCTCTTTCTGGACAAGAACCGAACTGACTACTTCATTTGAAGCAGAGAAGTATAGGTAGAGGACCTCGCCTTCTTGTGGCTTGGAGAGTAATGGCGGGGTCTCCATGTACTTCTTTAGCTCCTCAAGGTAGCACGACAGTCTTCGGACCATTCAAAGCCCTTTGACTGTCGGAGTACCTTGAAGAACAAAAGGCATTTCTCGACTGACCGAGAGATAAATCTGCTTAGGAAGGCAATTCTCCCTGTCAATTGCTGGACTTCCTTTCTGTAGGAGGGATGTCTCATATCTTTCAAGGCTTGAATCTTCTCAGGGTTTGCCTCAATCCCTTGTTTGGTGACAAGAAAGCCCAAGAATTTACTTGAAGTGACCCAAAGGCACACTTTGCCGGGTTTAGCTTCATATGGTAGCGCCGGATAGCACTGAATGACTCTTCCAAGTCATGGATGTGGTCTTTCTAGAGGTTTCTTTTGACGATCATGTCATCAACATAGGCCTCCATGTTCCTCCCTAGTTGCTTTTCGAACACCTTGTTGATCAGCCTTTGAAACGTTGCCCCGGCTTTCTTGAGGCTGAACGGCATCATCTTGTAGCAGTAGAGACCTTTATCAGTGATGAAAGCCGTCTTCTCCTTATCTTGTGGATCCATTCTAATTTGGTTGTAGCCGGAGAAAGCATCCATGAAACTCAGCAACTGGTGGCCGGCGGTAGAATCGACCAGCTGATCAATCTTCGGGAGACGGAAGCTATCTTTTGGGCAAGCCTTGTTGAGGTCTGTATAGTCGATGCAGATCCTCTACTTGCCACTAGCTTTCTTTACCATTACCACATTGGCCAACCACTCGGGGTAGTGGGCCTCTTGGATGAACCCTGCTTTAAAAAGCTTGCCAACTTCTTCGTCCACAGCTTGCTGTCTCTCGGGAGCAAAGCTCCTTTTCTTCTATCGCACCGGCTTGTACCCAGGGATAACTTCCAGCCGATGAGTAATTACTTCGGCAGGAATTCCTGGCATATCCGAAGTCGACCAGGCGAAGACGTCGGCGTTGTCCCTAAGGAAACGAATCAACTCCATTCTGGTTCCCTCGGATCCAACTGATCTGGAGTTGCCAAACCCTTGAAATGCCTGCCTTCAATCATCAAACACTACCGTGCTATCCTCTGGTTTCCTTTGACTTCTCCGACACAGTTCCTGGTGGGGAAGCGCACCAAGAGGTAATGAGAGGAGATCACGGTCCAGAACTTATTCAAGGCAGGCCATCCCCGAATAATATTGTATGTTGAGGGGATCCGGACCACCGTGAAGTTGATCGACAATGTCTTTTGTCGAGGTTCAGTGCCAAGGGTTACAGGCAACACTATTTCTCCTCCGGCACAAACTTGGTTTCCCCCAAAACCAGAGAGCGGTATGGGGCATCTTCATAGTTGATGTCTTGGCAAAAATATTTTAGAGAATGCATCGTACATCAAGATATCAGTCGAACTTCTATTATCAACAAGGATTCGCTGTACATCATAATTGGCCACTACGGTTGAAATTACAAGAAGGTCATCATGTGGGAGCCGAACTCCGCAAGGTCATCATCGGACAAGAGGATAGATTTGTTGTCCTTAGGTCGCTTTGGGGCTTCGTCCTCATCCCTTCTCCAGTTGGTAGGTCGGTGTATCATCCCTATACCTCCGTTGGTGGGCCTCTGATTTGGTAGTTCGGCCTCTTCGGGAGGTGGCTAAGGAATAGTTACTTCTGACTGAGATCCATGGTGATCGATGTACTATCCCAAGTACCCTCTCTTGATGAGATCCTCAATCGCATCCTTTAGTTGGATGCACTCTTCTATGTTATGGCCGTAGTCCCGGTGGAATCGGCAGTATTTATTCCTGTTCCTTATGGAAGAGGAGGCCTTCATAGGACGGGGCCGTTGGAGATAGTTCTCCTTCTCTATCTCCATGAGGATCTTCTCTCGAGGGAGGTTGAGGGGGGTATAGGAGTCGAATCTTCCTCCCAATGCTCTAGGCCTGGGAGGACTTCTTCGGCGGTCTGCATATTTGCCGTCATTGTTATTGGACGTCTGGGGACCTTGTCCCCTGTTATTCTTCTTTTTTGAAGGGGGTTTCTGATGAGAGACAGATGGGTAGGATCGTTGGTGAGCCTAGAAGTCACCTAAATTAGGGTACATTTTTTTTTGGTATTTTTTTTTCTCTTAGGGTGGCGAAGGAACAGTGGGGATGTAGGATAGGAATCTGGATCTCATGGACTTTGGGACTCACCCTAACGAAGAGACCTCTCACCTCTAGGGCATTACACCCTCCTCGATACTTGGAGGTGCTAGGATGGATCTCAAAGGCCACAAGGGGATAGAGAAGATGGAATGGGTAGCGGGATAACTAGGGCATCACGCCCATGCCCGAAGGCGAAGGACAGAAGAATCACTCTTCTAAAAAACTCAATTTTTTTTATGAACTGAACTAATTTTTTTACAAAGGACTGAGGGTGGTATTTATAGACCTATCCAACCCTCATTTGAATTTGAATACAGGATAAAAAGATAGGGATGACTCAAATTCAAATACAAGATAGGATAAGATAAGCCTATCCATATCTCAATCCTAACCAACCAAATCCTTATTTAAATTTCAAACAAAAGATAAAATCCCAAACTACTTTATTCTGGATATGCTTCGAGATTCGTGTAGCTTCATGATTCATGCATGCTTCAGGATCTGTGCTAGCGATGTCCCCATCAGTTTTGTAAGGGTTTTGGTGACCAGGGCAGAAGCATGGATTTCAAAAATATATTATGAAACCACTACCAAATTTTTAACCCAAGACCTCCTTACTAGGAATTAAAACATACAAACATGCATATATAATATAAACTTGAGTTTAGGCACCAACCTGAACCACTAGTATCCAATCCGATGAAGAAAACCCTGATTCAACCTTCTTCTCCACCAGGCACCCAAACGTTCACCCTCCAACGGTGATCCACAAGAAACACAGACCAAGGAAGAACTCCTTCTTCAAGTTGCTTGGAGAAGTGGAACTCTTTCGGCAGCCTTTGGTTATTGACCACTATAGGACACCCTGTCCTACAATAGGGCACTAAAGACACTCTCCTAAACCACTCTTGGTATTAAGACAACCCTCCTCTAGGAACCCTTAGGTTTATGTCCTAAAACAAACCTTGTCCTAGTAGAAAAGACCTTGTCTTAACAAGACAAGTCTTGTCTTAAAAAAAAGGAGGGAGAGAGAGACACTCGAATAGTACTTCAGTGGACTTCTTAATTATCAGACTCATTTCACCGCCCCCTATTTATAGATACAAGAGGGGCGTGTGATATGTCCTCCCATCAACTTATCAGATATGATTTTTCAAGACCGAAGAGAAGTTATCTGGCTTGAAAAATCATATATAATAAGCCCATTTATGCACCGAAGGCCTTATTCACATCATTATTTTATCTAGACGAATTCTCACTTGCCACATGTCAATTACCAGTCCCTATGAAGCCAAGAGGTGCCTCTTCAATCTCCAAACATTGAAGATTATGAAGAGTCCTGATAGCAAAAGGACTCTCCATCAGAACCGCGTGCCACATGAAGAGTTGCGACTCTTCATGCACCGCGCATGCCATCCTTCGTCCATGCAAATTTCAAAGAATGTGGACTAGTCAAAACATAAACAATATGGATATCATTGAAAGAGCATAAAATTTCCTTTCTGACCACATAAATTATATTCAAATTAGAGATCTACAGCTCATTATGTGCCCTTTTGAAGTTAAGGTATCATTTAGGTACCAAGAGTCCCAAGCCGTTGGGACTCTTCATGTATGGTGCCTAAAATGCCCTTAAATCCAAATTAAAATCAGATTTAGCTCTAATTAGGCTAGCCCCTCTTAGGACTCAACCTAATTTAGGTTTTCCATTATTAGGTTAGCCCAATTAGCAAGCAACCGGACCCAATCCAATAGGGTTAGGAATTTGGTTAGCCTACATATGCTAGTATGTAATCCGGCTAACCAATTAGGATCCTATGACCCTAATTAAATCATGAATGAAATCCTTGGCCTAGTCTATTGTGTGTGACCCATTGGGTTCCACATTTAGCCAGCAATAGGTTTAGGTTTTAGCCGATTTGATCCGATCGAACCTGATTGACCTAATTAGGTCAATTGGCTCACCTAATTGTCCAATTCGAATCACACATCGAATTGACTCATGAAACCAAATCAATTGGTTCATGAAGACCTACAAGACAAGATTAACGTCTAGCAACGTGTCACGCCTACTCGGAAGATGAGGAATTTTGGTGGATTTACCAAAAATATCCTTTAGTGGTGAGTTACCGGGCAATTCAGTCCTTCGATCTACTTGCACCCTGAATATGACTATGGTTATGGATACTTGTCAAATCCAATCCATATTCATTCCTTGCTCAATCTGATAATGATGATTCATTAATGAACCATTAGAAACTATTTCTAATGTTCATACTTTGATCAAATATTTCTCGAATCTTCATTTGATTGAAATCATCTGGATGCGCTTCCCTCTTAGTAGGGTTGATCGATTCCTTTTTGACCTATTATACCTCCATATGCAATCCACCATACCCAGTATCACCCCATGCATGACTCAGTGTCATGATTGAGTGTGAACCAAAGTATGGATTCATGCATACAAGGTACCATGGCAGTGTCAGGTCAAAGGACCACTTGCACTACTCCCACTATGAGAACTATCTATTGACAAACAGATAAGGTTTCATTAGATGTTCTCAAGCTAGATCCTTCAGTAAACTCATTCTTTAATGAGCACCCACATCCTAGTATTAATGTCAAACACAAGTGACTGTGAGATCAGTCACCCTCTTCACCAAGCATACATAGGATGTGCTGGTCTTACCGGAAATATTGATCCCCTACTCAATATCCATCGACCAGGAATATTCTAGATTAGGATTTTAAGGCTTTAGTCTCACTGGTATGATCTCATAATAACCCTAAAACCATAGCCCTAATCTATGGGGTTCATCATATCTTAATAAAATTAATAAGACACAGCGTATGATAAAAATAAAATGCCTTTATTAATTAGTAATGTCAATACACTGGTTTGGGATACAAAAAAAAATCCCATCGAAATACATCATTTCGATTGGCCTTTAAGGCATAATCCTTTCAATCTCCCACTTGCACTAAAGCTAATCGCATTTAAATTTTAACCTCATACAATCGAGGTGGCGATCAAACTCCCGCTGTGGTAGAGCCTTAGTGAATGGGTCTGCTATGTTGTTCTTCGTTTCTACTCTTTTATTGCATACTTCTTGTCTTTCAACAATCTCTCGAACGAGATGGAAGCGTCTTAGAATGTGCTTTGATTTGTGATGAGCTCTATGTTCCTTAGCTTGAGCGATGGCTCCAGTATTATCACAGTAAAGTGGTACTGGACCTTCAATCTCTAGAACAACGCTCAACTCTAAGATGAACTTCTTCATCCAGACAGCATCCTTGGTAGCTTGACTAACATTAATGTATTCTGCCTCAGTTGTTGAGTCAGCTACAGTCTACTATTTAGAACTCTTCCAGCTTACAGCTCCTCTATTTAGGGTAAAAACATATCCTGAAATAGATTTGCTATCATCTGGATCCGATTGAAAACTAGAATCTGAATAAGCTTCCAATTTAAGATCAGATCCTTCGTATATCAGAAAAATATCTTTAGTCCTTCTCAAGTACTTAAGAATATTTTTCATAGCCTTCCAGTGATCCTCTCCAAGATCAGCCTGAAATCTGCTGGCTATACCTAAGGCATATGCCACATCAGGCCTGGTACATAACATAGCATACATTATAGATCCTATAGCTGAAGCATAAGGTATAAAGCTTATTCTATTTCTTTCTTCGGGTGTCTTAGGAGACATCTTCTTAGAAAGATGTATGCCATGACCAATGGGCAAGTAACCTCTTTTACTTCCCTCCATGCTAAATCTCTTTAGCACTTGGTCATGTACCTAGACTGCAATAAGCCTAGCATCCTCCTAGATCTATCTCTATAAATCTTGATACCCAGTATATAGGATTCTTCTCCCAAGTCTTTCATGGAAAACTGTTTAGATAACCATACCTTGACTGATTGCAACATTGGGATATCATTCCCATGAGGAGTATGTCATCCACATACATAACCAAGAAAACTATGGCACTCCCACAAGTCTTCTTGTACACACAAGGTTCATCCTCATTTTGACAAAGTCAAACTCTTTGACTGTCTTATCAAATCGGATGTTCCAACTCCTGGATGCTTGCTTTAATCCATAAATGGATTTCTTCAACCTACATACCTGATTAGGTTTAGTCTCCAAGACAAAACCTTCTGGCTGTGACATATAGACCTCTTCCTCAAGGAAACCGTTAAGGAATGCAGTTTTACATCCATCTGCCAGATTTTATAATCATGATATGCTGCTATAGCAAGCATGATCTGAATAGATTTGAGCATGGCAACAGAAAAAAATGTTTCATCATAATCTATTCCCTGTTTTTGTCTGAAACCCTTAGCCACTAATTTGGCTTTATAAGTTTCGACTTGGCCATCTACCCTAATTTTCTTATAGACCCATTTTTATCCAATAGGGTTAACACCCTCTGGTGCATCAACCAAAGTCCACTTGGTTGACATACATGGAGTCCATTTCGGATCTCATGGCTTCCAGCCATCTGTTTGAGTCCCTACTCATGATAGCATCCATATAGGTTAGAGGCTCATCATTTTCAATGATTCGGGCTTATTATTTTCAATAATGAACCCATACCTCTTAGGTGGATGACGCACCCTATCAGACCTATGGATAGGAGTGGTGTGTTCTGGTTCTATACTAACTATGTTATCATTTGGTTGAGATGTATCTATTTATTAAACTTCTTCAAGTTCAATATTTCTCCCATTACCCTTTTTGTAAGATGAACTCTTTCTCCGGAAAAGTGGCATGCCTACTGAAAACATTTTATTCGGTAGGGTGATAGAACAAATATCCTATACTATCTTTAGGATATCCTATAAATAGACACTTATCTTCTTTAGCATCTAGCTTATGTCCAAAATTTCTTTTGACATAGGCTGGACATTCCCATATCTTAAGATACTTAAGATTGGGTTTCTTACCCCTCCATATCTCATATAGAGTGCTAGAGACAGATTTAGATGGTACTCTATTTAAGATATTAGCCACGATTTCTAAAGCATATCCCCAGAAGGAAACAGGTAACTCTGTGAAGCACATCATGGACGGTACCATATCTAATAAGGTACGGTTCCTCCTTTCAGCAACACCATTTAATTGTGGTGTGTAAGGAGGGGTCCATTCAGAGATAATCTCCTTTTCTTTAAGGTGATCGAGAAACTCGGTCGATAAGTATTCACCTCCTCGATCTGATCGAAGGATTTTAATACTTTTCCCCATTTGTTTCTCTACCATACTTTGATACTAAAAATTTATCAAAGCTTCGGACTTATGTTTCATAAGATACACAAATCCGTACCTTAAAAAATCATCAGTAAACATGATGAAATAAGAGTATCCACCCTTGGCCTGAGTTGTCATAAGCCCATATACATCTGTATGTATAAGTCATAAAAACTCAGTTGTCCTTTCTTTGTCCAATAAATGGAGTCTTGGCCATTTTACCCATGAGACATGATTCACAAGTTCCTAATGATTCATAATCATAAGGATTAAGAAATTTTCCTTGTATAACTTGCTAATCCTAGTCTCACTAATATGTCCAAGCTGACAGTGCCAGAGTAAAGTATTGTTTACATCATCTCTCTTTCGTTTGTTACTTACATGAAGTATATTGTCATTAGTGGATAGAGTTAAAAGACCATTGCAAAATATGCCACAACATATAATTTCATTAGAAAAGCTGATTGAGCAACCATTGCTCATCACATTCATAGTATAACCTTGTCTAAGTAACAAGGGTACATATATGATATTTCTAATGACCTTAGGCATATAGTAAAAATCTCTCAGCTCTAAAATCTTTCCCAAAGGTAACTTCAAGATATAAGTCCCTACGGCCTCTGCTTGGATGGACTCTCCTACAGCACCGTAGATCTTGAAGTCTCCTTCCTTCAATACTCTAAGCCTCTGCAGCCCCTACAATGATTTGCAGATATTATGACCACAGGCTGTATCCAATACCAATGTATTTGAAATGGAAGAACCAATGACAAAATAGTATGAACTTCTTTCATACCTTTTGGTGCATTCGATGCACCAGGCTTCACACCTGCAAGGTAAGCCTTGTAGTTCCTCTTCCAATGATGACCTGGCTTGCCACAGAGAAAGTAGGTCATCTGTCCAGAGGGCTTTTTTCCTTTTTCTTCTTGATGCCCCTTTTTGGGTTCAATCTCCTCTTGGAACCCTTTCTGCCAGAATTCTTCTTATTGATCCCATCCACAAGAAGAAGTGGAGCTTATTTTTCTTTAAATGGCTCTCTACTATTTTTAACATTTTAACAGCTCAGGCAAGGAAGTGTTAAGTTTGTTTATATGATAATTAAGAACAAACTGTGAAGATGACTCCGGAAGTGACTGCAGGATCAAATCCTGATTCAACTCCCCATCCATAACAAAACCCAATTGACCAAATCGAGTGATCAAGTCAATAACCATCAGTACGTGGTTTTGTATGGATGTACCTTCTAGCATTCTTACATGGAACAACTGCTTAGATATCTCATATCTAGCAGTTCAACTATGTTCTCCATATAGCTCTTTTAGATTGAGCAGTATGGAGTTAGTGTCCATGCTATCATGTTGCCTCTACAACTCATTGGTCATAGAGGCAAGCATGATACATTTGACAGTGAGTCATTTTTCCACATCTTGTATGTGGTCTTTTCCTCTTGCGAGGCATCTTCTCCTAAAGGTTCCAAGGTAGGGGTATCAAGAATGTAAGAAAGTTTTTCCTGGCTGAGTACTATCTTTAGGTTCTCAACCAGTCAACATAGTTTGGTCCAGTAAATTTATTGGCATCAAGTATACTACGAAGTGAGAGTGAAGAGGCCATTTAATCTACATTAATAAAGAACAAAACATAAGCAAACAACCAATGTTGACAAAATATAATTAAATTAGGACTTTAACTTAATTATACCTCCCACTATTTTATCAAGTATCATAACCCTCTATATGATGATCGAGAAACCCTAATTGGTTTTCTTAGTGGGGTTGACATCCTAATTCGTTATAAAAGAACTTGTGTGTACACAACAAATCTTTTATAAGTTCAAAGGTAGGAAAGCTCTTTTCAATTGTATCTCATACAATCTCAACAAAACCTGGCCTCTAAAATATTAATAGCATTGTGTGTGCGCAACAAACTATAATATTTTTAGTTAAGTAAGACCCTTCATTCCTTTATTGTCATGATTGTAATAATAATACCCTTGTGTGTTCACAACAATGTATTATATTAAATCATGCCATAACAATCAATTGCACCAAGCCAAAATTATGTTAGTTACCATAATAGGCCTGTGTGTACACAACAAACCTAATACGGATCATAGCATAATAATGACCTAGCATGAAGGAAGGCCTAATGTAGTGAATATTACACTAAGCATACTGATCAAGAATTATGTTAATCTTATCGGCCAGGTAAGTACGAGAGTAGTGGGAGTCCCCCCGTTGCTTTCCTAGACACCAATAAAAATTGGCCAGGTCAGTCAACGGAACCAATAAAAAACTACGTCCTCTTTACCGATCATGAACCACTTTTCCTAGACAATGAATGATCAACTAATCATCTTGATTATTTTGCTTTTGGTATATGATACTACAACTTAATATAATTTTAATAGAGGGCAATTCAAACAGAAGCACATTCTAATATTACCATTCATCAACCATATATCATTTTATAATGTACCAAGTGTGTCATCATACTAGGACAACCATCTACGACATAATGGATCCACCATTATCAGGGCAACCTTATTTCAGTATGATAACTAGAAAGCTAAACATATCTCTATATCGGTAAGGTTTATGTGAAAATTCTAACCAGTGACATACATATATGCATAAACATATCATCATATATAACTTAACATTTGTAGAGTCCTACAAAATTGGGCAACTTCAAATTTTGTATGATTTAGCCCTAATAAGGTGGCTCTGATACCACTAAAGGGTTTTGGTGACTAGGGCGGAAGCGTGGATTTCAAAATTCATTATGAAACACTACCAAACCCTTAACCCAAGACCTCCTTATTAGGAATTAAAACATATAAACATGCATATATATATAAACTAGAGTTTAGGAACCAACCTGAACCGCTAGTATCCAATCCGATGAAGAAAACCCTGATTCAGCCTTCTTCTCCACCAGGCGCCAAATGTTCACCCTCCAACGGTGATCCCCATGAAACTCGGCCAAGGAAGAACTTCTTCTTCAAGTTGCTAGGAGAAGTGGAACTCTTTCAGTAGCCTTTTGGTCTATTGACCACTGTAGGACACCATGTCCTACTGTAGGGCACTAAAGATACTCTCCTAAATCACTCTTGGTTTTAAGACAACCCTTTTCTAGGACCCCTTAGGCTTATGTCCTAAAACAAACCTTGTCCTAGTAGAAAAGACCTTGTCTTAACAAGACAAGTCTTGTCTTAAAGAAAGAAGGAGGGGGAGAGAAAGACACTCAAAATAGTACTTCGATGAAATTCTTCATTATCAGACTCATTTCACCACCACCTATTTATAGATACAAGAGGGGCGTGGATATGTCATCCCATCAACTTATCAGATATGATTTTTAAAGATCGAAGAGAAGTTATCTGGCTTGAAAAATCATATATAATAAGCCCTTATGCACCGAAGGGCCTTATTCACATCCCTTCTTTTATTGGACGAATTCTCACTTGCCACATGTCAATTACCGGTCCCTAGGAAGCCAAGAGGCGCCTCTTCTATCTCCAAACATCAGAGATTATGAAGAGTCCTGATAGCAGAAGGACTCTCCATCAGAACCACGTGCCATATGAAGAGTTGCGACTCTTCATGCACCGCGCACGCCATCCTTCTTCCATGCAAATTTTAAAGAATGTTCACTAGTCTAAACATAGGAAATATGGGGTCATTGGAAAGAGCATAAAATTTCCTTTCTGACCATATAAATTATATTCAAATCAGAGATCTATAGCTCATTATGTGCCCTTTCGAAGTTAAGGTATCATTTAGGTACCAAGAGTCCCATGCCATTGGGACTTTTCATGTATGGCACCTAACATGCCCTTAAATCCAAATTAAAATCAGATTTAGCTCTGATTAGGCTAGCCCCACTTAGGACTCAACCTAATTTAGGTTTTCCATAATTAGGTTAGCCCAATTAGCAAGCAACCGAACCCAATCCAATTGGTTAGGAATTTGGTTAGCCTACATATGCTAGTATGTAATCCGGCTAACCAATTAGGATCCTATGACCCTAGTTAAATCATGAATGACTTCCTTGGCCAAGTCTCTATTGTGTGTGACCCATTGGGTTCCATATCTAGCCAGCAGTGGATTTAGGTTTGAGCCGATTCGACCCGATCGAACCTGATTGACCTAATTAGGTCAAATTGGCTCACCTAATTGTCCAATTCGTATCACACATCGAACTGACTCATGAAACCAAATCAATTGGTTCATGAAGACCTACAAGAAAAGATTGACATCTAGCAATGTGTCATGCCTACCCGAAGATGAGGAATTTTGATGGATTTACCAAAAATATCCTTAAGTGGTGAGTTACCGGGCAATTCAGTCCTTCGATCTACTTGCACCCTGAATATGACTATGGATATGGATACTTGTCAAATCCATTTTCATATTTATTCCTTGCTCAATCTGATAATGATGATTCATTAATGAACCATTAGAAACTATTTCTAATGTTCATACTTTGATCAAAGATTTTCTGAATCTTCATTTGATTGAAATCATTTGGATGCACTTCCCTCTTACTAGGGTTGATCGATTCCTTTTTGACCTACTCACAACCTCCATATGCAATCCACCATACCCAGTATCACCCCATGTAAGACTCAATGTCATGACTGAGTGTGAACCAAAGTATGGATTCATGCATACAAGGTACCATGGCAGTCTCAGGTCAAAGGACCACTTGCACTACTCCTACTATGAGAACTATCTATTGACAAACAGATAAGGTTCAATTAGATATTCTCAAGCTGGATCCATTCAGTGAACTCATTCTCTAATGAGCACCCACATCCTAGTATTAGTGTCAAACACAAGTGACTGTGAGATCAGTCACCCTCTTCACCAAGCATACATAGGATGTGCTGGTCTTAACGGAAACATTGATCCCCTACTCAATATCCCATTGACCAGGAATATTCTGGATTAGGGTTTTAAGGCTTTATGTCTCATTGGTATGATCTCATCATCGTAACCCTAGAACCATAGCCCTAATCTTTGGGTTCACCATATCTTAATAAAATTAATAAGACACAGCATATGATGAAATAAAATGTCTTTATTAATTGATAATGTCAATACACTGGTTTGGGATACAAAAAAAATCCCATCGAAATACAATATTTCGATTAGCCATTAGGGCATAATCCTTTCAGTTTCCCTTCAATCAGTCATCATTTGCCACCTGCTCTTCAGCTTCAGCATATTTCTGAGCCCTTGACAGGAGCTCAGCGTATCTTTTAGGAAACTTCTTATCCAACAAAAAGCTAAGCCTGGAAGTGCGAAGCCCTTTCTTCAGTGCTGACATGGCCACGTGCTCGTTGAGATCAGGGATCTCAAGCGTGGCCGCATTAAACCTGGAGATGTAGTCTCGCAGGTTTTCTCCTTCATTCTGGTGAAGGAGGAATAGTGTGTTCGTATTCCATGGAGTCTTGCGGCAGGTCCTGAAATGCAAGACAAATAATTTTTCTAACTTGGGGAAAGAATCGATGACCTGGGCATAGGCTCGAGTACCACATCGGAGCGGACTTCTTCAAGGTAGCGAGAATGCTAAGCAGTACATTGCATCCGAAGCACCTTGGATCATCATATGGCCCTTGAAGCTACCCAAATGGTCGAGGGGGTCGGAGGTGCCGTCATAGGATTCCATCTGGGGGACCCTGAAGTGCCAAGGAATAACCTCGGCCATGATATGGTCGGTGTAGCATGGGTGTAGATCACCCACAATCAAGTCATCGGGATCCTTAAGATCCTGTATTCTCTATTCTTGCACCTTTGCCATCTCTGATTCGATGGCTCTGAATCTCTCATCATAATCGGGAGTCTACTTCGATGCTCTCTCCATAGAAGTGGAGTCTCCGGAGGAGGATGAGGGAGTTTGCCTAGGCCTTTTTCCTTTTTGCAAGAAATTGGCGGACCTGGAAAATCTCGAAGTTCGGCCTTCGGGAGAGGGCCGAGAATGGGGAGAGGGATGCATAGAATCCTCCTGTGGGCTCTCTTCCCTCGGGATCAAGAGCTACCTCTGGAGGCGGCCGGTGGATTTCCCTCCGAAAGGCTCTCCTCTGGAAGTCCTGAACCATGACCGTGAGGTTGGTAACCTGGTTCACAAGAGCTTTGAACTGCTGCAGTCACACAACAACTGTGGGAGGTGGAACATCGTTCTCCTCCGGGGGTGCACCCCCCTGGATGGAGCATGACTTCGGCTTGTACTGGCTATTTGGGTCTTTCCTCTCGCCATCAAGAATTTTTACTTCCCCTTAACTAGGAGGGCTTAAAGAGTGCTTGCGCCCCCCTACCTGGCATGCCAATCTATTGGCGTGGAGTCCCTGAATCGGTCGGTCGGAGCTGCTGCGCCATAGGACCGCTCCCTGGTTCACCTGCAAAATAGGTCCCTTGTCGGAGTTGCTCCGATGGGGGACACTCCGATGCCTAAGTAAGTGGCGGATCCCAGCCACAAAATGGGAAAGTGTTCGAGAGTATGAGAGAAAAAGCTCTTAGAACCTGTGTGACTGTATGTGAGTGTACCTCCCGAGCTATCCTTCTTACCATTATTTAAAAGAAGGCCTCTAGCCTGCGGCCCGCTCTTTTTTCGATGATCATGGGGAGTCAATTTCTCCCATGATTGGCGATCATGGGCTATCGCTATGCGGTTCCGACCAGATTGGAGGCGTGGCAGCAGGAGTCGCGCCCATGATTATGGCATGAAGAGTGTCAATTGTAACCATTGGTTAGAGTTGCCTTTCTAGACCAGATTATGGTCCAAGCTTTGGGTTTTCCCTTGCGTGGGCCGAAGACTTGGTATTTCCCTTGGGGCGGAGAACGTGTCTATGCCGGGGACCGAAGTGCGTTTCTTCGAAAGTTGATGAGAAATTTGGTCTTCGGTTAAAGCCGAAGATGTTATCCGTAGGGCTGGCCTTTTAATGCTGTAGTCTGGTGAGAAGTAGTGAGTTGCCTGCAGTTGGTTTATCCCTTGCCTGGTCCGAAGTTCGTGGTCTGGAGTAAAGGGCTTCGACCGGTTGAACCGGGATTTGGTTCATTGCTGAAACGGGATATCCCAATAGACTCTAATTTTGAACAATATATTTTTATGACATGCTCAACTATCATTAATGTCAGATCATCGAAGGATAATTAGAGCATATTAGTGGTAACGAGAGAGATAAAGAATAAGAGCTATGAGAAATAATCTCCCTCTCAATAAGATACTCCATGCTTTAACAACTTTGTTGGCTCTCCTAGTGATTTTGATGAATAACAAAACCTTGAGTACATATTATATAAAAATTTTACTTTCAGCTATGAGTTTTTAGGAAACAAGCACCTCAAATTCTCAAAAACTTAAGTATCATGGCATGCCATGGCACGGAGCATTTTTTGTAATTTAAGACATCTTCTTCATGCAAAAAAAACTTTTACATGTTCAATTATTGATTATTTATGTTCTATTTAAGTTTCAAAATTGATGCTTGTGTGTTTGGCTTAATTTGCACTTGATTATGAATTTTTCAGATTCAAGTGTCGACACCTGGGAAGTCAAGTGTCGACACTTTAGTATTTGGCATGCAGAAAAACTCCTTGGCAAGCCAAGTGTCGACTCAAGGCCTAAGATTTTTTGAAAATACAGAACTTGGCCAATGGAGTGTTTTTGTGTCAAGTGTCGACACTTATGAATCAAGTGTTGACACCTGATAACCAAGTGTCGACACCTGACAGCCAAGTGTTGACACTTGGATTCTGAAAAGCCTAACGGATCTATTTTTCTGACTTGCAAAAATATCTTTTCAAGCTCTCAATGGCTAGATTCAATGCTCAAATGGTCACAAACCATTTTTTGGAAGTTTTACTTTGTATTTAAGCCTCACCAACTTCATTCTTGAGGTATTGAAGTCCATTGAAAGCCAAAAAGCCAAGATTCTCTCAAGAACTTCACTTCAAGAGCCATTTAAAGTTGTTTCCCTAAAAAAGCTTACAAGCCCATCCTTACATCATTCCAAAAGAAGAGTTTGAAGAATATTCCAAGGAAGAGACAAGATAAAGCATCAACTTGAGCCTCAAAGCTCTATTCTACTACTCTGAAGAGAGTTTATCTTATTTTGAAATTATATCTGATTTGATCTGTGATTTGAACCTGCTAAGAAAGAGTTGGTTGTAGTGTTGGTAAGAGGGACAAAAAGAGGAGAGGAAAGAAAAGTGTAAGGTTTGTTGGTGAGCCTAGGTAATCCAACATAGGTTTTGACTTGTGAGCTTTGAAAAGTCGACTGTAATCTTGATTGGATTATTATGGAATTCCCATGGATGGCTTGGGGAGTGGATGTAAGTGCTAGGTTTGCACCGAACTACTATAACTTTGTGTTTGTAAGTGATAGCCTCCTCTCTTTCTTGCTCTTGTCTATTGTAATCCATTTATTGCTTTCTGCTGTATTTAATCTAGTGCATTGATTTATTAATCACAAATACCACTAGATCTTCATATTATTGCTTTAAATTTTAAAAGATCTAATTTACCCCCCCTCTTGGGCTCCATTTCTGGGCAACAAGTTGTATTAGAGCATCGATACTCTCTTGTATGTCCAGGATCTTGAGTAAAAGATCATGGCAGCCTCAATAGGAATGGTGTTGTTGAAGGTCAAGCTTCAAACCGTCCCCCACTTTTTAATGTCACAAATTACACATATTGGAAAACACGCATGCGCATATTCATTCAAGCAATTGATTATAATCTTTGGAGGACAATCATAAAAGGTCCTCATCAGCCTACTATGATGGTTAAAGGCATTCTCACTCAAAAATGGAAGATGATTGGGATGAGAATGACATTAAGCAAATAGAGCTTATTCTAAGGCTATGAATTTATTGTTTTGCTCTCTTGATCCAAGTAAATTCAATAGAATATCTACTTGTCTCTCTGCTAAGAAGATTTGGGACACACTTGAGGTTACCCATAAGGGCACACACCAAGTGAAAATAACTAAGGTTAACATACTCATCCATACTTATGAAATGTTTAGATTGGAACCTATTGAGTCTATTAGTGAGATGTATACTAGGTTCATAAATATTGTGATTGGCATGAGAAGCCTAGGAAAAATTATTTCTAATGGTGAGCTTGTAAATAAACTTCTCAGGTCTCTACCGGCTTCTTGGGATGCAAAGGTGACAGCTATTGAAGAAGCCAAGGATGTCACACTCTTCCACTTGAGCAATTGTTGGGCTCACTGATGACTTATGAGCTCTCCCTCAAGTAAATGTGAAAGTTGACAAAAAAAAGAAAATAATCGCTTTCAAATCCATTGCAAGAGAAGAATCAAGCGATGACTTTGAAGAAGATGATGAAGAAGATGAGACGGCTCTAATGGCAAGAAAACTCAGAAGGTTCATGAGGAAGAAGAAGTTCAACTTCAAGAAGAAACCTTGAAAGGTGAGCCAAGTAAAGAGAAAGATAAGGAGAAAGATAAGGAGCAGTCCATTTGCCTTGAATGCAAGAAACCGGTCATTTTAAGATGGACTGCCCCTTACTCAAGAAAAGCAAAAGAAAATTAAGAAAGAAGGCCATGATGGCAACCTAGACTGACAGCGAGGACTCCAGCTCTGAGGAAGAACAACAGGAAGTTGCAAACTTCTATCTAATGGCAGATCATGACGAGGTACAATCTAAAACTGAGAATTAATTTATATTTGATGAACTACATGAAGTTTTTGATGAGTTAGTTATAGAATTTAAAAACTAAAATCAAAAAATAAAGATTTGAAAAGTAAAATTTGGATTTAGTCAAAGCAAATAATGAGTTTTCAAATGAAAATGATTATCTACTTCTTCAAAACAAAAAATTAAATGATAAGATTTCTATTCTTGAAAAGGAGAAAGATGTTTTGAAAAAGAAAAAGCCTTTCAGCTTCAAATAAAAATCTTTCAAAACAAAAAAAAGAAATTTTGGATGAAAACAAAAAATATAAAGAAGAAATTGAAAAGTTAAAACCTTTTTTAGATAAATTTACATACAGTTCTGAAAAGTTAAACATGCTTTTGAATAATCAAAGGGCTATTTTTGATAGAGCAGGTTTAGGGTTTAGAACTCAAAAGAAACAAAAACTTTTCAAAAATTTCTTTGTGCTTGCATCTTCATCATTACTTGTTATGCATGTGGTACTATAGGACATAAATCTTACAAGTGCAATAAAAGATAATTGAGTAACATTAAGAAAGTTTGGGTTCCAAAAGGAACCAATGCCACTAACCTAAAAGGACCCAAGATGACTTGGGTACCTAAAATCTCCACTTGATTTTTATTATAGGTATGCCTTGCAAACAATAAAAGAAGAATATGGTACCTCGATAGCGGTTGCTTAAGGCATATGACCGGATATGTGGATAGTTCTTATCACTCGAGTGTCAAAATGGTGGCAATGTGACATTTGGTGATAATGGAAAGGGCAAAATTGTTGGTATTGGTAAAGTCCATATCACCCCCTCTACTTATATTAATAATGTGTTATATGTTGATGGTTTGAAACATAACTTACTTAGTATTAGTCAATTTTGCGACAAGGATTTTAAAGTTATTTTCGAATCTTCTATGTGCATTGTTTCTAATTTAGATGACAATGGTATCAAGTTCATTGGTCATAAACATGGCAATATTTACATGGTTGATCTTGTTCAAAATGGTCAATGCCTAGTGGCAATGGAAGCCAAGTCAATGAAACTAGTTGGCTTTGGCATCGTAAACTAGAATATGCTAGTATGCATTTGATTTCAAAACTTAGCAAAAATAATTTGATAAAAGATTTGCCAAAAATCAGTTTTGAAAAAGACAAGATTTGTAGTGCATGTCAGCTTGAAAAACAAACCAAATCTTCTTTCAAACCAAAAGGAGTAATCTCTACATCTAGACCCTTAGAGTTGCTTCACATGGACCTTTTTGGGCCGACTAGAACATCTAGTCTAGGAGGTAAGAAGTACGGTCTAGTTATTGTAGATGATTTCTCATGATTTACATGGGTCATGTTTTTAGCACACAAAGATAAAATGTTTTCAGAATTCATTAGATTTCATACGAGTTTCAAATGAAAAAGGTGTTTCAATCATATCTTTGAGAAGTGATCATGGAACCGAATTTGAAAATGTTATTTTGATAAATTTTGTATTGAAAATGGCATTCATCACAATTTTTCAGCACCTAGGACATCTCAACAAAATGGGGTGGTAGAAAGGTAAAATAGAACTCTTGAAGAAATGGCACGCACCATGCTTTGTGAAAATGACCTATCTAGATATTTTTGGATGGAAGCCATAAATACTGCATGCTATGTTTTAATTGAATTTTAATTCGACTGATTTTAAAGAAAACACCATATGAGCTTTGGAAGGGTAGAAAACCTTCAATTTGTTATTTTCATGTTTTGGATGCCGTTGTTTCATTTTAAATAATGGTAAGGATAATTTGAGCAAATTTGATGCCAAATCAGATGAGGGAGTCTTTCTAGGCTACTCCATATATAGCAAGGCATACAGGATCTTCAACAGAAGAATACTTGTTGTTGAAGAATTCATACATGTGGTATTTAATGAATCTGACCAAAATCTTCTAGAAAAGAAGATGTGCTTTCTGATGAAATAGGTACTAAGAAAACTGAAAGTGTGAACAACAACGAAGAACCTACCAAGGACAAGAACATGATCAAAATACTAAAGGAGATCAAGTACAAGGTGATGAAAACACATCTACTATTGATCCACTACCAAAAGAATGGAGGTATGCTCATGGACACCCAAAAGAACTAATTATTGGTGATCCATTTAAAGGTGTATGTACTCATTCATCCCTTAGAAATATTTGTGATTATCTAGCATTTGTTTCTCAAATTGAACCTAAAACTATTGAGGAAGCTGATAGTGATAGTAATTGGATAAATGCCATGAAAGATGAACTTAACCAATTCAAAAGAAACAATATTTGGACATTAGTAGATAGGCCTTCAAATACTTCAATTATTGGCACAAAATAGGTTTTCAAAAATCGTGATGAAAATGGTATTATTACAAGAAATAAGGCAAGACTAGTTGCCAAGGGATACAATCAAGAGGAAGGGATCGATTTTGATGAAACCTTTGCTCTTGTAGCTAGACTTAAGGCAATTAGACTATTGCTGGCTTTTGCTTGCTTTATATTTTTAAATTATTTCAAATGGATGTTAAAAGTACCTTTTTAAATGGTTTTATTGAAGAAGAGGTTTATGTTGAACAACCACTTGGTTTTGAAAATTTTGAATTTTCAAATCATGTTTTCAAACTTCATAAAGCTTTGTATAGTTTGAAACAAGCTCCTAAAGCTTAGTATGATCGTTTAAGTTCTTTCCTGCTCAAAAATAATTTTCCTAGAGGTAATGTTGACAAAACTTTATTTTTGAAGAAAAAGAATGATGATCTCTTAGTAATACAAATCTATGTAGATGATATCATATTTGGTGCTACCAACGAATCTCTTTGTCAAGAATTTGCAAAGTTAATGCAATGTGAGTTAGAGATGAGCATGATGGGTGAACTTAAATTTTTTCTCGGACTCCAAATAAAGCAAACCAAAGAGGGGATCTTCATCAACCAAGCAAAGTACACAAAGAAAATACTCAAGAAGTTTGGGATGGAGAACACTAAGCCTTTAAGTACCCCTATGAGCTCTTCTTTTAGACTTGACAAGGATGAATCAGGTAAATCTTTTGACCAAAAATTATATCGTGGCATGATTGGTTCATTGCTATATCTTACTGCCAGTAGGCCATATATCATGTTTAGTATATGTATGTGTGCTAGATATCAGTCTAATCCTAAAGAGTCTCATCTTTTGGCTGTTAACGCATACTTAGATATATATCTAGCTCAATTGATATTGGTTTGTGGTATTCTAGAGATTCTTCATTTGAATTGATTGCTTATTCTGATGCTGACTTTGCTGGGTGTAAACTTGATCGTAAAAGTATTAGTGGAACCTATCAGTTTCTTGGAGTAAATTTGATCTCTTGGAGTAGCAAGAAACAGAATTCAGTTGCTCTATCTACGGTGGAAGCCGAATATATAACAGCTGGAAGCTATTGTGCTCAAATCCTTTGGATCAAACAATAACTTGAAGATTTTGGCATTAAACTAATTAAACACCCATAAGATATGACAATACTAGTTCAATCAATCTAACTAAGAATCCTGTGCAACATTCAGGAAGTAAACACATTGAAATAAGATATCATTTTATAAGAAATAATATACAAAATTCTAATGTGGAACTTGAATTTGTTTGTACTAATGACCAATTAGCTGATGTGTTTACCAAACCTTTGAGCGAAGAGATATTTTGCATGATTAGAAGAGAGTTAGGTATCGTTGATCCATTCTCATAGAACTCTCTCAATTTTTATCCTACCCAAGTTTTTTTTTTTTATCAAAAATTACTTATATTAAGCCCCAAAATTCCTTTAAAAAATTTTTCTGATTTTTTAAAATTTTTCAGATTTTTTTTGGGATTTTCTTGGCCAAGTGTCGATACTTGTGTTTTGCAAAGTGTCGACACCTTACCAAGTGTCGACACTTGAGAAATCCCAAGTGTCGACACTCACGAAACTTTTTCTATTTTTTGGGGCAGACCGAATGATTTTTTATTTCATTTTCTCCCATCTCTCTCAAGCTTCAATGGTCCCCCAAGCTCCACCAACTTCTGAATCAACCATTTCCATTTTACCCCAACAAAAAACAGGTATTTCCCCTCTCTTTTTCATTATTTTCAAACTGTGGAAGCTTAGGATTAGGCTTTTCTGACCATTTTAAAGCATTTCAATCATATTTTCACGAGTTTTGATTCGTTCTTGAGACTTCATTTAGGAGGAATCAAGCTTCAATGCATTCTTTTTGGTTTTCCATTGGATTTTTGATCGATTTCCCTCTCTTTCCCAGTCATTTTTGAGAAAATCACTGTTATATTGATTTTTGGCCGAAATTTCCTTGGGTTTTCATCTAAAATCCAATTTTTTGAAACTGATTATTGCATTTTTACTATTTTGGAAAGAATTCTAGTGATGTTTTGTGATATGTTACACTCATTTCATCCACCTAGCTGTTTAACCTAAAACCATAAAATGTTTTAACCTAAATCCCACTTGTTTAGCTAAACTTGTTTTACAGAAGAATTGTATTTTATACATTTTGCATATGTCTTTCGCAACCCAAACATACTTTATACATTTTGGATTAAAGTCTTTTAACCTAAATATGTTTTGTCACGTCTCCACTTTTCAAACTTATTAAAAGTTTTTTACCCTTAATTCTTTGTATTAAAGGTATTTTACAAACCTAAATTCATTTTTAATCCTCAAAACTTATGTTAGCATATTTTAAAACTAGAATTTTTAGTTTAGAAAGCATAAGTTTCCTTCAGCCTATCTAGTTCTCAGCCTTGTTAAATATGTCCCCCCTAGTTTACACTTCTTCAAACTTTCTTGGTCAGTTTGCTATGATGGGTCCAAGGAAAAGGCTTGCAGTTAGGGAGAGACCTAGTCAGGGTACAGAGAGGAGATCCAAGGCTAGGCATGACACTGGGTAGGCTAGCAATTCAGCGGCACCAAGTACCCCCCTGCAGAGAAGATGGTAGGGAAGGCAGTGGCCTTTGGGAGGAGTCGACCTTGCTTTCTTCGATCGGCACCATTTTCTTATCCGTTAGGTACTCAAAGATGCAAGTCTTGTACCCTTCTGCACCATGCAGGAGAAGTACTACCCTCATCTAGTGAGGGAGTTTTATGGCACCATGGATTGTCGACGACTTCTTTGGACTACTACCGTTAGAGGTGTTGAGATTTTACTAGGAGATTGTTGGCTCTCCTAGTGATTTTGATAAATAACAAAACCTTGAGTACATATTGTATACTAATATTTACTTTCAACTATGAGTTTTCAGGAAGCAAGCACCTCAAATTCTCAAAAATTTAAGTATCATGGCACGCCGTGGAACGGAGCATTTTTCACAATTTAAGACATCTTCTTCACGCAAAAAGGGCTTTTACATGTTCAATTATTCATTACTTATGTTCCATTTAAGTTTCAAAATTGATGCTTGTGTCTTTGGCTTAATTTGTACTTGATTATGATTTTTTCAGAACCAAGTGTCGACACCTGGGAAGTCAAGTGTCGACACTTTAGCATTTGGCACGTAAAAAACTTCTTGGCATGCGAAGTGTCGACACCCATGACTCAAGTGTCGATACCTGAAACTCAAGTGTCGAGACTTAAGTTTCCAAGTATCGACTCAAGGCCTGATATTTTTTTAAAATACAGAACTTGGCCAATGTTGTAATTTTGTGTCAAGTATCGACACCTCTGAATCAAGTGTCGACATTTGAAAGTTCAAGTGTTGATACCTAGAAGTCAAGTGTCGACACCTGATAGCCAAGTGTCGACACTCAGGTTCTAATAGGCCTAATGGATATATTTTTCTGACTTGAAGAAACATCTTTTGAAGCTCCCAATGGCTAGATTCGATGCTCAAATGGTCACAAACCATTTTTGGAAGTTTTTCTTTGTATTTAAGCTTCACCAACTTCATTCTTGAGGTATTTAAGTCCATTGAAAGCCAAAAAGCCAAGATTCTCTCAAGAACTTCACTTCAAGAGCCATTTAAAGTTTTATTCCCTGAAAAAGCTTACAAGCCCATCCTTACATCATTCCAAAAGAAGAGTTTGAAGAATATTCCAAGGAGGAGACAAGACAAAGCATCAACTTGAGCTTCAAAGATTCTATTATACTCCTGAAGAGAGTTTATCTTATTTTGAAATTGTATATCTGATTTTATCTTGTGATTTGACCTTGCTTTCAAGGGTGTCTTGAAAGAAGGTTGTTGTGGTTTGTTGGTAAGCCAAAGGGACAAATCTAACTAGGGTTAACTTGTAAGCCCAAAGACAAAACAAGTGTAAAGGTTTGTTGGTGAGCCTAGGTGATAAAACCAACATAGGTTTTGACTTGTGAGCCTTTGAAAAACAAGTCGGCTATAATCTTGATTGGATTATAATGGAATTCTCAAGGGTGGCTTGGGGAGTGGATGTAGGTGCTAGGTTTGCACTGAACCACTATAAACTTTGTATTTGTGTGTGATTGCCTCCTCTCTTTCTTGCTCTTTGTCTATTGCAATCCATTTATTTCTTTCCGCTGCATTTAATCTAGTGTATTGAATTTATTACTCACAAACACCACTATATCCTCACATTATTACTTTAAATTTTTTAAAAGACCCAATTCACCCCCCCTCTTGGGCTCCATTTCTAGGCAACAAACTTTCTATGCTAGACAATGTAATAGAGCATAACTCAAAAAGTATATTTCTCAAGTCTTTCAAAAAGTTCATGTATCAAATCAGAGCTTATGTATCAAGGTTTCTAAGAAAACTTTTTGTATCAGAGCATATATACTAGGAAAATTTTCATGTATCAGAGCATAAGAGAATTTTATGTATCAGAGCATATATCAAGAAGATTTTCAGGAGAGAATTGATGTTCATGTATCAGAGCATATCCTGAAAGATTATCTGAGCAAATCAATGGAGCATATTATGTATCAAAGCAAGTACATAAATTTCTCCCCCTTTTTGTCATAAATCAAAAAGGTGAAGTTAGTAAAGCTCAAATTTTGAAAGAGTGAGAAAGATTTTAATATTTGTTTGAGATAATTTCACTTTCTCAAAATTATGAAGATATTCAAAAAAAAAAAATAGAATCAGTCAAAGTAAGAATAACAACTCAAGTGCACAAGTACCAAAATTAAGATATTCATTTCAATCATTAAAGTTCAGTACATTGAGATGATATTAAGATAAAGAAATCAAGGAAAACTTTCTAGTCACTATCACTAGAATCAGAAGAGATAACATCAGTTGACTTTCCCTTAGCATTTCTAGGTTTCCTAAAACTAGTTTGCATGCGAGGAGGAGGTCTTTTGGGATGGAATAGAAGAAATGGGAGTTGGATCAAGAGGTCTTGCAGTAGGTGCATAATGAGCTGCTTGAAGCTCTTCGACTTTAGATAATAACTTTAACAAGATATTGTTGATGTCTTCAACTCACTTTCCACCTTCTTTGTATCCTTGGAAAAAGTCAACCCTTGCATTATGGCCTTGATCTCTCCAACTTCCTTCTGTAGAGACAGTACTTCTAAAGCTTGAACATGTGCATATACTTCTGCTAAAACTCTTAGCCTTCCAAGAACGTCTTAGTATGCCCAAGTCTTCAGTATAATTGTCTACTCTTTCCAATTTTTTCTCAATAGCTCCCACTCTCATTTTAACTAGATTTAATTCATCTCTAAACTCATTAAGTCCTTGGTCCACTTTAGATTTAAGATCATTTGTCATAGACACGAAAGAACTTAATAAATCTTTTGAAAACTTACTGAGCTGCTCTAAGATGTCAATGTGATGAACAATAGTAGGTGCAGGAGTAGCAGTGTCAGGTATAAAAGCATCAGTAAGAACAAAGTCATGTACAGAAGCATTAGTAGAAGGAAAGTCAGGTTCAGGAGCATCATAAGATGGCTGAACAAGTGAGTCTGGCTTTGGCACAGGAATAGGAACTAAAGTGTCCTCACCAGCCTACATCTCACCTTCCTCTTCTTGTTCTTCAATATCAGCTGGAGCTTCATGTAGGGTTCGGTGGCAAGGCGGAAACATAGATTTCAAAATTTTATCTTTATGAAATCTTCACCAAACCCTTAACCCAAGATCTCCTTAAAAGAATTAAAACATATAACATGTATATATAAGATTTAAACTCATATTAAAGTACTAACCTGTATTGCAAAAATCCAAACTTTAAATCTCCACCAGGTGCCCAAATGTTCACCCTCCAATGGTGATCCACACAGAAAAAGATGAAGACTACAATTTCTTGTTCTTGGCTCCTCTTCTTGAATTCTTTTTCAAGAATTCAATTCTTGGACTTTTAGGCTGAAATTTTCTTTCTTGAAAATTTCTTTTCTTCCTTCTTTCCTCTTCTTGAATTCTTTTCTTGAATTCCCTTTCTTGAATTCCTTTTCTTGAATTGAATTGGAAGAAGAAATTAAGACAAGTAAAGTCTTAATTCAAGAAATAAAAGAAGAAGAACAGACCCTTCCTTTTCCCTTTCCTTTACCGTTCAAGACCTTCCTCTTATCTTGTTTAGGGTCAGAGTTTCGACAGAGATTATCTCTGTAAGGAAACAATACACAACAAGCATAAAGGGAAGGAGTATTCCGGAGAGGAGGAGAGGAATATGATATCTATATTTGATTATCTGAAAGAAACCCCCGAGAACCCAAACCCTTTTATAGATTTCAGAGGGGCATTTTCTCAAAACATCGCAACCCTCTGAAACCCCAGGAATCATGATCCCTCATTCCTCATGCGTTCCCTCAACCAAACATCATGATTCTCCGATTTAATTTTCATTTTTTCGACGAGGAGGACTCTTGGAAAAACTTCAGGAAGAATCGCGACTTTTGAAGACGGACTTGCGACCGAAAAATGATTGATCTTTTTCGTTAATTTTTCTGGCCATCAGATCCAGATCCAAAGACGTCAGACAAGGATCCAAATCACCCCCTTTTCTTGATTTTCCTTCGATGGAATTTCCTTCCCACGCGCGTGAAGAGGAGTCCACACGCGCGTGGACTCTTCTTCTTGGGGCGCGCGGGTGAGGAACGGTATGGGCAGCTTTGAGAGACAGTCTCAGTGCACTTGATTCACTTGGGTTCAGCCATGGGTTAGCCCAATGTCCTAAAATTTAAATTAGACCTTAATCTTTTTCAATTAGAACCCAATTAAGCCCAATTCGGAACCAAATTCGAATCTAATTCGAATAGAAATTGGGTATGCAACACATGCTAGTGTGTTTATCCTGCAAACATGATTTAATTCTAATTAAATCCTTCATCAATTCTATTTTGTGTGTGACCCATTGGGTTCCACACCTAGCCAGCAGTAGGTCCGAGTGCTATTTGACTTAATTCGGTTAGATCTCAACTAAGCCGATTTTGGTCAACTCAAACTAGCTTGACTCGGTCAATTAGAATCTAATTCTAATTAACTGATTTGAATTACCATAATTCTATCTACAAGACAAGATTGACATCTAGCAACGTATCATATCTACCCGGAAGATGTGGAATTTTGGTGGAATTACCAAAATACCCTTCAGTGGTGAGTTACCGTGCAATTCAGTCCTTTGATCAACTTGCATCCTGAATATGATTATGAATATGGATACTTGTCAAATCCAATTTCATATTCATCCCTAGCTCAATCTTTATAATGATGATTCATTAATGAACCATTAGAAATTAACTCTAATGTTCATACTTTGATCAAAGATTTCCTGAATCCATCATTTGATCGAAATTAGCTGGATGCAATTCCCTTTACTAAGGCTGATCAATTCCTTGTTGACCTACTCACAACCTCCATATACAATCCACCATACCTAGTATCACCTCGTGCATGACTCAGTGTCATGATTGATTGCGAACCAAAGTATGGATTCATATATATAAGGTACTATGGTAGTCTCAGGTCAAAGGACCACATGCACTACTCTCACTATGAGAATTATCTATTGACAAACAGATAAGGTTCCATTAGATATTCTCAATCTGGATCAATTCAGTGAACTCATTCTCTAATGAACACTCATATCCTAGTATTAGTGTCAAATACAAGTGACGTGAGATCAGTCACCCTCATCACAAAGCATATATAGGATGTGCTGGTCTTGCCGGAAACATTGATCCCCAACTCAATGTCCCATCGACCAGGAATATTTTAGATTAGGTTTTAAGGCTTTAGGTCTCACTGGTATGATCTCATCATAACCCTAGAACCATAGCCCTAATCTATGGGGTTCATCATATAATCATAAAGACACAGCGTATGATGAAAATAATGCCTTTATTATAATAATGTCAATTCATTGATTTTGGGATCGAAATACAATATTTCAATTAGCTTTCAGGGCACAATCTTTCACATCAGATTTCTTCGTTTAGGTGCCTTCAGAGAGCAGATATCTCATTCTTTGTAGAGTTTTAGCTGTGTATGTATCAGTATGAAAGAGTGATCTGCTATCTTCATCATCAATAATCAACATTTGTAGCTTGGAAGAACAAAGCCAGTACCATGCCATAGGGCAAATAAGCTCTCACCTTTCTGATTGCTTCCTTCATTTAAGATAACATGATTGTAGGAAGATTTATCTTGTCTCCATGAATCAAAAGCTCCATAAAATATAAATGTCTTTCACTAACCCAGTCGAACCGTCCCGTTCTAGGTAGGAAAATTTGACTGATGAAGCTGTGAAGGAGTCTCATTTCAATTGATAAGAGCTAGCCTTAAAATTGTCAATCTCATTCACTTCAGCCTGTTCCAATACTGTTTGAAGTGCCTTTGCCCTATCTTTTAAAACTAGGTGCTCAATCCCTTCAAAAGTCATTTCCATCATGTTGCCAAGCATTTCTTCAGAAATTATAACCCTTTTCTCTTTGACTACAGATTCAATATGCTGCTCTTCAATTCTTAGATTCTCATAAAATCCCTAAACAATTTGGATAAGTAAGAATATTCAAGGAACACATATAAGATCAACCTTGGTTTTCAATCAGATCTCCAATAATCAGCCCTATTTCTTTGAGAAATTCAAATAAATCCATCTCCCAGTCATGACGGGTCTCATAGCCAAGGACATTTGCTGATGAGGAGAAGGGGGGCTCGGTTCTTCAATAGGTTGAGCCAGAATCTGTGAGGAGCTTTCTTCCTGGAATTTGGAGCACCTTTCTTGTGGAGCTTGCTCAGTTTCCCGACGAGGTCTCTTCCCAACAACTTTTCATGGAGCCATTCCTGCAAAGACACAGTGATCTGAGGTGTTTGGAGGGGAAGGGTTTTTGGAAAAGATGTTTTGGAGGGGAAAGAATGAGGAGCCGAAGAAAGAAATGTAAGAAAAAACCTACGGCTTGACTTAAGAAAGAGAGGTCGGCTCGACATCCGAGCTGGCTCAACCAACATGACTTTTGCTTGAGTCAGTTCGAGTAGAGTGAGCACAAAAAAAAATCGAAGCCTTACTTAAAACCTTTCTTCATAGTGAAAAAAATCATGGATAGAAATAAAATGTGGAGGTTATATAGATAATGTTTCCTTAAGTTTAAAGAAAATAAGGTTAAGATTTCTAAAGAGGGTCACACAAACCTAGTTCACATCTAATCATTACAAACCTATCATAATTCAAAGGTTTAGTAAAAATATCATCAAGTTGGTTTTCAGTTGGCACAAACTCAAGTACAATATCGTTGTTCAAATATGATCTCTTATAAAATGGTGCCTAATTTTGATGTGCTTAGTTCTTGAATGCTGAATTGGATTCTTGGTAAAATTTATAGCACTTGTGTTACCATATTTGATTGGAATTTTAGATTATGTTACACCAAAATCTTCTAACTGTTGTTTAATCCAAAGCACTTGAGCACAACAACTACCAGCAGCAACATACTTTACCTCAGTAGTGGATAATGCTATGGAGTTTTGCTTTCTTACAGTGCCATGTGATTAAATTCAACCATAAATATTGGCATGTTCCACTAGTACTTTTTCTATCAGTTTTACATCTAGCATAGTTAGCATCCAAAAAACCAATTAAATTTAATGAAGATTCTTTAGAATACCAAAGACCTAAATTACTTGTACCTCTTAGATATTTGATAATTCTTTTAACAACAAGCATGTGTGATTCCTTAGGATTTGATTGAACGAGCATACACATATACACTATACAAGATATCAGGTCTACTAGCAGTAAGATATAACAACGATCCAATCATACCTCGATAAGCTTTTGATCGATGTTACAACCATCTTCATCTTTGTCTAGTTTGCAAGTAGGGCTCATGGGTGTGCTAGCCTCTTTGCTTGTCTCCATGCCAAATTTTTTGATTATTTCATTGATAAACTTTGCTTGGTTTATGAAGATCCTTTCCTTTATTTGTTTTACTTGTAATCCAAGGAAGTAGTTGAGTTCACCCATAAGGCTCATTTCAAACTCGCCCTGCATCAATTCAGCAAATTTTCTACAAAGGTTTTCATTAGTTGCACCAAATATGTATCATCAACGTAAATCTGTACAACTAATATGTCATTCCCTTTTTTCTAAATGAAAAGAGTTTTGAGAACATTTTCTCTTTTAAAATCATTTACAAGAAAAAATTTGCTAAGTCTATCATACCAGGCCCTAGGTGCTTATTTCAAACCATATAATGCTTTATTTAGTTTAAACACATGATTTGGAAAGGCATAATTTTCAAAACCTGGTGGCTGTTCTACAAAAACTTGTTCAGAAATAAATCCATTTAGAAAAGTACTTTTGACATCTATTTGGAATAGTTTAAAATTTATGTAGCAAGCAAATGCAATAAGTATCTAATGGCCTCAAGTCTTGCTATGGGTGCATAAATTTCATCAAACTCTATTCCCTCTTCCTGGTTGTATCCTTTAGCTACCAACCTTGCTTTATTTCTCATAACCTTACCATTCTCATCTAATTTGTTCCTGTAGACCCATTTGATTCTTATGATGGGATGGTCTAGAGGTCTAATGACAAGAGTCAAAACATTATTCCTTTCAAACTGCTTTAATTCTTCATGCATGACCATCATCCAGTTTGGATCAGTTTCAGTTTCTTCTAAACTATGTGGTTCAATTTATGAAACAAATGCTAAGTAGTCATATGCATGTCTATGTGTTGACCTAGTCCTAATACATTGTGAAGCATCATCACCAATAATCAGATCTTTAGGATATGAAGTTACATACCTCCAATCCTTTGATAAATCCATATGATCCTTACTTACCACTTCCATCTTGTGTTGGCTTGTCTTATAAGCTTAGATCTTCCATCTCTTTTCGGAGTGTACCTGCATCATTGTCTACACACTCATCTTTTCTAGATGGTGAGGGGTTAGCTTCATCAAAAATAACATGAATTGACTCTTCTATAGTAAGGGTCCTCTTATTAAATACTCTATATGCTTTGCTGTGCAATGAATAACCAAGGAATATGGATTCATCAGATTTTACATCAATTTTTTCTAGGTTATCTTTACCATTATTCAATACAAAGCATTTACACCCAAAAACATGAAAATAGTTAATATTAGGTTTTCTTCCATTCCAAAGCTCATAGTGGGTTTTCTTTGAAATTGGGAGTATTAAAATATGGTTCAATATGTAACAGGCAGTGTTCACTGCTTCTGTCCAAAAGTACCTTGGAAGATTGCCTTCACATAACATAGTTTGGGCCATTTCTTCAAAGTCCAACTCTTTCTCTCTACAACACCATTTTGTTGTGGTGTTCAAGGAGTGGAGAAGTTGTGATCAATGTCATGCTCAGTGCAATATTCATCAAAAATTGATTTTGAAATTCAGTACCGTGATCACTTCTTATAGAAATAATAGTAAGATTTTTCCTATTTGAAACCTTTTGTGAAATTTTTGAAATACATTAAAGGTTTCATCTTTATATGCGATAAATAATATCCATGTGAATCTAGAAAATCATCTACGATTACAAGACCATATTTCATACCACCTAGGCTTGTGGTCCTAGTTGGTCCAAATAAGTCCATGTGAAGTAGCCAAGGGATCCAATAGTTGAAATTACTTTTTTTGATTTAAACTTCCACTAGTTTGTTTGCCTAATTGATAAGCATCACATACCAATCAAGATCTACTTTAAAATGGGGCAAACCTTTAACTAGATTCTTTGAAATTAATTTAGCAATTGTATGCATGCTAGCATGACCTAATAGTCTATGCCAAAGTAAACAAGACTTCTTGATCTTAGCATTCATTACTACTAGACTGGAACTACTAGTCATGATTAGATCATTTAGATCTACCATATAAATGTTTCCAAGTTTATGACCAATAAATTTATTGCTAGAATCAAGAGAGTTAGTTATTATACACATAGATGATTCAAAGATAACCTTGAAGCCTTTATCACAAAGTTGACTAATACTCAATAAATTATGCTTCAATTTATCTACTAGCAGCACATCTTCAATAAAAGTACAGAGGGTTATCTTGATTTTACCAATTTCAATTATTTTTCTCTTACCATTATCATCGAAGGTAACTGATCCTCTTTCTTTCATTTGTAAGGTAATAAACTATTCTTTATCATCGGTCATATGCCTTGAATAGCTGCTGTCTAGATACCATCGTTTCTTAGCATTCAGCGCTGCAAGACAATCCTGCAAAATAATCAAGGAGTGGTTTTAGGTACCCAAGCTAACTTGGGTCCTTTTGAGTTAGAAAAATTGGTTCCTTTTAGAACCCAAATAGTTTTGAATTTTATTGCACCAATCTTAGAATTTTTCAAAGAGTTGCATTGGTAAAATTTATACCCAAATTTATGACATGCATAGCAAACAATTTTTCATTTTTGAATGATGCATGCTTTGAAGCTTTAACAGATGCAGAAATGGATATGTTTGGCTTGAAAGATTTTTGAACAAAAATCTTAGGAATGTACTTTAAGCCTTTTGAAACAGAATTTGATGGAAATGAACCAAAAGATTTTTGAGATTTAGTGTTTGAAGCTGAAGCTTTTGAAGATATAAATTTTGTTGCTAAAATTCCTTTGGCATTTAAAGCATTAAATCCAATTCTAGCTTTGCTTTTTGAATCTCTTTGTTCTTTTAGAATTAGCTCAAGCTTATTAGAACTCAAAGTAAATATTTCTACGAGAGGCTTAAGCTTTTCAACCTCCTTTTTCAAATCATTATTTTCAGCAACTAAAGCTTTGTTTGTCTCAATTAAAACATTCTTCTTAGTTTTCCAAGCTATAACATTATTAGAAAAAATATTTAGTTCTTTTTGCAACATATTATTCTTTTCTGAAATTTCATCCTTGTCTTTTAGCAATAAATCATTTTGTTTTTTCAAGGATTTAATTTTAACCCTAGCTTTCTTGAATTCTGCAAGCAAATCATGAAAAGCATAATTCAATTCATGATAAGTAAATTCAGTTTGAAGCTCAGGGGATGATACCTCATTCTCGAAACCCATTAAATAGAAGTTTGTGATTTTTGTGGTCTCTTCTTCTTCAGTAGATGTGGATGTTTCACTGTCACTCCACGTCGCTACCAAGCTCTCTTTTTTTTTTTCTTGATGCTCTTTTTTAGTAAAGGATAGTCTGGATGAATGTGCCCTGGTTTCTTGCATTCGTAGCATACGGGAACTTCTTTTTCCTTCTCTTTTTCCTTGTCCCTTTCCTTGCTATATTCTTTGTTCTTGTAGAATTTCCTATAGTTTCTTCCTTTCCTTCTTCCAAAGAACCTTTTGAACCTCCTAACGACCATAGCAACATCTTCATCATTCATGTCATTTTCAGCGGAGGAGCATTATTCTTTCGATTCATTATCATCCTTTCTTGAATCCACTACAGCTTTGAAGGCAATAGATTTTTTCTTCTTTTGATCATCCTCAGTTCTGTGTTGCATGGTCAATTTGTGAGTGATGAGAGATCCTAGCAATTCATCCAGCAGTAAAGTATTCAGATCTTTTACTTCCTAGATGGCAGTCACTTTTGGATTCCATTTGTCTGGAAGAGATCTTAAAACCTTCTGTACAAGGTTAGCATTGGAATATACCATGCCAAGCCTTTTTAATCCATTAATATATTAGTAAAGCATGAAAACATGACAGAGATTATTTCATTAGGTTTGATTTTATATAATTCGTAACTATGTATAAGAAGATTAATTTTTGAAGACTTCACCTGGGAAGTTCCTTCGTGGCTCATCTCAAGTTTATCCCAAATTTTCTTTGTAAAAGAGCAAATGAAAATTTGATTAAACTCATTACTGTCCAAAGCACAATATAGCAAATTCATTGCTTTGGCATTTAACTCACCAATTTTCATATCGTGTTCGTCCCAATCCTCTTCAGGTTTTGGAACGTCCACTCCAATTTTACCATGGGGATATATGGACCCTTCAAAATGATCTTCCACAACTGAAAATCAACTACTTGAATATAAATTTTCATCCTAGCTTTCTAGTATGCATAATTTGTGCCTATGAAGAGTGGAGGTCTATTGGTTGATTGTCCTTCGGCCAAGGATGTACTCATTGGATGAGCCATCAATCTTTACTCTAGTGTATTCAAAGACTCTGCTCTGGTACCAGTTATTGCCCAGGTGACTACCCAAGAGGGGGGTGAATTGGGATTTCAAAATAAAAATTACTGCTATAGATATATGCTTTTAGAAATTAACTTTTCTTAGTAAAAGGTGATGTGATTATGAATGTAAAGCACAGGCTAAAAGGAAAGAGAAAGGTAGCAATACAAATACCAAAGATTATAGTGGTTCAGAGCAAATCCGCTCCTACGTCCACTACCCAAATTATCACTTGGGATTTCACTATGTTCTCACTCGAATACAGTAGGATTGTTTTACAGGCTCACAATACAAACCTACACTAGATTTTAAACAGGATCACCTAGAACCCAAATCCTTTTGGTTTTAAAATGGGAGCACCAAAGAAACCCAACAACCTTTGTTTTTAAAATGGCAGCACCAAAGAAACCCAACTCTTGGTTTTAACATAGGATTACCAAGAACCTATTTGGTTTCAAATTGGGCTCACCAATAATCCAAATAAGTCACAAAGAAGTTGAATGAAATTGCAACAATAATGACAAACTCTCATTGTCGGATGGTTGCCACTATTATGCTGATGAAGCCTTCTTTAATTTTTCTTTAAAGCACTTGAGAGGCTTCCTTTCTATCCTCAATGAATGCTTCAATCTTCAGATAGGAGTTTGATGCAGGACAACTCTAAGACTACGAAACAAGCATGAAAAAAGGTAAAATAATTTTTTTATGATTTTTATAATTTTATTTGCAGGCTGGATTTTCAAAATAAAGTAAGAACTAGCAAAAAGACTAGCAGTGCAAAGAATCATCGGATCGCAGGCATACTCATGCATACTAATGAAATAGCTAGAGCCCGAGAGTTGAGAATCTCCCGATTTAGGATAGTTTATCTTCATCAAAATTAGATAATAATAGAAGGAAAGATTTCTTACCAGTCAGAGATTAAAATTCAGCATAGAAGGGATCACTCCCACTCTGATCGGAGATTGGATGAAGAAGCCTCGTTTCCCTTGAATCTGAAGGCTGATCTGGGCAGCAAAGAAGGCCTCCTCAGGAGAGGGGTAGCAGCTCAGGGATCCTGCAAATATTAGGGTTAATCAAAATAGTAATTAAAAAATAAGCAAAGGAACTATGGTTTGAAAGGGATCGGATTAGGGTTAGAAGATGGCGGCTAGGGAAGAAGAAGCTCCTGGGCTTGGAAGGCAGCAAGGGCTTCTGTTCCTTGGATGTGGCTGATCTCCAGGGATGCAGGAGGGTGATAGGGTAGTAGGGTTTCAATCCAGAACACAAGGAGAGCACTCAAAGTAAGAACCAAAACTCAAACACAAGGTAATCAATCAAAATTTTAGCAAAGGTTTATTCATAAGAAAAGATGCTTACAAGAGGGGAGGGCTGGGGTATTTATAGAGTTCCATTGCCCTCACTAACGATGGTTATACTTGGATTATAAGTCCTCTTCCAAATTGGAATACAAGTCCTTTCCTAGCTTGGTTAGAATTACAAGGTGTAAAGGGATTAGGAGTCCTAACTAGGTTAGAATAACATGGTCTTCTCCTTCTTCTCTCCCACTTGGACTTAGTCAAACTTTTGGGACACCAAGTCCTTGCATGTGTGGACCTTAAGGAGCAAGGGGGGTCGAACAAGGCTTGGAATGCATGGGCTTGGGCCACTAGAAGCTGGGTTGCCTGGTTCCTTAGGCTGGCATATTTCCGGTATCAAAAGGGAATCTTGGTTCTCTTATTTTGGGCTTGCTTCCTAGACTTGAATTTGAAGGCCTGGAGTACTGGGATAGCCTGGTAAACATGGACTCCTGACATATGGAATATTTCAGAAGTATCTGGAGGGAATCTGGTATATGAAATGGCATCCGGAGGGAATTAGGGCACCTAGGTGTCGATTGAGCTCCCTTGAGCTGGTGTAATTGCTTCTAGCTTCAAAATGAAGTTTGGTGGAACTCTAAAGTAGCATAGTCTACTCTCTTGTATAAAAAGTGAACTCATACTAGACTCATATTGGTATATAGGATTCAATGTACCGAACTAGGTTGAGGGTTGATATAAATCAACTAACTTCAACTTATTATAGGACTCAATCCTAGTTGATTACAAAACTTTGACACATGGCTAGGTAAACCAAATAGGGCCCAGTAATCTGTGTCTAATCCTGGTGCCCTCATAAATTCTCCTGGGGTGGGAGGAACTCGATCCCGTCGATTATGGGATAGCTTGGCTCTCATAGTGCTTGAGTAGGTTTGGTTTGAGGCTTTGAAGATCCTCACGGGTGATCCACAAGTCCCCGGATTCTGGTAGACCTTGCCACCAGACCAAATACCTCTGATAGCCTCTATTCTAGGTACATATGGCTTGATCATCCAGGATTCTCTCAATCTTTTCCTCACTATTTGGTCAATAATATGTGGACACTCTAGAATGGGTTCTCTCTTAGAGGAAGGGATAGGCTCATGGTGCTCGTTAGGTATCACTGCTGGCTCCCTAGACTCTATAAGATCTGAGATGATGAAGTGAAGCGAATACCTAAATCAGGTAGTATCTCATGCACATAGTCATTAGGTCCACCGATATTCATTATCTTGGATGGGCCAGCTTTACGAGCAGAAAATTCTCTACAATTACAAAATCCCCTGCAAAATTCCTTCCCTCTCTTTTGAGAATCAGCCAAGTTGTTATTTAGTTCGTTAGTTGTGTTCAGCTTTTGACTAATTTCCATATGCTTATGCTGTGTAGAGGGTAGTGCAGGTGCACACATGTAATTTAGGCTGTGCATTTATTAGACTCAACTAATACCTAATAAACTCTACTAGACATCCCTATTAAAGGACATTTTACTGGACTCTAAGGGATAAAACCTAATAGATTATAGACTCTTTAGGTTGACCCTAGCATGGCATGCACATGAGAACTTACTATGTACTCCTACTAGGTTCCATAGGGTTCTCCTAAAGTAAGATGCAAACATGACATGAATAATGAACGAATGCAACATGCAAACTCCTATAAAATGCAACCTAATAGTAAAGAAAATAGAAGAAGTTTCTAGAAATGGTAGAAAATAAGATGTGGGTTCAGGGTTAGTCTGATTGGGTGGAGTAAGAAAAGGGTTAGAGGTTACTTGGATAGACTAGGATATAAGAAGGTGTCAGGGATTAATCCTAAACTAATAAGGTTGATCTTAAAGGGTTGGTGTCTATCTACTAGGTCTGCCTTATGAAAGAATGAGTCACTATTTCAAGAAAAAGATCTTCAATTGGGATCAAGGAGGTGACTTCATCTTGAGGGTACTTGGTGAGATAAGCCAAGTCCTTAATAAACTCTTTTGGCTTAGGAAATTCAGGACTAGGCTCTACAATTAGATCCTCTTCTAAAGTCTCCTCTAATTGCTCTTCCATTGTAGCTGGAGTGTGATCTAGGTTATCTAATACTAGGTAGGCCACTAATTGATTATGGTCAAGGTTAGCTAAATCTGGATTGGCTACTACATGGGTATGGTCAGGGTCAAATGATTCTAGGGTGGCTTCTACCTGGGTCTCTATTGATTCAACTAACACTGGATTGGTTGCAATCTGGGTTTGGTCATGGTCAACTACTTCTAGGTCTTTTATAGGCGGGTCATCCTCTAATTCTTCTATGGACTCATCATCTTCATACTCCTCTTCCAAACTTGGGCTAGCCTCATATATTTCTTCTTCTAAGTCATCTTGGTGAACCAATGGGATGGTTAGAGGGGTTTGGCTAATGAAAAATTGACTAAGGTCTGGAGTAACAGGGATGGGTAAACTAAGGGTTATGGGTTCATAGGTTATGGGTTTAAAGGTTATGGGTTCAAATTTAGGGATATCAATCCTATAGGGTTCAGGTCAACTGAGGGATAGTGGGTTACTACTAGGTTCATATTTATGGATTATGGGTTCCTGGGGTTTAACTCTATGGGTCATGCCTAGGGTTCCTACTTGGTCATCTGATGGATCAATCCTCGTGGCTTCCTAGTCAAATCGTTGGTCTACTTGGTTGAATTAATGGTTCATTTGGTTTTGGGATTGGATCAATTGGGTTAGCTGATCATTGGTTTGGTTATTGGATAAATCGATCCGATCAAATCATTTCATCATGGCTCTCATGAAAGCCTCAAGACTAGGATCCATGGTTGAGCTAGGTTAGGGTTTAGACTTCTGATAATGGGTTTCTAGTCTAATGGTCATGCACAAATCAAACAATCAAAATGAAATGATGCAACCAAGCATGCAAAAGAAAAAGCTAATACAATCTAGGGTTTCCTAGACCTAGAGCCAGAAACTGGGTGGGTCAACTCAACTTACACCTAACCTAATAGCTAATCCTTCCACTGGCCAGGTAGGGGGTGGGAGTGTGGGAGGCCCCCTTGTTTTCGTAGGGAGCAAATTAAAAACCACAGCACCACTTAGGTCGTTTGACTCTAAACCCCCAGCCTTAGACACCAGCTTTCAGTAATAGCTAAAGAATTAAATGCACTAGTTGGACCACATAGCTCGGACCTGACCTATTGATGTCTCCTAGCCCACTAGGGCAATTAGGTCTAATTGATTTTAATTAGGCTTGGGTTAGTATGATGATGGTGGTTTTAGGCCTAGAACAGGTGATGAAATCCTGCCCTTATCTGAGATAATGAGTTCCCCTTAAGATTAGGTTAAGAATGATGGCAATCGATGGCCCTGATGCAATCTAAAATAATCAAAAAATAAATATTTTTTTAATGATTTATGATGTGTCAAATTAGGTTTAAGTTAAATGAAGTTATCAAACAAAGTTTGGCTTTGGATTGGGGGTTTGTTAGTTGATTAGGTTAGGTAGAGTCTAGATGCAGAATGTAGCAGAAATCAGAGAATTAGGGTTTCAGTTGATGCAATGTTTGACACAAATCCCGAAGAAGAAAAAATTAAAAAAATATGGAACAGAGGATGAATGGTGATGATGAATCCTACCAAATTTCATGAAGAAAAAAAATCATATGATGATGCAAACCTAGGGATTTTTTGGACTGCTATGGAAATTATCAAGATTCTATTAGGGTTTCTATTATGCCAATTTTAGAGACTTATGGTTTCAGTAAAATTAATTAAAAATTTTGATAATTTCTAGGATAGAACAAACGACATGCAGTGCAAATTTCACAAATAATAAAATGTTTAAGGGGCCTAAATTAGATGAAACCTAGACATTTAATGTAGTGGACAGAATGCAGAATTAGGGTTTGTGAATGCAAAGCAAATAAAAAAATATTCTAAACCTGCTCTAATACTAAACTAATGCAGGTCAACTCTAAGATTGCAAAAGTATAGTAAACTAATTTTTTTATAATTTTTATAATTTTATTTTCAGGCTAGATTTTCAAAATAAAGTAAGAACTAGCGGAAAGACTAGCCGTGCAAAGAATCATCGGATCACCGGCATACTCATACAAATTAATGAAATAGCCAGGTTCTGAGAGCTGAGAAACTCCTAGTTTATGATAGTTTATCTTCATCAAAATCAAATAATAAGAGAAGGAAGGTTCTTACCAGTCAGAGATTAAAATTTAGCAACAGAAGGGATCACTCGCACTCTGATCGGAGCATGGATGAAGAAGCCTCGTTTTCCTTGAATCCGAAGGCTGATCTTGGTGGTCCGGGTAGCAAAGAAGGCCTCCTTAGGGGAGGGAAGCACCTCGGGGATCCTACAAGCATTGAGGTTAATCAAATAGCAATTAAAAAATAAGCAAAGGAACTATGGTTCGAAAGGGATCGGGATGAGGGTTAGAAGATGGTGGCCAGGGAAGAAGAAGCTCCTGGGCTTGGATGGTAGCAAGGACTTCTATTCCTTGGGCGTGGCTGATCTCCAGGGATGTAGGAGGGTGCTAGGGCAGCAGGGTTTCAATCCAGGAACACAAGAAGATCACTCAAAGTAAGAACCAAAACTTAAACTCAAGGTAATCAATCAAAATTTCAGGAAAGGTTTATTCATAAGAAAAAGATTCTTACAAGAGGGGGAGGGGTGGGTTATTTATAAAGTTCCCATGTTGGTGCGGGCACCAGACTCAGAAGAAGACTTCAGAGCTCCATTTGGATCTCTGATTGACATTGCCCGAGAAATTAGGGTTTGTAATAAAGGTTGACCTGGTCAACCAGTTTATTTATTTTATTTATTGAGTCACCATTTAAATTTTGTTGAGTCATGTTGACTCAGTGCAAGTCCCAATATGGTTTCAATTTGGTCCAAAATGGTGCCACATTTGTCTTCCAATCAAATCAAGGTTCAAGCAAGTGAGGCCACACTCCAAGCCACACGCCCAGCCACACTCCGAACACGCCAGAGTTCAGGAGGTGCCACAGAGGCATCCTGTCATGGTCCCCACATCCAAAGAAGAAAATCAAATTGGAGGCTACTTTAAAGGAGGCGCCATACCTGCCTATTTTACCTAAGCAAAGAAAGAAGAAGACTTCTCTTGGAGAAGAAATCAAAGAAGGACATCCACCTACTCCTAATTGAAGTTCAAATCAAAATCAAAGAGCTTAACTTGGAGTAGAAAAAGAAGAAATACCATAAGAAGAAGAGGACTCCTAATCCAAATCCAACTCCAAAAGAGGCACCAAAAAAATTCAAAAAAAATTCCTTTATGGCCGTCCCAATTTTTTTGAACTCTTGGTCGGCCAAGAGAGAAGATTTTCTTCCTAATCTAGTGGTTGGAGGAGTTTAGTCTCACATGGGAATTTGTACAAGCTTGGAGAAATTTAGGTCTATATAATAGACCTCTCTTTGTAACTTTAAAAATCAATGAAGAAAATTATTTTTGCTATTCTCTTGTGTTGAGTGACCTAGGTTTCTCTTCTTCTGCTATTCTAAGTGTTGAGCTCCGTGAGGGGGTAATCCGGTTCCATTGGAGCCTTGAGGAGGTGAGAGATCTCCATCTTTATCCAAAACCCTAGGTTAGCCACTTGAAATTCCAAAACCCTAGCCACCCTTCATTATTTTCAATCCATCAAACCCTAGATCCATCCATCTCCCATGGCCTCTCTCTCTCTACAAGTCCAGGCCGTCCACCTTCATCCAGATCCAGTCCGGCAACTTCAGATCCAGAGCAAGTTCCAAGGAAAATCACATCAACATCCAGGAGAATCCAGTTTTCAGCAATTTCAATCTTCAAGTTCATCAACCTGGTAAATCTTTCCCTTGACTCTCTGATTCCATCAATTGTTTTTCTTCTCTTCTAGATCTTGAGTTTAGGAGAAGCCAAACGGCCAAAGGACCAGTATTGGAGGATCCATTACGAAGATATCTGAATCCGGGATCCAACAATCTGCTCGGGAGAGTTCCTCCACCAAAATCTATGAAGATCATTGTCTGGTTAGATAAACCATCTCTTCTCGTTATTTCTGTTCTTTTGAAAGTTCGGAGCGAAACCCTAGGTCTGGGAGTTTCTCAACCCCCAGCGATCCGTTGCTTCTGAACTACTCTGATAATTTAGTTTCCTTAAAATTGTGCTTTCAATTATCATATTAGTATCTTTCAATGTTAGGTTAACTTTTCTTTGATTTGAAGCCAACTTCTACAAACATATAAAAACAACAAAAAAATTAGTTAATCTTAATTTACTTCCGCATCGCATTCCTTTATTTGTCTGCATCACATGCCCTCACTAACCATAGTTATACTTGGGTTACAATTCCTCTTCCAAATTGGAATACAAGTCCTTTCCTAGCTAGGTTAGAATTACAAGGTGTAAAGAGATTAGGAGTCCTATCTAGGTTAGAATAACTTGGTCTTCTCCTTCTTCTCTCCCACTTGGACTTAGTCAAACTTTTGGGATGCCCACTCCTTAGCCGTGTGAACCTTAGGGCAGCAAGGGGGAGGTCGGCCAAGGCTTGGAATGCATGGACTTGGGCCCCCTGGAAGCTGGGTTGCCAGGTTCCCTAGGCTGGCATATTCCCAGTATCAAAATAGAATCATGGTTCTCCTACTTTGGGCTTGCTTCCTGGACTTGAATTTGGAGGCATGGAGTACTAGGATAGCCTAGTAAACATGGACTCTTGGCATATGGAATATTTTGGAAGCATCTAGAGGGAATCTGGCATCTAAAATGGCATCCGGAGGGAATCAGGGCACCTGGGTGTCGATTGAGCTTCCCTAAGCTGGTGTAACTGCTTCTGGCTTTAGAATGAGGTCAGTGGAACTCCAAAATAGTGTAGCCTCCTCTTTTGTACAACAAGTGAACTCATACTATACTCATACTAGTATACATGACTTAATGTACTAAACTAGGTTGAGGGTTGAGACAAATCAACTAACCTCAACTTATTACAGGACTCAATCCTAGTTGATTACAAAACTTTGACACATGGCTAGGTAAACCAAATAGGGCCCTATAATTTGTGTCTGATCCTGGTGCCCCCACCAAAGTTGGAAGAATGAAGACTGTCTTGAATGCTCACTTGTGCTCTCTTCTTTCTTGGTTGGTGGATATTCAATAAAATCTCTTCTATCTTTTTTCAAAAACTATATAAAAATGTTCAAATCTCTCAAATATATAGTATTATACCTTTGTCAAATGATTTGAGTCATTGTACATAGCCGGGATTCAAAAAGCCGTTTGAGCACCTTTTAGCTTTCAAAAATGAATTCTGGAACTAGTTGTTATGTACCTGGAATTGACACTCGAGAAGGCTTGAATACTTCGAGTCGGGTCGATCAACATGAATCTCTGGTTGAGGAATTGCATTCGAAGACTCTTCAGGAATTGGTTTGTTGGTTTGAACTTCACTTAGTTCAAGTGTTGGATCACTACTTTTTTCTTGGATAAATTCTTCCTTCATGAATGTAACATGTCTACTGACAAAAATATTTTGTTTAGTAGTATGATAAAAGAGGTATCCAATACCCTCTTTAGGATAACCAATGAACCTGCATTTGTCAGCCCTAGCACTTAACTTATATCCAAAATTATTCGTGATATAAGTATAGCAACCCCAAATCTTCAAGTATTTAAGACTTGGTCTTTTGCCATTCCATAACTCGTATGGAGTGCTAGTCACTGACTTTGATGGTACCCTGTTCAAAATATACAGTAGTTTCCAGGGCATATCCCTAGAAGGAAATCGGAAGATTTGTGAAGCTCATCATGGACCTCACCATGTCTACCATGTCTAAAGGTACGATTTCTCCTTTCTGCCACACCATTTAATTGGGGTGTATAAGGAGGAGTCTATTCAGAGATTATGCCCTTGTCCTTAAGATGGTTTAAAAACTCACTAGACAAGTATTCACCTCCTCGATCGGAATGAAGAGTTTTAATACTATGTCTAGTTTGTTTTTCAACCATGCTTTGATACTCTTTAAATTTATCAAAGGCTTCGGACTTGTATTTTTTTAGATACACATGACCAAGCCTAGATAGTCATCAATAAACGTGATGAAATAAGAGTATTCACCTCTGGCCTAAGTTGTCATAGGTCCACACACATCAATATGCATAAGACCTAATAACTCAGTTGCTCCATCCCTATGCCCAGTGAATGGAGACTTGGTCATTTACATATGAGGCAAGATTCGCAAGTTCATAATGATTGAAAATCATAAGGATCAAAGTAAATATCTTTGACTAACTTGTTTATCCTTGACTCACTTATATGACCTAACCGGCAATGCCAGAGAAATGTGACATTGACAGTATCTCTCTTTCTCTTCTTATTATCAACAAGTAATATTTCATCATTAAGTTCTAAAGTTAGAAGACTATTAATAAAATAACCATGTCCAAATATTAATTGGAATGAAGAATAGAGCAACCACTACTCTTTACATTTATTTCAAATCCTTGTTGTAATAACAAGGGTATTGAAATAATGTTTTTTTACAATATTTGGAACATAGTAACAGTCTTCCAACTTTAATACATTACCCGAAGGTAATAATAGAAGATAGGTGCCCACAACTTTAGCGCACATGGGTTCACCATTTGTGCCATATAGCTCGAAGTCACCTTTCTTCAAGCTTCTAATTCTGTGGAGTCTCTATGATGTGGGACTAAGATGATGCGGGACTATAGTAACGATGAGATGGATATGCAAATGAATTTTTTTTTTGTGATTTAGGTTTTAAGAGATTTTCTGATTTCCGAAGTCAAGCAAAGATTAGATCTAGAGGTTCTATAAGCATAAGAAACTTCTAGCATGCAAGCTTAGCCCCTAAACAATGATGAAGAGAGGACCCCGGGATTGAGAAACCTTGTAGGACTTAGCTCTAAATCAATAACTACTTTAGGAGACTAGGGAGTGCAAACCTTGAAGATTCTGATGTGCCCGATGTCGAGTTCGCTCACACTAGCAGATGTGGCCTGGAGGATCAAGCCTTTGACCCTTCAGATTCGCTGACTTTTTGTTCGATGATCCTAAAGGCAAGGGAGACCGAATCCTTTATCCTTGGTACCTCGAGGACCTGCGAGCAACCAAGTAAAGGATTAGAAAATAGCAAGTAAGGGTATAAGAAAGTAGGAAGTGTTGGGAAAGGAGTCAAAGATGGTGGTCGAGTAGGGCTCTTCTCGTTGGGCATCTAGGTGGATCTTCCAGGTGGCGTCCCAGCTTGAACATGGAATGGTGGCTTGCGAAGGAGGACAAAGGCACTCTCTCATAGAGTTCCTAGTCTAAGAAGACAAGGGCTAATGGAAGAAGAACTTCTCACTTTTTCATTCATTAAATTAATTTCTTACAAGGGGGGTAGGGCCCTTTATACAAGCTCCTAAGTCCCATTCACATTTTAAAAGAAAAGGTTACAAGCCGTCATCAAAGAGGTGCCTAAAAATCTAAATTTGACTAATGAAATCCTCCTTTGGCCGGCCTTGATTTGGTGGAAAGCTTGATTCGGGGAGGGAAGAGAGGAGGTTGTCCCCATTCAAAATTTGAAACTCCTTTCATGAGTCTTGGCTGACCATGGTTCTTTGGGAAGAAAGCTTGATGTGGGGAAGTTGTCTTCAAGGATCAAGGGATGCTCCATTGACCTTAGAATATTTCCTTGGTTGGCCATGGTTCTTTGGGAAGAAGGCTTGATGTGGGAGAAGTTGTCTTCAAGGATCAAGGGATGCTCCATTGACCTTAAAATCTTTCCTTGGCCAACCATGCTTCTTTGGAAAAGGGCTTGATGTGGGGGAGTGAAGAAAAAATCTTGTCCTCAAGGATCATGGGATGCTTAGTTGACTTTAGGATCCTCCCTTGGCTAGCCATGCTTCTATGGAGAGAGGCTTGATATGGGATGGGAAGGGAGGAAGTGGTTGGCTTGGATCAAGGAGAGGCTTGATGGGGCATCCACATGTCATTGACATTGAAGCTTCCATCTTCTCTTGGCTGCCCAAGTGGCTTGGTGAAGTGGCGCTTCATCCTGCCAAGTGGCACTGATGAGGTGGCGCTCCAAGAGCTAAAGTGGCACTCTTGCTTGGCATGGAGAGAGACCTTGACCTGTCCACCATTTGGGCTTGACTTGAATGCCCACTTGTAGACCAACTTTAAACAAGCTTGAGCCCAATTTCAAGTTGACTTGAGCTTGTGAACTAGTTCAGCTTATTATAGGACCCATTGACCCAACTTGACTAAATTGGCCAAGGTACATGACAAAAACAAAAATTGAAACTAAATGCATGACTCAAAAAAATAAAATTCTCAGGATTGAAGCCTTATTACAGGACCCAATAAATTACAATCCCTAATCCGAGATACATAGAGGGTTGAGGAGCCTCTGTCTGATCCTAGTGCCCACACCACTCTGCAATGATTTACAAATTTGAGACCCACATGTGATATCCAATACCCATGAATTAGAAATTGAAGCATTCAATGATAAATTAGTTTGTATCATGTTCAAACCTTTAGATGCTCCACCTGCATCTAGCTTCACACATGCAAGATATGTCTTGCAATTCTTCTTCCAATGCCCTTGTTTGCCACAGTGGAAACAGGCTCCATCATTGACAGCCTTCTTAGCTTTCTTCTTCTTCTAGATGCTCCTCTTAGGGTTGAACTTCCTTTTCAAATCCTTTTTTATTGCCTATTTCTTCTTCCCATCAATGAGAAGAAGATAAGCCATACTCCTTTTGAATGGCTTTTTGCTATCTTAAGCATGTTCAGCAGTTTAGGCAAAGAAATATTCAGTTTGTTCATATGATAATTAAGAACAAACTGAGAGAAGGAATCTAGGAGTGATTGAAGGATCAAGTCCTGATTGAGTTGACTATCCATTACAAACCCTAATTGACCTAATCGGGTGATTAAGTCAATCATTTTCAAAATGTGGGTTTGTTAGATGAACCCTCACTCATTTGTGCATGGAACAACTGCTTCGATATCTCATACCAAGCAGCCCTACTTTGCTCTCCATAAAGCTTTTTTAAATTGAGCAATATGGACGAGGTTCCATTCCTTCATGTTGCCTCTGAAGCTCATTTCTCATCGAGGCTAACATGATGCACCTGACAGTTATACTGTCATTTTTTCATATTTTGTGTGTGGCTATTTCCTCCTCGGATGCATCCTCTTCGATTGGTTCAGGATCCGGAGAATCTAGAATATATGAAAGCTTTTCCTGAGTTAGTACTACCTCAGGTTCCTTAACCAGTCCACATAATTGGGATCGGTTAACTTTTTGGCATCTAAGATGCCCCGCGGTGATAAATTTGAAGTCATAATAAATCCTACATTTAATTAAAGAACAATATAAGCAGACCACTCAATATGACATCCAAACTAGATAAGGACTTTATATCTAATTATGTCTCCCCTACTATTTTATTCGAATACCATAACCCTCAAGTTATGGTAAGCGAGAAACCATACTGGTTTTCTTAGTGGGGTTGAGATCCCAATTCCTCATGAGTGCCTTGTGTTACACAACAAACATTCATGAGTTCAAAGGTAGGACTTCCTTTTCAATTGCAACTCATGCAATTCTCAACAAATGAACTGCCTCTAAGACATTTATAGTCTTGTGTTACACAACAAACTATAATGTCTTAGTTTAGTCAGACCTTTCATTTCTATATAGCCATGATTGAATAATGTTGCCCTTGTGTTACACAACAAAGTAACAATTTCAATCATGCTATAATGCACTAAGTGCACCAAGACAAATTTTACATCAAATCCTAGAGCAGGCCTTGTGTTACACAACAAACCTACTATAGTTTTGATATTACTTTGGCTTAGCATGAAGGAAGGCAAATTATAGTATACTTTAATCAATTAGCATTCCCAGGTTAAGGTCTAGATATGACCAAATTGGCCAGGTAAGTGGTAGGGGTGAGGGGGTCCCCTGTTGCTTTCTTCAAACACCAATTGAATTGGCCAGGTCAGACAGCGGAACCAATTAAAAATCTCAATCCCTTTACCTTCCAAGAATCACTTGCCTAGGCACCAATTGGCCGATCAAACCCTAATTAGTTTTGCATCATGATTAATTTGATACTATGACTACATATGATTTTAGTGAGGGCTTTGATGGTCTCATACACATCCTAAATAATCATGTTATTATGTTTATAACAACAAGTATAACAATTGCATATCAACCTTAATATGCATAACATAGCATGATTATACGACAAGCATATTTACCATAATATGCATATCATAGAATGATTATACAACACTCTGTTCGCCTCACTTGTTCATGGGATATGGCCATAGTGGCACCCCTACACGCCATAGGAGACCCCATTGAATGAGAAGAGAGGGCCTTTACACCCTACTTGACCCCTATGACAGGACGACCAGGTGACTAACCCAATCCAAAGAAGTTACTAGGATAACACATATTACTAATATGTATTTGAATAGCATCATGCATAGCATCATATATAAAACAATAACATGCACTATTCATGATAATATTCACTACTGAATATGGATTAGGGTTTAAGTATAATAGCCCCTAACCAATGGAAGCATCATACTACAATTACCATACATAATCATGCAACATTTCACTGAACCCTAATTATTGGCATGCATCAAATATATGATCAAACTAACTATCTCATAAGCACTTGAGCATTAATTGAATGAAATAAGGATGGCTCTGATACCACTAATGAGTTTTTATAGGGTCTTATAGCATAATAGAACATTGGATTTTAAAATTTTATACTTGAAAACCCTAATCGGCTAGAAACCCTAACCCAAGATCCCTTATTCACTATAGTCAACAAGTCACTAAATTAGGATTATGAAAAATACCTGGAATGCTAATTCTTTTCTTTCCAATAGGGTCACAAATGCAAGCCCTCCAGAGGTGATCCACATCGGAATCAAACTAGGAAGCTCTCCTTAGTAGGTTGCTTGATCAACTGGGACTCTTTTGATGGACTTTCTTCCTTCAACAGCCTTTCTCTCCTTGCCCAGACCCTTGCCCTTCAGTAGAGCACTCTGAGCCCTTTCCAAAATACTTCTCACTTTCACTTTCACTTCCTAAATCACTTCCTGAAACCCTTGTTTAAAATAGAGTATTTGTCTTAAGACAAGACAAGGAAGGAAGTGACATATGAGAGTGTGGCAGAGTGAGTCTAAGAATGCAGGAAAGAAGAGATTTTGTGATACCCTTCGACCTAATCACCGATGCCTATTTATAAAAGAATGGGAGGCGCCAGATAAGCCTTCTCATTAGCCTATGATAAGCTTTTTAATTTATCAAATAAGACTCTTCATAGAAAGAGTCTTATTAATGAAACCAGTTACAGAGTCCAACAACCTCATTCAAGTCCCGTCAAAAATTATTCAACTTCTCCACTTGCCACTTGTCATTTTCTGGTTACAGAGTAGCCAAGGGATGTGGCTTTTCCAAGGAAAAAACTAGTGATGAGATGTTGCCCAAAGCAGAAGGACTATGCTTCTCATATTTGTGCTAAATGAAGAGTCGCAACTCTTCATTTGCACCAAGTCACCCACCGAACTTCCTTTTGTTTTGACCGGTCATGAGCCATTCAAATGGCATGGAGATGAGGATAAGGGGTGCCTTGCTTCATCAGGAAACAAAGTCCCAAAGCAGAAGGACTTTAGGTCCTTTCTATGCCCATTTATTTTTTGTGAACAAAATAAGTTTGCGCCAATTGTGAAGAGTTGCTACTCTTCACTTGTCGGTCAACATTTTACATGCCATATGCCATCTTTGACCTAGTCAAAGTATATGCAATATGGGTGTCATTTGAAAAGAAATTAAATCTACTTTTTGATCATATATTTGTTTTTAGATAGGAGGTCTATTGGTCCTTCTGCATTATCCTGAATGCTAAGGTATCACTTAGACACCAAGAGTCCCATGCCATTGGGACTCTTCACATATGGTGCATAAATATCCAAAAATATCAAATAAAAATTGATAAATTCATCCCACTTAGGACATAACCCAATTTAGGTTTTCCATAAATTGGTTAGTCTATTGAGAAACCATTTAGACCCAATTCAATTTGGTTAGGAGATTTGGTCAGCTTACACATGCTAGTGTGCAATCTAGCTAACCAATTAGGATCATATTACCCTAATTAAATGTCAATTGACTTTCCAGGTCAATTTCCTAATGTGTGTGATCATTGGGTTCAAAATCTAGCTAGCAGTAGGTCTAGGTTCAGTCGATTCGATCCAATCAAATCCAATTGACCTAATTAGATCAAATTGAGCTGACCCAAGTTGCCAATTCGAACTAGCTTTTGAATTGACTCATGAATTCAATCCAATTGATTCATGATAACCCACAAGACATGATTGACATCTAGAAATGTGTCATGCCTACCCGAAAGATGAGGAATTTGGTATACCAAAATATCCTTCAGTAAAAAGTTACCATGCAAATCAATCTTTCGGTCTCCCTTTATCTCGAATAAGTGATGGGTATGGATAATTGTCAAACCCTAGTACTTAATCATTTTAAATCTCTATTTAATTATGAAGACTCTACTGATGACTGATTAGAAACCACTTCTAATCTCATTATCCTTTGATCAAAAACTCCCTGAGTCATCAATCGAAGAGATTACTTAGGATAATAATTCCCCTTACAAGGAATGATCCATTCCTTGTTGGTCCACTCACATCCTTCATACACCTTCCACCATATCCAAGAACATCCCATACATGACTCAATATCATGAATGAGTATGAACCAAAACATGGCTTTATGTGTATAAGGAACCATGGTGACCTCAGGTCTAAAGATCACTTGCACAACTCCCACTATGAGAAATATCTTTTGACAAGTAGTAAGACTTCCATAAGATAATCTCAGTATGGATCAGTTTAGTAACTCATACCCTAATGAGCACCCTTATCCTTGTATCAGTGTCTCTACACAAGTGGCTGTGAGACCAACCACCCTCATCAACTGAGCATACATAGGATAAGCTAGTCTTTCCGAAAGCATCGATCCTCGAATTGATGATCCAACGACTAGGAACATTTTAGATTAGGATTATAGGAACTTAGGTCTCACCATTATGATCTCCATCATAACCCTAATTCCATTTCCCTAACCTATGGGGTTCATCATAATCTTTAAGTAAGACACAGCAATATGATGAAACAAAAATACCTTTAATAATATAATAATGTCATACAAGAGTTGGAAGATTACAAAAATGTCATTATAGAGATTGGCTTTTAGGACACTTTTCTTTCATCTATTAGGTCCTTAATTGGGTTAGACCAAAGTTGAGATGCATTGGACTATGTAGAGAATCATTCTAATCAAATATTGAGTTAGGACATCTTCTCTATAGATATCTCTATTAGTTAGATTGATAAGTCCATATATCTAAATGGACCTTATTTGTGGCTCAATGGATAGCCCGAGTCTTTAGGCTAGTCTAATCAAGTCTGATGAACCAATTGGTGTCCGAGATAAGTTTGGCATCTTGATCATGGTTCTTTGCGGCTACCTCTTATCTACCCAACTCGGTTGGTGTCTAAGACAAGATGGTTAATGGCAGAACCCAACCCATGATAACACTTACCTGGCCAATATGGTTGATCAGAATTGATTAGATAGCTCACTGACTCGTGTTAACCCATGTCACCCAAGGTTAATCAGTCTTGATTAATTTTAGGTGCCCATGGATCATTAGTTATGAGTTACCCTCCTTAATTACTGATGTGGTTAATGGGAGGTTAATCCATGTCTTCTTATCTCTTCTTCTGTCACAATAAGATCAAACCCTCTAAATTATTAGGTCCACAAAAAGATAAAGTTATAAGAAAAATTGAGTCTTAGCCTCCCATTAAGTGGGATGGTAATGGGTCCAATAGTTGGGTGTTCATCGATAGATCCAAAGAACTAGTGTTCATCGGGCTATAGGAATTGTTGTTCCTAATATGATAGATCAGTGTGACTCTCTTAACGATGGTCAGGTGGGCCGGCCAAAGTCGGGCTTGACTATTCGTTAGTTAGAAGCATCGAATTTTGTCATGTTAATGGTTGGACCTAACTGGGACCTTCAATAGGAGGCCCAAAGGTCGATTGAAGTGCACCTTGGGAAAAACCTAAAAACTAAAGGTTACTTGGAGAAGTAATCGGTTGAAGAACCTACCTTTAGATGCGCATGGGTGGGCCAACCAAAGTCGAGCTCATGTGCTGTCTATTGGACTCTAGTACCCACTTAGGAATCAAAGTGAGGTAGAGGCTACCAGTCTGAACAAAATAGTGGGAGGGCCTTTAGACTAAAGTCCATGTCTAAGGATAATAATTTATATACACTAATTAGCTTTGATTTTCCTTTCAATTATCTTCCAACCTGTCACTCTGGTCTTTTCTTAACAACGAGAAGCTCAAGGGTCCCAACTTTGATAGCTGGTATCGAAGGCTCAGGATTGTCCTAGAGCATGAACGGATCTTGTATGTGATATCGGATCCGGCACCTGAAACCCCTGCTCCCAATGCTCGGGTTTGGTCAAAGACACTTATCAGAAGTGGCTCTCTGACAGGACCACCGTCCGATGCATAATATTGGCAATGATGAACGATGAGTTTAGTCACAAATTTGAAGAAGCCTAGCCAGAAGAAATCCTTCAAAGGTTGAAGGAGTCTTTCGGGACACCAAATGACGTTGAGAGGTACAGGGTCTCCTTTACTATCTACAACATAAGGATGCATGATGGGGCCTCAGTCACTGATCATGTATTGTACATGATCGAGATGATTAAGCACTTGTGCAAGCTCGAATGTCCCTTGCATGAACGACTTGGGAAGGATGCGATTCTGAATTCCCTCCCATCTTCCTATCTAGATTTTCTTGATCATTATAGAATGAATAAGCTTGCAATTAACTACCACGATCTGAACAAAGTGGTGGTAAATCTAGTGGGAGGATCTTCAGCAAGGTGTCATCCCTTCATGAAAGAGAAAAAAAAAGTAAAGGAAAATAGGTGCATAATACTTCTGGGCCTAGTCAGGCCAAGAAGGAGAAGGTTGATAAGAGCCAAGTGGTATGCTTCTTCTGCAAGAAGGGGGGACATTGAAAGAGGAACTATCCTCTTTACGTTGCATGCCTTGACCTGAATAGGTCCAAGAAGAGGAAGCAGCCAGAAGGTGCTGGACAAGGTATTTATATGATAACACCTCGTAGTTTCTCTATCTCCGATACTATTAACTAGGTATTGGTTACAAGAAGTCCAGTTCACATTTGTAATTCTTTGCTGGGACTTTAAGTTAGTAGAAGATTCGAGGATGGCGAGAGATTAATGAACATGAAAAATGGAAGCCAAGTTCCAGTCTTGGCATTGGGAGTTCTCAAAAAAGTTTTTGAGACTTGTACAATCATTTCGAATGAGTGCCATTATTGTCCATCTTTTATTTTAAATATGATTTCTATTGGCCAATTGTTCATGTATGGTTATTAACTATCAATAAAGAATGATATTTGCAAAATCATTTGGAATGGTTCTATTGTAATGAATGGATATATGAATATTGGCATTTATATACTATCATGACCTGTTAGTGTAGTGTACATGTCTAGCAAATATCCTAGGATAGATAATGTCAGTGATGCATTGCTATGGCATTGTAGGCTAGGTCATATTAACAAGAATATGATAAACTGGTTAAAGTGCAAGGGTCTCCTCGACTTTAGTGAAAGTGGTTCACTTCCAACCTATGAGTCCTCTCTTCTTGGAAAGATGACAAAATCATCTTTTACTGAAAATGGTGAACGAGCCAAAGAAATTCTAAGTCTGGTATATACTGATGTATGCAGACCCATGAATATTAGTGCTATAGGTGGGTATAGTTATTTCATTACATTTACAAATGACCTTTCGAGATACGGTTATGTCTTCTTGATAAGACATAAATCTGAGTCATTTGAAATGTTCAAACCATATCATAATGAAGTAAAAAAATAAATTAGAAAATGTATCAAAACCCTTCAATTAGATCGAGGTGGTGAATATCTTTCCAGGGAGTTTCTGACATATCTTGAGGAGAATGGGATTCTCTCTCAGTGGACACCTCTAGGGACACCTCAGTTAAATGGCGTGTCTGAAAGGAGGAATCGAACCCTGTTAGATATGGTTCGGTCCATGATGGGCTTTGCTTCTCAGTCGCTATCCTTTTGGGGATATGCTCTAGAATCAGGCTGTTACCTTTTAAATAGGGCTCCGAGTAAATCCATTAACAAACCCCATATGAGATATGGACTGGACGTAAGTCGACACTCTCACACCTTCAGGTCTGGGGTTGCCCGGCTTATGTAAACATTTAGAAATGGATAAACATGGATAGAGGTCTGACCGGTGCCTATTTGTTAGGTATCCAAAAGAGACTAAGGGATATTACTTTTACTTGGCTGAGGAACAAAAATTATTCGTTAGTCTTAGGGCTATCTTTTTGGAAAAGGAGTTCATTGGTGAAGGAATTATAGTAAGATTGAAATTAGTGAAGTTCAACAAGTAGAAGAACTGACACACTAAGGGACAATATAGAACTGGCTGTGATTAGATCACACCCAGAGCCCACACAGGAACCATTAAGGAGACCGATAGGGTACTGAGTCAATCAGATAGATACTACAATTTCTTGGTCTGGGATGGTGATCCCATTGAACTCGATGAGAACAATAAAGATCCGATCACCTATATGGATGCGATGTAGAGGTCCGACTCTGAGAAATGGCTAGGAGCCATGCAATTCGAAATGGAATCCATGGAAATCAATAATGTATGGGCATTGGTTAATCCGCCTGAAGGGATAAAACTTATTGGATGTAAATAGATTTTTAAGAGGAAAAGTGGCACAGATGGGCAGGTGGAGACCTATAAAGCCCGTCTGATTGCCAAATGATATTGTCAACATTATGGTATTGACTATGATGAGACGTTCTCTCCTGTGGTAATGCTCAAGTCCATTCAGATCATGCTTGCTTAGCAGCACACTTTGACTATGAAATTTGGCAAATGGATGTCCGAATAGCTTTCCTGAATGGTGAGCTTGAAGAGGAGGTGTATATAATACAACCTGAAGGGTTCACATCCACAGATGAGTCAATGGTGTATAAGCTTCAAAGATCCATCTATGGACTGAAATAAGCATCACGAAGTTAGAACATGTGATTTGATATGTTTATCAAATTGTATGGCTTCGTTAGGAACGGAGAAGAACCTTGCATTTACAAGTGGGCTAATGGTTTTGTGATTGTGTTCCTTGTATTGTATGTGGATGACATTCTCTTAATCAGGAATGACATCCCAGTGCTATAAGTAATAATGGTCTAGTTATCATCTCAGTTCTCTATGAAGGACTTGGGTGAAGCCTCTTACATACTGGGTATAAAGATCTATAGAGATAGATATAAGAGGCTTCTGGGACTATCCCAGTCGATGTACATTGACACTATGCTGAAGCGGTTCAGCGTGAAGACTTTCAAGAAAGTCTATCTCCTGATAGGCACTATAATTGCTCTCTCCAAAGAGGATTATGCAACAACTCTTGAGGAGAGAGAGCATATAAGCAGAATCCCATATGCTTCGGCAGTGGATTCTATCATGTACGCTATGACATGTACTAGACCAGACATGGCATACTCATTAGGCATAGTGAGCAGATACCAGTCTGATCTAGGTAAAGCTCATTGGAAAGTGGTAAACCATTCTTAAGTATTTGCGAAATACTAAGGATCAATGGCTGATTTATGGAGAACCTGACTTGAAACTTGTGGGTATACTGACTCCAGTTTCTAGTCAGATAAGGATGATAGCAAGAGTATATCAGGATTTGTCTTCACCCTTAATGGAGGAGCGATTTGCTGAAAAAGTTCCAAGTAGCCTACTGTGACGGACTCAATATGCCAGCAGAGTACATTGCAGCATCGGATGAAGCAAAGGAAGTAGTATGGTTGCGAAAGTTCCTTACCGAGCTAGGAGTGGCACCTTCCTTGGATGGTCCTATTCCAGTGTATTGTGACAACACTGGAGCCATTGCTCAATCCAAAGAGCCAAAGTCTCATCATCACATAAAGCACTTTCTGCGGTGCTATCACCTTGTATGAGAGATCATGGAACGAGTTGACATTAGCCTTCAGAAGATCGATGGAAAGAAGAACCTGGCTGACCCCTTCACTAAAGCCATCAAAATTCAAGAGTTCGACAACTGTAAATGAAAAATGGGAATGAGATTCTGTACAATCAGCTTTTAGTCCAAGTGGGAGTTGTTGGAATTGTATTCAAAGCCAATCGTCTAGGTTGTAGACGGTTGTGCCATTTTGAAATTGTATATGAATTTTTAAAGAATAAAAGTTTTTCTTTTAGCTGTTCATCATATTTACATTTTTCTGAAATAAACTCTTGTATGATAGAGTCCTTAGAACTACATTATTTGATAGAGAGGATATATCAAGTAGTTCTTAAACTAGTTCATAACCAAATGATACATTATATAGGATGACAATGTATCAAGTATAGGTTATTGTATGTCACATTTGTTGGTTATCCTCTTAACCAAGGAGTGTGGACACACTGGTGTGACATGCAAGTGAAATGTGTGATATCTCACTGAACGTGACCATCTGCAGAGCTCACTTCTGCCAAAGGGTTGCACACAAAAGGATATGGGTATATGTGTCCCTCAGACCTAGATCACCAGGGCAACTTACAAGCAACTCACTATACTTTGATGCCGGGCCACCTAGATTTCTAATCCAGTGATGGAAGGTTTCTGGATGTAGTCAAGTACTTATATAGCAGTGATGGATCAAGATGGAATTGACCCCTCCAAATAGTTTAGAGTGAATGACTTATTGTATCTCAATTTAGCAAATCCTTGGTCAGGGCAATTCTTGTGAAAAGTCACAGGACTTGTAAAGTTGAGACATGATTTGGATAAACCAAATTAGGGTTGGTAGTCAAACCCTAGGTCATCTAGAGCATTATGAGGTCAAAGGGATGAATTATGCGGTAACCATATGCAAGAGGTTCTAGAGAGGTGCTCTGCATCTTCGACCTATCCGGACATCGGGTATCATTACTAGATGAGGACTTTGACTGGTACTGGAATGTTCCAGTGCTACCAGCTTAGTGTTCGAACCAATGGGGTCACAAACCATAGGGGTTTCTATCAGATCTTAAGGTTTATCGATGATTGAGAATCGTTTGCCATCACCGATGGTCAATATGATTGACCTTGTTCCAAGTGTAAACACTTGCTTGAGTCGACACTTGGAAAGTATCGACACTTGGTGATTTTGCATCATTAGAGACTTGCTGTAATGAATAGAATTTTAGGAAGGTTTGACTTCAAATTTCGAGTTTGAAATTCGAAATCTGACTAGTTTTGGCTCCAAGCTATTATAGTATGATGGTTATACTTGCCTTTTATGCTTGGAACCTTTTTGGAATACCTCCCCATCTTCTACCCCAATCTCTCTTTCCTTTTTGTTTCTTCCTCCCATGGATGCCTCTTTAAATAAGAGTTATTTCTGGGTGTTGGTTGATGGAAATTGGTTCTTGGTCTCTGAATCTCGTTGCTGCTGAGATTCTGAGAGGAGAAAGGGGCTTGTGAGGATTTGGGCGTTGGGTGTAAGCTACCTAGCACTTAAGCTAAGTCTTGCGAAGAGAGCTAGTTAGGAAGGGTCCACCTCTCCTCCTCATCTTCCAAGAAGAAGCAAATTGGCCTCAAGGATCCCAAGGAGCTAGCACTCCACGAGAGTTTATCAGAGTCGAGCCCCGGTGTGAACTACCTGTAGAGGCTAGACATGTGTGTGGTTCAAGAGCACCATCCTTGGAGCACCGCCACTACATCCATCAGAGGTATAATGGTAAGGTATCTTTATATCTATGAGTTTTATCTTGTTTTGATGTTTATTGCATGCTATATCATTATACTAGATCCTGCAGGCAGATTGGTAGATCATTTGATCGATCTACCTAGTCTTCCACTGTGCTTGTTTAAAAATAGTTTTAAAATGCATGTTTTTACTTTGCTGTTGCATATTGGTATGCTTCCCTCTTGCAGCCCTTCACTTCCTATGTAAAAGGAAACAAAGATTTCATATCTATATGTTAAATAATCATACAAATGAACCTACTCTAATACCAATGTAAGGAAACATTATGTAGGCAATCATGATGCAAGTTTAAAATTTTCAACCTTGCATCGCAGTGGAAGACTAAATTAATCATATTAATCAACATATATTATTAGATGTTTCTAATACATGCCTACAAATATGATCATGTATGAATATTAACATGCAAATGAAATAAAATACAAACACACAAAGTCGTGCATTATATAGAACCACGCTATGTTCGACACATTTGCTAAAGCACACTTCTTTAGCCAACTTTCCAAGTACTATACCTTTAATCCAATGTGACACTCATGGAGTTAAGAAAAAGCTCACCAAGGAAGACAACAACTCTAGAAGCAGCACACAGTGTCCCGCCTCTACAGGTAATCCACACCGGAGTTCTTCGTTGACCTTCTTCCTTTGAAATGCTAGCTTTACCGGAACAAATTAGCTTATGGACTCTTCTTCTTCTTCTTCTTCGGGATGCTCGAGGAGATGGAAGCACTATGGAGGATTTAAGAAGTTCACTTAAGACCTTTCCTGAGACACTATTCCTAAGCCTAGAACACTAGGCAGCGCACACCCAAACCCAAGCCTTTCTTCCCACACAAAGATTTCAAGCTCTCCTTCTTTTCTATTTTTTTCCCTTCTTAAAAGATTTCCAGCAAATAAATATCAAAAATCTCTATCTCTCACATCCTCATCAAGCCCCTATATGTAGGTAAGTGGGGGGAGAGAAAATAGGAGAGTTATGTAAGTTATGGGATTACATAATTATGGGGGTTTACAAAAGATTCAAGGCTATGGGAGTTACATCCTTTTAAATTCAAACTAAATTTAAATTTAAAACTTAAATCAAAATTTGAATTCATAATTTAAACTTAAATCTGAAATGGGATTCAACAATTTAGCCCAATCACATTGGACCTAACCCGAGCCCAAACCGAATCACATTCGATTTGACCCAAACTAAATTGTTCAATCAAATTGAGTTAATCAAGCAGTCACATTGCCACTAACCCTCCAAATAATCATCAACATTTCATAATTAAAATTTTTGTCACAATATTTGTAACATGATATATCAACACTTGACAAATCATCAAATCCCTACAACCGAGTCGACTCTTGATTTTAGTAGACTCTGAAATGTAGATGGACAATCAAATTATCCAAAGAGTCCAAAATGATTCCCAATCATTCAATAGCCATTAGGTTAATCAGAAACCCCTATGGTTTGTGACCCCATAGGTTCTAACACTAGATGGTAGTATAGGAACACTTCCAATACCAGCCAAAGTTGGCATATAGCAATGACACCTGGCATCTAGAAAGGTTGAAGGTTGTAAAGCAACTATGAAGAACCAAATGGATATGATAATCATATAATATATTCTTTTAACCCTCAATGCTCCAGATGACTTAGGGTTTAACTGCCCAACCCTAGAATAGTCCATCATAATATATCTTAAACTCAAAATCCCTATAACTGCTTATAAGGACTATCCTAGCCAAGGTTTTACTCAATTGAGACATAATGAGTCATTCACTCCAAACTCTTTTGGAGGGGTCAATCCCATCTTGATCCAGCTACTACTATACAAGTACTTGACTGTACCCAGCAACCTTTCATCACTGGATTAGAAATCTGGGTAGTCCGGTAACTAAGCATAGTGAGTTGCTTGCAAGCTACCATAGTGATATCAAGTCAGAGGAACACTTATATCCATATTCTAATGCGAACTACTCTTTGACAGAAAGAATGTTCTATAGATGGGTCACGTCTAGCAAAGTGTCATACACAACTCTTGCATGCCATACCATTATCTCTACACTCCTTGGTTAGGAGGACAACCGACTATGACATACAATAACCTACACTTGATACACTATCGTCCTGTGACAATGTATCATTTGATCGAGGATCAATTTAAGAACTAGATGATATATCCTCTCTATATCAATCAAAGCAGTACTAAGGACTTCATCACACAAGAGTTCATTACAAGATGTAATATATGATGAATAGCCAGAATAAATATTTTATTCATATACTTTATATACTATTACAACAATAGCTCAACCATCTACAAGCTAGATAATTGGCTTTGGGACATTTTTCCAACTTGGAGCCCTTGGAGGATTGTTTGTTTGTCACCTCGGCCTCTCTATTGGTCTGAGGGTAAGCCACTGAAGTGAAGTGATGATGGATGTTGAGATCGGTGTAGAATTTTTTAAATGCTTGCTTGTCGAACTATCATTCGTTATCAATAATGATCGAATGTGGAAGACCAGAATGATAGATGACTGACTTTTAGAGGAAAGACATGGCCTTACTTTTAGTGATCCATGCTAGTGGCTCGGCCTCGACCCACTTGGTGAAGTAGTTGATGGCCATAATCAGGTACTTTTATTCCCGAACTCGGGGGGAAAGGGACCTAAGATATCTATTCTCCACTGAGTGAATGGCCACGGAGCGGAGAGTTGGGATAGAGGCGAAGCTACTGATGTTATATGAGCATGCCATTGATAGCGATCACACTTCCTCACAAAGTCCTGCGTCTTCCCGCATGGTTTCCTAGTAGTATCCTTATCGGAGGGCTTTGTATGCCATCATCATGCCGCCCAAGTGGTTCCCATAGATGCCCTCATGTATCTTTTGGAGAATGTAGGTGGCTTCCGAGGGCCTCAAGCATTTCAATGGGGGTAAGAGTGGGACCTCCGGTAGAGTTGCCTGTCCATTAGCATAAAGTACGCATCCTTCTTCTTGAGGAGACCGGCCACCATGCAGTTCTCGTGTAGGGTGCTATCGATGATGTACCTGATATAGTGGTCCATCCAACTGGCCTTAGGGCATCCTACTGGACCTCGCTGGGGGCCTTGTAGCTTCGATTCTCCAAATACTCGATGTAGGCACATCCCAGTGACGAGTCTGGCAAGGTTGCCAGTCTGGAGAGAGTGTTAGTGCAGGCATTCTCTCCCTGAGGGGTGGGAGATGCTAAAATGCTAGATGTTGGGTGAACCCAGGTAGGGCCGATACATGCAATTTAAAACTTTTCTAAACTATATGATGCAGTGGAAGGAGATAAAACATTTTATCTAACATGTTAATCTAATTAACAGTGGCCCTACACAGATCTTTATGCATATATAGTAATACATGTATAAAGTCAAGCAAGCAAAGCATGTAATTCATTGAACCATTCTTTGAATCACACACAAGGGTATTGAAGATCATTTTTTCAGACCCGTAAGATAGAAGTACAAACCTTTTATCCAAGGTGACGATCACTGGGAGGGGAGGTACTTCAAGGATGAGCAATAGCTCTGCGAGCAGCACAAGCGTCCTGCCTCTATGGGTAGTTCAAACCGGGGTAAGGGGACTCTCCTCCTTCCTCTCACTACCCAATCTCTCAAAGATCAAGCAAGACTTCTAGCTAGAGAATAGCAGAGTCTTGGGCTTGATCAAGAATGAAGTGTCATGTTCTCAGCCCTAAAAATAGTCCCCTTAAGAAAAACCATAAAGGGAAGAGAATGAGAGATTAATGGGAGGTTTAGAGTCTCTTGGAATTCATGTAGGTTACAAAACCTTTGGACTTCAGCAACAATAGCTGATTAAAACCCAGAAATGCCAATCATTGATTGTTATAACACTTATAGCCATCAATGAAGCATTTTTAGATTTTCCAGCAAATCCATCAACGGGTGGACTTACCTTGGGTCAACTCTATTAGTAGTTTTGACAACTTGTTGACAAACAAGTCTAGATGATTTCAATCATTCCCAAGCCACCAAATCAAGAAGAAACCCAATGGTGTGTGACCTCATAGGTTTAAACACTAATCCGATAGCGCATAAATATTTTCAGTACCAGCCAAAATCGCCATCTAGCAATGACACCTGGCTTCCGGATAGGTCAAAGGTTGTAGAGCAACAAGAACGTATCGAATATGGAATATCACTGAACTTATTCCTTTGATCTCCTAATGCTCTAGATGGCTCCGGATGAACTTGAGCATTTTCACAAGAGAAAACATCTCATCATAGTCAATACCATAATGCTGACGATACCCTTTGGTAATCAGATAGGCTTTATAGGTCTCCACTTGCCCACCTTTACCCCACTTTTGCGTGAAGATCCACTTGCACCTAATGGATTTTATCCCTTCAGGTGGATCAACCAATGTCCATACATTGTTGAATTCCATAGATTCCATTTCAGATTTCATAGCTCTTAGCCATAACTCAGAATCAGACCTTGAAATTGCATCCATATAGGTGACCGGATCCTTGTTTTCTCATCGAGCTCAACAGGATCACTGTTGCCCAGAAATGGAGCCCAAGAGGGGGGTGAATTGGGTCTTTTAAAAATTTAAAACAATAATGTGAGGAACTAGTGGTGTTTGTGAATGATGAAAAATTCAATGCAAGATGTTAGCAATAAATAAAGAGCAAGAGAGAAAGAGAGCAATCACAAACACAAGGTTTATAGTGGTTCGGTGCAAACCTAGCACCTACATCCACTCCCCAAGCCACCCTTGGGAATTTCACTATAATCCATACTAGATTACAGTCGACTTGTTTTTCACAAGCTCACAGTCAAAACCTAAGTTGGTTGTCACTTAGGCTTACCAACAAACCTTAACACTTGTTTTGTCTTCGGGCTCACAGGTTAACCTAGTTGGTTAACCTAAGTTGGTTTGTCACTTAGGCTACCAACAAACCTTAACAATTGTTTGTCTTCGGGCTCACAGGTTAACCCTAGTTGGTTTTATCCCTTTGGCTCACCAACAAATCACAATAACCTTCTTTCAAGACACCCTTGAAAGCAAGGTCAAATCACAATAAAACAGATATGAAATTTAAAACTACAACAAACTCTCTTAAAGAGTAGATTGGAATCTTTGAAGCTCAAGAGGATGCTTTGTCTTCACTCTTCCTTGGAATCTCCTTCAATGTGCCTCCTTTTGGAATGAAGTAAGGATGAGATTGTAGGCTTTTCAATGGAATCAAGTTAGAAGAGGCTTTTGATGTGATGTATAGAGAGAATATTGGCTTTTTGGCTTTTGAGTAGACTTCAATGCACTTGAATACACTTCTCTTCACTTCTCTTGCTTTAAAATAAGGTTGGGGAGGTTAAATACACCAATAACCTTCCAAAAATGGTTTGTGACCGTTGGAACCTCGGAAATAGTCGTTTGGAGCTTGAAAAGCAAGTTCTGGAAGCCAGAAAAATAGATCCATAGAGCTGTCAGGCTGCAAGTGTCGACACTTGGCTGTCAGGTGTCGCCACTTGGCTGTCAGGTGTCGACACTTGATCTCTGGGTGTCGACACTTGAACATTCAAGTGTCGACACTTGATGCACAAGTGTCGACACTTGACACAAAAATACTCAATACTACAAAGTTCTGTATTTTAAAAATCTCATGCCTTGATTCGACACTTGGAACCTAAGTGTTGACACTTGGTGTCGACACTTGATATATGGTGTCGACACTTGGCATGCCAAGGATTTTTGTATGTGCCAAATGCTGAAGTGTCGACACTTGACTGTCCAGGTGTCGACACTTGAGACTGAAAATTTTTAGATTCAAGTGTAAATACCTCGAAATCATAAATAAAATTCTTGAATACATAAACACATAATATTTGAACATTTTATGCCCTTTTTCAATAAAGAGGATGCCCGAATTTGTGAGAATTGCTCCGTGCCATTACGTGCCATACACCATAAGTTTTTGAGATTTTGAGGTGCTTTCTTCCTGAAAACTCATAACTTGAAATCCTCATTAGAATACAATATGCACTCAATGTTTTGTTATTCATCAAAATCACTGGGTGGAGCCAACAATCTCCCCCTTTTTGATGATGACAAAACCTTGATTAAAAAGGCAACATATTTCAAACTTTAACCATTTAATTTGTGAATATGAATTTAAGTCACAATAGAGGCAAAAACTTCATAGATAGGAAGAAACAGTCTCCCCCTTAATTAGATACTTTTTATTAAGGTAAACTTCAAAGATTCTTACAAGGTGAAAAATCAACACAATCAACAAATCAATAAAATCAATATATGTTCTCCCCCCTTTTGTCAATCATTAGAAAGGGGAATAACCTCCCCCTCAAAATGAGCATGGAGACAAAAATATAGTAGAGAAATAGATATCATAGATATCAGAGTCAAAAATATGCTAATATAAAAGAGTATCAGAGCCAAAAAATAGTAAATTGATTCATTGAAGCACAAATAAAGAGTACTGAACAGAAATATATATATATAAGGTAAGTTTTCAATACAAAATTTGCTGAGTCATCAGTAAGAGCTGAAACAAACATACGTCATCAGAGTCAAATAAGTATCAAACATATAACATAAGAGCTAAAACAGACATCTGTGAGGCTAATCCTCATCAAATGGAACATCAAGACTGAAAGGAGCATTGATCCTAGATCTGGTGGCTAATGCCCAAGTGGTGCTAAAGCTCTACGACTCCTAGTGCGGCCGGAAGGACCAAAGGCGGATACAACCCTAGATGATCTAGTGGAAGGAGGTGAAAGATGATCAGCTAGCACAATAAGGTCCGGTGTGGAGTCAACCAAGGCAATAGCAGGAGCTGATGTAGTAGGAGGATCTCGACTGACCACCTCATAAGCATCGGCACCTCCAACACTGTCGCTGTCACTGCGCCACCACCTCTGTAGCTTTGTCAACATCCCGATCACCTCCCTCAGTAGAATCAACATGGTCGCTCTTCTGGTGATCGCCGCCATCATCATCATCATTGTCATCATCGTCAGATCGTGCAAGTGCAGGGGCTGCAGGAGGTATAAGTGATCTCAATAGACTCTCAATGCGAGTAAATCCCTCCGTCATGGATCTGCGAATCTCAGCATGCTCCGAGGTAGTATGTGCTCGTAGAAGCTCGACCTCGCTACGGAGCTGAGTCATCTCATCTCTGATCTCTGTGAACTGTGCTTTGGCATGCTCCTCAAAAGATAGTCCTGTAAACAGTGGTGGAGGAGCTGAAGTGTCAGGAGACAGGTGCTCTGACTATGTCGATGGTATATCTAATGAAGGAAGAACTGCTGGCTCAGATGGTCCAGCCTCAGCCTCTCGAATCTCGTCCTCCTCATCTGGCTCATGGCCAGACTCTCTGCGAACCCATCGACCTCCAACTAACCTGTATCCCATCTGATGCAATGACCTCTCGTCGTACACATCCATGTGTAGTATCTCCTTGGGGATCTCCCCCTCCAATGATACTCCACATGCTCTGAAAAGTCGGGTCAGTGCCATGCCGTATGGCAAACAGTGTTGGTGCTGAGTGGCAGCATCATACATCTGTGTTAGCATCAGGGAAGGAATATCTATTTGTCTCCTCTCAATCAAACTGGTCATCACCATCAACTCCCTCTCGGTGATGAAGTCAAATCTCCCAGTCTTCGTAGTAGGATCCGTGCAGTAATATGGTCCAAAAGGCGCATCTCCAATGATAACTGGTTCACGGTAACTACTGATATACCGCGAACATCCTCTCTCTCAAGGATGCACCTAAATGCCGCCTCTCTATCATCCACTGAAAAGGCACAGACTCCTCTCCGGGGTATCTCCCATACATGGCTCAGAAGCTCATCAGTCAAAGAAATCTGAATACCCCTGACAGATGTCGTCAACAGTAGTTGTTGACAGTCCAGTGCACCATAGAACTCCCTTACAAGGTGAGGATAGTACATCTCTTGCATGGTGCAGAATGGTACTAGTCCTGCATCAGTGAGTATCTGTCTAATACCAAAGTGGTGCCTGTCGAAGCACTGCAAGTCAACTCTCCTCCCTGAAGCTACAAACTTCCCTGCCATCCTCTCTACAGGGGGGAGCTCGGTATGGCTGTACTGCTCGGTTGTGCTGAATCAAATTGGCCTTCGACCCCTCTCAGTACCATGACTGGGCCTCTCCCTAACTGCAAGTCTCTTCCTATGACTCATTACACCAACTGACCAGGAAAAAGGAAGAAAGGCTTAGAACAAGGGACTGGCTACAGGTTGAGATTAGAAAAATGTTCAAATAGGTTTTGAAAACCAGAATCAACAATGTTTGAAAAATTTAAAAATAATATTTAAGAAAATATATTTTGATCAAATGACAAACTTCCGAACAAAACTTGTAAAAATATTTTTGTTTGGTAGAACACATTTGAATCTTTGGAAAAATAATTTTTGTAAGGTCTAAAAGTCAAAAACCATGGGATTTGGGTTTAATCAGTTAGGGTTTCGCAAATAGGCAAAAATGTTGCAAATGTATCATGAAAAACCTTTCTAAATCGTCAATAAATGTATTTAGTAAGTTTAATTTAGATGAAACCCATTTATTTTGGCCAAAATTAATGAAACAGTGATTTGTTTTGCGAAAAGGGGTGAAAACGGCCAAAAGATGAGGAAATCCGAGAAAAAAAGTTTAAAACACTATTCCCTCAAATGAAGTTTTAGAAATCTACTAAAACATGCAAAAATCCGATTAGATTCATGAAAAATACTCGAAAAAAACCCAATCACTATTGTTTGGTTCGAAAACAACAAAACTAAAAAAAAGGAAAATAAAATGAAATTAGAAAAGGGAAATACCTGATTTGTGATGGATTAAAGGGTGAAAGGACAGATTTGGACAGAGGGGGACCACTGTTGCAAGAAATCAAGGGGGAAAGAAAATTTCAAAAACCCTCGTTCGGTCCTTTTAAAATAGTTTCGGATTCGCAAGTGTCGACACTTCGGATATGTCAAGTGTCGACACTTGGTCAGGTGTCGACACTTGACACTTTCCAAGTGTCGACACTTGGCCAAAAAATCGAGAAAATCTGGAAAAAATTTTAAAAAATAGGAAAAATTTTGATAAAATTTTGGGGCTTTAAATAATAGTTTTGAGCTTTAGGATTTAGGTAAAATTGATACTAAGAGAGTTCTAGGAGAATGGATCACTGACGCCTAACTCTCTTCTTATCAGACAGAACCTATCCTCACTCAAAGGCTTGGTAAACACATCTACTAACTGATCATCAGTACAAACAAAATCAAATTACATTAGAGTTTTGTACATGATCTCTTATGAAATGATGTCTTATTTCAATGTGTTTACTTCTTAAATGTTGTACAGGATTATTAGATAGGTTGATTGCACTAGTATTGCCACATCTTATGGTTGTCTTAGTTAGTTAATGCCAAAATCTTCGAGTTATTGTTTGATCCAGAGGATTTGAGCACAACAGCTTCCAGCTGCTATATATTCATCTTCCGCCATAGATAGAGCAACTGAGTTCTGTTTCTTGCTACTCCAAGAGATCAAATTTACTCCAAGAAACTGACAGGTTCCACTAGTACTTTTATGATCAAGTTTACACCCAGCAAAGTCAGCATCAGAATAAGAATAATTCAAATGAAGAATCTCTAGAGTACCATAAACCATTTCAATTGAGCCAGATAGATATCTAAGTATGCGTTTAACAGCCAAAGATGAGACTCTTTAGGATTAGACTGATATCTAGCACACATACAACACTAAACATGATATCTGGCCTACTGGCAGTAGATATAATAATGAACCATCATGCCACGATATAATTTTTGGTCTATAGACTTACCTGATTCATCCTTGTCAAGTTTACATGTAGAGTTCATAGGGGTACTAAAGGCTTAGTGTTCTCCATCCCAAACTTCTTGAGTATTTCTTTTGTGTATTTTGTTAGGTTGATGAAGATCCCCTCTTTGGTTTGCCTTATTTGGAGTCCGAGGAAGAAATTCAGTTCTCCCATCATGCTTATTTCGAACTCACCCTGCATTACTCTTGCAAAATCTTGACAAAGAGATTCATTAGTAGCACCAAATATTATATCATCTACATAGATTTGTACTACTAAGAGATCATCATTCTTTTTCTTTAAAAATAAGTTTTATCTACATTACCTCTAGTAAAATTATTTTTCAGCAAAAAGGAGCTTAAACGATCATACCAAGCTCTTGGAGCTTGTTTCAATCCATATAAAGCTTTATGAAGTTTATAAACATGATTTGGAAATTCATAATTTTCAAACCAGGGGTTGCTCAACATAAACTTCTTCTTCAATTAATCCATTTAAAAGGCACTTTTAATATCCATTTGATATAGTTTAAAATTCATGAAGCAAGCAAAAGCCAACAATAGCCTAATTGCCTTATGTCTAGCTACAGGAGCAAAGGTTTCATCAAAATCTATCCCTTCCTCCTGATTGTATCCTTTGGCAACTAGTCTAGCTTTTTTCTAATTACTATTCCATTTTCATCAAGTTTATTTCGAGAAACCCATTTTGTACCAATAATTGATGTGTTTGAAGGCCTATCCACTAGTGTCCAAACATTGTTCCTTTTAAATTGATTAAGTTCATCTTGCATAGCATTTATCCAATTACTATCACATTCAGCTTCCTCAATAATTTTAGGTTCAATTTGAGATACAAAGCTAAGTAATCATAAATTTTCTAAGAGATGATCAGTACTTACACCTTTAGATGGATCACCTATAATTAGTTCTTTTGGTTTCCATGAGCATACCTCCATTCTTTTTGTAATGGATCAACAGTTGATGTATTTTCATCACTTGTGCTTGATCTCCTTCAGTGTTTTGATCATTTTTCTGTTCCTTGGTAAGCCCTTCATTATTGTTTATTTCTTCAATTTTTTGCTACCCGTTTCATCAAAAGTACATCTTTTTTTCTTGAAGATTTTTGGTTAGTTTCATCAAATACCACATGTATGGATTCTTCAACAACAAGTGTTCTTCTGTTGAAGACCCTGTATGCCTTACTAGATGTGGAGCAGCCTAGAAAGACTCCCTCATCTGATTTGGCATCAAATTTACTCAAATTATCTTTGCCATTGTTTAGATGAAACAACGGCATCCAAAACATGAAAATAATGAATTGAAGGTTTTCTACCCTTCCAAAGCTCATAAGGGGTTTTCTTTAAAATTGGTCGAATTAAAACTCGATTTAAAATAAAGCATGCAGTATTTTGCTTCCGCCCAAAAATATCTAGGTAAATTATTTTCACAAAGTATGGTGCGTGCCATTTCTTCAAGAGTTCTATTTTTTCTTTCTACTACCCCCCCTTTTTTTGAGGTCCCTAGGTGCAGAAAATTATGATGAATTCCATTTTCAATACAGAATTTATCAAATTGGCATTTTCAAATTCGGTTCCATGATCACTTCTTAAAGATACTACTGAAACACCTTTTCATTCAAAACTCTTTTATGAAATCTAATAAATTCAGAAAACGTTTCATCTTTATGTGCTAAAAACATGACCCAAGTAAAACGTGAGAAATCATCTACAATGACTAGACCATACTTCTTACCTCCCAAACTAGATATTCTAGTGGGCCCAAAGAGGTCCATATGAAGCAATTCCAAAGGTCTAGATGTAGAGATTACTCCTTTTGTTTGAAAGAAGATTTTGTTTGTTTTCTAAGTTGACATCACTGCAAATCTTATCTTTTTCAAAATTGAGTTTAGGCAAATCCTTTACTAAATTCTTTTTGCTAAGTTTTAAAATTAAATGCATGCTTGCATGTCCTAGTCTACGATGCCAAAGCCAACTAGTTTCATCGATCTTGGCTTCCATTGCCACTAGACAATGACTTTCTGAATAGGGAGATCATCAAGATCAACCATATAAATATTGCCATGCCTATGGCCGATGAACTTAATGCCATTGTCATCTAGACTAGAAACAATGCACAAAAAAGATTCAAAAACAACTTTAAAGTTTTTGTCACAAAACTGACTAATGCTAAGCAAGTTACGTTTTAAGCCATCACATATAAAACATTATCAATATAAGAGGTAGGGGTGATATGGATTTTACCAATACCGATAATTTTTCCCTTTCCATTATCACCAAAAGTTACATTGCCACCATTTTAATATGTAAGTGATGAGAACTGCTCCACATCTCCTGTCATATGCCTTGAGCAACCGCTATCAAGGTACCACATCCTTTTCTTGTTGGTTGCAAGGCATACCTGCAATAAAGATCAAGTGGAGACTTAGGTACCCAAGCCATCTTGGGTCCTTTTTATTTAGTGGCATTGGTTCCTTTTGGAACCCAAACTTTCTTAATTTTATTTAATTTTATTTTGTTGCTTATATAAGATTTATGTCCTTTAATACCACAAGTATAGCATGTAGGATGAAGATGCAGGCACAAAGAAATTTTTAAAGAGTTTTTGTTTCTTATTAGTTCTGAATCCTAAACCTGCTTTGTCAAATACTGCTCTTTGGTTATTAAGAGTATATTCAATTTTTCAGAACTGTAAGTAAATTTTTCTACAAAAGGTTTTAGCTTTTCAATTTCTTCTTTATATCTTTTGTTTTATTTAAAATTTTTTGCTTGGTTTTGACAAATTTTCAGTTGAAAGTAAGTCACTTTTCTTTTTAAAATATCCTTTTCTTTTTCAAGTGCCATAATCTTATCAGTTAATTTTTTATTTTGTATAAGAAGGCATTCATTTTCACTTGAAAGGTTGTTATTTGTTTTGGCTAGATCCAAGTTTTGCTTCTTTAAATCTTTATGTTTTTTATTTTAACTTTTGAAATTCTATGACTGGTACATCAAAAACCTCATGAAGCTCATCAAAAGTAAATTCATTTTCGGTTCAGAACATACCTCTTCTTGATCGGCCATCAAACAGAAGTTTGCTACCTCCTGCTATTCTTCCTCAGAACTAGAGTCTTCACTTTCACTCCAGGATGCCATCATGGCTTTCTTTCTTAGCTTTCTCCTACTTTTCTTCAACAAGGGGCAGTCTACCTTGAAGTGCCCGGTTTTTTACACTCAAGCACATAGGCTGCTCCTTCTCCTTTTCTTTGTCCTATTCCTTGCTCGGCTCACTTTCAGAGGTTTCTTTTTGTAATTAAACTTTTTCTTCCTCATGAACCTTCTGAATTTCCTAGCTAACAGAGCCGTCTCATCTCTTCGTCATCCTCTTCAAGTCTTCGTTTGATTCCTCTCTAATAGTAGATTTGAACACGATCGCCTTCTTCTTTTTGCCTCTCCATTCTTTGTTTGAGGGAGAGCTCATAAGTCATTAAGGAGCCCACAGTTATTCCAGTGAGAGAGTGTTGACATCTTTGGCTTCTTCAATCGTAGTGACCTTTGCATCCCATGAAGCTGGCAGAGACCTGAGAAGTTTATTCACAATTTCACCGTTAGAAATTATATTTCCTAGGCTTCTCATGCCATTCATAATGTTTTGAACCTAGTATACATCTCACTGATAGACTCAGTAGGTTCCTTTTTAAAATTTCATATATGTGAATTAGCATGTTAACCTTGGTGGTTTTCACTTGGTGTGTACCCTCATGGGTAACCTCAAGTGTATCCCAAATCTCCTTGGCGGAGAGATAATTGATATTCTATTAAATTCACTAGGATCAAGAGAACAAAATAAAAGGTTCATTGCCTTAGCATTAAGCTCATTTGCTTAATGTCATTCTCATCCCATCATCTTCCTTTTTGGAGTGAGAATGCCATTAATCATCATTGTAGGCTGATGAGGACCTTTTATAATTGTTCTCCACAAATTATAATCAAGAGCTTGTATAAATATGCACAGCGTGTCTTCCAGTATGTGTAATTTGTACCATTAAAAAGTGGGGGTCGGTTTTGAAGCTTGACGTTCTACAATACCCATTCCTATTGGGGCTGCCATGATCTTTTACTCAAGATCCTTGGACCTACAAGAGAGTACCGGTGCTCTGATACCACTTGTTGCCCAGAAGGAGCCAAAGAGGGGGGTGAATAGGGTCTTTTAAAAATTTAAGACAATAATGTAGGAAACTAGTGGTGTTTGTGAATGATGAAAAATTCAATGCAAGATGTTAGCATAAATAAAGAGCAAGAGAGAAAAAAAGCAATCACAATACAAGGGTTTATAGTGGTTCAGTCAAACCTAGCACCTACACCACTCCCCAAGCCATCCTTGGAATTTCACTATAATCTAACACTAGATTACAGTCGACTTGTTTTTCACAAGGCTCACAAGTCAAACCTGTTGTTTCTGTCACTTAGGCTTACCAACAACCTTAACACTTGTTTTGTCTTCGGCTCACAAGTTAACCCTAGTTGGTTTTATCCCTTTGGCTCACCAATAAACCCAATAACCTCTTTCAAGACACCCTTGAAAGCAAGGTCAAATCACAATAAAAATAGATATGAAATTTAAAACTACAACAAAACTCTCTTCAAGAGTAGATTGGAATCTTTAAGCTCAAGAGGATGCTTTGTCTTCACTCTCCTTGAATCTCCTTCAATGTACCTCTTTTTGGAATGAAGTAAGGATGAAGCTTGTAGGCTTTTTTAATTGAATCAAGCTAGAAGAAGCTTTTGTTGTGAAGTATGGAGAGAATATTGGCTTTTTGGCTTTTGAGGCAGACTTTCAATGCACTTGATACACTTCTCTTCCCTTCTCTTGCTTTAAAAAGGTTGGTAGAGGTTAATTACACCAAGAACCTTCCAAAAATGGTTTGTACATTGGAACCTCGGAAATACTGTTTGGAGAGTTGAAAAGCAAGTTCTGCAAGCTAGAAAAATAGATCCGTTAGGGCTGTCAGGCTGCAAGTGTCGACACTTGGCTGTCAGGTGTCGACACTTGATCTCTGGGTGTCGACACTTGAACATTCAAGTGTCGACACTTGATGCACAAATGTCGACACTTGACACAAAATCCTCAAAACTACAAAGTTCTGTATTTTAAAAATCTCAGGTCTTGAGTCGACACTTGGAACCTTACTGTCGACACTTGGTGTCGACACTTGAATATAGGTGTCGACACTTGGCATGCCAAGGATTTTTGTCTGTGCCAAATGCTGAAGTGTCGACACTTGACTGTCCAGGTGTCGACACTTGAGACTAAAACTTTCAGATTCAAGTGTAAATGCCTCGAAAACATAAATAAAATTCTTGAATACATAAACACATAATATTTGAACATTTTTATGCCCTTTTTCAATGAAGAGGATGCCCGGATTTGTGAGAATTGCTCCGTGCCATTGCGTGCCATACACCTTAAGTTTTTGAGATTTTGAGGTGCTTTCTTCCTGAAAACTTACAACTTAAAATCCTCATTAAAAACAATATGCGCTCAATGTTTTGTTATTCATCAAAATCACTGGGTGGAGCCAACAATCACCATCCTAGACCAAGAAACCATAGTATCTATTCGGTTGATGTGGTACTCTTCCAAATCTTCTTAATGGCTTCACTATGGGCTCTGGATCTAATCTAATCATATCCAATTCTATAGTGGCCTTAGAGTGATAAAGTTCTTCTATCTGTTGAACTTTCCCAAGTTAAATCTCAGTAGCTTGAGTGCCTTCACCAAGGTACTCCCTTTCAAAAATGTTTGCCCTAGGACTGATGAACAACTTTTGTTCCTTAAACAGATAGAAATAATACCTTTTAGATTCTTTAGGATACCCAATAAAAGACACCTATCAGACTTTGGTCCTAGTTTATCCATCTTCAAATAACTGACATAAGCCAAACACCTGAAACTTGAAGGTAAGAGAGAGTTGGCATCCATCCAGTCCATATCTCATATGGTGTTTTATCAACAGACTTACTTGGAACTTTAATCAGAAGATAGGATGATGACTTAAGAGCATATCCCCAAAGGATTTAGGTAGACTAGCTAAGCCTATCATGGATTGAACCATGTCCAACAAAATTCGATTCCTCCTTTCAGACACACCATTTAACTGAGGTGTCCCTAGAGGAGTCCATTGAGAGAGAATCCCATTTTCCTCAAGATAAGTCAAAAACTCACTAGAAAGATACTCACCACCTCAATCTGATCGAAGGGTTTTAATAAACTTCCTAGTTTATTTTCTAACATATTATGATAACATCTGAACATTTCAAACGTGTCAGATTTATGTCTCATGAGGTAGACATAACCGTATCTTGAAAGATTATCTATAAACATAATGAAATAACTATATCCACCTCTTGCACTGATATTCATAGGTCCACATACATCAGTATGTACTAGACTTAGAATATCATTATTTCTTTCACCCTTTCTAGTAAAAGGTGACTTGGTCATTTTGCCAAGAAGACAAGATTCACAAGTTGGTAAAGAATCACTCTCAGTGATATCTAGGAGACACTATCCGACCAACTTATTTATCCTATTTTTATTTATATGACCTAGCCTACTGATGCGGGACGGCTGAAGTCGTAACCTGATTTATTGGAAAAATAGGGGAAAAACCTAAACAAACTAGGATCGTGGGAGGGCTAAGAAGCCTCCCGGACTAGGGTGAACTGACACTAAAACCTAAAATAGCTGAACTCTTTTGGATATCAATTTTCTTGGTGGAGAAACATGGGATAGAGGATAGGAAACATGGACACTCTAGGATTGGAGACTCACCTTCACGGAGAGATGTCGCACCTCTAGGGCATCTCACCCACCCCACTACATATAGTCTAGGGTGTCCCACCCATCTCACTATACGCAGAGCTTAGGGCATCCCACCTAAATCGCTACTTGGGGTCATAAAGAAAAATCCCTAGACCTAGAGGGGGACTCGATGGAAAAGGGGGATAACTAGGGCCTCGCGCCCCTCGACGCTTGCATACGAGCGAAGGAAGTGGGGTCTCACACCCCTCGACACTTGTAGGTGAAGGAAAGATGGGCCTCAGCCCAGAACCAGAACCCTGGGAAAACCCAAAAATTTATATCAAAACTTAATTATTACAGGGGAGAGGGGGCCTTTAAAAAGAAAAACCAAAACCCTCACTTACTTGGTGTACAAGAAACCAAAAAAGGAAAATAAATTACACCAAAATCCTTGCTACATCAATATTGGTGCTGATCTGCTCTGGAAGGCATGTTGGCTTGATGATCTGGTCCAGAAAGCATGCTGCACTAAAAAAACAGGGTGGCTCCAAAGTTCATGCAAAATCCTCTCGCGGCCATGCACAGGGGAAGATGATCTCTGCGAGCACCGGCGGACAGTCGGTGGCCAGGAAACGGGCGACGGACGGCTAGTGGTGGGCTACAGGCGGGGCGGTGGCACTGGGGGGCACGGCACGCTGGGCGTGCCGTTTGGTCTCCCATGGCCGTGGGAGACCCCCTGGGTACGCGTGGCCTCCGGTAGACGAGCGGGTGGTGGACCGGCGGTGGGCGACAGTAGGCTAGCGGCTGTGGTAGGCGGCGGCGGTGCAGGCCGGCGGTGACCGGGCATGGGCCGGCGGATGGTAGGCGGGTGGCCGATGGCAGGTAAGCAGTGACAGACGACAGTTGCGATGAGTGGGCGGACGGACGACTCCCGCGTCCGTTCGTCTTCCCATGAGCGTGGGCGGCCTCAGATTTCCGACGAGGGCAGGGTCGGCAGGCATCGACGGGCGGGCCGGCGGGGGCGGCCGTGGGTCGGGCGACCCAGATCTGGGGCCAGCGAGGCGGTGGGCTAGGGTTTTGAAAATTTTTTAAAATCACGGGAAGAGGATGGAATAAAACTGGAATAAGGTGGGAATAAGATCTGGATAAAACTGGAATAGTGGGCATAGGTGGAATAGCGAGAATAAGTACAAATAAAAAATGCAAAAAATAAGAAAAAATGAAAAAATCTCTGGACCTACCCTGGATCCCCATCACCTACAGTTCTAGAGATAAATATCTCTGACCTATCTATCCTAGGTCATTTATTAGTAATGTACAATATAGTAACGGATGTGACACTACATACGCCATTCTTTACTTTTTCATTCATCACATTAGAACCATTCAAGTGATGTAGCTAATGTCTTTCTTTATTAATAATTCATAACCATCATTGGACAACAGGCGTACAGAAATGATATTTACCAAAAAGGAAGGACAAAAATGTCATTCATTAAGAACATAGTACAAGACTCGAAAAATAAAGGAATAGTTCCCAATGCCAGAAATGGAGCTTGACTTCCATTCCCAACATTTAGGAACCTTTCACCGCTTCCAAATCTCCACTAACTTGAAATCCTGCAAAGAATTGCAAATGTGGTAAGGACTTCCGGTATCTAATACCCAGCTAGTAGTATCATAAACAAAGAAACTATAAGGATTTATCATACAAATATCTTGACCAGCAACACCTTGCTACTTTCCCTTCCTTTGCCTATTCGGGTCCAGAGTAGCAAGGTAAGCAAAACAGTTCTGCTTCCAGTGATCCATCTTCTTGTAGAAGAAGCACTCTACCTTACTCTTGTCAGCCTTCACCCTCTTAGTCTAACTAGGCCTAGCACTTTGTACCTTCTTATTCTTTTTCTTTTCTTCTCTTTTTCGAAGAAATGATGTCCTGCTCCAAAACCTCCCCCAGATTCACTAACCCCTTGTTAAGGTTGTGGTCTCTCTCATAGGTCTGCAGTAACCCTAATATCTTATGATAGTTCACTGCAGGCCTATTCATTCTGAAATTATCAAGAAAGACCTGGTAGGAAAGGGGCAGAGAATTCAGAATCACATCCTTGCCGAGCTACTCATGCAAAGACATCCAAGTTTGCCCAAATGCTCAAATAACTCAATCATGTACATTACATGATCAGTCATCAAAGCTCCATCTTGCATATGCATGTAATAGGCAGCGAAAGAGATCCGGTATCTCTTCGTATCGTGTGGAGTCCCAAAAGATACCTTCAACTTTTGAAGAATCTCCTCTGGCTGGGCCTCCTTAAACTTGTGACTGAACTCGTCATTCATCACAGCCAACATAATGCAATGCACCATGGTGCAGTCAGAGATCCACTCTAGTAAGTGTCCCTAACAGTGCCATGAGCATTGGAGACTGAGATTTCAGGTGCCGGATTGGTTATCACATAAAGGATCCGCTCATGCTCTAGGACAATTATGAGTTTTCGATCCAGCTATCGAGTTAGGTCCATAAAGTTTGTCATTATCTAATAATGATTAGAGCGATAAAGTGGTCGACATTATCTGAAAAAGGAGAACAAGACCTATTAGTATATGAATTATTTAAAAAATCCAAAAGACATGAATTTTAGTCTAAAGGTTTCTCCCACTATTTTATTCAGACTGGTAGCCTCTACACTCTAATCCAAAGAATAACATTTATCCTTTAGTAGGTACTAGGATCCAATAGACTACATATGAGCCAGACTTTGGCCGGCCAACCTAGATGTATCTAAAGATAGGTACATATCATTTGCTTCTCCAAGCAATTTCTAGTAATCATTTTACCCTAAGGGTCCTCACAATCGGCCTTTGGGCCTCCTATTGAAGGTCTTGGTTAGGTCCAACCATTAACATGATCAAATTCAATGCTTCTAACTAATCCATGATCAAGCTTGACTTTGACCAGCCCACCGACCATGTGTTAAGATAGTAGCACTGAGCCATCATATGTTGAATGGCAATCCCACTCGCCTGATGACCACCCATTCATTGGAACTGTCGATGATCACCCAACTTATGGACTCATTGCCAATCCAACTTAATGGGAGGCTAAGACTTAGGCTATCACATAACTTAGTCTTTTAATGACCTAATAATTTAGAGGATTTAAATTTTGTGACATTTGAAATGAAGACATGGACCTTGATCAAGAAACTCCCACCAAATACTTAGAGGGTTTCCAGATTAATTTGGTCCCTGGACACATATAAACTAGTCATATTGATTAACCTTAGTTGACATGGATCAACTCAAATCAATAGATAATCTAATCTGATCTAATTCACCACATTAGCTAGGTAAGCAAGATCAAGGGATGGTTAAGCCATGTAAGCCTCTTGCCTTAGACACCAACCATGAGTTGGTTAGGTAAGAGTTAGCCCCAAAGAACCTTGATCACTAATGTCAAACTTACCTTAGATACTTAGTGGTTTACCAGACTCAATCAGACTAACCTAAAGACCTGGGCTCACCACGAATCCATGAATCAAGTCCATTTAGATGTATGGACTGATCTAACTAACTATTAGATAGATCTATAGAGGAGAGACCTAATTCAACTTTTGATTAGTCTTTCCCTATTTAATCCATTCATCTAAACCTACGTCTAACCTATTTAAGGACCCAATTCTAGCTAACCCAATCAACCCATGGTTTATCAATCATGACTTAAGATTAGAATCATATCCTAAATCTTAAAAATTATACAACTTAATTCCCAATTAAGTGTATCACACTAATTAAAATATTTTCAAAATCAAGTGAAACAATTTCATAAAAATCTGAAGCTTAAAATTACTGTTTCATAGTTTTCTGGTCGAGTCAACTCTTCTTGTCGAGTCAGCTCTTCCAAAACACACTATTTTAGTTAACTGGTTGAGTCAGCTCTTCCAAATACAGTAACTACAAATTTTAGTAATTTCTACTTGAAATTTTCAATGTCATAGATCAAACATCTTTTAGATCTCATCTAAGCAGTTATAATCTATTAACCATAGATTAAAACCATTTTAAACCATCAAATTCCTCACTTTCTTCTTCATAAAGTCGTGATACATCAGCACCCCTACCAGATTACGTGAAGACATCCAAAGAGAGTTGTACATGAGAGAGGTCAACGATTTGGAGCAAGCATACCAGATAGCTAGACATTATGAACAATTCCAAAGGCGACCTCCATACCAGCGATCTAAACCTATTAGGAACAATGCCCCTTTTTCAAAGCCAAACCCAAGTCCAATATACCAAGGTCGACCCAACCCTAACCCAATCCGATTCGATGCTAACCCCATCAGACCGAACCCCAATCTAGTCCAATCGAACCCTAACCTAATTCAATCCAATCCCACCTGACTTGTCCCAACCCTAACCCACTTCGATCTAACCCAAGTTTGAGTCAATCTAGTTCTAGCCACTCCACACCTCTTAGAACTGATAAGGGTAAGGCACCCCTGTTTTAGAAAGCCCCAAGCCCCAGCCCCAATGCCTGCTTTAGGAGTAACAAGGTAGGTCATTATGCTAGTCAATGTCCACCAGATCATTACATATAGGGAAGCTTGAGAAACAAGAGCCTGAACCAAATAATGGTGATGAAGATGAAGAGGTTTATGAAGCTGAGGTAGACTTGATCAAGGCATATGAAGGAGATGAGGAGGAATTTGATCAGTCTAACCTAGTAGGGGTAGTTAGATACATCTTGACCCAAACCCAAATTGAGGAAGATTGGCATAGGACTAGCATCCTACAAACCTTTATGAAAATTGGTGATAAGGTATGCAAGATTATAATAGATAGTAGGAGTTGTGTCAATGCTATTGCTACTGATATAGTTAGATCTTTAGGATTGACCCTAGTTCCCTATCCTAGCCCCTATAAAGTCTCATGGAGAGATTCCACATCTCTTCCAATCAAGTCTTGGTGCCAAATCTTGATTAAATTGCAATCATTTGAGGAGAATATTTGGTGTGATGTCCTTTCCATGGGAGCCAGTAGCATCATTTTATATCGACCATGGCTTTGCAATCATGATGTAGCCCTATCTGGTCGAACCAACATTTGTACCTTTAGTCACCATGGGAAGAAATTTGTAATCTACACGACTCAACCCAGAGATTTTAGTAGCCTTAAAGAAAAGAAACCAGAAGTTAATCTAATTAAGGCTAAAGAATTAGAGAGCAAACCCATTGAAGAATTAGAGCAAAATGATCCTGAACCCACTATAAAATTTGATGAAGAAACTAAGACGGGATCAAACATTAAAAGCAAGGGTTTATAGTCTTAAGTCTAATTAATCCATAGCATTGAATCACCTATCCACACCTGCACTAACCTCTGCACAGCATTTGCATCAGGAATTTAGTCAAAAGTTAAAAATAAATAATGAACTATATAAAAACTTGGCTAATTCTCAAAAACAAGTTAAAGAGTTTTCTACAGGGGATTATGTGATGATCAGGCTTCGACCTGAGCGGTTCCCTCCAGGGACCATAAAGAAATTGCATGCTCACAAAGCTAGACCATTCAAAATAAGGAAGAGAGTTGGATCCAATGCCTATGTGCTCGAGTTGCCACCCAGATTAGATATTAGTTCCACTTTCAGCACTTCAGACCTTATGGAGATCGGGAGCCAGTAGCGATACCTAGTGAGCACTTTGAAATAATTCCTTCCCTTGAGAGTGAACCCACCCCAGAGAGTCCACTTACAGATCGACCTAATAGTGAGGAAAAGATTGAGCACATCCTAAATGACCAAGCCATTAGTACCGGAACACAGGCTATCACCGGTATTTGGTCCATTTGCAATGTTGACAGGAATCTAAGGACTCATGGATCATCTATGAGGATGTGCAGTGCCTCAACCCAATCTTGAGCTGTATAAGAGCCACATTGACCCTCACTCGACGGGGTCGAGCTCCTCCCACCCGAGAGCATTGGTGAGCGCACCAGGATTCGACATAGATTATTGGACCCTATCTGGTTTACTGATTTGGATTTTTTTGAACCCTTCATGATGTGTCAAAATTTTGTAATCAAGTTTTATAATAATGTTGGTCCAACTGAGAGTTTTGTAATGAAGTTAACCCAGATGAGTGAGTCCTGTAATAAGTTGAGGTGTGTCTCAACCTTAGTCCAGTCAAATTGAGTCTTGTAAGTCATGTCCAATACAAGTCAGGTTTGTACAAGAGGAGGAGCATCAAAGTTGGAGTTATGTCAAGTCTAGAAGCCCATGATAACCAGTTTTTAAGGAATATACCAAGAGCCCATGGTGCCACTTGATACCAGGAGTTTTCTAGCACCCAGCCCAAGAATTCGGCCACCAAAAGTCCCATGCACCCATGCTTTGAAGATTGCACCCAAGGCCAATTGGAGGATGCCCAAGGCCCAATGGAGGATGCCACTTGAAGCCCCACATGTCAAGCCCAATAACATTAGGCATCCAAGCCCTTTTGACCATGTCCAAGCTCCATTTGACTAAGTCAAAGGAGGAAGGAAATCCATATCAAATAAGGAGAACCTATTCCTACTCAACTTGTGATCCTATTCCTATTCTAGTTGTAATCCTTCTCCCTATCTAGCTTGTATTCCTATTCTATCAAGGAGAGGGTGTGGGCATCTATATAAACCCCACCCACTCCCCCTCTTGTAAGTAACTTTTATCATGAAATAATACTTTGCTGAAATTTTTGTAGCTTGTTTCTTGTGTTCTTCTTTGATTGTGAGTGTTTGAGATTGGTGTGTACCCTAATTCTACCAAGCCCTAGCCACCCCAGGTGTTCTTCTTCCAAGCCCTAATCTGCCAAAAGAAGAAGTGCCTTAGGCTACCCAAGCAAGGAGTTCTTCTTCAAGCATCAAGCCGGTACATCCAAAACCTTGATTTCTTCTTTCTTCCAAACCCTAGTTCTCTTTCTTTACTTTCTTATTTGTTTATTTGCTGACCTCTGATGCTTGCAGGATCCCCGTGGTGTTCACCTTCAAGGAGGAGGCCCTCTTTTCCTTCAAGACCGATCCAGATTGTCTGCTAATTCAGGGAACCAAAGGCTTGTCTTCTAGGCGCCATCCAGAGTGCTGAGAGAACTCTTCATCACATGGATCTTCAATCTCTGCCTAGTACAAACCTTCCCCCTCTTGACTTCTGACTTGTTGAAGGTACGCTATCCTAAACTGAGGGTTCTCAATTCTCGAGATCCTATCTTTTATTTTTCTTTGCATATGTTTTTTTGTGGGTATGATAGTCTCTTTCATTACATGTTTGCCTGCAATTCTTACTTGCTTTCGGGTTACTAGCCTATAAACTTAAATCCATAAAATTTCAAAAAATTAGATTTTTTTTCCTTCATCTGCATCAGTCCTAGGATCATCCCACATCACCTATGGGTTATCGATTTATTGGACCAGGTGCATAGGGTCTGGGGTTCATAGGATCTAGGTTCATAGGATCTGGGTTCATAGGTTCTTGGTTCATAGGATCTGGGTTCATAGGTTCTGGGTTCAAGCAAAATTGATGCAAGGTGTTGTGAAGGGTACTTCTCTTTATGTCTATTTATGATGGCCGTCCATGTGGCTACAGGGATCGACCCTTTTTGTCTAATCACTCTCTCAAAATACAGAGCTACACCTCCTTCCCAATCAAGATAATCCTCAAAATCAAGATCACCACTAAATGTAGGTGCTTCTCACCTATTGTACCTAGTGTTTCTCTCATCTGGGTCTATGAAGTCATAATTGGGTTTCTTGCACTACGATCCCAAATTGGTTCAGGGTGTGGGGCTCTCCTAGGGTTGGGCTAGCACCGGTCCTAAGGTCAGGCTCAGGTTAGGTCTGGTATAGGGCTTAGGGCTTTTTTCTAGATCTCCTAATTTGTTCCCTACCTGATCAAAACTATTGGTTAAGGGGTCAAGCCTTTCATTGGTTTGGGTATAGGATTGGGTCAATTGGTCAAATACATGATTCATTTGAGTAGTCCTTTGGTTCATCTGGGTGGTCAATTGGGCATTCATCTCGTTCATTTGGGTGGTCAATCGAGCAATCACCCGGTCACACATGGTCTTCATGAGAGTTTCAAGATTGGGCTTCATGGTTGAACTGGGTTGCAGTTTAGACTACTGATGGGGTTAGACTCCTAATCTAGAGGTTATGCAATCAAGCATACAAGGGTTGTGATGCACCAAGCACACAATGGTTAACACATACTAGGATTTGCTAGACCTAGAGCCAAAGTTGAATGGGTCAACTAAACTTACACCCAACTCAACAACTAATCCTTTCACTGGCTAGGTAAGAGGTGAGGTGGTGGGAGGCTCCCCCTACCTGTAACAGGGTCATAATTAAAAACCACCAGTCTACTTAGGGTGTTTGCCTATAGACTTCTAGCCTTAGATACCAGTTTTTAGTAATAATTAGAGAATTGAATGCACTAGTTTTACCCACACAACTCGGACCCGACCTGTTGGTGTCCCTAGCTCACTAAAGCAAATTAGGTCTATTAATTTTAATTAGGTTTGGGTTCTGATGCTGGGTGATTATTTTGGGCCCAGGATTGGTGATGAAATCCTGCCCAGAACTAAGATAGTGAGAGTGCCCTTAAGATTAGTTTAATGATATGATGCATAATCAATGATCCTGATGCAGTCTAAAACAAATAGAAAAAAAAAGATTTTGTCTTTTTATGAGGTGGAAAATTAAGTTTAAGTTGGTTAAGTTATCAAACAAAATTTGGCTTGGGCTGGGAGGTGTTGGTAGTTGATTAGGTTAGATTAAGTCAAGTATGCAAAATCACAGAAATTGAAATTAGGGTTTTTTTTTTTAATGCAAAATTTAGCATGGATTTCAATTCAAAAAAATCATAAAAAACCACAGAAAAGAGAATGACATGTGTGGATGATTCCTACCAAATTTTATGCAAAACAGAAATGGTATGATGATGCAAAACCTAGGGCTTCTAACTGGGTGCAGAAAAACATAGAATCTGGTTAGGGTTTCTAGAATGCAGATTTTTCCTATTTTTCAAATCAGAAAAAAATCCCAAAAATCATAGAAGAATAGAGTACAAAATAGAGATCAAATTACTTGAAAATTAGAAAAAAAATAGTATGAATTTAATGGGGAACTAGACCTATGTTTAGACTCCTATGGAGAAATCAGGATGTAGTTTTTTTTTGTTAGGGTTTTGTTTTTGCTATTTCTTTGTATATTTTTAGACCTAGAAAATTCCACAAAAACCATACAAATAGAAAACAAAATAGAGGATAATTACCACGAAAAAAGTGAAAAACAAAATGTTTGGTTAGGGAAACAGTTTTATGCTTTAAGGGGTTATGCAGAAATCTAAACTAGGATACAAGAACATGTCCTAAACTATGCTCTGATACAAAAATTGATGAGGGACGGGATTCTAATATAATGTAGGATGATATGCAAGGGATGAACATGAAGAAAACTGATTAAAATAAGCAATATTTTAGATTTTTCTTATGGTTTATTTCTGAAACTAGAGAAGATTAGGTAGGTTATCCTGTATCAATTAGTATCCTACCCACATGCCAGTTCAATCAAGAAAAAGAAAATCAGGATCCTAGGTCTAAGAAGGCTATTAGGAGCATGTTCAATCTTTACAATAGAAAAGTGAGAAGGTAATTGGCTGAACATACCAGGCAATGATGTCTTGATGCCGTAGATGAGATCGCTATGCTCAGATCGGTGCCTAGATGATCCGGTCACTTTCCCATGGATCTGTCGACTTTTTATCAGCTTTATTTGGAGGCAAAGAAAACTTCATCCGAGGATGGTTTCACTGGAGGATCTTGTAAACATCAAAGGTTAGAGGAAACAAGAAGGGAAACTAAGAAACTGGAGATCAGCTGAAGAATGATTGGAAGATGGACTTGCAGGGGTTGGCAGCTTTGGAGAAAGCTTTGGGCATTTGGATCTTGGAGAGTGCTGATGATGGGCATCTTAGGGCTCTTTCTTGGATGGACAAGGGCTAGGCTTAGTAAGAAGAAAAAGGAACAAGTCTCACACACTTCCAAAGAACACAAATTGTCACAAAAAAAATCACCAAAATTTTTCATGAATAAAAGATTATCTTACAAGAGGGGGAGGAGGTTGGTATTTATAGGCTCATCCAAGTCCTCTCCTTGTTAGGATTGGAGTACAAAATTTGATTGAAAAATAATTACCTAGTTTGATTACGAAGAGGATTACAAAATTTGAATAAAACTACACTTCCTAATTGACTTGGGAAAAATATTCTCCTTTGACCTGGTCTTCTTCTAATTGACGTGGAAAAGAATATTCTCCTTTGACCTGGTCTTCTCTTGGGGTGCCTGGGATTGTGGGCTCACTCTAGGGCACCAACTCCTGATGGGCTTCTGGGCTGGGGTGCCTGGAAGAAGGAATATTCCATGGGGTGCCTGGTATCTTCCAATATGTAGCTCCATTGTCTTGGATGGCATGAGAGCCCAGGGCGGCTTGAGCAGGGCACAGATGCAAGGTCTCCAGCTCCTGGGTGAGTCTTGATAAACTCTTGATCAAGGAATTCTTTTCTCTTGTATTTGAAAATTATAGGACTCAGTAAACTCTCTAACCTGGACAAGTGGACTCTACTCAACTTGCAAATGGACTCAAGTAATAGGACTTAAGGGACTTATGAGGTCGAGAGAAGGGATTCACTAGACTCATTGGACTTCTTGCCTTAACTTATTACAGGACTCAATTGATGGACTTTGTTACAAGACTTAGCAAAATTGACCAACACATGACTTAGAGAACAACTTGGAGCTTAAAGTCTATGTGTGATCTGATATCCCCATCACCTTGCCATCCGAGGATCTCGGGCATCAAATTCTCTCGAGACTTGACCCTCGACAACTATGAGTCAGTGAAGACCTTTAGTCTCGACATGCCTAGCTCACAGGATACTTTCAACCCTATGAGAGCTCCTCGTACTCGGCCTGGTTATTCCTAGCTTGGAAGAGGAAGTGTAGTGCGCGTTCTGCTACAACCCTGTCAGAGTTGGCTAAAATAAGGCCTGCTCCACTTCCTCTCATATTGGATACCCCATCCACGTGGAGGACCCACACCATCTCCTCCATTTGTGAGTCCATCAGGTGCTCGGGGGAAGCCTCCTCTGGTTCCTCTTGCATCCAAGTGCACTCCACCAGGAAATCAGTAAGCACCTAAGCCTTCTAAGATGGCCTAGGATGGTAGGTGATATCAAACTTACTGAGCTTCACCACTCAGTTAGCTAGATGTCCAGACGTCCTTGGAAAGCTAGTGTTGGCTTTGGCTCCTTAGTTTTGATGATTAACAAAAGGTTGAGTTATTGTTTGGACTAATGTTTCATCTCAAGATAAAGTTTCAGGACTTAGGTTATTCAAAAAGAGTACTAAGAGTACAATGATGAAACCAGCTTGCCTGATTTTGGAAAAGAGTTTCTTCTACCTTGAACAAGATCAAATTTCTCATATTGGACCTTCCTGTTAAGAAGTAATTGATAAAAAAACAAAGGCTTAGAGAAACTCAAGCATGGCACGCACCTCTCTAGAGTTTCAGAAAATTTCAGATTAGAGGTCGACCACCAGAGGTCGACACCTTGTTAAAGGTCGACCACCTGAGGTCGACTCATTAAGAAAAGAAAAGTTCAGCAAGGCCGGCATGGCAAAATTTCTGTGGCACGCTCCAGAGGTCGACCACCAGAGGTCAACACCTGTCCAGAGGTCGACACCAGAGGTCGACTCATAGCCTGAGAATTCAAACTGGGCAGAACTATGATTTTCTGGATTTTTGCCTAAAATAAACTGGAGGTCGACTCATGAGGTCGACACTTGATCGAGGTCGACTCATGAGGTCGACTCATGGCATAACGGCTAGTTTTTCTGAACTTTTGATTTGATTTCTAACATCCATAAACGGCCATATTTTTTATTCTAACGGTCTTTGGGGAGTTGTTTCAGCTTGAATGAGGTATTTAACCTCCACCAAACTTCAAAAAAGACAAGGAGACAAAGTGAAAAAGTTTAGAGTCAAAGTACAAAGCCTTCAATCAATTCCAAGCCAAAAAGAGTGAGAAAACCAAGAGATTCCTTAGCCAAAGCTTTCATCTTTGAGGAATCCAACTTTCAAGTATTTGCATTTAGTGAGGTCCAAAGATTCCAAGAGAAAGGCTTGAAGAGTCTCCATAAAGAGCTACATCGAATTACTTTTTGCTCAAAAGGAGTTTGTCTTGTTTTATTCATTGTATTCATATTCTTTTTGTCTAGGCTAGTTTCAAGGGAATTTGAAACTAGTGTGAGTTTGTTGGTGAGCCAATTGATAAAACCAACACTAGGGTTACTTGTAAGCCCGAAGCCAAAACAAGTGAGTGAGGTTTGTTGGTGAGCCAATTGATAAAACCAACTAGGGTTGCTTGTTAAGCACGAAGCCAAAACAAGTGTGTAAGGTTTTGACTTGTGAGCCTGGTAAAACAAGTCGGCTGTAATCTAAAGATTATAGTGGAAATTCCCAAGTGTAGCTTGGGGAGTGGATGTAGGTGCTAGGTGCACCGAACCACTATACTTCTTGTGGTGTTTGCATGCTTTACTCTTTATCTTCTTTGCTCTTTAATTATTGTTTTATTTCATTGCTTCCGTTGCACAATTACTTGAGCACTATCACTCTTCACCTTAGAACTTGATAGCCCATATTTTGCTTTAATTTTTAAAATCACCCCCCATTCACCCCCCCTCTTGGGCACCATACTATCTGGGCAACAAGTGGTATCAGAGCACCGGTACTCTCTTGTAGGTCCAACGATCTTGAGTGAAAGATCATGGCCACCCAATTGGAATGGTGTAGTTGAAGGACAAGCATCAAATCGCCCTCCTTCTTTAATGGCACAAACTACACATACTGAAAACTCGTATGCGTATTTATTTACAAGCTGTAGATTATCATATATGGAGAATAATTACTAAAGGGCCTCATCAGCCCACTCACTTGGTTAATGGCATTATCACCCCAAAATCTGAAGAAGAATGGGATGACAATGACATCAAACAAGCTGAGTTAAATGCTAAGGTGATGAATTTGCTATTCTGTGCACTTGACCCTAGTGAATTCAACAGAATATCAAATTGTATTTCCGCCAAAGAAATTTGGGATACACTTGAGGTTACCCATGAGGGTACACACCAAGTGAAGACCACAAAGGTGAACATGCTCATTCATACATATGAGATGTTCAGGATGGAACCAACTGAAAGTATCAGTGAAATGTATACTAGATTTACAAATATAGTAAATGGTATGAGGAGTTTGGGAAAAAATTATATCTAATGGTGAACTGGTTAACAAACTTCTCAGGTCTCTTCCGGCTTCATGGCGAAAGTAACAGCCATAGAAGAAGCCAAGGATGTCAATACTCTACCTCTTGAGCAGCTTCTTGGATCACTGATGACTTACGAGCTTTCACTAAAGCAGAAGACAGTGGACAATGACAAGAAAAAGAAAGCCATAGCCTTCAAGTCCACTACAAAGGAAGAGTCAAGTGATGAATCAGAAGAAGAAGCTGATGATGATGAGACAGCCCTTATTACAAGGAAATTCAAAAGATTCATGAGAAAGAAGAAGGGCTTCTACAAGAAAAGGCCACAAAAAGGTGATCACAATAAAGAAAAAGAGAAAGAAAAAGAAAGGGATCCACCCATCTGCTTCGAGTGCAAGAAGCCTGGACATTATAAAACGGATTGCCCTTTGCTTAAAAAGAGTCGAAGGATGTTGAGAAAGAAAGCCATGATGGCTACCTGGAGTGAGAGTGAGGACTCCAGCAGTGATGAAGAGCAGCAGGTAGTCGCCAACCTATGTTTCATGGCCAATGAAGATAATGAGGTAAATTCTGAACCTGAAATTGAATTTACTTTCAATGAATTGCATGATGCTTTTGATGATTTAGTTATGGAATATGAAAAATTAAAACTGAAAAAAAAGAAATTAAGAATGCTAAATCTTGAGCTTACCAAAAATTCAGAAAAGTTTTCAACTAAAATTGAAGATTTAATTCAAGAAAACAAGAAATTAACTGAACATGTAAAGACCTTGAAAAATGATAAAGATAATCTCTTAAAAGAAAATGATTCTTTGAAAAATAATAGAAGTCTTAAAACTAATGAGAAAATTGAAAAACAAAACAAAGAACTATTGCTTCAAAACAAGAATTACAAAGAAGAGTTAGAAAAAGTAAAACCTTTGTAGAAAAGTTTACTTTTAGTTCAGAAAAATTAAGCATGCTTTTAAATAGTCAACATGCAGTGTTTAACAAAGCTGGACTTGGATTTAAGCCACACAATCAGCAAAAACTTTACAAAAACTTTTTCATACCTGCATCTTCTAATATTACCTGCTATGCATGTGGTAAGTTAGGACATAAATCATATATTTGTAATAGAAGAAAATTAAATACCTTTGGAAAGATTTGGGTTCCAAAAGGAACCAATTTGACTAACCCTAAAGGACCAAGATGACTTGGGTACCTAAAGTTTCAACTTGATTAATTTTTGCAGGTGTGCCTTGCAACCAAAAATAAAAGAAGATATGGTATCTGGATAGTGGTTGCTCAAGGCACATGACTGGGGATGTGAAGCAATTCTCATCACTAGCAGCTATTGATGGTGGAAACGTTACTTTTGGTGATAATGGAAAAGGCAAAATCGTCGGAATTGGTAAAATCCATATCACCCCTAATGCTTATGTAGATAATGTATTATTTGTTGATGGCTTGAAGCATAATCTTTTTAGCATTAGTCAGTTTTGTGATAAGGGTTTTAAAGTAATTTTTGAATCATCTTTGTGCATGGTATCTAGTCTAGATGTCGATGGCATCAAGTTCACTGGTCATAGGCATGGAAACATTTACATGGTTGATCTTGATGATCTAGCCATGGAAAGTGGTCAATGCCTAGTGGCTAGGGAAGCCAAGGCAAGTGAAACTAGTTGGCTTTGGCATCGTAGGCTAGGGCATGCTAGTATGCAGTTGATTCAAAATTAAGCAAAAAGAATCTTGTAAAAGAATTTCCAAAACTCACATTTGAAAAAGATAAGATTTGTGCTGCATGTCAATTTGGAAAACAAACTAAATCTACTTTCAAACCTAAAGGAGTAGTATCTACTACTAGACCCCTTGAATTATTGCATATGGACCTCTTTGGACCAACCAGAACAACTAGTTTGGGAGGTAAAAAATATGGGCTAGTAATTGTAGATGATTACTCATTTACTTGGATGATGTTTTTAGCTCATAAAGATGAAACGTTTTCAGCTTTTGTTAAATTTCATAAAAGGGTTTCGAATGAAAAAGATCTCACTATTGTTTCTTTGCGTAGTGATCATGGAACTGAATTTGACAATCATGATTTTGAAGCTTTTTGTAATGAAAATGGCATTAGTCATAATTTTTCTGCACCTAGGACACCTCAACAAAATGGGGTGGTAGAAAGAAAGAACAGGACACTTGAAGAAATGGCACGCACAATGCTTTGCGAAAATGATTTACCTAGATATTTTGGGCAGAAGCCATTAATACTTCCTGTTACATTTTAAATCATGTTTTAATTCGACCTATTTTGAAGAAAACACCATATGAGCTTTGGAAAAATCGAAAACCGAATCGTAGTATTTTCGTGTATTTGGTTGCCGCTGTTTCATATTAAACAATGGCAAAGACAATATCAGTAAATTTGATGCCAAGTCAGATGAGGGTATCTTCTTAGGATACTCTACTTCTAGCAAGGCATACAGGGTCTTCAACAGAAGAACTCTTCTTGTTGAAGAATCAATTCATGTAGTGTTTGATGAATCTAACGAAAAATCTTCTAGAAAAGAAGATTCTATTGATGATGAAACAGGTACAAAGAAGCTTGAACAATTGACAATCAATGAAGATGAGCCCAAAGGAGATGATGATCAAGAAAATCAAGATCAAACTCAAGAGATCAATGCAACTTCACCAAAACCTTTACCTAAAGAATGGAGGTATGCACACGGACACCCAAAGAGCTAAGTATTGGTGATCCGTCAAAGGGAGTAAGTACACGCTCTTCTATTAGAAATGTTTGTGATTATTTAGCTTTTGTATCTCAGATAGAGCCTAAGTCAATTGAAGAAGCTGAAAAAGATTGTAACTGGATTAATGCTATGCAAGATGAACTAAATCAATTTAAAAGAAATAACGTTTGGACTTTAACTGAAAGACCCCTTAATGTTTCTGTAATTGGCACAAAATGGGTTTTTAGAAATAAACTTGATGAACATGGTATTTAACTAGAAACAAAGCTAGACTTGTTGCTAAAGGCTACAACCAGGAAGAAGGGATCGACTTTGATGAAACCTTTGCTCCTGTTGCTAGGCTAGAAGCAATTAGACTTTTACTTAATTTGCTGTTTTATGGATTTCAAGTTATTTCAAATGGATGTTAAAAGTGCTTTTTAAATGGATTTATTGAAGAGGAAGTTTATGTTGAACAACCTCCTGGTTTTGAAAATCATGAATTTCCTAACCATGTTCTAAATTGCATAAAGCATTGTATGGTTTAAAGCAAGCTCCTAGAGCTTGGTATGATAGATTAAGTTCATTTTTGATGAAGAATGATTTTTCTAGAGGTAATGTAGATAATACATTATTTTTGAAAAAGAAAAATGATGATCTCTTAGTAGTACAAATCTATGTAGATGATATTATTTTTGGTGTACTAACGAATGTCTTTGTCAAGAATTTGCAAAGTTAATGCAGAGTGAGTTCGAGATGAGCATGATGGGAGAACTCAACTTCTTCCTCGACTCCAAATTAAGCAAACCAAAGAGGGGATCTCCATCAACCAAGCCAAGTACACAAGGGAAATATTGAAAAAGTTTGGGATGGAGACTACCAAACCAATAGGTACCTCTATGAGCTCTTCATGTAAATTAGAAAAGATGAATGTGGTAAATCAGTAGACCAAAAATTATATAGAGGCATGATTGGTTCACTGCTATATCTAACTGCCAATAGACCAGATATAATGTTTAGTGTTTGTATGTGTGCACGTTTTCAGTCTGCTCCTAAAGAATCACATCTCTTAGCTGTAAAACGTATATTTAGATACTTATCTGGGTCAATCGAAATTGGTCTTTGGTACTCTAGAGAGTCATCATATGAATTAATTGCATATTCTGATGCTGATTTTGCTGGGTGTAAACTTGATCGTAAAAGTACTAGTGGAACTTGTCAATTCCTAGGAGATAATTTGATTTCATGGAGCAGTAAGAAACAGAATTCGATTGCTCTATCTACGGCGGAAGCTGAATATATAGCAGCTGGAAGCTGTTGTGCTCAGATTTATGGATCAAACAACAACTCGAGGACTTTGGCATCAAACTAACTGAGACACCCATAAGATGTGATAATACTAGTGCAATCAATTTAACGAAAAACCCTGTACAACATTCAAGAAGCAAACATATTGAAATAAGACATCACTTCATAAGAGATCACGTTCAAAACTCTAATGTGTTGTTAGAATTTATTTGTACTGATTATCAATTGGCTGATATATTCACAAAACCATTGAATGAAGATAGATTTTGTATGATCAGAAGAGAACTGGGAGTCATTGATCCTTTTTCTTGAAACTCTTCAATTTTCATCAAAAATTCCTCAAAAATGAATTATAAATTCTCAAATATGTTTAAAGGTTATTTTTCTAAATTTTATCAATTTTTTAAATTTTACAGAATTTTATTTTGGGTAATTTATTGTTGGAGGTCGACACTTGAGTTTTCGGAGGTCGACACTGAGGTCGACCCCTAAGGTTTTTGGAGGTCGACACTTGAGGTCGACCCCTGAAAATTTTTAGAGGTCGACACTTGAACGGAAATCTCCTTTTTAAAACCCATCCGCAAGCCACATTTTCTCCATTTCTTTCTATTTCTCCTTCGTGTGGTCCCCCTCCAACTTTCTAAACCTCTAAACAGTGGATTTCCAACCTTCTCCTTCATCTTTTTGGGTAATCCTCTCCTCTCCTCTTGTTTTCTTTAGAACCAAACCATTTTTTTTTACCGTGTTCGTGGTTTGGACAACCGAAGGCTTTTGCTCCTATCTACCCTCAAATCTCGGTTGTTTTTCAATTGAAATCACTTATTCTTCCATCTGTTTCTTGCATTTTCTCCATTTACTCTCGATTTTCTCCATTTTCACAAACCCTATCTCACATTTCATCATTTCCTCTTTTTCTCAAACCGTGAACCTCTCTTCTCTTGGTTCCTTTCCTCTTAGCCTTGCATTATCCTTCTTCTCCCTAATTTACCCCTCTTCCTTCCATATGGGTCCAAGAAAGCACTTGGCAGTAAGGAAAAGGAGATTGGAACAAGGCCAAGGTAGCACTGAGCGACGAAGAGAGTCACACATGAGCGTGAGCCGACCCCAGAGCCACCTGCACCTGTGCCAGCCAGCTTAGTATGGAAGAGCATTGCGACTGGGAGGCGTGTGGATATACCTTTCTGGGATCAGCATCACTTTTTTATAGGAGATGTGCTGAGAGATGCAGGTCTGGTTCACTTCTGCACGATGACTGAGAGATTCTACCCAGACCTCATCAGGGAGTTCTATGGATCCATGGCCACTGATGGCATTGGATGGTCAGCTACTGTACGTGGGATCGAGATTCCAGTGACACCGGAGGTCATCAGTCGCGTTTGGAGGATTCCACTTCATGGCACTGCTGCCACTTCGATCAGCGACAGAGAGCATGCCTTCAGATGTATTCTAGAGTGTGAGGATGTTAGCGGCATTTCCATAGTAGCGCTAACCAGCTTTCACTGGAGATGAGAGTGCTGCATCATATCATCGCCCGTATCTTGATTCCGAAGAGCGGGAGATTCGACTTTATTACTGAGCGTGAGTTGGTGTTGATGGTGTCCCTGAGACAGCGGACTCCCATCAACCTTCCCAGGATCATGCTTTAGCAGATGGGTGAGGCAGCATCTCACAGGAGACTAGTTCAGCCATATGGTATGGGGCTGATACAGCTATTCAGGGAGCATGGTGTTTCATTTGATGGTATACCCTTCAGTCAGCTGCAGCATACTGATACATATGGAGAGAAATCCCTACATAGGATGGGATTTCGACTGATTGGTGACCGTGGGTGCGACGAGAGTCTGGCCAGGAGCCAGATGAGGAGGATGAGATTCGAGCAGCTGAGGCAGGGCCTTCAGAGCCTTCTGATCATGGTACACCTTCTCGCCCAGCACCAGAGTCAGAGACTGCGGAGCCTGAGCCATTCACACAACCACCCTCATCAGCTCCAGCACCTACTGCTACTGCTACACCACGGAGGACTACAGCGAGGATATCGGACTTTGAGCAGAGAGTGACTGATCACATTTCAGAGGTCCGGACAAAGATTACTGGTGTACGACAGGAGCTACATGATCTGCGGATACACATAGATATGCGCATTGGAGCTCTCTCAGCTAGTGTAGATGCAGGATTCCGACAGATCCTCAGCCTACTGAGATTAGCACTACCACCAGGGACTGTAGATCCGACAGTATCTCCTCCACATTCTGATGATGATGATGATGATGGCTCCAGTGGATACAGTGACAGTGATGGAGATCAGCCTGGAGCAGGTAGCTCTGATGTTCCACCTGCAGATCCGATTCTAGAGATTCCCCCTTCTTACTGATCCTCCTTCTACTGATCTTCCAGTACAGATCCTCCAGCTACAGATGTGCCAGTAGATACTGAGTTTACTGAGTCACTTTTTGAGACTATTACAGGGATTCCGGATGATATAGATGAGCATATAGAGACAGATATTGATGATCCCACTGCTTATGAGCTAGTCAGCAGGCACACTCCAGCTCAGTCTACTTGCATACTGATCCATCTACTCCTTCTGCTACTGCCTCAGTCAGGACACCTGTGGAGCCTTTTCCTCGGACCTATAGATCTCGTAGGAGTACCCCTAGGTCTGGTCCCTCTCTGAGGACTCGGAGTCTCACTCATAGGACTCCAAAATCCTCATCTAGGATCTCGGCTCCTATCTCTTTTGATATACCTTCTGATGAGGAGTAGCCTCATAGATTTACTTGATGTATGAATTAGTTTGCTTTGTATGATCTGATGTATCAGTGTTTGTGCTTACTATGTAAGCAATTTTGTAACTGAATATATTTATACACTTATCTATATTGTGATATTTTACTGTCTGATACCAGCTCTTAGCATTTATTTTTTAAACCCTCAAGTTAGAATGTTTTTGTTATCTCGAATGCACAAATTGAGGGAGAGCATGCATTTTATGCAACTAAGTATTTCATTGCAATGGAATGGTATCATTTGTTTTTATCTTTTACTACAAATAATGCACTTTTTGATTCTTGACAAAAAGGGGGAGTATAGTAAAGTTTATAAAGTATATATGGTAATGTATGACTCTCTCATAGAATAGAGTAGAGTAAAGCTATAATGGTTCTTATCTTTTTGAATCATGAGAATGTTTTCACAAAAAAAAATAAATAAATAGATGAAAAGTAAAATTTTTATGATATACTCATGCATGTGAGGTTTCTTTGAAAATTTATTAGTGCTATATTTTGCTTTTGGACTTAATTGCATATATACTCAAGGTTTTGTCATCATCAAAAAGGGGGAGATTGTTGGCTTTGGCTCCTTAGTTTTGATGATTAACAAAAGGTTGAGTATATGTTTGGACTAATGTTTCATCTCAAGATAAAGTTTCAGGACTTAGGTTATTCAAAAAGAGTACTAAGAGTACAATGATGAAACCAAGCTTGCCTGATTTTGGAAAAGAGTTCTTCTACCTTGAACAAGATCAAATTTCTCATATTGGACCTTCCTGTTAAGAAGTAATTGACAAAAGAAACAAAGGCTTAGAGAAACTCAAGCATGGCACGTACCTCTCTAGAGTTTCAGAAAATTTTAGATCAGAGGTCGACCACCAGAGGTCGACACCTTGTCAAAGGTCGACCACCAGAGGTCGACTCATGAAGAAAAAAAAGTTCAGCAAGGCCGGCACGGCAAAATTTCAGTGGCACGCTCCAGAGGTCGACCACCAGAGGTCAACACCTGTCCAGAGGTCGACACCAGAGGTCGACTCATAGCCTGAGAATTCAAACTGGGCAGAACTATGATTTTCTGGATTTTTGCCTAAAATAAACTAGAGGTCGACTCATGAGGTCGACACTTGATCCAGAGGTCGACTCATGAGGTCGACTCATGGCATAACGGCTAGTTTTTCTGAACTTTTGATTTGATTTCTAACGGCCATAAATGGCCATATTTTTGATTCAAACGATCTTGTGGAGTTGTTTCAGCTTGAATGAGGTATTTAACCTCCACCAAACTTCAAAAAAGATAAGGAGACAAATTGAAAAAGTTTAGAGTCAAAGTACAAAGCCTTCAATCAATTCCAAGCCAAAAAGAGTGAGAAACCAAGAGATTCCTTAGCCAAAAGCTTTCCATCTTTGAGGAATCCAACTTTCAAGTATTTGGCATTTAGTGAGGTCCAAAGATTCCAAGAGAAAGGCTTGAAGAGTCTCCATCAAGAGCTACATCGAATTACTTTTTGCTCAAAAGAAGATTGTCTTGTTTTATTCATTGTATTCATATTCTTTTTGTCTTAGGCTAGTTTCAAGAGAATTTGAAACTAGTGTAAGGTTTGTTGGTGAGCCAATTGATAAAACCAACTAGGGTTGCTTGTAAGCCCGAAGCCAAAACAAGTGAGTGAGGTTTGTTGGTGAGCCAATTGATAAAACCAACTAGGGTTGCTTGTAAGCTGAAGCCAAAACAAGTGTGTAAGGTTTTGACTGTGAGTGTCTGGTAAAACAAGTGGCTGTAATCTAAAGATTATAGTGGAAATTCCCAAGTGTAGCTTGGGGAGTGGATGTAGGTGCTAGGTGCACGAACCACTATACTCTTGTGTATTTGCATTGCTTTACTCTTTATCTCTTTTGCTCTTTAATTGTTGTTTTATTTCATTGCTTCCGTTGCACAATTACTTGAGCACTATCACTCTTCACCTTAGAACTTGATAGCACATATATTGCTTAATTTTTAAAATACCCAATTCACCCCCTCTTGGGCACCATATCTGGGCAACACTAAGGATGGCTCTCAGAGGTGGGTTGGTAAGGACCATAATTGGGTGGGCTTGGATGTATCGCCTAAGGCATTGAGCAGACAAGATTAGTGAAAAAATGATTTTTTCAGAGCAGGTATACGTAGTTTTTGCATCTACGAGTAGCTTGCTTGCATAGTACACCAGTCTACGAACTCCATTCCCATCCATGCAAACCAGCACCAAGCTGATAGCCACCGAAGAAATTTTCAGAAATCAAAGGAGCTCCTCCCCAAAATCTGGCCTGGAGAGTAGTGGGGGAGAGGCGAGGAACTTCTTCAGCACCTCCCTCAACACACCTCAGTCCAAGCGAAGTCATGCATCTTGTACAGCTCTTTGAGGAAAGGCAAGCAATGATCGATGGAGCATGAGATTAACTGGCTCAAAGTTGCAATCCGGCTGATTAGGCACTAGACCTGCTTCTTCATGGTATGGTGTTCCATATCGATGATCGCCAGGACCTTCTTGGGGTTGGCCTCGATCCCTCTATGGGTGACCGTGAAGCCCAAAAATTTTCCAACCACGATGCCAAATAAGCATTGGTCGGATTCAGCTTCATCTGGTGGAGATGGAGGTTGTAGAAGGTCTCCACGAGGTTTGCAATGTAGTCCACCTCTTAGCCACTCATGATGAGCATGTCATCCACGTAGACCTACATGTTGCGACCGATCTGATATTTGAAGACCTTATTGACCAGATGCTGGTACATGACTCCAGCATTCTTTACACCAAATGGCATCATCTTGTAGGAGTCCTTATTGATGCGGAACTAAATATGCATGCAATTATTTTTTTATGTTTTAATATTAAGTTATAAGTGTTAATCTCGAAGATCAGACCAAGTATTGATGTAAAGAGTTCTATATGATAATAAGAAACTAAAACATGCATAACATGACCTAAAAGCAATGAAACGAAGGATCATCGAGGCTGAGAAACCTCGGTTAGGCTAGTTCACCTATAATAGATCTATTAGCAGCAGAGGGGGTGTACCTGGCAATGGTTGAAGTGCCTGGTGTAGATCATACGTGAAGAGATCACTCTCAATCCTGGATGTGGCCTAGAAAACCAAGCTAGAGGCCCGCGGATACTTGGCTTTCTACTCGGTGGTTCGATTACGCCCGGCTGGAGTCGTGGATTTGTCGGAGTTGAGGGACCTGCAAACAACCTTCTAGGGTTAGAAAACATAGTAGGGAAAAAGAAAAAAAGTGAAAATAGCAAGGAGAAGTATTTTTTTGAAGAGGGTGGCTAGGGTTTTGGAGAGCAGGGTGGTGGTTGGAAGTAGTCGCAGGTCACCGGGAAGAGGAAGGGCTCATACAGAATCCCTTCAAGCATATAGCAGGTAGCACATAGCAATTGGAGAGTTCAAGTATTATTTCATAAAAGAAAATTGTTCTTCATACAAGAGACTAGGGCCTTTTAATGGACTCTAAACTTCGCCCCCAAGTAAGGCTAAAAGAGACATTACATAGGAGTTTAATCCCCATCCGACTCTAGCTAGAAAATAAGGAAAACTAGGTAGAAAAGAATCCCTAAAAACTCTCTCCTCTCCTCTTGCCTTGGTCGGCCAAGGGAGGTGACCCTAGTGGATGACCAAGGGTGGTGAGCATAAGTCTTGGCACCACTTAAATCCTCTCCTGGGCCTGAGCTGGTCCAATTTACTTCAGGCTGTATTTCAGTGCTTCAGGACTTCGTGCTTATCTCCCGGGCTTTTGATTTCTTCTCCTAGGCCTTCCATGATCCTCATAGCTTTAGTTGGGTTGGTCTTTGCTTAGGCTGGCTTAGTCTTCACTTGTATGAGTCATTACTGGACATGTATTGAACTACAAAAAATGACTAGCTCAACATGAGCTGACTAGTACATGACTCAAGTAATAAAAAAAACAACTTAGATGGACTAAGCCTTTATTACAAATGGACTCGGATATGACTAAGTGATCCATAGAGGGTTGAGAAGCCTTGTCTTATTCTGGTGCCTCTAGTGTTCGCACCACTTATCAAATAAGCAAGCTTGGTAGGAGTAAAATCGAAAGAAAAGTGCCCTAAAAGCCAGTCATTGTAAGGGCATTTTATATATTCTTCCAACTCTTGTATGATATTATATTAATTAAAGGTATTTATTTTCATCATATACTGCTGTGTCTTATTTATGGATTATGATGAATCCCATAGATTAGGGCAATGAAATTAGGGTTATGATAAAGATCATAACAGTGAGACCTAGGTTCTTATAAACCCTAATCAAAAAGTTTTAATTAATGGACCATCGATTCGGGGATCGATGAATCTGGTAAGACTAGCTTATCCTATGTATGCTCAGCTAATGAGGATGGTGGTCTCATAACTATTTGTGTAGAGACACTAATGCAAGGATAAGGGTGCTCATCAGGGTATGAGTATACTGACTGATCTGTACCAGGACTATCTTGTGAAAGTCTTACTGCTTGTCAAAAGATGGGTCTCAGAGTAGGAGTTGTGCATGTGATGTTTAGACCTGAGGTTACCATGATTCCTTGTGCACACTAAGCCATTTTGGTTCATACTCATTCTTGACATTGAGTCATGTATGAGATGTTCTGGGTATGGTGGAAGGTGTACGAAGGATGTGAGTGGACCAATAAAAAATTGATCATTCATTGTAAGAGGAATTGTTATCCCATGTAATCTCTTCGATGAGTGACTCAAGAAAACTTTGATCAAAGCAGGATGAGATTAGAAGTGGTTTCTAATCAGTCATCAGTTAAGTCCTCATGATCAAGCTGAGATTTGATATGACTAAGTGTTAGGGTTTGACATATATCCATACCTATCACTTAATCGGGATAATAGGAGATCGAAAGATTGAATTGCATGGTAACTTTTTACTGAAGGGTATTTTGGTACTTTTCTTCAAATTCCATATTTTCTGGATGGGCATGATACATTGCTAGATGTCAATCTTGTCCTATAGGTTTTCATGAACCAATTGGATTGGTTTCATGAGTCAATTCGATGGATGATTCGAATTGGACAATTAGGTGAGCTAATTTGACCTAATTAGGTCAATCGGGTTCAATTAGTTCGAATTTGCTCAAACCTAAACTTGTGCTAGCTAAATGTGGAACCCAAGGGTCACACACATTAGGGAGTTGGCCAAGGATATCATGCATGGTTGAATTAGGGTCATAGCATCCTAATTGGTTAGCCAGATTGCACACTAGCATGTATAGGCTAACCCAATTCATAACCCAATTGATTTGGGCCTAGTTGCTTGTTAATTAGACTAACCTTATTGAGGGAAACCTACATTAGGTTGAGTCTTAATTGGGGAAGCCTAAACCATACTTTATCTGGTTTTATTTGAACATTAAAACCTGGTTTATTGAAGAGTCATGGGCGCTCAGGACTCTTGGTGGCTCTTGGCATGCGCGAGAGAAAAGTGCACGTAGAAGGACTAGAGTCCTTTCTCATGAAACTCTAGGAGTTTCTCATCTGGGATGCCTCTTTGTCTTATCTCCATGCCTTTTGGTTTTGGTTGACCGGTCAAAGAGGCACAAAGGGATGGCATGGAACGTGAAGAAGTCAGCACGTGCAGATGAAGAGTCGCGTCTCATCATTTACACATGGTTCTGAGGCAGAGTCCACTCTAAAATTCTTGTTCTATGGTTTCAAGACTGAAAGGATGCCTCCTTTCCCTTGAGTTCGGTACATGCCCATTTGGCATGTGAGAGAGTTTCATTTAGAAACTAAATAGAAGACACAGAAAAGACTCCTGAGTCCTGAAGAGTCTTTTCAGATATGAAGAGACATATCTGATAAGAAACTTTGGGATGCTTTTCATGCCCTTTAAATTTTTATTTAAAGGGTGTACATTGAAATGAGAATAGAGTGTTCGGTCTTCTGAGATAGGAGTACAATTTCATCGAGTCTTCTGTCTGAGTGATGCTTTCCATGGCTGTCCTTCGTAGGAACTAAGTAGGGTTAAAAGCCCTCTCTTCCCATTCATCGGGGTCTCCTACGATGTGTTGGGGTGCCATTGTAACCTTATCCCATGAACAAGTGAGGTGAATGGTTTGTTATTTTAATCATGCTATGGTTATGACTATTCGGGTTAATGCATATTTGCTGGAATATGTGTCATGTTGGCATGGTCAATTATGATGTGTTTGATGTTGGCGTGCCAAGGTAGAGCCGATACATGCAATTTAAAACTTTTATAAATAACATGATGATGTAGGATGCAATCAGAAAGGATGAACATGCAGAAAATTGCAATTAATAATTTTTTAATTAATTTTCAAATCTTTTTTTGATGGCTAAGTTCTCGAGAAAGTGAAAAGAACTAGTGAAGGATGTTGTGAAGACCAACTACACTACTTGCAATTTAGAACATGCAGAGAAATAAAGATTAAGACTGCGAGGGTTGAGAAACCACTCGATTAAGATTGTCTAATCTTCAACAAAATAGAACTATGAGAAGGGTTTGAGTTAATACTTGGCAACGATGTTGTCTGGATCGAAGATGGGGTCACTCTACACTCCTAGATCGAGGCCTAAAAGATGAGTCTCTTTCCCGTGATCAGCAAGCTTTTTATTAGTTGATCTCGAAGGCAAAGATGACCTCCTCCTTGGACAGTTTCACCAGAAGGATCCTGCACACATCACGGGTTAGGTTCATAATGACAAGAAAAAAAAGAAATAGGATGATGATGGAAGACGGAGAAGGGGGCTATTAGAGAGGCTGGCGGCCTGCTTGAGAAGATGGATGCCTGGCTTGGAGTGGGGCACCAGGCTATTGGTGGGGCACCTGGGAAGAAGTCCCTGGTGGCCTGGGGGCTAGGGCACACCTGGAAGAGAGGGTGGAAGGGGTAGCCAAGTGGTGGAGTGATGTGTTGCTGGTGAGCTGATGGAAGAAGGGAGAGAGGGTGGTGGCATGGGTTAGGTTTGAAGGGTGACTTAGGGTTTATGAGGATGCTGGAGTCAGCTAGGGTTTAGAGAAGAGAGAGAGAGAAAGGCTGGGATGGCTAGGGTTTGCACATACAAAGAAAACACATCGGGTCTCACACCCACTCCAATTTGGAGAAACTCTTGAACAAAACTGACTTAAATTTTATTTCATGAAAAAGAGGTACTCATACAAGATGGGAGGGGTCGGTATTTATAGAGTTACCTAGGTCCTTGGACTCCAATATAGACTAGGACTACATTACATAGGGCCAAGAAACCTCGGTGGACCTGGTCAACAGCAGGCTTCTTCTTGGACTGGGGTGCCAACTTTGGAGGGCTTGGGTTGGGTGCCAAACATGTGAACCTGGACGGGGCGCCAAGGGCGTAGAATGGGGTGCCTTCTCTTGATGGGCCAGACTGCTGATGGGCTTGGTGGGTGCCTGAAGAGTGTGGACCTAGCAAGGTGCTAGACTGGGGAGGGCGCCATATGGAGATGCACCTATACTGGGCTTGGCGGCATGAAGGCCCATTCCTTGGGCACCAAGCTGGGGGGGCTTGAGTAGGGTCCAGGTGTATGTATTACTGCTCAAGTGGAGGGGCCTGGTGACTCTTCTAGCCTTCTCCTTGATGCCAGGAAGACTCTAGGACTGATACAAAATAGTAAACTAATTTTTTTTATATTTTTTAGACATTAAATTCATAGGCTATAACCCAAAATATGTAAGAATCAGCATGATGACTATAATGCTAGAAATTATCATACTCGCAAAACTCATGTAGAATAATAAATAGCCAAGACCCGAGAGTTGAGAAACTCCCGGTTTAGGATAGCGTACCTATCATTAGATCAGAACTCAAGAGGGGGAAGGCTTTTACCAGGCAGCGATTGCAGTTCCTTCAATGAAGAGATGTCTCAGCCTCAGGATGGCGCCTAGAAGAAAAAGCCTTTGTTTCTAAATATGAAGGCGATCTGGATCTGGTCTGAAGGCAAGGAAAACTCCTCTGAAAAGGGGAACACCTCGGGGATCTGCAAAATGTCAGGTTAGGCACGAAATAGGTAGCAATAAAAGAAACAAAATATGAAGAAAGAAAAATAAAAAAAGGGATTATGGCTAGTAGTGCTGGCGACCTGAGAAGGGAGACTCCTGCTTTCAGGGATGGCTTCAGGGCTCCTTCTCAAAGGCGTGCCTGATGTCAAGATGACTGATTTGTTGCTTGGGCTTGGAGAACACCAAGGGTAGTGGTCGGCCAACATAAGAACAAAGAACCAAAAACAAACCAAAACCAAAGAACACAAGACACCTGTCTCAAAATAATTCAGCAGAGTTTTAATTCATAAGAGTTGATTGATTACAAGAGGAGGAGGGGTGTGGTATTTATAGAGCTCCCATGCCCTCTCCTAACTATGGTTACACTTAGGTTAAGAATAACCCTCTCTTAAGGCATTAGGAAAAGAATCCTTAATAGGTTAGGAATTTTGACCTAGTCTTCTCCTTCTCCCTTTATGATTTGACCTAGTCTTCATCCAACCCTTGGACCAAGTCAACCAAATGAGGATGCCTACTAATAGCATGTTGGGCTTCATGGGGGCAGCAAGGACCAGCCAAGAGGTGAAGGGTGCATGGGCTTGGGCCTCTTGGAAGCTGGGATGGCCTGGTAGCCTGGTAGCAAAAATATTCCTTAGAATCTTGCTTCTTAAGGGCTTGGCTTGATTTTTCTTGGGCTGGGGTGCAGATGGACCTCTAGATTCATAATGTGACCTAGTTTGGGAATATACTCTGGCATATGAGGAAATCTAGATATCTGGAGAGCATATGGAGGGCATCTGGGCGTCATGCAGGAATCTTGGACCTAGGATGGCATATAAAGTCTAATTGGCTGAAGTGAAGTCTCTGACTCCTGGATGAGGCCTGGTGGAACTTCAAAATATGGTATCCTCTCCTTTTGTACAAAAACTAGACTCTACTAGACTCATACTTAAATACAAGACTTAATAGACTAGACTAGGTTGAGACAAATCAACTAGTCTCAACTTATTACAGGACATAATCTAAGTTGCTTACAAAATTGTGACATGACTAAGATTCTAAAAAAAAAACCCTAATCAGCAAACTATATGTGATCCAGTGATCTATGTCTGATCCTGGTGTCCCCAACAATTCTTCCAGGATGGGAGGAACTCGACCCCATCGAGTAAGGGTCAATTTGGCTGCTCAAAGAGGGTCTGGGTTGAGGCATGACAGATCCTTAGCAATGTTCCACAAATCCTCAGATTCTAGCTAACCTTGCCATCTGACCAAATACCTTTGACAACTTTCATCTCCAGTAATGATGGCTTGATCATCTAGGATTCGCTCACTCCTTTCCTCACTTATTGGCCAATGGTATGTGGACTCTGGGATGGGTTCACTCACAAAGGAAGGAATTGGCTCAATGTGATCGCTAGGTATCACTGTTGGCTCCCTGTGTTCCATAAGGTCTAAAAGGTTGAAGGTTAGGCTAATACCTAAATCAGGTAGCATCTCACGCACATAGGCATTGGGTCCACTACTCTTCATTAGTCTAAATGAGCCAGCTTTGCAAGCAAAAATTTCTTTACAATCATATAATTCTCTGCAGAAATTATTTATCACTTTTGGGAATTAGCCAAGTTGTTGTTTAGTTCCTTATTTTTGGTTTAACTTTTGATTAATATCCTGATGCAAATGCTGTGTAGAGGTCAGTGCATGTGTGGATAGATGAATCAGGGTTGTAAATTTATTGGACTTAAGACTAACACCTAATACAGTCAGTAATGGGTGCTATGATGGAACTAAATTCTCGAATAAATCTCCTATAGAAGGCATATAGAAGGTGGCTAGACCATGGAAACTATGTACATCATGATACTAGTGGGTACGGCCACTCAACTGGGACTTGACTTTCTCAAGGTCAGCTGAGACTACCTCGAGGGTGACTATGATGTTGGGAATTGTGTTTCAAAGCCAATCATCTAGGCTGTAGATGGTTGTGCGACTCATGTATATGTATATGAATTAATGAATTGAATAAAGGTTTATTATGGTTGTTCATCACATGTCATCTCCTAACTGAACTCTTGTGTGATGATGTCCTTTCAGCTACCTTATATGTGAAGTCGAGAGGATGCATCGTGTAGTTCATAAATTGGTTCATGATCAAAGGATACACTGTTTCAGGATGATGGTGTATCGAGAGTATGTTGTTGATATCATATCTATGGTTTCTGCTCTTAACCAGTAGCAAGAGATGCTGGTGTGATATCAGGTGTTGGGTTTGATACTTCACTGAACGTGACTCTCATACGAGATTCTCTTTCTGTCGAAGAGGAGTCTTGTATTAGAATATGGATATGAATTATTACTCTGACTTGAGATCACTATGGCAGCTTGCAAGCAACTCACTGTGCTTAGGTGATGGACTACCTAAATTTTTAATCTGGTGATAGAAGTTTGCTGGTACAGTCAAGTACTTGTGTAGTGATGTAGGATCGAGATAGGATTGATCTCTCCAAATGGTTTGGATTGAATGCTTATATGCCTCAAAGAGAAGACCGTGGCTAAGGCATTCCTTGTAAGAATTATGGGGACTCCTTGTTTGAGACATATTGAGATGGACTGATTAGGGTTGGGTAGTTTACCCTAAGCCACCTGGAGCATTAAGAGATTAAAGGAATAAGTTCATTGCTATTCCATATTTGACAGGTTCATGTTGCTCTGCAACCTTCAAACCGATCCGGACACCGGGTCTTTGCTAGATGGCGACTTTGGCTGGTACTGGAAATGTTCCTGTACTACAAGTTTAGTGTTTGAACCTATAGGATCACACACCGAGGGTTTCTTCTTGCTTTGTTGGTATCTGAACGATTGAAAATCATTCCAGACTTGTTTGACAAGGGTTGTCAAACAAGTGTTTGAGCCTACTCATTTGGATGAGTCAACTCGACGAGTCGACTCGGATGATCGAGTTGACTCGTTTGTCGAACTGCTATAAACCAAAACTGCTCCATTTAATTTTACAATTGTTGTGGTATTTAATGGATGCATTTCTAGGTTTTATGATTTGCTGTGCTAAGTCCAAAGGTTTTCATAACCTCCCTAGAATCTAAGACACCCCAAACTGCTCATTAATCTCTCTTGTGTCCTCTTAATTATTTTGAGGGATACTATTTTAAAAGCATGGGCTGAAGAAGGTGAAAAGTTCATGTTTAACATTCCACATTCCAGATATGGATCAAGGTTGAGACTTTGGCCAAAAAATTTCTAGATAGAGACCTGCTTGATCCTTGGGAGATTGCGAGATTTGATCTCTGAGATAGAGTGAGCTGGGTTATGGATTCCTATGTGTATACCTTCTGCTGAAGGTTTGAATAGAGTATTGGGAAAGGGTTCTCAAGCATCTTCATTCTAGCGCCACTATAGCAATAGCCCTTCAAGGAGTTGAAGAAGGAGTCGCTGCTACCATCAATGTTTTTGGAGGGGCTAGCAACTCGAACGAAGGAGAAGAAATTGCACTACACGGTGGTGAACCACTCGTTGTGATGGTGCGCGCATCGCTCGTAGAGCCCGATCTTGTTTCTTATAGGTACACCCGGAGCTTTTCAAATAGATGGTGCAGTCCCAGGTGATCGTCACTAAGGTACGGCTTTTAGATTATATGTTTGACATATTATCATCTATTGCATCATTGTGTGAATCTGGATAGTTCTATTTTCATTCAATGGATGTTTGATTTCATACATACAATATTCTACACGTTGATCAAGTATCTACATAGGGACCCTGTGTTAATTAGATTAACATGCTTAGATAAATTGTTTATTTGCTTTCACTGTATCTTGTAATCTAGAAAAATTTTAAATTACATGTCTTAGGCTATGCCACATGATTTCCCTTTCCTTAGTTCCCAATAGTGGTAAGCAGAGCATCCAAGTTGGATGCACATCTTGTTTAATGTTTTTTTATATGAAATCGGATTATTTCTTCAACAAAGTACTTGGATTAAGGTGGATTTGCATGGCCATCCGATCATAGTAGAATGCAGCATGGTTTAAAGACCATCTCTTTCCATTCTAAGGGGTTCTCCTATGACATATAGGGGTGCCACTGCATCACGATCTTATGAAGAAGAAAGTGAGGAATTTGATGGATTAAAATGGTTTTAATCTATGGTTAATAGATCATAACTTTGTTTAGATGAGATCTAAAAGATGTTTGATCCAAAACTTTGAAAAGTTCAAGTGGAAATAACTAAAATTTGAAGTTACTATATTCTGGAAGAGCTGACTTGACCTGGAAGAGCCGACTCGACCTGGAAGAGCGGACTTGGCTAGAAAACTGTGAAATAGTATGTTCTGGAAGAGTGACTCGACTAGAAATCCATGTTCTGGAAGAGTCGACTCGAGTAGAAGAGCTAACTTGAACAAAAATTTGTGTTCTGGAAGAGCTGACTCGACCAGAAAACTATGAAACAGTAATTTAAGCTTCAGATTTTTATAAAATTGTTTCACTTGATTTTGAAAATGTTTTAATTTATGTGATACACTTAATTTGAATTAAGTTGTTTATTTTAAGATTTAGGATATGATTCTAATCTTAAGTCATGCTTGATAAACCATGGGTTGATTGGGTTAGCTAGAATTGGGTGTTTAAATGGGTTAGACCTAGGTTTAGATGAACAGATTAATAGAGAAAAGACTAATCAAAAGTTGAATTAGGTCTATCCTCTATAGATCTCTCTAATAGTTAGTTAGATCAGTCGAAACATCTAAATGGACTTGATCATGGCTTCATGGTGAGCCCGGGTCTTTAGGTTAGTCTGATTGAGTCTAGTAAACCACTAAGTATCTAAGGTAAGTTTGACAGTTGTGATCAAGGTTCTTTGGGGCTAACTCTTACCTGGCCAACTCATGGTTTGTGTCTAAGGCAAGAGGCTTGGCTTAACCATCCCTTGATCTTACTTACCTGGCTAATATGGTGAATCACATCTGATTAGATTATCTATTAATACGAGTTGACCCATGTCAACTAAGGTTAGTCAGTCTGATTGGTTTATAGGTGCCCATGGACCAAATTGATCTGGAAACTCTCTAAGTGTTTGGTGGGAGTTTTCTTGATCAAGGTCCATGTCTTCCTTTCAATTATCACAAAAATTTAAATCCTCTAAATTATTAGGTCCATAAAAAGAATAAGTTATGTGATACCCTAAGTCTTAGCCTCCCATTAAGTTAGATTGGCAATGAGTCCATAAGTTGGGTGATCATCGACAATTCCAAAGAATGGGTGATCATCAGGCAAGTGGGATTGCCATTCAACAAATGATGGCTCAGTACGACTATCTTAACATGTGGTCAGGGGGGCCAGCCAAAGTCAGCTTGATCATGGATTAGTTAGAAGCATTGAATTTGATCATGTTAATGGTTGGACCTAACCAGGACCTTTAATAGGAGGCCCAAAGGCTGATTGTGTGGATCTTTGGGGCAAAATGATTCTAGGAGTTGCTTATAGAAGCAATTGGTATTGTACCTACCTTTAGATGCATCTGGGATGGCCAGCCAAAGTCATGCTCATATGTAGTTTATTGGATCCTAGTACTCACTAAAGGATAAATGTTATTCTTCGGATTGGAGTGTAGAAGGTACTAGTCTGAATAAAATAGTGGGAGAAACCCTTAGACTAAAATCCATGTCTTTAGAATTTTTTAAATAATTCATATACTAATAGGTCTTATTCTCCTTTTTTCAGATAATGTTGACCACTTTGTCACTTCAGTCATTATTGGATAATGACAAACTTTATGGACCCAATTTCAATAGCTGGTATCGAAAATCAAGATAGTCCTGAAGCATGAGCAGATCCTTTATATGATAACGGATCCGGCACTAGAGATCCAAACCCCTTACGCTCGTGGCACTGTCAGTGATGCTTACAAGAAGTAGATCTCTGACCGCACCATGGTGCATTGCATTATGTTGCTGAAATTAATGATGAGTTCAATCACAAATTTGAGAAGGCCTAGCCAGAGGAGATTCTTCAAAAGTTGAAGGAGTCTTTTACCACTCCGGATGATATGGAGAGATACTGGATCTCTTCCACCATCTATAACATGCGTATGCATGATGGAGCTTCGTGACTGATCATGTAATGTACATGATTGAGTTATTAAGCATTTGGGCAAACTCGAATGTTCTTTGCATGAGCAGCTCGGCAAGGATGCAATACTATATTCTCTGCCCCCTTCCTACCAAGTCCTTCTTGATAATTTTAGAATAAATAGGCTTGCAATAAACTATCATGAGATGTTAGGGTTGCTATAGACCTATGAGAGAGACCACAACCTCAAAAGGGGTTAGTGAATCTGGTGGGAGGTTCTGGAGCAGGACGTAATACCTTTGAAAAAGGGAAGAAAGAAAAAAAAAGAATAAGAAGGTGCAAAGTGCTCAGCCTAGTTAAACTAAGAGGGCGAAGGTTGATAAGAGTAAGGCAGAGTGCTTCTTCTGTAAGAAGCTGGGTCACTAGAAGCGGAACTGTTCTGCATACCTTGCCACTTTGGACCCGAACAGGCTAAGGAAGGGAAAGCAGCAAGGTGTTGCTAGTGAAGGTATTATATCTTTATAGTTTCTCTATTTATGATACTACTAGCTGGGTATTGGATACCGGAAGTCTTTACCACATTCGCAATTCTTTGCAGGGACTTCAAGTTAGTAGGAGATTCGGAAGAGATGAAAGGTTCCTGAATGTTAAGAATGGAAGTCATGCTCCAGTTTTGGCATTGAGAATTATTTCTTTGTTTTTCGAGTCTTGTACTGTCATTCTTAATGAGTGTCATTTTTGTCCTTCCTTTTTGGTAAATATCATTTCTGTATGCCTGTTGGCCAATAATAGTCATGAATTATCAATAAAGAATGATATTTGCAAAATCTTATTGAATGGTTCTAATGTGATGGATGTACAACTGAAGAATGATGTATATGTACTATCACAGCCTGTTACTGTATTGTACACTGCTAATAAATGCCCTAGGTTAGATAAAGTCAATGATATTTATCTCTGGCACTATAGGTTAGGTTATATAAACAAGAATAGGATAAATAAGTTGGAGAGAGAAGGTCTCCTAGATATCACTGAGAGTGATCTTTACCAACTTATGAATCTTGTCTTCTTGGAAAAATGACTAAGTCACCTTTTACTGGAAAGGATGAAAGATCCAGTGAAATTCTAAGTCTGGTATATACTGATATATGTGGACCTATGAATATTAGTGCAAGAGGTGAATATAGTTATTTCATTACGTTTACAGATGATTTTTCGAGATACGATTATGTCTACCTCATGAGACATAAATTAATGCGTTTGAAATTTTCAAACATTATTATAATAAAGTTGAAAAATAAACTAGAAAGTTTATTAAAACCCTTCGATCAGATCCAGATGGTGAGTATCTTTCCAGTGAGTTTTTGACTCATCTTGAGAAGAATGGGAGTCTCTCTCAATGGACTCCTCCGGGAACACCTCAGTTAAATGGTGTGTTTGAAAGGAGGAATTGAACTTTGTTGGACATGGTTCGATCCATGATGGGCTTAGTTAGTCTGCCTAAATGCTTTTTGGGGATATGCTCTTGAATCAGCATCCTACATTCTGAATAGAGTTCCAAGTAAGTCTGTTGATAAAACACCATATGAGATATGGACTGGATGGAAGCCAACTCTTTCTCACCTTCAGTTTGGGGATGTCTTGCTTATGTTAGACATTTGGAGATAGATAAACTAGGTCCTAAGTCTGATAGGTGTCTTTTTATTGGGTATGCTAAAGAATCCAAAGGATATTATTTCTATCTGCATAAGGAATAAAAGTTGTTCATTAGTCTTAGGGCAACCTTTTTAAAAAGGGAGTACCTTGGTGAAGGCTCTCTGATGTGGGACAAAAGGGGGGGCTAGGAGGATCGTTGGAGAGCTGAGAAGTCTCCTATGATTAGGGTCAAAAAGATTGAAAAAAAAAGATGTGAGTGCAAGAAACATGGACTCTATGGACTTGGGACTTACCTTCATGGAGAGACGTCGTACCTCTAGGGCATCCCACCCAGCCCACTACATGCAGTCTAGGGCATCCCACCAATCTCACTACATGTGGAGCCTATGGCATCCCACCCAAATCGCTACCTGGGGCTATGATGAAAAAGCTCCAAGATCATAGAGGGAACTCAGCTAGGGAAAAGATAACTGGGGCCTCACACCCCTCAACACTCGCAGGTGAAGGAAAGATAGTCCTCATACCCACTCCTAATGGAGCCAGAACCAAGAACACTTGTTTCAAAAATTCATTTTCTTCATTATTCAAGAGAGGGGGTACCTTTATATAGGCTTACAAAACTTTGGGCCCAAGAAAATAATACAAGGCATGTAGCCCAAAAAATGGTAACATCCCAAACCTACTTTGTTTGTAGCCTGAAAACATGGTAGAAAACTAAACACAATCCTCTCTATATAGTGGAAATATCAAACTAATCCTAATCTAAAACTAATTTAAAAAAACTTTCCAACTGATCCATACATCCAAATTTAAAATAAAAAATTAGGTATATTCTGGATTCATCAAGATCAATGCCTATCTAGTTATCTGCACAACTATGAAATTCCTGCTGCTCAAAAAAATTGTGCATGCAAGTCATTGGTCCAGTTTGAGTGGGCCCCAAAAGCTCTGTTTTTGTACCAAGTTTAGGCCACAAAGCATTTTTCCAAAGAAAGACATCAAGAGGCCGATGCTAAAGGAAAGCCGTGCAGATCTAACGTTGTGGTGACCTCCATAGTTGACCTTAATTTCAATGTCGAGGAAGCAACTTTGATGGAGAACTCCCTCCTCATTACCGCAATAAATCATCAATGATAAACATGAAGACCAACTGCATCCTTGAAATCACTTTCTAGAATTTCATATTTCTTCATAGTAAAATTCAACAAACTCAACCTGACGAAGGATATTCTTCACCTTCACCTCGTCCAACACGATGGTGGCCATTGATGGGGGCAGACGGTGGCATGGAACAGTGGAGCAGTAGGCACGACTAGCGGTTGGGGAAGGTGGCGGCATGGCGATGTCATGGTTGCGGCACGGTGGTGGTTGCGGAGAGAGAGGGGCGCGACACGGAGGTGTGGAGACGGCTTCACGGGCGGAGGTCCAGTGGGGACGGCTCGGGCAGCGGCGGACGGTGGCTCGGGCAGTGATAGAAGGTGGCAGGGGGAGAGGAGCACGGCATGGGGGCGGAGCCGTAGGGGGAAACGGCCATGGGAGGAATCATATAGGGGGAACGGCCATGGGCGATACGTGGGATTCGCCGATGTTCCCATGAGGAGATCGACACTGAGGGAAGGTGGACGGCTGTCGGGGGTGGCGACGGAGGTCGGGCATGGTGGATCCAGGACAAACGGGAAGAAAAAACCAAAAAAAATGGAGGTTCTGGGAGGTTGAAGATGATATGGATAAGTAGGGAATATGTCAGGAATAAAATATGGATAAAGTGAGGATAATTGAATAGGTGGAATAGCTGGGATAAATATTTTAAACTAAAATAAAAAAATATGAAAAAAGAAAAGAAAAACCTGGATGGGTTTTGTTGTCCCCATCATTCCCCTGGGGTGGGAAAAACTCGACTCCATAGAGTCAGGCTCGCTGCATTTTTTTTTCTCTCTTATTTTTCTCTCTTTTTTTCTCTCTTCTTTCTTTTTCAACTTTTTTTTTCAATCCTAATCCTCTCCCACTCTAATACCAAAAATTGATGTAGGACAAAAGGGGGGCTAGGAGGATTGTTGGAGAGTTGAGAAGTCTACTGTGATTAGGATCAAAAAGGCGGGAAAAAAGATGTGGGGGCAAGAAACATGGACTCTATGGACTTGGGACTTACCTTCATGGAAAGACGTCGCACCTCTAAGGCATCCTACACACCCCACTACATGCAGTTTAGAGCGTCCTACCAATCTCACTACATGCGGAGCCTAGGGCGTCCCACCCAAATTGCTACCTTGGGCCATGAAGGAAAGCTCTAAGATTATAGAGGGAACTCAGCTAGGGAGAAGATAACTGGGGCCTCACACCCCTCAACACCGCAGGTGATGGAATGACGGGCCTCATGACCACTCCTAATGGAGCCAGAACCAAGAACACTTATTTCAAAAATTCATTTTCTTCATCATTCAAGAAAGAGCTGCCTTTATATATGCTTACAAAACTTGGGTCCCAAGAAAACAATACAAGGCATGTAGCCCAAAAAATGGTAACATCCCAAACCTACTTTGTTTGTAGCCTGAAAACATGGTAGAAAATTAAACACAATCCTCTCTATATAGTAGAAAAATCAAGCTAATCCTAATCTAAAACTAATTTAAAAAAACTTTTCAATTGATCCATACATCCAGATTTAAAATAAATAAATTAGGTATATTCTGGATTCATCAAGATCAGTGCTTGCCCTGAAATTTGTACAACTATGACATTCCTGCTGCTCTAATAATCGTGCAAGCAACTCATTGGTCCAGTTCGAGTGGGCCCAAAAGCTCTGTCTTCATACCAAGTTTAGGCCCCAAAGCATTTTTTCAGAGAAAGATATCAAGAGGCCGATGCTAAAAAAAAGCTGTGCAGATCTAAATTTGCTGTGACCTCCATAATTAACCTTAATTTCAATGTCCAAGAAGCAACTTTGATGGAGAACTCCCTCCTCATTGCCACACGAATCATCAATAATAAACATGAAGACCAACTGCATCCTTGAAATCACTTTTGTTAGGATATCTCGGTCCAGGTACGAACCAGCTACCGTTTCGACCAGCTGAAGACATTTCTTCCGAACCACAAGCTTTGGACCAAGGTATTCGAAAAAGTCAGGCAACCCATGGGCAAGCCAAAGATCTTACTGGACCTACGGTACCTGAAGACATCATCTTCAAATTACGTCTTCATTCTTCGTCGAAGACCAAGTCCTATGGTTCTCGAAGATAAGATCCTTAGCCTGAACTGAAGAACGACCTTCACCAACTCCGGAAGACATGGTCTCCAGTTTAAGCCGAAGACATAGTCTTCTGCCTATGACAAAGATCAAGTCCTCGATCTATGCCAAAGATAGGTTCTAAGATCTATCTCGAGAGGATCCAAGGACGAAGACATTTTCTGAATCAATCACGAAAATCTCCCTAAAAGGGATGTCCGGAGACGAGCTCTCGATATATTTCAAATCTCTATGAATAGGGCAAGCAATAGTTATCATCGACTATTTCCAGAAGGAAATCATGGCGCGCAACTCCAGTGGTAACGCCTTTGGCTTGGCCGCTGAAATCGCAGATTAGCTACCCATGATCCCAGATTGTAGGAAAGAAATTAACTCTTCCATTGTAACCGCTGGAGGAAGAACGGAACCGCAAGCTGGACACTCCTTATAAATAATGGTAAGAGGGAATGCTCAAGGTAGGGCACACGACACCCTTGAAAATCTCAAAGTCTTTACCCTCTCCATTGAATCCTCCTCGAAATCTTCTCCATTCTGTTGCTGGAGCCCACCTCTGACTTAGGCATCGGAGTGTCCCCCACTTGAGCAATTCTCGCCAGGGATTTGTTTTGCAGGTGAACTAGGGAGCGGGCCTGTGATAAGTAGCTCTGCCTAGTCGAAAAAGGGATTCTATGCCAACAGATTGGTGTGCCAGGAAGGGGGAGAGCTCCTGTGCAATTTGCATTGTTAAGATCCCCTCCTCAATCAAGGGGAAGTAAGAAATTTTCGTTGGTGAGAGGGAAGACTCAGATCGCCTCGACAAGTCAAAATTATGCTCCATCTCAGGAGGATGAACCCCGATGGAGAACGACATTCCACCTCCCATAATTGTTGTACGGCAACAGCAGTTTGAAGCCCTCCTAAACCAGGTCACTAACCTCATGGCTATGGTTCAAGACTTTCAAAATAGAGCTCTTCAGGTGGGGTATCCGCTGGCCGCCTCTAGACATAGCTCTCGATCCCAAAGGAAGAGAGCCCTTGAGAGGGGTCCTCACATCTCTCCCCCTATCCTAGCCCTCTCCTGAAGGCTGAAGTTCAAGAATGCCTAGGCCCACTGATTTCCATAGAAAGGAAAAAGACCTAGGCAAACATCCTCATACTCTTCTGAAGAATCTACTCCTATAGAGAGAGCTCCAAAATAGGCTCTCCCTGACTACGATGAGAATTTAAGGCCATCGAATCAGAGATGGCAAAAATGCGGGAGTAGAGAGACTGCAATGATTTGGCAGTGTGTGATCTATGCCCGCCCTACACCGACCGTGTCCTGGCTGAAGTCATCCCTTAGCACTTCAGGGTTCCTAGATGGAACCCTATGATGGCACCTCTGATCCTCTTGACCATCTGGGTAGTTTTAAGGCCCATATGATGATCCAGGAAGCTTTGGATGATGTATTGCCTCGCGTTCCCAACTACGATGAAGAAAGTAGCTCAGAGGTGATACTCAAGAATATGCCTAGGAACCATCGATTCTTTCTCTAAGTTAGAGAAATTGTTTGTCTTGCATTTCAGGACCTACCACAAGACCCCCCGGAATACGGACAAACTGTTCCTCCACCAAAATGAAGGAGCAAGCCTGCGAGATTACATTATAGGTTTAATGCGACCATGCTCGAGATCCCTGATCTCAACGAACATGTGGCCATGTCTGCACTGAAGAAGGGACTTCGTACATCCAGGCTTACCTTTACCTGGATAAGAAGTTCTCCAAAAGCTATGCTGAGCTCCTGTCGAGGGCTCTGAAATATGCCAATGCTGAAGAGCAAGCAGCAAATTGATGACGATCGAAGGGAAACACCCTTCGAAGAAGAAAAACAACAGAGGACAGGGCACCCCTATTTCCAACAACAAAAATATACTGATCGACGAAGAAGTCCTCCAAGGCCCGGAGCATCGGGCAGAAGATTCCACTCCTATACTCCCTCACCTCCCTCATGAGAAGATCTCTTGGAGATAGAAAAAAAAACCATCTCCAAAGACTATGTCCCATGAAGGCATCCTCTTCTACAAGGAACAAGAACAAATACCGCCAATTCCACCGGGACCACGCCATAATACTAAAGAATTCATTCAATTGAGAGATGCAATAGAGGATCTCATCAAGAAAGGGTATTTGGGGTGATACATTGGTCGCCAAGGACCTCGGTCAGAAGCTACTGTTCCCCAATCAGCTCCTGAAGAAGTTGAACTACCGAATCAATGGCCCACCAACGGAGGCGTGGGGATGATACATCGACCTGTCAACTGGAGAAGAGACGAAGATGATGTCCTGAAGTGACTCAAAGATAACAATGCCATTCTCTTCTCTGACGATGACCTCACGGGAGTGAGGCTCCCGCATGATGACCCTATTGTAATCTCGGCCATTGTGGCCAATTATGATGTACAACGAATCCTAGTTGATAATGGGAGTTCAACTGATGTCTTGATCTATGATGTGTTCTCTTGAATGTGTTTGCCTAGAGACAAGCTGCGAAGGTCCCCTATACCACTTACCGGCTTTGAAGGGAATCAGGTTGATGCCGAGGGAGAAATAGTATTGCTTGTAACCCTTGGCACCAAACCTCGATAAAAGACACTGCCAATCAACTTCACGGTAGTTCGAACCCCTTCAGCCTACAACATCATTCTGGGATGACCTGCCCTGAACAAATTCCGGACCGTAGTGTCATCCTACTACCAACTGGTATGCTTTCCCACCAAAAATGGTGTTGGAAAAGTTAGAGGAGACCAGAGAGCGGCACGACAATGCTTGATGATCCAGGACAAACACTCTAACGATCCCACCACTTGAGATTAGCTAGATCAAGAGACTTGACTATAGATTCTGGCGAGCCTATGGGAGAGAACTATCGCAGTACCTTTAACTAAGGAGGACCCCACCATGGTTGTGCAGATCGGATGTATGCTTGATGAGAAAACCATAACGGAGCTGATCTACTTCCTCAGGGATAATGCTGATGTCTTCGCCTGGTCAACTTCGAACATGCTAGGGATTCTCGTCGATATAATCACTCATCAGCTAGAAGTTGCCCCTGGATATAAACCAGTCTGACAAAAGAAGAGAAGCTTTGCCCTAGAGAGACAAAATGCAATAGACAAAGAAGTAAACAAACTCCTCAAGGCAGGGTTCATCCGGGAAGCCCATTACCCCGAGTGGTTGGCCAATGTGGTAAGGGTAAAGAAAGCTAATAGCAAATGGACGATCTGCATTGACTATACCGCCTCAATAAAGCCTACCCAAAGGATAACATCCCTCTTCCAAAAATTGACCAACTAGTCGACGCCACTACCGGCCACAAATAGTTAAGCTTCATGGACGCTTTTTCTGGCTACAATCAGATCCAAATGGACCCCGGGATGAAGAGAAGACGGCCTTCATCACCGACAAAGGCCTATACTGCAATAAGATGATGCCACTTGGACTCAAGAATGCTGGAGCAACCTTTCAGAGGTTGATCAACAAGGTGTTCAAGGAGCAGTTAGGAAGAAATCTAGAGGCCTACATGGATGACATGATAGTTAAAACCCTCCTTAAAAAACAATCACATCCAGGACCTGAGAGAATCATTCAACGCCTGTGGTGTCATCAAATGAAGCTAAACCCGACAAAGTGTGCCTTTGGGATTACTTCGGGCAAATTTCTAGGTTTCCTCGTTACCAGGGAGTGATTGAAGCAAATCCTGAGAAACTCAAGCCCTCAAAGACATGAGGCATCCAACCTGCAAAAAGAAGTCTAGCAGCTGACTGGGAGGGTAGCCTTTTTAAGCAGGTTCATCTCTCGTTCAGTCGAGAAATGTCTTCCATTTTTCAAGGTACTTCGACAGTCTCAAGATTTTGAATGGACCGAAGACTGTCGTATTGCCTTTGAAGAGTTGAAGAAATACTTGGAGACCCCACCTTTATGTTTCAAACCTCAAGAGGGGAAGTACTTTATTTATACCTTTTTGCTTCGGATGAGGTAGTCAGTTCAGTCCTTGTCGAAGTGAAGAAGATGGCTCACACAAGCCGATCTACTACATCAACAAAGTTCTGTATGATGCTGAAATGAGATATTCAAAGATGCAGAAGCTGACATACTCTCTAATAATTGTAGCAAAGCCACTACGGCCCTACTTCCATGCCCATGCCATCGTGGTACTGACCGATCAATCCCTCAAGGCTGTTCTTCGATGCCCTGATACCTCTGGAAGGATAGCCAAGTAGGCTATGAAGCTAAGCAAGTTTGACATCAACTTCCAGCCTTGATCGGCTATGAAGGCCCAGGTGCTCTCAGACTTCCTGGCTGAATGCACCGGGAAGTCCGAAGACAAAGTTCCTCTGGCAGAAGAAGGAAACTCGAAGAATACGGAGTCCAATTAGGTTCTTCATGTAGACAAAGCTTCCAATTCTGTTGGAGCGGAGCCGGCCACATACTGGCTGAACTTGATGGCCACATGGTGGAGTACACACTCTGGTTCTCCTTCAGTGCTTCAAATAATCAGGACAAATATGAAGCCCTACTTGCAGGTCTTCGGATCGCCAAAAGTTTAGGAGTTCGGAGACTCCAGGCTTTTTCAGATCCTAGTTGGTGGTAAATCAGGTTAAATGAGAATATGAAGCCAGAGATCCCACCATGGTGCAGTACCTAGGGCAGATGCGTTGTCTCGACTTACTACCATAACCTCGGATCTCTCGGTCGCACCTTTATTGAGCACCATGAAGCCCCAAGTATAGCTAAAGAAGCTATGGAGGTGCACCAAATTGAGATCATGCCAAGCTGAATGGATCCCATTATCAAATTCTTAAATGAAGGTATATTGCTAGAAGAGAAGGCAGGAACCAATAAGATCTACTGGATGGCATCTCAATATGTCATCTTGGATGGAGCTCTTTACAAAAGGTCATTTCACAACCCTTGATGAAATGTTTGGGACCGACAGATACTAATTACGCCTTGAGAGAGGTCCACGAGGGGATATGTAGTGATCACTTGGGAGGCAGGTCCTTGGCATATAAAATTATATGCCAAGAGTACTATGGCCCTCTATCCAAAAAGACTCAATAGACTTCGTACGAATATGTGATCAATGCCAGAGGTATGCCAACATTCAGAGGCAACCAGAGAGTCACTTGACCCAACTAACAGCCCCCTGACCTTTTGCTCAGTGGGGGATGGATATTCTTGGCCCATTTTTGCCTGCATTTGGATAGAGAAAATTCCTCTTTGTGGCTATTGACTACTTCACTAAATGGGTCGAAGCTGAACCACTAGCCAAAATCATGGAGGGCAAGGTTGAGAACTTTATAAGAAACTCCATCATATTTCGGTTTGGGATTCCACACACAATAATCACTGATAACGGGAGGTAATTCGACAATCCAAAGTTCAGAGACTTCTGTGCTCAGTACCATGTGCAACACAGGCTAACTTCCATTGCCCACCCACAGTCCTACGGAGAAGCCGAAGTAACTAATCTGACCATTCTCCATGATCTGAAGATGAGGTTGAATGCTGCCAAAGGACTTTGGGCAGAAAAGCTAACCTCCAATCTCTGGGCATATAGAACTACTCCAAGAATGGCCACAGTCTTCGTTCAACCTGGCATATGGTACCGAAACCGTTCTTCCTATCGAGGTCTCCCTCCAATCTCTAAGAATTAATAAATATGAAGAGCCTGGAATTTTGACCGTCGAAGAGTCGACCTTGATTAATTGCAAATAACCAGACTCTAGGCCCAGATGAAAATAGTGACGTATCAACAAAAGGTCACCAAATAATACAACTCCAGGGTAAAAGAACAGACTTTTCACACGGGGAACATGGTGCTGTGAAGAGCCAAAGTATCTAGGCCAACTGAACAAGGAAAGATTTCTCCTAACTGGGAAGGACCGTATCAAGTTGAAGAGGTCATACATCCAGGAACGTATCGACTCAAGAACTTGGACGATAAAATGCTATCCCAGCCATGGAATGTGCAAAATCTTTGCAAGTATTATCAATAAAACCTCCAGAATCTTTTGTGCAAATCTATTCAACTTTGAATGACCTGTTGCAACAGCAACGATTTTTTCCAGCCTGATCGAAGAAATCGGCAAATGGTGCAAGGGAGAGTCTGATCCACTCACCTTATCGGTATGTCCGATGAGCGCAATGGCCGGCCCAATTAGGCTACCAAAATGATCAAAGGCACGGGAATGTTTCATATAACTTACCCCGAAAAACCTGAATACATGCCAGGGCGGGCCTCACCAGCCTACCTTGTGTTAAAAGGTATAGGGACGGTTCCTATAACCTACCCTACAAAAATTCTGAAGATGCGCCAGGGCGGGCCTGAACAACCTTCCTTAACCATGACAGAGATGCACAGGGGTGGCATAGACGCTATCCCCTATAAAAAACCTGGAAACATGAGGAAATGATCTCACATCAATCACTCTACCAATATCAAGCTTTGAGTTCACACTTCATGGGATTCAAATAAGTATCATACACAAAAAAATAAAAGGGGGAAGAATGTCAGTACTTTCATTTCTTTTGTATTTTTACACAAAAGAAAAAAAGAGATTGCAAAAAAATGGGATAGCACATCTAGTGACCACCCGCCGGCCCTTTCCCTAGCCGGTGGGGGGTGTCCTATAAGGAGGATGATGAGGGGGCTCCAGGTTACCATCTGAATCAGAATCCGACTTCTCCTCAAAGTCAGAGTCGAACTCGTGTCCAAGAAAGGGAACGGAGGGTTTGATGTTGCCAAGGCCCTTCAAGTTATAATACTTGGAGGCCTTATCCCTACACTCCTGTAACTCATGGTGATAAGAGTCCAGAGCCACCTCGATGACCTCCTCCTTGAAAGCAGAAGACACCTTGAAGTCCGAGATGGCTTCTGCCACCTCCTTCTTGGCCTCTACTGCCTCCGCGATAGCCACCTCAACCTGAGGCCTGGCCTGCTCCAATTGACCCTCCAGGACATGGACTTTCCTCTCAAGCAATCGACAACTGGTCATCATCATCGCTCAGCCCAAGGAACCCTATGCTGCCCTTTGCTCCGATGTTGATGGCCCTTTTCTTCGCTACCCTTCGAAGCTCGGGAACACTAAACTACATTTTGCCAAGTTGCAGGAGAAAGAAGAGGAACTTCTGAAATAAAAGTCTGGAACTGCGATGGCCTTCGGCAAGGGAGGACAGGGTCCCATTTATAAGGACCTTACATCCATGACTGGCCATAGGGAAACTTGCTCCATGCCCTTTTCCAGACCCATCAAAAGATGCACGTGTCAGAGCGACGCCTCGAGACCCAGGTGACCACTCGGGAGCGGTATAGTTACCAATAACTACTCTTGGAATGGTGACCATCGGTACTTCAAATCTAGAAGAATCTCCATTGTGCGGCTACAACAGTAATGGCTCCCTTTCAGAAAGGAAGGATATGACGGCACCCAGGGTGCATGAAAATGCGACTGTTCGAATATCGACATACTCATTACTGGCAACAAGGATCATAATCAATGTTCCTTGATCATTGATCAATAAGAAAATGACACCTGTCCGTCGTGTCCATCCCTAGATGGGCAGGTTAATTATGAAAAAGGCTGACATCAGCCTAGTTTGACCGTGGACGATCTTCGGCAATGACATTCCAACTTGCTTAAACTCATCTTCGATATCAGCCGCGAGCCGAATGGTCTTCAGCTACAGCTCCTCAATCAAGAAAAAAAAAGGAGAAGTGAAATTCGAGTCGTCATCGAAGCCAGAAACTTCACGCAAACTGTATTAAAAAATATGGTGTAGCATGTACAAAAGAAGGAAGTCATTTGAAACTTCAAAATAGTTCGTTGGTTACATTTCAGAGGAAAACAAAGAAGAAATACAATGCCTAAAGATACAGATATCCCTAAGCATGAGCTGGAGGAGACCTAGCATCACAAGATTGGAGCAGTTTGTCGATTTGCACGAAGAGGGTTTTTTGAAATTGGGTTAAGTCCAGAGGATCTTCAACCTGGACCTCCTTCTTAGCTCGAACTTCCTCTTGGGCCGGGATCGGGCACACATCCATGTCTTCAACTTCGGTGGGAGTTTTTCCCTCCAAGTCCAGCAGTTCTTCAGCCTCCTCAACCTGGGCCGAAACTATGCTAGGAATATCCTCCCTTAAACTTGGCATCCCTTTGATCTCCTCTTCAACTTGGACTTCTGCTTCTTCTTCTTCTTCTTCCTCCTCCATAATGTCGAATGCAGGGATAGCGGAAAGGTCCAGGTTAGGGAAAGAAGTTCAAATCTTTCAAATTTAAAGTCTTCCATCATCTCAAGGTAGTTCTAGACATTGTAGTCTGTTGGGAAATGATTTGTGACCGTTGGAGCACTTTTTAGCATTCAAAAACAAATTCTGGACCTAGCTATTGATACCTGAAAGCAACATTCGAGTTGGCTCAGATTCCTTTGAGTTGTCTCAGATCCTTTGAGTCAATAGGTCGAGTCGCCAAATCTTCAATGCAGTCGGCTCTTTGTCTCAGGGACAAAAGATCGCTCTAGACAATTCGGCTCTTCGTAGCTCGGGTCAGCTCGAACTTGAATCTTTGAAAAACTTGAACTCGAGGAGTCGGCTTTTTTGGCTGTGGTTGGCTCTTCTTCTCAGGTTCAAAAAACCTTACTCTGGAAGAGTTAGCTCAATGCAGTTCGGGTCGGCTCGCTTTCTCAGGCTTTTAGAATTAAGTCTGGCAAAGTCGGCTCTTTCTGGTTCGGATCAGCTCACCTGGCTATTCTCAAAATTCTTAGAAATTGGACTCTGGAGGAGTCAGCTCGGATTGATTCTAGTCAACTCGGATTCACTGAGTCAGCTCGCTTTCATCGAGTTTGCTCGGATTGCTGCATTCTAGAATCCTTGCTACATGCCAGTAAGCAGAGTCGGCTCTTCATCATGTGGATCGACTGAGTGTCTTCTTCATGATTTTACAATTTGAACTTAAGAAAAACTCTTACCAACTCTTTACAATTTCAAACAAACCAACTCAAAATAAGTTTTTTATGGCACACAATCACAGAAGTAACCCTTTTAATGATTTTTCTTATCATTTTTAATGGGTTCTTCTTTACAAATCAATTACAACACAACTCAACATGAAATAAATTAGTAGGAGTTGAAGTTTGAACATTAATCCATCTTACAAAAACTTGTAAAACACATAAAAAGTTATCAGAAATAAATGTACATGCTCCAATGTTTGGTTATCATCAAACATTGGGGTCGGCTCTTCATCATGTGGGGCGGCTGAGTGTCTTCTCTTATGATTTTTACAATTTGAACTTAAAGAAAAACTCTTACCAACTCTTTACAATTTCAAACAACCAACTCAAAATAAGTTTTTTATGGCACACATAATCACAGAAGTAACCTTTTAATTGATTTTTCTTATCATTTTTAATTGGGTTCTTCTTTACAAAATCAATTACAACACAACTCAAACATGAAATAAATTAGTAGGAGTTGAAGTTTGAACATTTAATCCATCTTACAAAAACTTGTAAAACACATAAAAAGTTATCAGAAATAAATGTACATGCTCCAATGTTTGGTTATCATCAAAATCACTTATGGGGTCAACAATCTCCCCATTTTGATGATGATAAGATACTAGGCATGAAAAATTCTTTGCACTTTACATGTATAACAGTATTTGAAAGTTAAGTATTCTTATGTATCAGAGCTAACTGGATTTTTTAAAAAAATCAGAGCTCAAGAGATGATATCACTGTGTATCATCAAAGTGCTAAACTTTTCATGCTTCATAATATTATAATTACCACAACACATGGAGTATCATAGAATTAAAATTAACAATAGCAATCAGAGCAACAAGATTAATTTGAATACTAATCAGAGCAAATTATTCAAGAGAATCTCCCCTTTTGCTAGATTTTAAAGTAATTTAAGTAGTTTCTATCATTTTTGTGCTCTTCGTTTTTCATTGTTTATGCACTTTAAGAATAGTTGATAAGAAGCTCAACATCTATACTAATTTTCCATTCTTTCATATTTCTTCCATTTTCTTTTCACATTTTTCATAACTCTCATTTTTCATAATTCTCCCCCTTTTGTCAATCAATCAAAAGGTGATTTCAAATAAAGCTCAGATTTTGAAATAGATTGAGAAAGTCTTTAATATTTGTTTGAGATAATTTCACTTTCTTAAACTTTAAATTCTAATTAAAATTTCATCACAGTTGTATCATCTCATATAACAACATTGCAATTGTAAAAGATAACTTTCATTTCATTGATAAGTTTGGCATACACAGTAAGAAACAAAGTACATTGATATTGCAAAATATAAAAATATATAACATTAATAAGGTCAGACATACAAAAATAACAAAAGACTAGCTAAAAGATCTATTCTTTTTCTTCTTCACTAGAAGAAGAAGAGCCTACCTAATAACCTTATCAGAGGTCTTAGTTTTCAGGAGCTTAAACCTCAAATCCCTGAATCTAGTTCTAACAGGGGCTCTAAAAATCTTAGTCTTCTTGGTTTTGGGTTGTTTCTTGGTCTTAGTAGGTTTGGGTGGATCAGATGAAGGAATGTCAAGTGACTTCTTGATGATCTGTTCAGGAGCATCTTTGGTGGGAATAGTTTCCTTTTGTAGTAGGATGCTTCTAATCTCTTCCTTGAAGTCCTCCATTTCCTTTTTAACTTTCTGCTGGTGAAGCTGGTGCGGACACCTGAGGCACCAGAATAAGACAGAGGCTTTTTCAACCCTCTGTAAATTGATCAATATTTATAAGTCCATCTGTAATAAGGGCTTAGCTCATCTGAGTCCATTTTAGTTGTTATTTGAGTATTTTTAGTGGTTATTTCAGTTCTGTACTAGTCAGCTCATGTTGAGCTAGTTCAGTCCAATGCTAGTTAGCTCATGTTGAGCTAATTTTATTTTTTTGAGTCATGTCCAAGCATACTGAAGACTCAAGACTATATCATACAAGTGAAGACCAAGTCCAACTATATTGAAGACATGGAAGTATAGACCAAGTCCAAACCAGCTTGAAGATTTGAAGACCCCAGGAGGAAAATTCAGAAAACCTGATTTCTTGCAGATGCCCTCCAGATTCCCAGATTCTCTTCCAGATGCCAAAATATATTCATATACCAAGGCATCCATGATTTTAGAGGTCCATCTGCATCCTAGCCCAAAGAAATCAAGCCCAGGCGCAAAGCCCAAGCCCCTAAGAAGCAAGATACTAGGGAATATTCCTGCTACCTGGCTACCAGGCCACCCCAGCTTCCAGAGGCCCAAACCCATGCACCCGGGCCCCTTTGGGCCAGCCCCTTGCTGCTCCTAGAAGCCAACACGCCCCCCTAAGCATCCTTGGAGTGTTGACCAAGTCAAGAAAATTTTTAGGGATTTTTCTACCTAATATTTCCTTATTTTCTAGCTAGGGTTTGAGAGGGAAAAGGATTCTCATGTAAAGACTAATGTGCCCTTACTTGGAGCCCAAGGTTAAGGGTCTATTTAAAGGACCCTATCCTCTTGTATGAAGGGAGAAATTTTGATGAATGAAAACCTTGAGTTCTTCTATTGAGTTGTGTGATACCCTGCTGTGTGTATAAAGGAGTTTGCGAGAGTTTTTCTTCCCAGTGCTGCAATCATCTTCCTGCTGCCAACAAGCATCTCAGATCCCTGGATGCCCACTCCAAAAGAAGCCTTCCTTGCTATTTCCCCTTTGTTTCTTGTTCCTTTGTGAGTTTTCTAACCCTTGACAGGTCGTTTACAGGTCCCCGAGTTCCTACGAATCCAACGACTCCAGCCAAGCCTCAATCGAATCACCGAGTAGAAAGCCGGGTATCCATGGGTCTTTGCTCGGTTTTCCAGGCCTCATCCGTCGAGGAACGAGAGACCCTTTTGCTGCGATCTTCACAGACGTTGTCAGGTACACCCCCTCTACTTCCAGTAGTTTTATTGTAGGCGAACTTGCCCTAACCGAGGCTTCTCAGCTCCGGCAATCCTTCTTTTCTACTTTTCTAGGTCCTAATCTGCATGCTGATCTTCAAAAATTCATACAAAATTCTCTACAAATAATTTTGATCTGAAATTCGGGAATTAATCACCTAACTCAACGTGTAAAACATACAAAAAAATTTGCATGCATATAGTTCCCCATCAGAAGCTCTTGTTCAGATCTCAATTCTTGCAATCTAATGTCAACTGACTTTCTGATTTCCTCAATTGCAGAATTCATATGATCTGTCAAAGTGTTGGAGATAGTTTCCATCTTTTGAAATATCAAATTTTTTAGCTCAGATGGAGTGATCATTGTGTCTTCAATCCTTTCTTCAGCAGCTACTTCATCTTCTTCAGAAAAGGTAGCAGTAGTCTGACTAGGCATCATTTTTATCTATGCTCCTTCTTGTAACTTGTAACCCATACTTTTTAGTGAGTTGAAGGAGTAGATATCAAAGTGATGTAATGGCTTGCCTATTTCATTTGTTAAGTCAATTCCTGCTTCTTCAAACAATAGAGTGAAAGCCATACCGTAGGTAGACAGGACTTGACTTTCTTGCTGCTTCAGTCATCTGGATCATCATTATGTAGGGAAGGTTGAGAGGCCTTTCTTCAATCAAGTGTCCCATAACGATCCTATCCTTCTCTCTGATCCAATCAAAGCAGCCAGTTCTGGGAAGAAATATCCTGCTTATCATACTGTTTAGCAGCCTGATTTCCTTCGATAGTAGATTGGCTTGAACATGTTGGACTGTGCTCACGTCTTCTTCTTCCAAAATTAAATTTAGAATGTGTTCCTTGTCCGATAGAAGAAGCTCAGTAGCACCGTTTGTTGGCATTTGTAGCAAATTGTCCAATTTCTCTTCATCTACTATTACTATCTTTCCTTTGACTGTAGACTCCAAATGAAATTCTTTGATAATAACAATTTCATAAAACATCAATACCAGTGAGGGGTAGGTCAATGTGTCCAAAGAAAAGAAATGCTTCCACCCTTGACTCTCTATCCAATTTTCGATTTTCATCCCCATTTCTTCAAGGAATGCAAAGTCGATCCTTCTTCCGCAAGTGACAGGTCAATTGATCATTGAGACATACTGTCCGGGAGGAGGAGTTCTTCTTCCTGTTGTACTAGAGCAGACCTTTTTCTCTTTTTTTCTTTTTCTCTTGCATCTACATTGTGAACGCTTGATTCATCGATTTGAAGAACCTTCTTCACAGATCTTCGAGAAGCCATTGCAGAGGGATAAAGGAATTTTAAGCTCTAGGGAATGTTTTTTTTGGGAGAATGGTAAAGCTTCTGAGAGAAGTGGAGTGTTCGAAGTAAAGTAAAAGAGCGAAATACTTAGAAAAGACAGTTCAGAACTTCCTAAATAGCAATTTTTGATTTTCGAGTCAGCTTACTCAGCCCTAAAAATATCGAGTCAGCTCAACTAAAGCAAACTCATAACAATCAGAACATCGAGTCGGCTAAGCAAAGACATAGTCGGCTTGATCAAAGCAATAGTACAAGACTCAAATATTTGAGCCGGCTCGACTAGAGAAAATTTCTCAAGTCGACTCGAAAAAAAACTTTCCACATGAAATCAAATGGTCTAGAAATTAAATTCGATATACTAAAAAATTCAAGGAAAGTTGTTCAAAAAATCATGAATGATTGTAGGAGATTTTCTAGATAATTTTTCCATATTTCTTGAAGGAAATTAGGTTTACTAAATCTAGAAAGGATTACACAGCCGTAATTCTCTTCTAAGCAGTTCAAATCTATCTTGATTTAGTGGCTTGGTAAAGATGTCAGCTAGTTATTTTCTGTTGGGATAAATTCTAATTATATGTAACCATTCAGAACAATATTGGTGCGGGCACCAGACTCAGAAGAAGACTTCAGGGCTCCTTCTGGATCTCTGATTGACCTTGCCCGAAGAATTAGGGTTTTCTGGTTTATAATAAGGGTTGACTGATCAACTCAATTTTAGCTTGAGTCTGTATTTCCCTGCAATTTAATTTTGTTGAGTCATGTTGACTCAGTAGTGGTCTAGGACTTCTCCAGGGTGTCACATTTTCTCCCAAGGCCAAGCAAGTGGGCGCCACACTCCTAGCCACACGCTTGAGTCCAGGGGGTGCCACATCTCCATCCAGTATGCTCTGCTCCCACACCAAAAGATAGCAGGTCCCTTCTCTCATGCGCCATGAGGAGAAAATATCTGGGATCCACAATTCAAGGGGGTGGCCCAAAACATTCCATAAGAGCCAAGCTATGTAAAGAAAGAGCTCTTCTTGGGGAGCACTTCAAGGGGGCGCCCAATCCATGCCAAAAACGCCCAAAGCAAAGATGGAAGATCCATGACTTAGGGAGAAAGAAAAGGAGGTGTCCAAAAGAGTTGAGCCATGGAAGGAAAGAAATTTTCTCTTGAAGAACAAGGCTAGGAGGCGCCACCTACTTACCTTTTGAAGCCACCAATCAACATTTTTGGAACCTCTTGGCCGGCCATATGTGTGGGAATTGATTCTACAAAACCTAATTTGAAGATCCACCCCATTAGTCCCACATGGGAAGATGTAAAACCCTGCTCTCTTGTAAAGTCCTATAAATTAAACCCCTCTTATAAATTTTAAAGTAATCTGATGAATGAATTGAAATTTTGTATGAGCAAACTCTGTGTTTCTCTCTTCCGCACTTGTATCCAGGTGTTGAGCTCCGTGAGGGAGTAAATTCGGGTTCCCAGGAACCTTGAGGAGGTGTGAGATCTCCAAACCCCAAAACCCTAGGGTAGCCACTTCACTCCCAAACCCTAGCCACCCATCATCTTTTTCTTTCACCAAGCCCTAGCCTATCCCACCTCTCACGGCCACTCTCTTCAAGTCCAGGCCGACCCCAGCATCCGGTCCAGTGGATACTTCAGATCCAAGCAATCCCAGAGGAAGTCAGATCAGCCTCTAGGAGAATCCAGATTTCAGCAACATCAACTTTCAAGTTCTAAATCTGGTAAATCTTCCTTGAGTATCTGATTCCATCACTTGTTCTTCTTCTTTCCCAGATCTTGAGTCCAGGAGAAGCTGACTCAGCCACAGGACCGTATTGAGGGATCCATTATGAAGATATTGAATCCGATGGATCCAACAATCTGCTCGAGAGAGTTCTTCCACAAAACTTGTGAAGATCACTGTCTGGTTGGTAACCCATCTCTCTCTCTTATTTCTGTCTTGTGAAAGTTCAGAGCGAAACCCTAGGTCTGGGAGTTTCTCAACCCCAGTGATCCTTTACTTCTGAACTACTCTGATAACCTGGTTTCTTTAAATTATGCTTTAATTATTACATAGTTTCTTTCAATTTAGTTTAACTTTCCTTTGAGTCAGTTGTCGACTTTGAAAATATAAAAAAAAAAAGAATTAGTCTTTATTTACTTCCGCATCTCATCATCTCTCTCTCTTTCATTCTGCATCAAATATCTCTAATGAAATGATGTCTAATTCTATTTGCTTAGTCCTAGAATGCTGAATAGGATTTTGGTTAAATTTATAATACTTATGTTATCACACTTAATAGGAATTTTGCATTGTGAAACACCAAAATCTTCTAGTTGTTGTTTAATCCGCAACACTTGTTCACAACAACTCCCTGCAGCAACATACTTTGCCTCAGTAGTAGAAAGGTGCTACCGAGTTTTGTTTCTTATAGTACCATGAGATTAAATTCAATCCTAGAAATTGACAAGTACACTAGTACTTTTTCTATCTACTTTACAACCAACATAATTAGCATCAAAAAATCTGATATAAATTAAAGATGATTCTTTTGAAAACCAAAGACCCAGATTACTTGTACCTTTCAAATATCTTAATATTCTTTTAACAACAAGCATATGTGTCTTTGGGATTATATTGAAATCTAGCACTACACATACACTATACAAGATATCTGGTCTACTTCCAGCTAAATATAATAAGGATCCGATCATACCACGATATAGCTTTTGGTCAACATTTGATCCACTTTCATCTTTATCCAATTTGCAGGTTGGGCTCATGGGTGTGGTTCATTTGTTTGCTTGTTTCCATACAAAACTTTTTAATGATTTCTTTTGTGTATTTGGATTGGTTGATGAAGATCCCTTCCTTTGACTGTTTTACTTGAAGTCCAAGGAAGTAATTCAGTTCACCCATCAAGCTTATTTCAAATTCTACCTGCATTAGCTTAGCAAATTCTTCACAAAAACTTTCATTAGTTGCACCAAAAATAATATCATCATAAATTTGTACAACTTATATATCATTATTCTTCTTTTTAATAAAAAGAGTTTTTTCAACATTTTCTCTTGGAAAATTATTTTCAATTAAGAAAGTGCTAAGTCTATCATACCAGGCTCTAGGAGCTTATTTCAAACCATATAAAGCTTTATTGAATTTAAACACATGTTTGGAAAAGCTGATTTTCAAAACCGGTGGTTATTCTACAAAAACTTGTTCAATAATAAAACTACTTAAAAATACACTTTCACATCCATTTGAAACAGTTTGAAATTCATGTAGCAAGCAAATGCAAGAAGTAATCTAATGGCTTTTAATCTTGCTACAGGTGCATAGGTTTCATCAAAATCAATACCTTCTCTTGACTATATCCCTTAGCCACTAATCTAGCTTTGTTTCTAATTACATTTCCCTGTTCATCTAGTTTATTCCTATAGACCCATTTGGTTTCTATAAATAGGTGGTCTTTAGGTCTATCAAAGTGTCCAAACTTTATTCCTTCAACTGGTTAGTTCTTCATGCATGGCTAAAATCTCTTTTTTGGATCTTTTCTCCTTCTAAAGTGTGAGGCTCTATTTGAGATACAAAGGCTATGTAATCACGTGAAGTCCTATGTGCAGACCTAGTCCTAATGCCTTGAGAAGGATCACCAATGATTAATTCTTAGGATGGGAAGTAGCGTACCTCCATCAGTTAGTAGATCGGTATGATCCTTACTTACCGTTCCTCCTTCCTTCTCATTGATCTTCTTGAATACTCATGTCTTCAATCTCCTTTGAAAGGTACCTGCATCATTGTTTAACACTCCTCATCTTTCTAGATGGTGATGTGTTAGTTTCAACATTACATGCATCGACTCTTCACAGTAAGAGTCCTTTTATTAAAAATCCTATATGATTTGCTATCAATGAATAACCAAGGAAAATAGCTTCATCAGATTTAGCATCAATTTTTTAGATTATCCTTACTATTATAGCACAAAGCAGTTGCATCCAAACACATGAAAATAATTTGTATTGGATTTCTTTCATTCCAAAGCTCATGGGGGTTTTTTCAAAATAGGATGGATCAAAACATGGAAATATAACAAGCGTGTTCATACGCTTCTGCAGTCTTGGAAGATCTACCCAGATTACTTCCCACACATTCTTCTGGCCATTCTTCCAAATTCCTCTTTTTCCTCTCTACAACACCATTTTGTGGGATTCTTTAGGAGTGGAGAAGTTATGATCAATGCCATTTCATTACAATAATCATCAAAAAAATATTTTCAAATCAGTTCCGTGATCACTCTTAATTGAAATTATTAAAAGATTTTTCTGTGATTTGAAATCTTTTGTAAATTTTCTAAACATTTTAAAAGTTTCATCTTTGGTGTAATAATAAAACACATGTAAATCTAGAAAAATCATCTACAATCACAAGGGCATATTTCATACCTCATAGGCTTATGGTCCTAGTGGGTCCAATAAGTTCATGTGAAGTAGTTCTAAAGGTCTAGAAGTTGAAATAAATTTTTGGTTTAAATCTCTCTCTAGTTGTTTACCATTTGGCATGTATCAACATGATCAAAATCAATTTTAAACTTAGGTATCCTCTAACAAGATTTTTGGAAATCAACTTGGCAATTGTATGTATGCATGCTAGCATGACCAATCTTCTATGCCATAAGAGGAAGACTCCTTGGTCTTAGCATTCATTGCAACTAAATTGGAGCTACTTGACATGGCAAGATCATTAGATCTACCACATAACATTTCCTAGTTTTGTGTCCAATGAAATTTACTATACATATCAGAGAGTTTGTTACTACACACGTAGATGATTCCAAAAATAATTTGAAGCCCTTTATCACATAATTGATTAATACTTAGTAAATTGTGTTTCAACTTATCTACTAGCAATATATATTTCAATAAAAGTACAGGAGATTATTTGTGATCTTCCAATTCTGATTATTTTTCCCTACCGTGTCTCTCCAAAAGTAACCATACATACCTTTCATTTTCAGGATGATAAATGATCCTTGTCACCCGTCATATGCCTTGAATGGCCACTATCGAGATACCATCTTTTCTTTAATTTCTGGCTGCAAGACATTCCTGCAAGAAAATCAAGGAGTACTTTTAGGTACCCAAGCTAACTTGGGTCCTTTCAAGTTAGCTGAGGTGGTTCCTTTGTCCTTTCTTTTGATTGTTCTCCTCGTTTATGGAATTTTCTGTTAAACCTTCCTTTCTTCTTCATAAACTTTCCCATAAACGATTTGAATCTCATTTCAAGATTCGTCTTAATTTCATCTTCAAGATCGTCTTTCGGAGTAGTAGAGCATCTTACGTCTCTTCATCATCTTTAGATTCCAATGCAGCCTTGAATGCAATTGTGTTCTTCCTTTTTTTGATCATCATCCATTCTATGATGCATGGCTAGTTCATGTGGATGAGAGATCCCATTAATTCGTCCATTGATAGAACATTCGAATCTTTAGCTTCCTGGATGGCAGTGACCTTAGGATCCCATTTATCAGGAAGTGATCTCAAAATCTTTTGTACTAAATCAGTATTTGAGTATACCCTGCCAAAGACTTTTCAAACCGTTAATAATATCTGTAAATCTAGTATACATGGCAGAATACTTCATTAGGCTCCATCTTAAAACATTCATAATTATGCACTAAAAGATTTATCTTTAAAGTTTTCACTTGTGAAGTTTTTCATGGGTCACCTCAAGTTTATCTCAAATTTTCTTCGCTGAAGATCAAGTGAAAATTCGATTAAACTCGCTTGAATCCAAAGCACAATAAAGCAAGTTCATTGCTTTGGCATTCAATTCCCCTAATTTCATGTCATGTTCATCCCAATCCTCTTCACGCTTAGGGACATTCACGCCATCAACCTTAGTCATGGGAATACTTGGTCCTTTAAGAATGACCTTCCATAATTGAAAATCAATAGCTTAAATATAAATTTTCATTCGAGCTTTCCAATAAGAATAATTTGTGCCTGTGAAGAGTAGAGGTCTATTAGTTGACTGGCCTTTGGCCAAAAATATACTCATGGGATGAGCCATCAATCTGTACTCCAAAGTAATCAGAGACACTGCTATGATACCAGTAGTTGTTGCCCAGGTGGCCACCCAATAGGGGGGTGAATTGGGACTTTTAAAAATTTGAAACAAGTAATGTGAAATTTAAAATCTCTTGCAAGTGGTAGGTGCTGTGATAGAGTTATAAAATACAAAAACTAAATAGAGTCAAGTAAGCACAACACAAACACACCAAATTTATAGTGTTTTGGAGCAATCCAGCCTACATCCACTACCCATGATACCACTTAGGATTTTCACTATATTCACACCTGAATACAGTAGGATTGTTTTATAGGGTCACAATCGAAAACCTCTACACTTTGGTTTTATGGGATCACCAAAGAAAATCCAACACCCTTTGATTTTAACAAGCTCACCAAAGAAACCCAACTTGGTTTTCACAGGATCACCAAGAACCTAACTTGGTTTTACAAGGATCACTAGGAACCTAACTTGGTTTTACTAGGATCACCAAGAACCTAACACTTGGTTTTTATCAAGGCTTACCAAGAACCTAACTTGGTTTTTCGACTAGGCTGACCAATAACCCAACAATTCAAAAGATGAATTGAAATAAATGCAACAACAATGACAAAACTCAATTTGTCGGATAGTTGTCGGTGCAGCTTGTTGGAAGTCCACTGAATGCTCTGAATAGGCTTTAATTACTTTAGTGGATTCTTCCAAAGTTGCTTCAAGCTTTAGATTGGAGTTGGTGAAGACTTGAAAGCTTGACTTGAATGCTCTTGTGCTCTTTTTCTCTTGGTAGGTGGGATATTCAATAAAGCTCTCTTTCTTTGTAGAACTCTCTAATAATTGCTTCAAGGAAGTTCAAATCTTCAAATATAAAGTCTTCTATCATCTTAAGTAGTTCTAGCCATTATAGTCCATTTGGAAATGATTTATAACCGTTGGAGCACTTTTTAGTACTCAAAAATAAATTTGGAACTAGCCATTGGATACTGAAAGCGACATTCGAGTCAGCTCGGATTCCTTCAAGTCGGCTCGAATCCTTCGAGTCGATAGGTCGAGTTGCCACTCTTCAATGCAGTCAACTCTTTGTCTCAGGGTGCAAAACATCACTCTGGATGAGTCATTTCTTTGTAGCTCGGGTCGGCTCGAACTTAATCTTTGGAAAACTGAACTCGAGGAGTCGGCTCTTTCAACTTGTGGTCGGCTCTTCTTCTCAGGTTCAGAAAACCTTATCCTGGAAGAGTCTGCTCGAGGCAGTTCAGGTCGGCTCGCTTTCTTAGACTTTCAGAATTAGGTATGGCAGAGTCGGCTCTTTCTGATTTGGGTCGGCTCGCCTGGCTATTCTCAGAATTCTTCAGAAATTGGACTCTAGAGGAGTCGACTCAGATTGATTCCAATCGACTCAGATTCATGGAGTTAGCTCACTTTCCATCGAGTCAGCTCGGATTGCTGCATTCCAGAATCCTTGCTCCGTGCTAGTAAGCAGAGTCAGCTCTTTATCATGTGGGGTCGGCCGAGTGTCTTCTTCAGGATTTTTATATTTTGAACTTTAAGAAAAACACTTACCAACTCTTTACAATTTCAAACAAACCAACTCAAAATAAGTATTTTATGGCATATATAATCACAAAGAAACCCTTTAATTGATTTTTTCTTATCATTTTTAATTGGATTCTTGTTTACAAAATTAATTACAATACAACTCAAACAAGAAACAAATGAGTAGAAGTTGAAGTTTGAACATTTAATCCATCCTAAAAACTTGTAAAATACTTGAAGAGTTGTTAGAAATAAATGTACATTCTCCAATGTTGGTTATCATCAAAATCACTTATGGGGTCAACACCTTTCCTCCAAATCTTAGCTCAAACCTCCTCGATTCTTCATTTTGGATGGTTTTTGGTTCGGTTTGTGCGACATCCTTCTCCCATTTTCATTTTGAACCATAGAAACCCAAGGTTTTTCTCCATTCTCGTTCAAACCTCCTATTTGTGCAATGAGACCTAGGAAACAAGTCGTGCATCATCCTTGGCCATCCAATCAGGAAGAAGAGTGAAGAACTAAAGCAAGACATGAAGTTGCAACTCCAGATCACCTGTTTGGCCACTTTTCACTACTTCCAGTCACATGAGTTGAAGATAGTTATTGAAGGACATCGTGTAGACTTTGGATTTGTCGACCAAACATTTCCAGATTGGTCAATGGATTAGAGATGCTGGTATGACTTTGTTCTGCTCATTGAGTGAGAGATTCTACCCGAGCCTTATTGAGAGTTCTAGGATCTTTAGCCCATGGCATTGACGGATGGTTAGCTCAGTTCTGAGGCAGGGATACCCGTGACTGTAGAGATCATGAGTAGAGTATGGGATATACCCTGACCGGATCAGTTGTAGACAGTCTGGTGGACAGATTAGTGGACTCTAGTGCATATTCGAGTAAATATTTTACCTAAGGGAGCCACAAATCTTGTATCCCATCTTTTCTGCTGAGAGAGACTTTAACATCATATTATTACCCGAATTCCTCTGCTGAAGATCGAACATTTTGATTACATCACAGAGAGAGAGTTGCTCATGATGGTCTCCTTAGTTCAGCACACTCCTGTTTGCCTTCCGGTACTCATGATACATCAGATGATGGAGGCATTGACGAGTCAAAGACATTGCTTACCCTACGAGATGTGGTTGACACTGCTGTTCTGAAGGCCCACATAGGCAACCCAAGAGGGGGGGTGAATTGGGTTTTATAAAATTTTGTACTATTTAAAAGATGAACTAAAGCAAGTATATGCTAATGCAATTTAAGTGCTTGTGTATTTCAAATAAATGCAGCAGAAATAATGAATAAAAGTATAAGGAGAACAATCACACAAATACAAAGATTTATAGTGGGTCGGTGCCCACCAAGCACCTACATCCACTCCCCAAGAATTTCTTGGGAATTCTACTAAGTTTGGTTTTATAACTTAGGCTCACCAACAACCTTTACAACTGTTTTGTCTTCAGGCTTATAAGTCAAATCCTAGTTGGTTTCAAGGCTTACCAACAACCACTTTGGTTTTCCAAGGCTCACCAAAAACCTCTTTGGTTTTCCAAGGCTCACCAAAAACCTTAAGTATAACAATGTAAGAGCAAGTATAAATGAATACAATAAAGCTTTCTAAAATAAAGCAAATATCTCTATGAAGCCCGTTGAGAGTTGATGAAGATCTTGTCTTCAGTTGATGAAGCCTTGATTGATGCTTGAGGATGTGAACTTTGGATTCTTCTTGGAAACTTGGAAACTTGAAGGCTTGAACCACTCAACTCTTGAATCCTTGAAGAATATTCAAAAATCTCACCAAAGGATTACTTCTCCAATTGATTTTTGATGTTATATAGCCTCCCAACACTTAAATAACCGTTTATAGCCGTTGGGGAGGAAAATATGACCGTTTGGAAGCAAGTTGGAGAAGTTCTACAGCCCAGAAAACTAGTCATTACTGTTCAAGTGTCGACACTTCACCTTCAGGTTTCGACATTTCAGTTCAAGTGTCGACACTTCAGTTTCCAGGTGTTGACACTTCACTTCCAAGTGTCGACACTTCAGCTCCAAGTGTCGAACTCACTGAAAGAGCTTTCTGAAGTTTCTGTTTGTCTCAAGCCTTGAGTCGACACTTCACTCTTCAAGTGTCGACACTTGATCCTCACGTGTCGACACTTATTTCCAAGTGTCGACACTTGCCTGTGCCATTGCTGAAACATCTTCAAATTGAAACTTTAACCTCTTTAAGTCCATCCATATTAATTCCAAAGTCCATATAATTGATTTTCCATTAATTTAAGGACTTTTTCAACTGAAATATAAGCATTTCTTCATTCAATATAGTTGAGTTCTAAGATCTAAAAAAATACACTTAAAAGTAATTAGTATCTAATATACTTAAACATTTTGTCAATCATCAAAATCAAGACCAGAGTCAATAATCTCCCCCTTTTGATGATGATAAAACCTTTAATATATGATAGGGTAAGCTTAAAAGATTAATAATAAGATAAACATGTAAGCTTAAAACAATAAGCACCAAGCTCCCCTCAAAATAATGATCCAAAAAATCTTAAAAAATATTTTTCAAATATGCAAAAAAATTTAAATTTTCAAAATTCTTTTCTTACTAATCTTCCTTTAGATAAAAACATTTTACATTCTTCTCCCCCTTTGCACTTTCTTTCATTTCTCAAATGATTTTCATGTTATCCAATCTTCCCCTTTTCATACTTAACAATTTTCTCCCCCTTTTTGACATCATGAAAAAAGGATGAAAGGCAATACAAAGTGGGAAATGAAGTTGGAAAGAATGGCAAGTAGGTCATCAAAATCAATGCATGAATCAAATATTTATGATATCAATTGAGTATGCAAGAAATGATTTGATGTATATTATCCATTCGCCTTACTTGTTCATGGGATAAGGTCACAGCGGCACCCCTACACTCATAAGAGAGCCCGTTGAATGGGAAGAGAGGGTCTTTAAGCCCTACTTATCTCCTATGACCGGATGGCCATGGTGACTAACGCAATACGAAGTGGGTACTAGGAATTCTTTTAAATAATTTTGATACCAATAGAATATGATACCATTTGAATGTAACTCCCCTCAAAGAATTAGATTTGAAAACAAGAAGGAGTATCAGAGCAATATAAGCAAAGCATGATATCAACAAGATATTCAAAGCATCAAATATGATAAAAAATCTTTGGATGCTTCCCCTGAATGTTATTCCCTTTTAAAAATATGCATTATTTCAGGAATAAAACAGGAACGCTTATGCATCAAGATTTGAAATTTTTCAAGATATTCATGATTTTCAAAATACAAAGCATTTATATCGCCGGTAAAAACGTTTAGCATTATTTCAAATTCATTTAAGATGATTTGATATCCATACAAATGCTAGAAGTAATATGATATCAAGTCTAGCTATTAGAGCAAGGGTTTGTCAATAAGTATACCTTCTTCTTAAAAGTAACCCTTAACTACTAGTTCTATACTTGATCCAAATCATTTCTAGATTATGTATAGATGCCCAAAAATAAAAAACATATAAAATCATAGCATTTCACTTGAAATAATTTGAAACTATATTAATCAAAATCAAGTGAAGATCTAATAATCACAAGTTTGACATGAGAGCTTGAAACCATCAACATCAAAATGGTCATGATCACAACAAATGATTATTAGTCTAAGATTGATTCTAATCAATCAATTAAAATATTTTTCAAATCAATAGCATCTTTAAAAGTATTTTTCATGAAATACATTAATCAAAATCAAGTGAAGGTCTTACAATCATAAATTTAATCATGATAGTATGAAATTCATCAACACCAAACAAGTTCAGATCATAGCCAATGATGATAAGTCAAACTTGATTCTAATTAACTATTTAAAATAATTTTTCAAAGTAATTGATGCAATATAAAAATTAATCTACATTTTTAATTAGGAAGGAGATGTTTAGAATTTACCAATATACATAATCCTTCCTTTTACCATTTAGTCCAAAATGTAGCTTGTCCACTTCTTTAAATTATCTTGTACAACCTTTTTCAGAACTTCCTTCTTCATGTTGGGTTGCAGATATCCTGCAAAACAAAACAAATTAAGTGGACATTTTTGGTGCCCAAACTTTCTTGGGTCTTTTATGATTAGTAATTATGTTCCTTTTGGAACCCAAACTTTTCTTAATCTAGAAGGATAAGCATTGAAACACATTTATAAGAAAAATTGAAAGAAGCAGGAATATTGAAGTTCTTCAAAAGTTTTTGCTTCTTTTCCTCAATCAAAATATTTTTCTCATTAAAAACTTTATCACATAAACCTTTTAAAATAACATTTCTTTTTCTAAAAATTCTTTTTCTTTAGAAAAATATTCTTTTCATTTTTCAAAATATCAATCTTGGCATTTAAATTCATATTTTATTTGCAAGATTGGTGTTGTCAAGAGAAAATGAATCTACATGCCTATTTAATTTCTTGTGCAATTTTAATAATCTATATTATGCACAAGATCATTAGATGCATCATGTGATTCTTTAAAGGTAAAATCATAATTATTTTAGCACATACCTTTTTCTCATTTGCCATGAAACAAAGAGGGCAACTCATCATCCGTATTTGAATCTCGCTATCGCTCCAAGTGCCATCATGCCTTGAATTCTTTTTGGCCTTGAGAGCTATTATTTTCTTTTTGTATCAGCTTCACCTATCCTTTGCCATAAGGTCAAATATAGGTCATGAGTGGAACTGATAAGCTCCTCCAAAGGTAAGGTTCTACATCTTTAGGCTTCTTGGATTGCCGTCACCTTTGGATCCCATGATTTTGGCAAGGGATCTAAGAATTTTGTTCACAAAATCAGCATTAGTATTAGATTTGCAAGACTTTTTACATCATTAACTAATAGTCATAAATCTTGAAAAACATATCAGCTATAGATTCATAATGCATCATTTCAAAAATTTCAAAAGAATGTATAAAGCAAATTAATTTTAGTGTTCTTCACTTGAAGAGTACCCTCATGAGTAACTTCAAGTGTGTCCATTATTTCCTTCGCTGATGTGCATGTAGAAATCTATTAAAGTCATTTAAGTCCAATGCACAATAAAGCACGTTCATTGCTTTAGCATTGATTTAATTTGGTTTAATGTCATATTCATCCAAATCCTCTTCGAGCTTTGGAATGGAAATGACATTAACCAAAATAGAAGGATATGAGGACCACTAACAATAATTTTTCAAAGAAGTAACTACTAGATTGAATATAGAGCGCTATGCGAGTTTCTACAAAAATGTAAAAGTATACCATTGAAAAATGGGGTCTAACACTAATACTACAAGGTGTTGCCATAATCTTTAACTCAAAATCGTTAGATTTTCAATCAGAGCACCGAGCTCTGATACCAATTAAAGGCCCAGTAGGCAACCCAAGAGGGAGGGGTGAATTGGATTTTATAAAACTTTTGTACTATTTAAAAGATGAACTAAAGCAAGTATATGCTAATGCAATTTAAGTGCTTGTGTATTTCAAATAAATGCAGCGAAAATAATAAAATAAAAGCATAAGGAGAACAATCACACAAACACAAAGATTTATAGTGGTTCGGTGCCAACCAAGCACCTACATCCACTCCCCAAGAATCCCTTGGGAATTCCACTAAGTTTTGTTTTATAACTTAGGCTCACCAATAACCTTTACAACTTGTTTTGTCTTCGGGCTCACAAGTCAAATCCTAGTTGGTTTCAAGGCTCACCAACAACCACCCTTGGTTTTACGGGATAACCAAGAACCTAAACAACTTATTTTGGCTTCGCACTCACAAGTAAAACCCTAGTTGGTTTCAAGGCTTACCAACAACCACTTTGGTTTTCCAAGGCTTACAAAAAACCTCTTTGGTTTTCCAAGGCTCACCAAAAACCTTAAGTAAAATAATGTAAGAGCAAGTATAAATGAATACAATAAAAGCTTTCTAAAATAAAGCAAATATCTCTTGAAGCCCGTTGAGAGTTGATGAAGATCTTGTCTTCAAGTTGATGAAGCCTTTGATTGATGCTTGAGGATGTGAACTTTGGATGCTTTCTTTGAAACTTGGAAGCTTGAAGGCTTGAACCACTCAACTCTTGAATCTTTGAAGAATATTCAAAATCTCACCAAAGGATTACTTCTCCAATGATTTTTGATGTTTATATAGCCTCCCAACACTTAAATGACCGTTTATAGCCATTAGGGAGGAAAATATGACCGTTTGGAAGCAAGTTGGAGAAGTTCTGCAGCCCAGAAAACTAGTCGTTACTATTCAAGTGTCGACACTTCACCTTTAGGTGACGACACTTCAGTTTCAAGTATCGACACTTCAGTTTTCAGGTGTCAACATTCACTTCCAAATGTCGACACTTCAGCTCCAGGTGTCGACACTTCACTGAAAGAGCTTTCTGAAGTTTTCTGTTTATCTCAGGCCTTGAGTCGATACTTCACTCTTCAAGTGTCGACACTTGATCCTCAGGTGTCGACACTTCATTTCCAAGTGTCGACACTTGCCTGTGCCATTGCTGAAATATCTTCAAATTGAAACTTTAACCTCTTCAAGTCCTTCCATATTAATTCCAAAGTCCATATATTGATTTTCCATTAATTAAGGACCTTTTCAACTGAAATACAAGCATTTCTTCATTCAACATGGTTGAGTACTATGATCTGAAAAATATACTTAAAATGCAATTAGTACTCATATATACTTAAACATTTTGTCAATCATCAAAATCAAGACCAGAGTCAACATGTTCAGAGTGTACGGTTTGACTTTTGATGATGAGCCCTTCCGGATGCTTCTACATACTAATGTTTATGACATCAGGTCACTACACCGGATGGGATATCAGTTGGTCAGAGGCCAGTGGAGATGGAGTGTATCAGGATAGGTCTATAACAGAGATGAGGACACTGCAAAGGAAGAGTGCATATTTTCAGGCGAGGCAAGACCTTTAGAGGTACATCTTATAGAGATTTAGCCTGAGCCAGTAGTGCAGCCAGAGTCTGCTACTCAGCCTAAGCCTACACCTCAGCTTGAACCAGCTTAATCAGATGCTCCTGGAGCTTCAGGGAGTCTTATGGATAGAGTTGCTCATTTGGAGATAGAGTTTATTATTATCGGGCAGCGACTTGACAGTTTCATTTTGGAGACCAGAGAGAGCCATCTAGTTTGAGTGATGGCATCATTGCTATATTGTCTACATTATCTAGACCCTTCTGGGAGTGTTCTCGACTCATCTGCTCTAGCTCCATCTGCTCTAGTACCAGTCATGGATTATGTTGATGATGATGATGATGAGGATACTGACTCTGATGGTTTTGACTTTCCAGACTGATGTCAGAGTCAGTGGCAGAGATGACAGTAGACTTACCTAGGAGTCGCATTCGAAATCGTTCCACTTCACCCATTCAGACTCCTGTTCTATCTACTCTACATCTGGGCCTAATGATCATACTGCCATTCCTATCCTTTCACCTGTCATTGATACCTCCATCATTGATACTCTCATTGTTGACTCACCATTACTGATACACCTTTTGTTTCTTCAACTGATACGCCTATCACTTCTTCAGTTGATACACCCATAGTTGATATACCATCCTTACATGCATCCTCTCTTATTCGGGAGCTAGGTTTCTATACACCTAGTTTCCATTATCTTTATTATGATCCTTCATTCGATCGTACACCACATTTGATAGTTGTAGAGACTGTCGCTCTAATCTGCTCTATTCCTACTGATACATAGCCTCCATCTCTTTTGCTTCAACTAGAGGTAGGACATATGTTCAATGCAGAGGACATGGTCATTGTACTACTTCTGACAGACTAGGACCCGTCTTCATTATCTCAGATTGATGTGGCCCCGAGCTTGTGCTTTCACTGATACTGGATCCATAGAGATCGGATCTTTAAAGGATGAGGATTAGGATACTTTTTAAGTTTAGTTAGTTTGCTTTTCTGCACTTTTGTATGTTTTGATGATCTTTTTGTACAAAATTCTTTCTTTATATGGAATTTTATATTTTACCAATGTTATGAATTCAAATGAATGCAATGCATTAATTACCTTCAGTACTTTATTATCTTCATTTATGAATGAATGGTTGAATGAATCTTTATGTTATACTTAAATGTGTTATCTTGAATGACTTACTTATTATTCTTTTCCTTCCTTTTTAATGATAATAAAAAGGGGGAGTAATAAGACTAAAGTATAAATGTGTTTAAGACTAAAGTATAAATGTGTTTGAAAATTCTTTTGTGGTTGAAAATTCTTCTGAGATTTGTTTGAGCTTGAATTGAAAATTCTTTACAAATTCATTGACTAAGGGGGGAGTAACACCTCTCTCGTATTAAATCAATTTTGAATTTAATTTCATGTCAAATCTTTTCTTTAAATATTTAAAAATATGTTTACAAATTTTTTTATGAATCATCTATTCAGGGGGAGTCTAGTCTATTGCTGAATTTGTCTCTCTTGAGCATGTTTTCTTTTAGAGTACCATGATACATGAATTTATCTATTATATATATTCCAAGCTTTGATACTCTTAGCCATTATATTACTCTTGTTCTGATACATCCTTTTTAATATCTCAACATCTATTGCAATTGGCTCTTCGCACCTTGAAAAGTTGTTTGAAAGCCTTTATGCATTTATACTTAAAGATTTTGTCATCATCAAAAAGGAAGAGATTGTTGACTCTGTTATTGATTTTGATGATAAGAAAAATGGTTAAGTATAAGTTGAGTACTAATAATTTCTTTGAAGTATATTTTATAGAAAAAGGTGCTCATCAATTTGACAAATATTGTTTGATAAAAACGTCAAATTTAGATGAAAGATCTATTGGAAATTATGTCCCAAAGCCAATTGCCTACGTTGTAGGCAATTGTGCTCAGTATTATAATTTGTATATGAATTAATAAAACATTATTTTGGCAGCTCATCACATTATTCATTTCCCTGTAATGAACTCTATTTATGTGATAAAGTCCTTAGGACTGCACTAACTTCGATAGAGAGAATATATCGAGTGGTCCATTAAAAGGTTCACAACCAAAGGATACAATACAGGATGACAATGTATCCAGTGTAGGTTGTTGTGGTTCATATCGTTTGGTTATCCTTTTGACCAAAGGAGTGTGGTGACACTAATGTGATCTGCAAGTGGGATGTGTGACATCTTATTGAACATGACTCCGTAGAGGTCCTTTTTGTCAAAGGATTGCTCGCGATTGGATATGGGTATATGTTCCTCCAACTTGAGGTCATCATGGTAGCTTGCAAGCAACTCTCTGTGCTTTGGTGTCGGACTACCCATATTTCTAATCCAGTGATGGACGGTTTATGGGTACAAGCAAGTACTTATGAAGCAGTGGTGGACCAAGATGGAATTGACCTATCCAAGTTGTTTGGATTGAATGTCTCGCAGTATCTCAATTTAGCAAATCCTCGATCGGGGTAGTCCTAGTAAGGAGTCACTGAACTTGCGAGGTTGAGACATGTTATGGCTTGACTCAGTTAGGGTTTGCAGTCTAATCCTAGGTCATCTTGATCATTGGAGGTCAAAGGAATGAATTATACGGTTACCATATGCCAGAAGCTCGATAGATTGCTCTCGCATCTTCAGCCTATCCGGATGCCAGGACCCATTGCTAGATGGTATCTTGTGCTGGTACCGGAAGTGTTCCATTGCCACCGTTTAGGTTCAAACCTATGAGGTTTCATGCCATAGAGGATTTCTTTCTGATCCAGGAACGATCAACGATTGGAAATCATTTCAGTATTAAGGTCAAATGGTCTGATTGAGCACACATTGGATTTTTTTTGATCAATCTAGTCTGATTTGGATTCACCAGGATTGTTTTGGATCAACCATGAACTGTTCCTGGTAGACCAGGACTGGACTCGATTTTTTTTTTATCGGGTTTGGTTGGACTGGGGTTTTTCATAATGAACTAGTTTTATAACTTGGATAAGTTCTCAAGGTGATTTCTCCTACTCGATATTTCCTCTCTCTCGGTCATTGGATATTTTCACGGTGTTCATCTTGCTTCTTCATTGTCTACTCTCGGTTGCCCTGTTTGTCGCTTGAATGGGATAAGATCAACACGAAATTTGAATGCAACTTAGGATTTCTGATTGAGATCGATTGCTTTGGATATATGATAAATACCAATAGCCAGCAGACTGGAAAGTGTCTCTCATGGTGTTTTTACCTGCACATCATCCCTATTTTCACAGTGATGTAGCCCCTTTCTTATGGTCTTCCAAGTCAGCGTTCCTTGCTTCTCCATCGATCAAAGCCAATTCAAAGCCATTTTGTTTTATCTGGACTCTTTATTGGTATCTTCAGGGGCTTCACGGAATTTTTGAGTATATTATTTTTTTTCTGGTTTTCACGATTGAGAGGTGCGATAGAGAGCGATCTGTGGGATAGAAAGAAAGAGGGCATGCGAGAGAGGAAGAATAAAAGGCCGTGAGGGAGTAGGGAAGAACGAAGCATAAGCGCTTTGAGAAGAAAAGAGCATATGCATTTTGAGAGGAGCAGAGGGCGTCCGTGAGATTCGTCCTTGATTTTTAGTTTTAAATGTGTGCTCTTTGTGGAGTTTTGGCGGTCTTGGAGAAGACCGTCTGTGAGGATTTTTGGCTTTCCCTGCTTCACCTATCTATAACTTTCTTTGATTCCTGGAGGACTAGCATCCATCCGGGAGTTGGATCAACGAGAGCCCATGCATGGATATTCTAGAGGGTGGACGTTTGGACACCTTTAGAGATTGGATCGATCTCTTCCAGATCTGATTTGTTGTTGAAGGAGTTCAACTGGCTATCTTGATTTGCTGTTAAAGGAAGCTCTACAAGATATGTATTTATTTTTTGTCATCATGCATGTTTAGATCTAGCAATTATCATATTGTTTATAATTATTGCACTTGCCTATACATGACTTGTATATGTTACATGCATCATGTTATGTTAGATACTGTGCATGAGTAGGTTTTTTTGTATGCATGTTTAAATTTTAATTATGCAATACCTACTCTCTAGTGTAGCATGCCTAGGATAGGCTTCCGCTGCCACTAGTTTCCCTTCAGTGGTATCAGAGCCACAGGTCCTGTGTAGCATATCATGATGATTGCATGTGTTGTTAGTTTGGATCTGTATCTAAATTAGGGATTACTTTTAGGAACTAAGTTGAGACCTTCACCATGGCCGTGTGTCCATAGAGATTAATCAGGATTTAAAATCTCTAAGTTTCTATGGCACGAGGTGGTTCATCTGTGTTGGCATTTTCAGAAGGATCCTTAAAGGAAACCTATGGTATTAAAAATGTTTTAATCCTAATACATGATTATACATTGGCATGTCTATAATTGTTAAGGCTTGCAATATTATAAATTGATATGATAGACTAGATATGATGCATGAAAGATGTAAAAGGGTTTTACATGAATTTAATTAAAAATATTTTAATTAAAAGTTGGCTTATAATCTAACAATTATGAATTGAAAGATTAATAAAATGACAATCCAGATAAGGTTTATGAAACCTAATGTCATTTGAATAAGCCATCTAGGTTAATGGGGTAGCTATCTAATTGGGTCCATTTATTGGGTTAGACCTAGGGTTAGTTGAATTGGACTTAAGAAAACTAATCAAATGTTGATTAAGGACCTTCTCTTTAGTATCTATCTAATAGTTAGATGGGTTAGTCCATTTTTCTTAAATGGATCTAATTAGTGGCTCTGTGGTAAGCCAAGTTCTTAGGATGGTCTAATTGAGTCTGGTAAATCGATTAGTGTCAGGTAGGTTTGGCATTATGATCATGGCTACATGAGGCTACATCTTTTCTGGCCAACTTGGTTGGTGTCTAGGAAAGATGGTTGATGGTGGATACTCATCCATGATCTCACCTACCAGGCAAATCCTGTCAACCATAACTGATTAGAAGAGCTTATTGATTTGAGTTAACCCATGTTACCCAAGTTGATCAGCTTGACTGATCTTTAGGTGCCCGTGGACCAATTTGTTGAATTGAATTCAACCTTCTGAGAATTGATTTGATCAGTGGAAGGTTGATCCATGTTCTTCTCTCTATTCTTTTGTCATAATTTAATTAAAATCCTATAAAATTATTGGGTCCTGAAAAGGACTATGTCAATGAGTTGATGGTGTCTTAGCCTTCCATTAAGTGGGTTAGTAATGAGTCCTTTAACTTGGTGTACATCGGTACTTCCATAGAACGAGTGTGCATTCGATTACTGCGATTACTCTCCCATAGATGATGGTTCAGTGCAACCTTCTTTACGGTGATCAGGTGGGCCGGCCAAAGTCGGGCTGGTCATTTGTTAGCTGGAAGCATCAGATTTGTCATATGATGGTGTGACTACCTAACAAAAGACCCGCAATAGGAGGCCCCAAGGTTGATTGGGGGTTCTGTGGGACAAAATTTATTACTGGAAGTTGCTTATGAAAGCATTTGGTTTAAAACCTACCTTTAGGCGTGTATGGGTGATCCGGCCATAGTCGAGCTCATACATGGTCTATTGGATTTCAGTACCCACTATGAGATGATGATTTCACGGATTGCGGTTAGTGGCACCTAATCTGAAAAATTAATGGGAGGGACCTTTAGACTAAAGTCTAAGTCTTTTGGTTTAATTGATTAATTCATATAATAATTTGGTTTCAATTTTCCTTTCAGATGCCTTCAAACCTTTCGCTCCGGTCACTTCTCGATAGCGAGAAGTTAAAAGGTCCTAATTTCGATAGCTGGTATCAAAAATTGAGGATAGTCCTGGAGCACGAGCGGATCCTTTATGTGATAACGGATCCAGCACCTAAAATCCCTCCTGCCAATGCTCGGAGTTCGGTCAGGGACACTTATTTGAAGTAGGTTTCTAATCGGACTACCGTCCGATACATAATGTTGGCGGTGATGAACGATGAGTTTAGTCACAAATTCAAGGAGGCTGAGCCAGAGAGATCCTTCAAAAGTTGAAGGAATCTTTTAGCATGCCAGACGATGTGGAGTCGTACAAAGTGTCTTGTGCCATTTACAATGCCAAAAAAATAGAATGGCGGTTCGGTCACTGATCATGTATTGTACATGATCAAGAAGATCGAATGATTGGGCAACTTTGGATGTCCCTTGCACGAGCAACTCGCCAAGGATGCGATCCTGAATTCTCTACCCTCCTCCTATCATGACTTTCTCGATCATTATAGAATGAATAAGCCTACAGTCAATTACCATGGTTTGACGGGGTTGATACAGACTTACGAGAAGGACCACCAATTGAATAAGGGGGTGGTGAATTTAGTGGGAGGTTTTAGAGGTCGTCGTCCCTTTAAGAAAGGGAAGAAGAAAGGTAAGGGAAAGAAGGTGCGAAGTGCTCTTGGCCCAAGTCATGCAAGAAAGTGAAAGCTGATCAAGCTGGTGCAGAGTTCTTCTATAGCAAGAAGCAAGGACACTGGAAGAGGAACTGTCCTTTTTATCAGGCATCCTTAGACCTGAAACAGGCCAAGGAAGGGAAACTAGAAGGATGCTGGACAAGGTATTTATATGATAAAACCTTGTAATCACTCTATTTGTAACACTACTAACTGGGTACTGGATACTGGTAGTCCTATTCATGTTTGCAATTCATAGCAGGGACTGCAGGTTAGCAAGAGATTCGAGAATAGGGAGCAGTTCCTGAGCATCGTAAATAGAAATTGTGTTCAAGTGTGGTGGTCGTAGATCTGAGTCTTGTTTTGAGTCTAGTATTGTCGAATTAGTCGACTGTCATTATTGTCCTTGTTTTATTATGAGCATTATCTCTGTAGGCCTATTGGCCAATTGTGGTTATGAACTTTCAATAAAAGAAGATTTTTACCAAGTTATTGTGAATAACTTTATCATAATGAAAGCTAAGTTAAATAATGGCATTATATTTTGTCATGGCCTGTTAATGTAATATACATGTCTAGCAAATGCCCAAGGATAGAAAATGTCAGTGACTTGTACCAATGGCACTATTGGCTAGGTCGTCATGTTAACCAGAATAGGATAAACAAGTTGCGAGGAGAAGGCCTCTTGAGGTCAGTGATTCTGACTCATTGCCTACTTGTAAATCCTGTTTGCTTGGTAAAATGACCAAGTCACCTTTTACTGAAAAAGATGAATGAGCTACAAAACTTCTGAGTCTCATACATACTGATGTATGCAGACCCTTGGTAGTTAGTGCCAGAGGTGGATACAAATATTTCATTACATTTACCTTTCCAGGTATGGTAATGTCTTCTTGATGAGGCATAAATATGAGTCATTTGAAATGTTCAAACGATATTGTAATGAAGTGGAGAAACAAACTGGAAAGATTATTAAAACTCTTCGATCTGATCAAGGCTGTAAATATACTATCCAGTGAGTTCATGACATATCTTGAGGAGGATGGGATTCTCTCTCAGTGGACTCCTCCAGCAGCACCATAGTTGAATGGTGTGTCCGAAAGGAGGAATTGAACCCTATTGGACATGGTTCGATCCATGATGGGCTTTGCAACTCTGCTGCTGTCCTTCTGGGATATGCACTTGAGACAGCTTGTTACTTGCTGAATGATGTTCCGAGTAAGTCTGTTGTTTCCACTCCATATGAGTTATGGATTGGACGTAAGCCCTCAATTTCACACCTTCGGGTCTGGGGTTGTTCAGCTTATGTAAAGCATTTAGACTCAGATAAACTTGGTCCTAAGTCTGATCGGTGCCTGTTTATTGGGTACCCTAAGGAAATAAAGGGTATTTCTTTTACTTGGAGGATGAACAGAAAGTGTTCGTTGCTCTTAGGGCTATCTTTTTGGAAAAGGAGTTCCTTGGAGAAGGAACTGTAGCCTCTAAGATTGAACTTGGTGAAGTTCAAACCAGTGGAAAAGAACTCTAAGCGACACTCTAAGGACATCATAGAACTGGCTGTGATTGGATCACACCCAGAACACATTAATTGGAGACTGGTAGAGTACCGTGTCAGCCGGACAGATACTACAGTTTCTTGGTCCGGGATGGTGATCACATTGAGCTCAATGAAAACGATGTTGGATCCAATCACCTATATGGATGTACTTCAGAGATCTGACTCTGAGGTGTGGCTTGGAGCCATTCGATCTAAGATGGAGTCCATGGAGATCAATAATGTATGGACATTGGTTGATCCACTTGAAGGGATAAAATCCATGGGTGCAAGTGGGTTTTCAAGAGAAAAAGGGGGGCAGATGGGAAGGTGGAGACCTATAAAGCCCATCTAGTTGCCAAGGGGTATCATCAACGATATGGTATTATTATGTGAGATGTTCTTTTTGTGGCAATGCTCAAATCCATTCGGATCATGCTTGCTTTGGCAGCATATTTTGACTATGAGATCTGGCAGATGGATGTCCGAATCGCTTTCCTGAATAGGGAGCTGGATGAGGAGGTGTATATGACATAGCATGAAGGGTTCATATCCACAGACGAGTCAAAAGTGTGCAAATTATAGAGGTCCATTTATGGACTCAAGCAAGCATCTGTAGTTGGAACATGTGATTTGATAGGTGTATCAAATCGTATGGTCATTAGGAATGGAGAGGAACCCTGCATCTATAAGTGGGTTAATGGTTCTATGATTGTATTCCTGGTACTGTGTGTTGATGACATTCTCTTAATCGGGAATGACATCATAGCATTGCAAGGAATAAAGGTCTGGTTGTCATCTTAGTTCTCCATGAAGGATTTGGGTGAAGCTTCTTACATACTGGGTATAAAGATCTATAGAGATAGATCTAAGAGGCTTCTGGGATTGTCCCAGTCTATGTATGTTAACACCGTGCTGAAATGGTTCAGCATGGAGAATTCCAAGAAAGGCTATCTCTCGATAGGTTCTGGAATTACTCTTTTAAAGAAGGATGTGTGACAACTCCTGAGAAAAGAGAGCACATGAGTAGAGTCCTTATGCTTCTGAAGTGGGCTTATCATGTATGCTATGACATGTACTAGACTAGACGTGGCATACTCACTAGGAGTGGTGAGCAGATACCAGTCTGACCCAGGTGAGCATTGCATTGGGTTGGTTAAGACCATCCTGAAGTATTTGAGAAATACTAAGGACCAATGGCTGATTTATAGAGAAACTGACTTGAATCTTGTGGGGGTATACTAACTCCAGTTTCTAGTCAGACAGGGATGATAGCAAGAGTGTGTTAGGATATGTGTTTACCATGAATGGAGGAGCGATCTGCTAGAAGAGTTCCAAGCAGGCAACAGTTGCAGACTCAGTATGCGAAGCTGAGTACATTGCAGCATTAGATGCAGCAAAAGAAGCCACGTGGTTGCAAAATTTCTTGGAGAGCTAGGGGGCACACCTTCCCTAGATTGTCCTGTTCTAGTGTATTGTGATAGCATAGGAGCCATTGCTCAAGCTAAGGAGCCAAATTCTCATCACCGCACTAAGCATATTATGCGGCGCTATCAACTCATGCGAGAGATCATGGAACAAGACGATATCAATCTTATGAAGATCAATGGAAAAGAGAATCTGGCCGAACCCGTTCACTAAAACCCTCAAAATCAAAGAGTTTGACTATTGTAAATGAGAAATGGGTATTAGATACTGTTCTGATTAGCTTTAGTACAAGTGGGAGTTGTTGGAAATTATGTCCCAAAGCCAATCATGTAGGTTGTAGGTGGTTATGCTCAATTTTATAATTGTATATGAATTAATAAAACTTTATTTCAGAAGATCATCACATTATTCATTTCCCTGTAATGAACTCTATTTATGTGATGAAGTCTTTAGGACTGAACTAACTTCGATATATAGAGAGGATATATCGAGTGATCTTTTAAAAGGATCACAACCAAAGGATACATTATACAGGACGACAATGTATCGAATGTAGGTTGTGTGGTTCATATCATATGGTTGTCCTTTTAACCAAAGGAGTGCGGTGACACTGATGTGATCTGTAAGTGGGGTGTGACATCTTATTGAACGTGGACTCTATGGAGCTCCTTTCTGCCTAAGGATTGCTCGTAATTGGATAAGGGTATATGTATCCCTCTGACTGAGGTTACCATGGTATGAGCTTGCACTCCATATACTTTGGTAGCGGGTGGATTTCCGTGTTTCAAGATTTATTTAGCCATTAAGTTCGGAAATAGTTGACCTCTCCAAGCACCGGACTACTATCGCCATTTATGCCTCTTTTGAGTCCCATTAAAGATTTTTGGGTCAGGCAAGTGGTATTGTGAAGCAGTGGCGACCAGAAGAAGAATTGACCTCTCCAAGTAGTTGGATGAATGTCTATCGTTAGTGTCTCAATAGCAAATCCTCGATACATAGGGTGTTACTAGGTGAGGTAAGTCAGCCTAGACTTGGGGGGTGAGACATGTGATGGATTGACGAACGTTAGGGTTGGAAAAGTCTAACCCTAGGTCATCTTTAGCATTAGAGATCAAAGGTCATGATGAATTATACGGTAACCATTGCTGAGATTTGATAGATTGTCTTGCATCTTTGGCCTATCGGATGCCAGGGCCCATTGCTAGATGGTATCTTGTACTGGTGCTGAAGTGTTCCATTGCTACAGTTTAGTTCAAACCTATGAGGGTCCCATGCAGTAGATGAATTCTTATGATCTAGAACGATCAACGATTGTAAATCGTTTCGGTATTAAGGTCAAACGTCTGATAAGCAACACATTGGGTTTTTTTTATCAATCCGGTCTGATTGTGATTAGACCAGGATGTTTGGGTCAACCAAGAACGTTCCTAATAGACTAGTGACTAGACCCAGTTTTCTTTTTGATTGGGTTAGGTCGGACCAGGGTTTTTCATGATGAATTGGTATTATAACTAGGATAAGTTCTCACGGTAATTTCTTCGGCTCGACATTTCCTCTCTCTCAGTCACTGGATGTTTTCATGGTGTTCACCTTGCTTCTTCGTTGTCTGCTCTCGGTTGCCCAGTTTGCTGCTTGAATGGGATAAGATCAACATGAAATTTGAATGCAACTTGGGATTTCTATTTGAGATCAACTGCTTTGGATATCTGATAAATACCAATAGCCAGCGAACTGGAAAGTTTCTCTCATGGTGTTTTTCTCTTGCACGTCATCCCTATTTTCATGGTGATGTAGCCCATTTCTTGTGGTCTTCCAAGTCAGCGGTTCCTTGTTTCTCCACCGATCAAAGCCAATTCAAAGCTATTTTGTTTTATCTGGACTCTCACTCGGTGTCTCCAGGGGCTTCACGGATTTCTGAGTATATTATTTTTTTCTGGTTTTCACGGCCGAGAGGTGTGATAGAGAGTGATCTGTGAGAGAGAAAGAAAGAGGGCGTGCGAGAGAGGAAGAATAAAAGGCCATGAGGGAGTAGAGAAGAACAGAGCATGTGCATTTTGAGAAGAAAACAACATATGCATTTTGAGAGGAGTAGAGGGCGTCCGTGAGATTCTTCCTTGATTTTTAGTTTTCAGTTTATGCTCTTGGTGGAGTTTAGGTGGTCTTGGAGAAGTCCGTCTATGAGGAATTTTTGGCTTTCCCTGCTCCACCTATCCATGACCTTTCTTTGATTCCTGGAGGACTAGCATCCATCCGGGAGTTGGATCAGCGAGAGCCCATGCATGGATATTCTAGAGGGTAGACATTTGGACACCTTGAGAGATTGGATCAATCTCTTCCAGATCTAATTTGCTGTTGAAGGAGTTCAACCGGCTACCTTGATTTGCTATTAAAGGAAGCTCTACAAGGTATGTTATTTTTTTTGTTATCATCGATGTTTAGATCTAGCAATTATCATATTGTTTATAATTTTGTACTTGCCTATACATGCCTTATATATGTTACATGCATCATGTTATGTTAGATCCTGTGCATGAGTAGGTTTTTTCGTATTCATGTTTATAATTTTAATTATGCAATACCTACTCCTTAGTGTCGCATGCCTAGGGTAGGCTTCCGCTGCACTGCTTTCCCTTCAAGATCTGCTTAAACAAGACTTCGACAGTTGAAGATTGCTTGAATGAATTGAAAGTTCAACACAGACTTGATTCAGCACACTTTCAAATTTTTTAAGAGAATCTCAGTGAAGTGTCGACTCAAAGTATCGACACATGATACTAAATGTCGACACATGACACCGAAGTGTCGACTCAAGCTAGTACGCAAAGAAAGTTTCAGAGATGGCATGGATGAAGTGTCAACACATGGACTTGAAGTGTCAACTCAAAGTGTTGACACATAGATTAGCTCATCATCTGAGATTTTTTGGTTACAGAACTTGTTGAAGTTAAAGATCTGGTGAAGTGTCGATACATGGATGCCAAGTGTCGACTCACATTGTCGACTCACCTGAAGAAGTGTCGACACATCTGAGAATTCTAGAAAGCTACATTAAAGATATTTGAACTAGGTGTTGACTCAAGGAGTGCAAGTGTCTACTTGAAGTGTCGACTCACAGCCTGAAGTATCGACACATGGATTTTGGAAACAATAATGGCTAGTTTTTCAAATGCAGAACTCATCCCTCTTGGCTCCAATGACTAGTTTTTCATGTCTAACAGCTAGAAACTGAATTTGAGGCCTTAGAAGGTATTTATATGATTAAATCAAATCAAAATACAAGTTGTTGAAAAAGGAATAACCAAGAGAGATGAAAACAAGAGCATTCACTCCTATTCATTGAGTTCAACCACCTTCAAGCAAAAAAAAGTCTCCAAGCATTCAAGATCCTTCAAGAGCATTCAAGATCAATCATTCCTGAGCATTAAAGAGGCTTCATCAAGTTGGGGCATCACAACAACGAGCTTCAAATGGATACCCACTTTTTATTAGAAAGCTTTCATTTTTTCTTTACTTCAAACTATATTTGTTGTAAGGGTTCTTGGTTAGCCTATTGGAAAATCAAGGGAGATTATTGGTGAGCCTTAAAACCATTTACATTCTTGGTTAGCCCGCAAAACTAAGGGATGTTGGTGGTGAGCCTTAAAACCATTTAGGTTCTTGGTTAGCCAGTAAAATCAAGTGAGGTTTTGACTTGTGAGCCTTGTGAAAACAAGTTGGATTTTAATTAGTGAGCCCAGAAAACTTATCGGCTAAAATCGGTTGAGATTATAGTGAATTTCCAAGGAAATCTTGGAGGGTGGTTGTAGGTGCATTGGATAGCACCGAACCACTATACTTTTCTATGTTTGTGATTGCTTGTCTCTTCTACTTGCTCTTACTTTTATTGCTTTATATTTCCACTACACACTTACTTAAGAGCACTTCATTTGCGTTCATAGTACTTAGTTTAATTGTTGGATTGGATCACACACTCTTGCATTCCATTAATAATTTTTAGAGACCAAATTCACCCCCCCTCTTGGGTTGCTTACTAGGCAACACTCGGATTTCTATTTGTTCTAAGTTCGCTCTGGTTGAGCCGACTCGGATGATTTTAGGACTGAGCGAGCTAACTCGGATGTCGGGAAAATGCTTTTTTAATAGAGCTTAGTAATCTTTTTCTTACTTTTTACTCTTCCTATTCTACTCAAAACTCTACACTCTACTCGGAACCTTGACCAATCCACCAAAAACCTTTCCCCGAAGCCTTGATTTCCTATTTCTTGGAATTTTGCTGTAATGGCTCCCAAGATGGCTGTGGGAAAGAGGTCTAAATGGACAGCACCCTCTGTGAAAACAGAAAGGAGGACAAAGCATTGGCAAGAAGAGCCGACTCGAGTAGTAGAAGAAGAAGAACAAGAAAATGAACCAATGGCTGCGGCTCCATCCCCGAGACAGTTAGTCTCTATGTCAAATAGACCTGTAACTAGCGGCAGGAGAATACTATTTCATTTTCTGGAAGAGGTGGGGTTGAATATTGGAAGTCTGATTGAAGCTCAAGGATGGGTTAATTTCTGTTCTTTGAATATTTCTACCTATCCTTCACTAGTAAGATCCTTCTATGAAAATCTAAGATTAGAACCCATTCACATTGAATCCATTATGAAAGGAAAGAGGATTGTGGTAATTGAGGAAGGATTAACAGTTTACTTGAAATGCCTATAAATGGAATCAAGCATTTAATTTTTAAAGATAGAGAAAAGGCTCTACAGTCAATTCTTGGTAGAGATGAAGTAGATGGAATAGGTACTGTGTTAGCCAACACCCTGTCACTGGAAATGAGATTTTTGCACGATTTCATAAGTAGGGTCTTTCTCCCGAGAATTGGGAGATTTGATTGTGTCAATAAGAGGGATCTAAGTTTCATGGAGCTTGTCATTCAAGGAGAATCAATCAACTTACTATTCATTATGATCATGCAAATGAAGGAGGCAGTTAGGAAAGTTAAAGCTTGCCTTCCCTATGGAATGGTCCTAACACTACTATTTCAAGCCTCTAGAGTGAATTTGGAAGGAGAAGATGGAAAGACCTTACACCACACGAATACATATACCTCCAAGTCATTATTAAGAATGGGCTATGTTTGTAATGAATGAGTTTGGAGGAAAAAGGGAACAGATGAAAGAGTAGTTGCAGGTATCAATAGGAGCAGTTCAGGAGATAGCAGTGAAGAAATTCCAAGGGAAATTTCAGCAGCAACAGCACCTGAGGAAAATCTTCCCAGCTCAGAGCAGATTTTCAACATTCCTATTGGTGAGTTTGGGACATCCACTGAACATTTTTCTGTACCGAGACTAAATTTGTATCTACTAGGTCTAAGCCTACTTCACTTGAAGCAATGGAGACTAAGCACATCGAAACCTCTTTACCTGCTTTTCAATTAGCACCTATGGCTCGTAGACCACCTGCATCTACTATTGATACATCAATTTTGTAGGACTTTATTTCATAGTAGTTGGGTACTCTAGCTGACTCACTTACTTGCACTATGACTAACATGTTAGGCGGGCTTCACTAGTCAGTAGAGACAAGGCTAGATCAGTTTGGAGGGCAAATAAATGATCTGTGCAGTAGAGTGGACAGTCTTGAAACCTCCAAAAGTGTATCACAGCCAGACCTACAACCCATACTTCAATTGATATCATCTAGTTCTAAGTCCATTAAAAGCTCTGTCAATAATACACTTGAAGCATTCAGAACTGAATTAAGCAATCTCAGATTTAATGGGGTTCAGTGGAAGAAGGAAGAAGATTGGAAGAAGATTACACTAAAGGGATTGGAATCTTGAGAGCTAAATTTGGAAGGTTAAGGGGATCTGCATAAGCATATGCAAATGAACAAGCCTTTGAACTAGTCGAATTACACAAAGGCATAAAGAAATGGATGAAGAAGTTGACTTTGTACAATTCAAGCTAGACCAGCTATCAAACAGAGTGATTGCAGCATTTGCAGTTCCGCTGTCTACACCTAGGCCTCAGCCTTCTCCCATTGCTGGTCAGTCTGCACACCCCAGACAGCCAGCTCCACACCTTAGGCCTCAGGGATCTCATTCTGCTCCTATACCTTCTGATATATTGGATCCAGACCCTATAGCTTCTATGCCTCCTGGCATTTAAATTCCTAGTCATTCCACTAGCACTAGAGTTGATCTAGATAGTGATTTAATGTATTTTCTTTCACATTCTGTACCTTGTATTAAAAATTTCCAAATGAAATGAAAGCTCTTTTGGTGTCATGAATTATTTTGTACTTATGCAATGTCTTCAATAGAATTGTGATGAATTTTAATTAGAATATCCAAATGAAATTAAGAAAGTGAAATTATCTCAAACAAATACTAAAATCTTTCTCATTCTATTTTTAAATTTGAGCTTTATTGTAATACCTTTTTGATTGTTTGACAAAAAGGAGGAGAATTTTGTGCTGTCATGAAAAATGGAATGAAAATGTTTCATGCATTGGAGATTAAATGCATGAAAAGAATGAAAAAGGGGAAGAGTATTAATGTATGTGTTCAAATGAGCTTTAGTGTTTTAGTGTTTAAAAACCTATAGAAAGGGGGAGAGTTTTTATTGAAAACAAATGGCTTTAGCTATAAACCCACATTTTGCTCTAATTGCTCTAAATTTTAATTCAAGAATTAGCTCCAATTCTTTCAATTTTAAGCTTCGGTACTCCATGTTTGAACTATTTATGATATTTTAAAGTATTCAAATGTTAATACTCTGATACACACTAAAGCACTAACAATGACACTGTATTGTTTCATTGCAAGAGCTCTAAAACTCACTTGCGTGCATAATTAGCTCTGATACATGTGCATACTTGCTTTCAACTACTTTTATACATATAATTGTAAAGAATTTTTCATGGCCAGTGTTTCGTCATCATCAAAAAGGGAGAGATTGTTGACCCCATAAATGATTTTGATGATAACCAAACATTGGTGCATGCATTCATTTTATTAACAACTCTTCAAGTGGTTTACAAGTTTTTGTAGGATGATCTCATTGCATAAACTTCAACTTCGACATTTGTATTTCTTGTTTCGAGTTGTGTTGTAATTAAAAATTGTAAAGAAGAACCCATATAAAAGAAGTTAAGAAAAATCATAAAGTTAGGTTTCTTCTAAAAGTGTTTCAAGCTTTTAATTTCTTAGAAGTGTTTGAGCTTGAAGACATCTTGAAGCTTGAAGGTTTGCTGGATGAATTCTGGAGACAAACTGAAAAATTCACTGAAACATTTATCCGAGCCGACTCGAGGAAGAGGAGAGCAGACTCTGGCACAGGGCATGCAAGAGATTTCTGGCACACAGATTTTCGAGATGACACTAAGGGACCCGAACCAACCCGCCTAGAGTGCTAATTCTTGAATCAGACAAGCGAGCTGACCCAAAGGAAGTCTGAGCCGACTCTATCACATGGTCAGATATCCGAGCCGACTCTTTAGAAGATTGAGCCGACTCCTCCAAAGTCTAGAAAATTGCTTCTGAGAACAACAGCCATCCAAGTCGACTAGAGTGGAAGTTAGCCGACTCGACCAGACTAACATTTTGAAGGGCCGAGGATTCGAGTCGACTGGAATCAAGGTGAGCCAACTATTACAGAGTGAAGAATCAAGACACTATGTAAGCGAGCCGACTAAATTGAAGAGACTAGACTCAACCAAAACTCCTTTAAGGATTCGAGCCGACTCAAGTGATCCGAGTCGACTCGAAAGTCAATTTTAGACTTGCAACGGCTAGTTCTAGAACTCTAAATTTGAATCCAAAAAGTACTCCAATGGTTAAATGTCACATTCCAACGGTCTACAATGACTTTAACTACCTTGGAATGATGGAAAGCCATATATTTGAGGGATTGGAACTTCTTTGAAGTAAATGTTAGAGTGTTTTTTGAAGAAGTTAATGCTTTATTGAATATCCCACCAACCAGCAAGGAAGAGAGCACTAAGAGCATTCAAGATAGCCTTCAAGTCTTCACCAACTCTCGTCTGAAGCTTGAAGCACTGAGCAAAGAAGCCAAAGAATCCATTAAAGTGCATTGAAGTGCATTCAAGTGGGCTTCTCTCGAGCTGCATCGGCAACCATTCGACAAAAAATCTGTTTGTCATTCTGTTATATTTTCTTTTCAATTCATTTTTGAATTGTTGGGTTATTGGTGAGCCCAGTTGAAAAACAAAATAAGTTCTTGGTGAGTCTTTGTTAAAATCCAAGTATTGGGTTCTTAGTGATCCTAGTAAAACCAAGTTGGGTTTCATTAGTGATCCCGGTAAAACTAATGTATAGAGGTTTGGATTATGAGCATATTAAAACAATCCGACTGTATTCTAGTGGGTGATATAGTGGAAATCCCAAGTGGTAATCTTGGGTAGTAGATGTAGGAGATGGGTTGCTCCGAATCACTATAATTTCTATGTGTTTGTGTTGTGCTTCTCTGATCTTATTTAGCTTCTACAATTAATTATTTTATCACAGCACCTAACTCTCTAAAAGGAATTTCAAAGAGAGCTATATTTGCTTAAATTTTTTAAATTTTCAATTCACTCCCTCTTAGAAATGCCACCTAGGCAACAACAAGTACATAACTTAATATTGAAGAGATTTAATGTAGAGGAAAGTAAGAAGGGTTACTTGCCCATGAGTCAAGGCATACATCTATCTAAAAGGATGTCACCTAAAACTCTAGAAGAAAGAGATAGGGTGAATAAAATCCCTTATGCTTCAGAAGTGGGATCAATTATGTATGCAATGCTATGTACTATGCCTGATGTTGCGATGCTTTAGTTATAGTAAGTAGGTTCAAGGCTAATCCATGGGAGGATCATTTGAAAGCTATGAAAAGTATTCTTAAGTACCTGAGAAGGACTAAGGATGTTTTCTAATATATGGAGGATCGGATCTAAAACTATAAGGCTATATAGATTCTAGTTTCCAATATGATCCATATGATAGTATATCCATATTAGGGTATGTCTTTACTCTAAATAAAGGAGCAGTGAGTTGAAAGAGTACCAAGCAGCCAACTATAGCTGACTCAGTCACTGAGATAGAGTGCATAGCTATGAGTGAAGCCATAAAGGAAGCTATGTGAATGAAGAAATTCATCATCGAATTGGGCTGGTTCCTACTATACAACAACCAGTGCCATTCTATTATGATAACACTGGAGTTGTTGCACAAGCAAAGGAACTAAGGTCTCTTCATAAGTCCAAGCGCATCTTGAGATGCTTCTACCTCATTTGAGAAATCATTGAAAGAAATGATGTGGTGGTAGAACAAGTTGATACAAAGAATAACATAGCAGTCGCATTCACTAAGGCACTTCCTCTACAGTAGTTAGATTGCTATTTAGATTGTATAGGTAATATACAAGGGTGATTGGCTTTAGTCCAAGTAGGAGATTAAAAGAATTATGCCTTAAAGATAATCATAATTATTATATCAGTGGCATTTTTGCATTCACTCAACTCAAGATTGATATTAATAAAGGCAATTTTTGATTCATCATATGCTATATCTTATATTTTAGTTATAAGGTTATGATGAACCCCATAGATTAGGGTAATGGTTTTAAGGTTACAGGGATAACAATGAGACTTAAAACTTATAAACCATAATCTAGAATATTTATAGTCATAGGATCATTGATTCGAGGATCGATGAATTGGGATAGACTAGCACATCCTATGTATGCTCGATAGAGAGGGTGATTAGTATCATGACTGCTTGTGTAATGACACTAATACAAGGATGTGGGTGCTCATTAGGTTATGCATTCACTGAACTGATCCACCTCGAGAACATCTTATGGAGGTCTTACTACTTGTCAAAAGATGGTTCTCATAGTGAGAATTATGCAAGTGATCCTTAGACACGAGATCACCATGGTTCCTTATTAACATACAGCCATATTTTAGTTCATACTCATTCATGACAAAGTGTCATGTACAGGGTGCTCTCAGATGTCGGGGATTATGCATGAAGGATGTGAGTGGATCAACAAGGAATTAATCACTCCTATAAGAGGACTTATCCCATGTAATCTCTTCGATTGTTGACTTAGGAAGTCTTTGATCAAAGAAGGATGAGATTAGAAAAGATTTCTAATCTTTCATTGATCATTTTTTTATTATCGAATTGAGATTTGAAAGGATTAAGTGATGGGTTTGATAATTCTCCATACCCATCACTTATTCGGGATAAAGGAAGATCGAAGGATTGAATTGCATGGTAACTTTCCACTAAAGGGTATTTTGAAAATTTTAATTAAATTTCTCATCTTCCGAATAGGCATGACATGTTGTTAGATGTCAATCATGTCTTGTAGATTTTCATGAATCAAATTGGATTGATTCATGTGTCAATTTAGAAATTGGTTAGAATTGGCTAACTTGGTTTAGCTCGATTGACATAATTAGGTCAATTGGTTTCGATTGGATCAAAATATCTTGGACCTGGACCTACTGCTAGCTAGATGTGAAGTCCAAAGGTCACACAGACTAGGGAATTAGTCAAGAAAGTCAATTGTATTTTTATTAGGGTCATAGGATCCAAATTGGCTAGCTAATTAACATACTAGCATATGTTGGCTAGCTTAACTCCTAACCTAATTAGATTGGGTTTAAATGCTTCCTATTTGGGCTAACCAATTTGAGTTGGACTTAAATTGGGTTGAGCCTTAAGTGGGGTAGCCAAATTAGGATTTGTCCTAATTTATCAAGCCTTATCCATTATTTAAACCAAGAGTCCGAAAGGCATGGGACTCTTGGCACCATTTTGGCATGCGCACAAATAAAGGGATGCAAAGGACCAAGAGTCCTTCTACAAATTAATCACCTTTTAGGTGATAAGGCCTAGCCCATATCCTATCCAATAGCCATCCATTGGCTAGAATTGACTTGTCAAATCATGTAAGAAAGGGCATAATTTGGTGAAGGGATGCAGCACTTAATATATAGATATGGTGCATGGATAAGGAGTCCTTCTACCTATTAATCACTTTTTCTAGATAAACCTCTTCATTTGATATGCCTATTCAGGTGTGGGACCTTGTCTTAAATTTGAAATTAAGAGATTAATTATCATATTTTACTATAGAGTTGCAATATGCAACTCTTGGCACATAATTAGTAAAATGGTGTTTCACTTTACACCTTTCTACCAAGGGACTCTTTTTGATAAAGGATCTTATCTGATATGTTAAATATCAAATAAGGGGCTAATAAAAGGTGTATCAGGTGCCTACACTCTTCCTATTTAAAGGCTTCAGTGATTAAAGCCAAGGCATCTAAAAGTTGTCCTGATAATTATCTTCCTTCTCTTGTAGGACAGGTCTATTATTTTAAGACAAGTCTACCATTTTAATACAAGGCTTAGGAAGAAAATTTGAAAGGATAACATGATAGTAAGAGAGGATTTAGAGAGATCTCTGAGTTCCTTATAAGAAGGTAGTGGTTCTAGCAAAGGAAGAAAGGTTGCTGAAGGATGAAAGGCTGCCTAGAGGAGTCCTAGTCAAATAAGCAAGCTCGATAGGAGTGCTTTCTTGGTCCGATTCCTATGTGGATCATCTTTGAAGGGTACACACTTGTGCACCTTATGGAAATTAAGGAGTATAGCATACCAGGTATTCCTCTATGATCCTAAATTATAATTTATTAGTTGTCATGGTCAAGTGATTCTTGGATCTAGGGTATTGGTTGATTAGGATTTCAATAATAAAAATTTTGAAACTAAGTCTTCCACTACGTCATCCCGAAACCCTACAGTATGAAGTACACAATGTAGGTAAAGAGGATGTCCAATGCAAGCAAAACATTTTTAAAGCTTAATTAGTTTCTCTATTTTAATTACGTGTTATGAGGTGTTCTTATTTTCTTTTACATTAGGCTATTTTTAGGTAAGTTTTAATTTAGTAAATTAAGTGTGAGAAAAATTTAAATTAAATTAGGATTCTAATGCAATTAAGTAGCTTTTTAAAAAAATTAACTAGAAAGTAGTAATTCAAATTTGAAAAGCAATAAAATGTGGTAAATTTGTTATGATGACAATAAATCAAAAAGCAACATTTTAATTTCTTTTGTAGATGTTTGAATTTTTTGATTTTTAAACCATAACTGTGCCTAGGGTGCCTAGCAATGGTGCCAAAATTTGATTGCTGGTCAAAAATAATTCACCAACTCAACTCTATAGCTAGAATGAGTTAGAATCGTATCCTTAGGGACCTTAGGGCTAAGTTATGATTTTTAAAGAAAAAGAGAGAAATTATTCTTGCATAAAAATAAAGTGAATAAGAAATAAACTATGCTTAAGATTGAAGCAAGTAAAAGCAATTATTTTGAAAGTTATAAATTGATCTTGCACTAACAAAACTGTATTTCTTTTATAATTAAAATGTAATAAATTATAGAGAATTACCTATCTTCCCTCATCATGCTCCATATCCATTGGTCATGAGACATCTCCAAAAGGCACTAGGTATTCAACTCTTCTTTTCTCGGCATACCCCATATCCATAAGAGATCACAGTATGTATCCAAAAAGCAAGCATTATCCTTAAACTTAATTTAACATTAAAGCATAATAAATAGCAAATAAAAGATAATAAATAATAAACTATTAATTAAAAGCATAATCATTTATTGCATAAAAAGAAATACACAAGACTAAAGAACAAAATATGTGCTCTACCTTGCACAAAATCTTTTCTTCCCTCCTGAACTTCTGCACTTAACTACTCTTAAGTTGATCCCTTCCTATCCCCCTATGCAAAGGCTCTAGAAGGATTCCAGGGAGTGATTGGTATGGACACCAGGGCCAGAAAATATCGACAAGTTGAACCTATCTCTATGGATCACCTGTGAATAAAGCCCTGAACCCAAACCCTTTTTACTTATAAATATTTTATATTTAATTTTTGTTATTTTAGCTTAGCTGGGTTTAGTTCTAAACCTAAAAATTGAGTCCCTGTCAAAACCCCTGGACCCAAAATTGAGTCTGTAAAAAAACCCCAATTTCAATTGGGTTATAAATGGTCCAGTGTCAATTAGCCCTTTATACAAATTATGGTTTGTATAAAAACCCCATTTATTAGTTGTGTCAAAACCTATTTTGGGCCAAACCTATTTACCAAGTTTGATTAATTGGTTATGCCTCTTGATCAATTTGATCAAGTTGGGCTTTAATTAACTAGTTGGTTAAGTCTTGTAATTATTAGTTGAGTCCTGTAATATAAGGGGGACCCAAGTCTAGACCCACGTGACTCCATGTGCTAGCTCAAGATAAGCCATGTGACTCCATGTGCTAGCCCAAGTCACTTGTCATATGCAACCACTTCTTGGCACCACCTTTTTCAAAAATCTAGATAACATCACATGACTTTTGGAGATCACTCGCCACATAACCCAGGACATTGTCACATAGAATGTCACTTATGTTTGGACATCCCATATGCCATGGCATTTATCTTTGGTCGGCCACATGCATTAAATAATTAAATGGTGCCACTTTTCTTTAAGAAGAGTATAGCAGAAGGAGTCTCCAAATTGGCACCCTCCCACACAAATAAATCACACACCAAATTCCAAGTAGTCAGCCAACTTCTCTTCTTCTCTTTAATGCCAACTTCCAAGAGTTTCCAGCCTAGTTGATTGCCCAAAGTAAAGGAAATTCAATGTCTTTCTACCTCCAGTGTTTTGATCAAACAGGTTCCAAGTTGCTCAAGATTAGAGAACTCAAGAATTCCATAAGAATTATTGAGTTTTCTTCTATCCAAACTGAAGAGTCCACCATCCTGCAAGAGCTCTCATCATCCAGACTCCAGAGTCCAACAATCAAGGCAACCATGAAGCAATCTTGGCCTTTCATCATGACACTTCTCCAATCCTCAACTTGTTACCCACATGGATGGAGAATTCCATGATGTCGCCCACCTTGGAGAGAGTCCCAGATTAGCCCAAGAGCAGGAGTCCAAGATGCCTAGAGCAAGGACTCCAGAAGTTATTGCCTAAGGGAAACAAACACTAGTCTTTGTAACCCTTACATCTCTGGTTATTGGTCTATAAATACTCCATCAAGCCCCCTATATAATTAATGATTATTAATGAAATACAATGACATTCTATCCAATTTTTTCTTTGTTATGTGCATCGTGTGTTGTGAGGCCCTTTCCTTTATTCCTCGGAACATCGCGGGATGTGAGGCCCTTTCCTTTATTCCTCGAAACATCGTGGGATGTGAGGCCCTACTTATCTAAACATCGAAACAACCCTAGCTGACCACTTCCTTTCCTCTTCTCTTTTACTTTCCATCCTTTTCCTTCTTTGCTTCATTCTAATTGATTGATCTTCTTTTGTTGAGTGATTGCAAGTAATCAGGAACTAAAGTCAGGTGTTCTTGCCTTGAAATCGATATTATGGAAGATTGGAGCACGAAGATTGAAATCTTGAAGCCTGGCCACGAGATTTTGAGAGTTCCAATATATCTTGAAGCCCTCTTTACTCTTTAGTTTCTAAACTTTTGAAAGTAGACAATAGTTTATAGTGGTTTCTTAGACACCAAATCATGATTTTTTTAGTTACTTTGTTAGATCTACTTGTGTGGGTATAAATAAATTGATTAGTTCTCTAATTGCATACTTTGAGTCTTTAAAAATCCAAAATTATAAAAAAATTAATTGCTACCTTTCCACTATTAATTAGGTTAATAATTAGTAGATTAGGTTTTCGTAATCGTCCCACATCATTTTGGTTCAAAGCGAAGGTTAAACTAGGGTTTAATTGCTAGTTCTAAAATTTCTGCATACCGACAACTAGGCTAAAATTAAAACTAGATAAAACCTATCTAAAAAAGTTTAAAATAATTTAAAATTTTTTGGTTAATCCTTTATTAACCCTCTATTAATCTAAAAAATATCAGATAAAAAATAATTATTTGATATTTTTTGGTGGAAGGAAATCACGCCTCCTGATTGGGTATATGCAAGTATACTATCAACCTATGGGAGTAATGAGCTATGGCCGAATGTGATATCCCGAGATTGGATTAGAAAAAAAAATTAATTTTGAGATAAAAAAAAGTTAATTTCTATTTTTTTGCTATTTTTAATTATTTGATTGCTTCATTGCATATTAGGGTTTCATCTTGTGTATGCATCGTCAAGTAACCGAATCTTAAGGGCACTAAAGTATCTCAAATCAGGGCAGGAGCTCATCACTTATCCTGGCCCACAACAACCTTCTTTGCATTTGAGCCCAACCTAATTAAAATCAATTAGACTTAATTTGCTCTAATGAGCTAGGAACACCAACAGGTCGGGTTCCAAGTATTGTGTGAAGGCTAGTGCACCCAATCCTTTGATTATCACTTGAATCTGGTATCTAAGGCTACAAGTCCAGAGCCAAACACCCTAAGCAGTTTCATGGTTTTTAATTAGGACCCTGCGAGAGCAGGGGGAGCCTCCCACGACCCCACCTCTTACTTGGCCAATGGACAGGATAATTACTGAATTGGCTATAATTTGAGCTGACCCATTCTACTTGAGCTCTAGGTCTAGGAAACCCTAGTTCGAGTCAAGTTCTGTGTGATTGCATTGCATGGCAACTAGGTCAGGCACACACTATCAGCCAACTTAAAACCAACCCAATCCTCCCATGGATCCTAATATGGAAAAGTTTATGAGAACAATAACTGATCAATTTAGATAGCTTACTACAAGGTTTGACCAAATGGAAGAGAGACTAGGAAACCTTGAAGAATTCGATGAAACAAGATCAGATCTTGAAACACCTAGACCCACTCCCCTAGGTCAAAGCTCTGAGACACCTAGACCCATTCCCCCAATTCTACGAGCCCAACACACTCCCCCAAATCCAAGAGGTCAATATAAAAATCTAATTCCCCAGGTCCAAGAGCCCAACATAGGGAAATTACCCCTGAGCCAATTCCTAGGCGCCACACTACTGATGTGAATGACCAGAAAGAAAGGATTCTTAAGAGCATTCGATTAGATGCACCCACATTTGAGGGTAGTTTAGATCCTAAGGTCTATACAGATTGGGAGAGTGATATGGAGTAGTACTTTGAATGGTACAAGATATCGGAGGAGAGAAAATTTAAATTTGCTAAGCTCAGGCTAGTCTGATAGGCTAGATTGTACTGGGAAAATGTGGAGTGACTGAACCGATAGAGAGGTGATCTATATATAGACACATGGCGAGCAATGAAGGTAAAGCTTAGGGAGAAATACCTACTGTTGCTATGTCAACTCCTGGACCGGGAACTGGGATGGCTGGACAGGCTAGAGCACCCTCTCTCGGGCAACCTGCAATAATGTCTCCAAGGGCGCCGGTGGTGTTCCAGCGGGGGACCCTTCGATGCTTAAGTTAGCAAGAGATTGAAGGCAACCGAATGGAGGAATCAAGGGATGACAGTCTCTAGAAAGGGAAGAGTTGTTCTACCTTCTAATGGGATCTCCCAGGTACCTTATATAGGCACGGAACAGTCCAAAATCCATTAGGGGAGAGGCTGAGAAAGATCGATCTGCCCCTAGAAGAATCTGGAGAGTGGCCACGTGGCGCACAGATATGCGGCATCGTGGAAGTAGTGGAGCAGGGCCGTTGGGATAGCAGGATCCCGCAATAATCGAAAGGTGCTTCTGAAATACCCTGGATGCTAAGGCTCTCCTGTCGGATGTCGACCGTGACACAGTCGGCCGGTCGACCAAAGGCCAAGCCTCCAAAGGAGAGCGATGCACCGGACCCCAATAGGAGAGGGTCGTTCTGACCTCAGCTCCGAAGGGTTGGACCTCTGACGGAGAATGGTGGGCCGGACCCCAGCAGGAGTGGGTCATTCGAAACTCAGCTCCGGTGGGTCGGACCTCTGACGGAGAATGGTGGGCTAGACCCCAGCAGGAGAGGGTCGTTCGGACCTCAGCTCCAATTGGTCAGACCTCCTTAGTTGGAGCCTTGAGAAGGGCGGCCGAGTCAGACCACAGGACTCTGGGCTTATTCTAGCAAAGGGTGAGCCGTCATGGTACAACAGTTGTCCCCTTGCCCTTGTGCTTCGAGCGAGTCCATAGGCTCGAAGGGCGAGGGCATTAAATGGCAATAAATGCGCTAGCCTTTCAAATGATGGCAAATTCGATTTGGCGTGCTGCGTCCCGCCGCCTCCAGCTCCGATTTTAGCACTGGGACAGGTGTTAGTGCCTAGTTACGAGGATTGGGAGAGTAGTTATGGCTTGTACAACGCGTGGTAGCTTCCCGTTTTGATTCTCGAAGCGACGTGGGACACGTGGTGCCATCTGGTGGTTAGTGCACCTGCCGGAGTGGCCCATCCGTCGTTGCCTCATCTGTCATGCGGAGCACGGTCGGATATGATCTAGCGCATCCCCTCAGATTCCTGTCCAACTCAGGAACCGAAGCGGCGACCGTCGGAGCTTGGCACATGGGGGATGCATTGGGATGCATCTCCCGGATGCCTATAAAAAGAGGGGGGCATCACCCAGAAGGAACCTGCTACTGCATTTGTGCTGGAAGAGAAAATCACCTCCTCCCCCCCCGTGCTGCCTTTAGGCTCCTTTAGAGATCCAAAGAATCTGGTTAGTCCCATCTTCATCTTCCCCCACCTCCTTCCTTCTCTGCAACCCATTTTAGGATGGCTGTAGCTTGCGGTCATAGGGAACCTGGTCCCTTTGACATCCCATCGGCCATGACCCGAGAGAGGGTTGAAAGCCTTAGGACCATATACAACATTCCCTCTACTTTGCATCTGACCATCCCCAGTCGCGAGGGTAGGGTAAACAGACCTCTGAACTTAGGAGCCCTCCCCATGTACGAAGTCCACCTGAAGGCCGGTCTTCATTTCCCGATTCATAAATTTTTCGTCTAGGTCTTCAATACCTATACGATCGCGCCTTCCCAGTTGACGCCGAACAACATTAGGATCCTATGAGGATTCATAGTTTTGTGTCGGGGACCGACAAAGAGCCTAGGGTGTCCTTATTCTCGAACTTCTTCCTACTGAAACAGGACTTCTGAAGTCAGGAATGGTGGATGTTCAGTCCCCGTACTAACTGGAAGATCCTAGGAGGCTTCCATCCGCTATTCACGGATGGAAGTCAAGGTATTTCTTTGTAGATAGCCTGGAGCCGTGGGGCTTTGAGGCAGCCTGGAGGGAGCCGAGGCAGAATGCCCTGAATGGAAGGAAAGTTTCGAGGGCCGACGAGGCTGACTTCCATAAGTTGGATGGTGAGGATCCAAAATTGTCACTTTTCTGCTTTTTTGAGAGAGCCTTCACCAGGTCGGACTCAGCCGACAGCCGATGTTAGATAGGACGAGAGTCATGTAGAGAGAGATCAGCTTCTCTTTTTTATTTTATTTTTCATTGGCTTGGCGACTACAACTAACTTTGACTTTCATTGTTGATAGGCGGAAAGATGAAGCTGGATCAGGCGGTCCTCTCAGTGCGATCCGCTCAACGGAGAGCCGTCCGCATCATGGAGCATACATCGCAGCAGTTGAAGAAGCAGGCGGTTGAACCGGCACCCGAAAGGCCGAAGAAGCGATGGACCCGCCATGGTGGTGTTGATCGATTCAGGGGATGACATGCCCCTGATCGAATGCCAAAGGCTGATTACTTCGAGCGATCATCTTCGGTCGGACAGCCGGGCGCACATACAGAAGAGGGCGCTTGACATCAACAGGAGCGGAAGCAACCCCTGCATCCTCACCAATGGAGGTGGCTACAACGGTCCCCGTGATGACCCAAAGAACCCCTACGGGAGAGGGGCCATCGGCCGTTGGAGAGAGGGCCGCCAATGCCCTGGGGGAGGAGGAGGAGCACCTACTATGGTGCGCTGCTGATGAAGCAAAGGAACAGCTTCAGAGGGCTACCCCCGACACTGACGGGAGGTCTGTGAACGAGGCAGCCAGAAGTTCTCTCCACCATCTTCTAGGGGTAAGTTTCACTCTTCCAACCCTCACTTAGAATTTTTGACTGATATTCTCTAAACGGTAATGTTTGTCAGCAGCTCATCAAGGACAACCTCCTGATGGATGTGGGACTAGGGGAGCTGCTCTATGTAAAGGAGCAATAAACCTAGAGGGTCGAAGCGGTCGAGCTAGCGAAGGACACTGCCAGGGAGGCATTGACGGCTTCTAGGGAAGAGGTGCTCGGCTTGAGGGCTGCAATGGCAGAGGTGTCTCCCATGCGGGCCGAACTGGAGGCCCAGAAGAAATAAAAGAAGACCTGCTTTCCCAGAAGATGGATTGAGAGCAAGGCTGAAAGAATGGAAGAAAAAGATCAAGACCCTGGCCCGTTGGCTTGAGGAGGGTTATCTGGCTGATCTCGACATCCGTGCGAAGGGCTATCAGGCATCGACGGAGAGTTACAAGGGCTGCTGAAGACGACCCAAGACCTGCTAAAGATAGTCGGAGAGAAGGCTGTTGCAGATTATAAAGCCTCCGAAGACTTTACGGAGGAAATTAACGAGATGGGGATGGTCGGCTTTGGCTACGGGTACGATGAGTGCCTGGAAAGGTTAGTGCTGCCTTCCTAGAACTCGATCTGGTGTTCCTTCAGCCGCCAAGCTGGTGGAGGCAGAAGCCTTGGACGGGACGGATCCGACTGCCCGAGCTGCCGACGCCCCAGCGAATTTCGCTGCAGAAGTAGCCGAGCGGACGCCCCAGCTGGTGCCGAGGTGGAGGTAGCCGAAGGGGCCGAAGTGGCCGTAGTTGTTGTAGCCTCTGAGGTCAGACCTAGTTGTTGTAAAGGTCTAACCTTAAGTTTTTGTAAAGAACCCTTTTGAAGCAAAAATTTTTTTCTCAATGTCTTGTCTTCTTGTACTATTTCATATCTTCTTTTCTGAAATTTGCTAAGTATGGGCCAGTCGGCATATCTGCATGAGCGGTCGGATCTTCAAGGTAAGTGTTCAATAGTAACCCAGGCCGAACTAGATTCTCTTAGGATTTCCACTCTACGTACTGGCCCGTCGGCCTTCCGGACATAGAGTAGATTAGGGCGGTCGGACTTCAGCTCAAGCTGGAGCAAATAGCTTAGGAAATTAACCTAAGCGTGGTCGTCGGCTTTCCAGACCGAGAAGTAGTTGAGGCAGCGTCGGACTTTAGCTCAAGCTGGAGCAACTACCTTAGAAATTTATGCTAAGTGTTGGTCCATCGGCTTTCCGGACCGAGAAGCAGTTGAGCGTGACAGCGACCGAACTTTAGCTCAAGCCGAAGAAACTAGCTTAGAAAATTTATCCTAAGTATTGGTCCGTCTGCTTTCCGGATCGAGAAGCAGTTGAGGCAGCGATCGGACTTTAGCTCAGGCCGAGCACCTAGCTTAGAAAATTTATCCTAAGTGTTAGTCTGTCAGCATTCTGGACCAAGAAGCAGTTGAGGTAGCGATCGGACTTCAGCTCAGGCCGGTGCAACTAACTTAGAAAATTTATCCTAAGTGTTTTTCCATTGGCTTTCCGGACCGAGAAGCAGTTGAGGCAGCAGTCGGACTTTAGCTCAGGCCAGAGCAACTTGCTTAGGAAATTTATCCTAAGTGTTGGTCCGTCGGCTTTCTGAATTGGGCCCCTAGAGCTTTTGCCGACCGGAGTTAGACTTTTGGAAGTGGGCTATCCTAGAGCCTTTGCCGACCAGAGTCGGACTTTCGATAGTAGGCTACCCTAGAGCCTTTGCCGACCGGAGTCAGACATTCAGAAGTAGGCTGCCCTAGAACCTTTGTCGATTGGAGTCAGACTTTCGAAAGTGGGTGCCCTAGAGCCTTTGCCGACCAGAGTTGAACTTTCGAAAGTGGGCTGCCCTAGAGCCTTTGCCGACCAAAGTCAGACTTTCAGAAGTGGGCTGCCCTAGAGCCTTTGCCAGTCAGAGTTGAAATTTTGGAAGTGGCCTACCCTAGAGCCTTTGCCGACTGGAGTCGGACATTTGGAAGTGGGCTGCCCTAGAACCTTTGCCAACTGGAGTCAGACTTTCGGAAGTGGGCTATCCTAGAGCCTTCGTCGATTGGAGTTGGACTTTCGAAGTGGTTCGTAAAAGGAACTTGAACTTCATTGATAGTACTTGCGGAGGTTATCTGCATTCCACTGATGCACAATTGCCGTCCGTCCAAGAATTCAAGTTGATAGGTGCCAGCCTGAACCACTTCGGTGACCTGATACGGTCCTTCCCAATTTGGGGAAAGCTTGCCTTGCTCGATCGGCCTTGAGATTTCAGCCCTCTGCAGGACTAAGTCTCTGACCTGGAAATCTCGCACCCTGACTTACGAGTTGTAATATTTCTCCATCTTTTGGTGGCATACCGCCATCTTCGTGCTTGCCCGAAGTCTAGTTTCTTCAAGTAAGTCCAGGTCAGCCCTTCACCGCTCGAAGTTGGCCAGTTCGGCACAGTGGTCAATCCGGAGAGATTAATAGATGTCTCAATAGGGATGACAGCTTCACTTCCGTAAGTGAGGTTGAACGGAGTTTCGCCGGTCGATGCTCTGGCGGTCGTCCATATGCCCATATATCGAATGGAGTTCCTCCACCCAAAGTCCCTTTGCTTCATTGAGCCGGGTCTTCAGCCCATGCAAGATTGTCCAGTTGGTGACTTCAGCCTCTCCATTGCACTGTGGTGATTGACTGAGGTAAGTCGGTGAGAGACTTGGTATTGCTGACAGAAATCTTGAAAATTAGATTGTCAAACTATCTCCCATTGTTAGTAATAATCATCTAGGGAATCTGAATCAAAAGATGATATTGTTCTGGACAAAGTTTTCTCCACCTTCGCCTCTGTTATCTGGTGCCAATGGTTCGGCGTCCACCCCTTGGTGAAATATCGATAGCCACAATTCACAATTTTCGTTGCCCAGAGGCCGGGGAAATAAGGGTCCCAGATATCCACCCCCACTACACGAACGGCCATGGGGCGGTGATCGGAGTAGCTCGCTAGTGGGTTTCCTCTAAATAACGGAGTATCTCTGACACACATCGCACCTTTGGATGAAGTTCGACGCGTCCTTCTGTATGGTGGGCCAGTAATATCCCTACCAGATGATCTTGTAAGCTAAGGATCTCCCTCCGAGGTGGTCACCACAAATTCCTTCAAGGACTTCTCTGAGGGCGTAGTCGGTGTCCGCTGGCCCCAAGCACTTCAATAGCGGCTGTGAGAATGATCGCTTGTAAAGGGTGCCATCAAGGATGACGTACTTAGAGGCTGTCAGGCGCACCAGCTTGGCCTCCGCGGATTTTCCGAAAGAGTCCCCTTGGACAGGAAGGTAAGGATCGGATCCATCCAAGAGGCTTCATGTTCCACATGGTGGACCTTGGTCGGCTCTTCGGCAATGCTAGGGTGCCGCAAATACTCCATAAAGGTTCGGTCAGAAGTCTCGCTAGTGTCCATAGCCAGTTTTGACAGGGCATCCACTCGAGAGTTCTGCGAATGAGATATGTGGTGGATTTCAAAAAACTTGAACTGAGGAATGAGGTTTTGTACCTTATTTAAATATTTTGCCAGGGTCGGATCCCTGGCTTCAAATTCCCCCCTAATTGATTGACCACTAGCTAGGAGTCGGAGAAAACTCTGAGTCGGTTGATGCCCAGTTCGTTGGCAATCCGTAGCCATGCGAGGAGGGATTCGTACTCCACCTGATTATCGACACCTGAAATAAAAGTGAAGGCATACTCCAGGTTCTCCCCGTCCGGGTCAGACGGAATCAGTCCGGCCCCACAGCCTGCGAGGTTGGATGCTCCGTCCACATGGAGAGTCCAGGCTGGCTCCACTTCATAGACAGCATCAGCTTCAGATACTTCGGCCATTCGAGGAGGCATCTCCTGTCTCCACGTGCATTCTGCAATAAAGTCGGCAATTACCGGCCTTCAAAGCAGAACATGGCCAGAAAGAGATGTTGAACTCCCGTAACTTGACAGCCCACTTTGCGAGCCGACCAGATGTATCTGGGCTTCGAAGGATTACCTTAAGGGGTTGATCGGTCAGCACTATAATCGAATGCACTTGGAAGTACGGTCGGAACCGTTTAGTAGATGTGACCAAGGAGTATATTAATTTTTGCATCTTGGAGTACCTCGTTTCGGTATCATGGAGGACTTTGCTAATATAATAGATAGGCTTTTGCTGTCTGTCCTCTCTGACTTGCACAAGGACAGTGCAGATCACTTTGTTTGACATCGAAAGGTAGAGATATAAAGGTTCCCCCTCCGCAGGCTTGGCCAGCAACGGAGGGTTTCTTCAAGTACTCCTTCAACATTTCAAAAGTTGATCGACACTCATCAATCCAAACAAACCCTCCGACCAGTGTAAGGTCTTGAAGAATGGTAGGGCTTTCAATCGAAATGAGATAAAATGGCTGAGAGAGGTGATTTGGTCAGTGAGTTCTTGGACCTGCTTTGTTGGTCAGGTGCGCCATCTCCGTGACGGCTTTTATCTTGTCAGGATTTACTTCAATTCCCCTCTGTGTAACCAGAAACCAAAGAATTTGCCAGAGGTCACCCTAAAAGTGCATTTCGTGGGGTTCATCTTCATCCGATGGTACCTGAGTGCATCAAAGGATTCTTATAGGTCCTTGATGTGGTCAGCCTTATGGAGACTCTTCACTATCATGACATCCACATAAGCCTCTCCATGTTCCTGCCTAGCTGACCTTCGAAACACCGTTTGATCAGCCTCTAAAAGGTGGCGCCGGCATTTTTCAGGCCGAAGGGCATCATCCGATACAGTACAGACCTTTGTCGATGACAAAGGTGGTCTTCTCCTCATCTTCCGGATGCATCTTTATTTGATTATAACCAGAAAAGCCATCCATAAGATGATAAGTTGGGGCTGGCCATGGCATCCACCAGCTGATCAATCTTGGTACTTGGAAGTTGTCCTTCAGACAGGCCTTGTTAAGGTCGGTGTAATCCACACAGATCCTGCACTTCCTATTGGACTCTTCACCATAACCACATTCGCCAGCCACTCAGGGTAGTGGACCTCCCGATGAAACCAGCATCACGGAGCTTCTTTACTTCCTCATCAATAGCTTTCTGTCTTTCGGTGGCAAGCTTCTCTTCTTCTAGTGGATAGGTCGGTAGGTCAGATCGACCTTGAGTTGGTAGTGATGACCTCCGACGGTATCTAGGCATGTCCGACGCCGGCCAAGCAAAGACGTCAGCGTTACTTCTAAGAAAGCTGATCAGTTCTGACTTAAAGTCTTCACTAAGGGAGCTTCCGATCTGAAGGACTTTGGTTGGATCATCCTCTCGAAGTAGAACAAATAGATTCTTTTTCCCTAGCTGACCAAGGCCATCGGCCTCAACTCTTGGGTCAAGTTGCTCCATAGTGGAATGGCCTTCAGACTGTTGATTCATAATGGTCAAACACTGCCTGGCCATCCGACGGTCTCCCCTCATCACTTCGACCCTGCTCCTGGTCAGAAATTTTGCTAACAGATGGTAAGTAGACACGATGGCTCTGAATTTGTTGAGGGCCGGTCGGCCAAGGATAGCATTGTAAGGCGAGGTCATCCGAATGACACAAAAATTGATGAGGAGAGTTTTCTGGAGAGGTTCGTCTCAATTGTCACAGGGAGAACTATTTCTCCTCCACTCTGATGGAGTTGCCCCGAAGCCTTTCAGCAGTACGGGAGACTCCTGCAACATGGATCTAGATAGATTCATTCTTACAAAAGCTCATACAGCAATACCTCTATCGAGCATCCATTATCAACAAGTATTCTCTTTACATCGTAATTGGCAATCACTGCCGACATGACTACAGGATCGTTCTCTGTAACATGGGTTTCTAGTAGATCTTCATCAAAGAAAGTGATGGCATTAGAGACCCGGGACTTTTAGCAATGTCAGTCCTGTCCTCCTGACTTCCTCAGATCATCGATGCAGCATGCCGACATCCCCACCATTTGGCCTTTGATTGGGAGCTCCGCCTCCTCCAGAGGGTTTTGGGCATTTGATGCTTCTGCCCAATCCCAATGGGGCGGACATACTTGCGCAGGTATCCCCTCCGGATGAGGTCTTCAATGGCATCCTTTAGCTGTAGGCACTCTTCAGTACTGTGCCATGATCCCTATGGAAGCGACAGAATTTATCTTTGTTCCTTAGGACAGGAGGTCCCCCATTGGCCGAGGCCTTTGTAGAAAGGTCTCATTCTCGATCTCCATGAGGATCTTCTCTCTTAAAAGGGACAGAGGCGTATAAGTCGAACCTTCTGGTGAAGTCCCTTGGCTTCGGAGTTCGGCGTTGGGCCGACCACTGACTGTCGCTCGGAGGTCGGACTTCGGGAGCTTTATCGCTCCGCTTCTTCGGGCCGGCTTCCTTCAGCTTGACGTCGGTCGACAGCTGTTCTTCTGCAGGGCATACTTCTACGCTCTGGTCAGTAGTCACTGTAGCTTGTCGATGCTTCTTGTCCAGGAAAAAGGTAAGCATGGACGAGCGGAGCCCTCGCTTGAAGGATGACATTGCTACAGCTTCGTTCAAATCCGAGACTTCCAGGCTGCTGAGTTGAACCAGGCAATGAAATCCGAAGGGTCTCTCCCTCTTTTGTAGCATGAGGAAGAGGCGGTCGGTATTCCTTGGGGTCCGACTGCAAGTCCTGAAATAGGAAGACAAGTGATTTGAGTTAAGAGAAAGAGTGGATCATACTGGCCAGATGGCAGAGAACCACATTTGGGCGGTCTTCTTGAGGGGTTGCAGTGAGGCGATGCAATAGAGAGCGTCGGAGGTGCCTTGGACCATCATATGGGCTTTGTACATGCCCAGATGGTCCATCGTATTAGCGGTACCGTCATAGGGGTTCACCTGTGGGATCTTGAAGTGGCGGGGGATCGTCTCCACCATAACCTCCTCAAAGAATGGGGGACGGGAGTCGTATACTAGTCCCCTTTTGTTCTTCTGCCAGAGGGCGATTTCAGCAATGTGCTCCTCCATGTGCATGATCTTGCTATCGTAGTCCTTTGAGGTTTGGTGGCAAGCCGATCGTCGAACAGGATGGATTCGGTGTAGGAAGGTGAAGCAGACCTCGCCCTCTTGCCATCGGCATGATCGTCCAAGTACCTTCGGTGCTCCACGACGGTGTGAGAACCAGGCTGAAGGATCTCTGGCCGCTGGCCTCTCACAGCAGCAGTTGGATGATTGGTGCAGGAAGTAGCTGTGGTTGTTGTCTATTGTCGGCTGCTTCCTGGAAATGCTGACCACAGCATAAGTGTTTTAATGTGATTCACCTAGGTTTGGAACTATTGCAACCCCAATGTGATGGTAGGTTCTACAGCAGTAGGGGCGATTGCAGCAAAATCATTCTCTCTAAGGGCTCCTCAGACCTGGAGGAGCGATATCCCTCCTGGTAGGGCATTTGGAGCTCTTCCTTAACCATTTTCTTGCCGGGATGATAGATTCCTCCTTTTAGAAAAAAGGGCCCCTTCTTCTAGTGCCAATTGTTGCTGCGTCAACTCTGGACCGAGAACTATGGTGGCTGGATGGACTGGAGCACTCCTCTCCGGGCGAACCTGCAACAAAGTCCCCAAGAGGCACTGGTGGTGTTCTGGAGGGGGACCCTCCGATGCTTAAGTTAGCAGAAATTGAAGGCAAGAATGAGGAATCAAGGGATGAACAGTCTCTGGAAAGGGAAGAGTTGTTCTACCTTCGAATGGGTCCCTCAGGTACCTTATATAGGCACGAAATAGTCCAAAATCCATTAGGGAAGAGGCTGAGAAAGACCGATCTGCTACTAAGAGAATTGGAGTGGCCACGTGGTGCGCAGAGATGCGGTGGCATTGTAGAATTAGTGGAGCAGGGTTGTTGGGATAGCAGGATCCCGTAATCATAGAAAGGTCTTCTAGAATATCGTTGATGCTAAGGCTCGCCTGTCGGATGTCGTCATGAGACAGTCGGCCGGTCGGACAAAGGCAAGCCTCCCGAAGGAGAGCATAGGCAGGACCCTAGCAGGAGAGGGTCTTTCAGACCACAGCTCTAGTGGATGGACCTCCGACGGAGAATGGTGGGCAGGACCCCAGTAGAGAGTGTCATTCAGACCTCAGCTTCGGTGGGTCGGATCTCTGACGGAGAATGGTGGGCCGGACCCAACAGGAGAGGGTCGTTCGGACCTTAGCTCCGTGGGTCAGACTTTGACGGAGAATGGTGGGCCGGACCCCAGCAGGAGAGGGTCGTTCGGACATCAGCTCGGTGGGTCGGACCTCCTTAGTTAGAGCCTTGAGAAGGGCGACCAGGTCAGACCACAAGACTTGGCCAGTTCTGGCGGAGGGTGAGCCGTCGTGGTACACACCTACCATTCTCATATGAACAAAAATTGTTAGATCAATGGCAAAAATTGACCTAAGGAAATAAATATGTGTCTGATTATATAGCCAAATTTGATTAGTTCCTTATGAGGTGTAGGTGTAGTCGAATCAGAAGCTGATACCTTATCGAGGTTTAGAGCTGGCTTACATGAAGATATCCATAGGTAGCTATTCTTGAGAGAGCTTAGTGACTTAGATCAGGCTTACCAGATTGCTAGGGATTGTGAACAATTCAAAGAAGACCTATTATACTATCGACCTGAGTCAAATAGGTTCAATACCTCTGGAAGTAGACCTAACCCTAGCTGATTTCCACCAAGCCGATCCAATCTTACCTCCCAACCAGCTCGTAGGGAAGATAAAGGAAAGGCACCTATAGCCAAAGAGAAAGGAACCAGAACACATTATGTTTTAGGTATCATAAAAATAGGCCATTTTGCTATGAATGCCCAGTAAGGACCTTAAATATAGGGAGTGTGAAGAAGAGAATCTAGAAAATGTTGAAGAATTTGAAGAAGAAATCTATGAAACTGAGGAAGATTTGGTAGAAGAATATAAAGGTGATGAAGATCCCATAGAGTCATCTGACCTACTAGGTGTAGTTAGGGTATTTTAACTTAGACAAGAAGAATGAGGACTGGCGTAGCACCAATATCTTACAGACCTTTATTAAGCTAGGAGAAAAGTGTGTAAGATTATTATAGATAGTGGAAGATGTTGTGAATGCCATATTTTACCAATGCTGTTAAGAGTTTAGGCTTACCCACAGTATGACTTCCTAGCCCATATAAGGTATCCTGGATTGACGACATCCATTTCTATTAGGTTATAATGCCAGGTCCTAATCCAAATTCAATCTTACCAGGAGAAAGTATGGTGTGATATGATTCCAGTGGAGGTTAGTAGTATCATTCTAGGCAGACCATGGGTATATGATCATGATGCAACCCCTTTGGCAATCTAACTCATGTTCTTTTAACACCATGAATAAAGAATTATGATCAACTCGACTCTACCTAAAGAAAATACCAAGCGGGGTCTAGTCATTTTGAGAGAAAAATAAACCTGGATTGAACCTAATTACTGCTAAAGAGTTAGAGCATGAAATTATTGAAGGTCAATAGTTTGGATGCTGACTGCTAAAGAAGTTCATGTTGAACCATAAAAGGAACCCCCTAAGGAGATCTTAGAGTTTCTTAAAGAGTTTAAGGATGTGTTCCCAGAAGACCTCCCTGATTGTTTACCTCCATTAAGAGATATTCAACATGTATAGACTTTGTCCCAGGGCTTCCTTGCCGAATTTCCCCCATTATAGGATGAATCCTACTGAGCATAAGGCAATTACATAGGCTGTTGAAGATCTTCTTAAGAAAGGATTTATAAGGAAAAGTTTTAGCCCATGTGCCATTCCAGCTCTCCGGACACTAAGAAGGATGGCACTTGGAGAATGTGTGTCGATAGTAGAGCCATCAATAAGATTACAGTGAGAAATATAGGTTTCCCATACCCTGACTTGATGACATGCTCTAGACATGATGGCCGGTGCTACCATATTTTCAATGATAGACCTTAAGAGGGCTATTATCAAGTTAGAATTAAGTCCGGGGATGAAGGGAAGACTGCGTTAAAAACCAAGGATGGCTTGTACGAATGGTTGGTGATGCCTTTGGCTTATCAAATGCACCTAGTACTTTATAAGGATAATGACTCAAATTCTGAAAACATTTATTGGAAAATTCATAATGGTATATTTTGATGACATCCTCATATTATAGTAAGAATAAGAAGGATCACTAGACCATCTTTAGTAGGTTTGTCAAGTTCTTAGAGGAGATAATCTTTGTGCAAATTTGAAGAAATGTAGTTTTATGACTCCAAGGATTATTTTCCTAGGTTTTGTAGTGATAGCTAAAGGAGTATCTGCAGACCCCGAAAGATAAAATCCATAGTTGAGTGGCCTATCCTAAGAATATTCATGATGTTTGAGTTTTCATAGATTAGCTACTTTCTATAAGAGATTATTCAAGGGTTAGTATGATTGTTGCATCAATAACAAACTGTATGAGGAAATGAGCTTTTAAATGGTCTAAAGATGCCGATAGGGCCTTTCAAGACATTAAGGACAAGATGACCCAAGTCCCAATTCTGAGGCTACTAGATTTTTTGAAAGTCTTCGAGGTTGCTTGTGATGCCTCAGGGGTAGGAATTGGAGGAGTCTTGAGTCAGAAAATCACAAGTTGCATTCTTTAGCGAGAAAATTAAACAATGCTAAATTAAAATATTCTACTTATGATAAGGAATTATATGCAGTGGTTCAAGCACTTACGTACTGGAGACACTATTGCTATTGTAGGAGTTTGTACTGTATTTGATCATGAAGCCTTAGATTCCTTAACTTGCAAAAGAAGTTGAATGCTAGGCATGGAAAATGGGTTGAATACATACAATCCTATACTTTTATTTTGAGACATCAATCGAGCACTGATAACAAGGTTGCTGCTGATGCATTAGTAGAAGATTCATGCTCTTGAATTGTGTTAGCACTAGTAGTCATATTTGAGAAATTAAAAGATGAAATGAAAATTGTTCGGACCTTGATAAAATTATAAGGTAGTTAAGCAAGGACTGTCTAGCTCATAGAGAGTACACTATTCAAGATGGTTATCTTTTTAGGGAATGTAAGCTATGTATTCCTATACTTCATTTACAGACTTCTTGATTTGGGAAACACATGCTAGAGGCTTAGCTGGACACTTTGGTAGAAATAAGACAATTTAGCTTTAGAAGACCAATTCTATGGCTGAACCTTAAAAGGAATGTTGCTCAAATAGTAGCTAGATGTCGAACTTGTGCTGTTGCCAATAGCAAAAGCAGAACATTAGCTTATACACTTTACTTCCTATACCAGATTGTCCATGGCAAGACCTTAGTGTGGACTTTGTTCTTGGATTACCTAAAACCATAGGAGAAATGATTCTATATTTATAGTGGTTGATAGGTGGTGCGGGCACAAACTCAGAAGAAGGCTTCAGAGCTCCATCTAGATCTCTGATTAACCTTGCCCGAAGAATTAGGGTTTTGGTTTGTAATAAGAGTTGACTAGATCAACTCAATTTAGCTTGAGTCAATATTACCTGCATTTTATTTTGTTGAGTCATGTTGACTCAGTAGTGGACTAGGGCTTCAACCTGGGGTGTACATTTTCTCCCAAGGCCAAGCAAGTGGGCGCCACACTCCAGCCATACACCTGAGTCCAGGGGGGCCATATCTACATCCAGCAGCCTTTGGTCCCACACCACAGATAGCAACTTCCTTCTCTCATGTCCAGTTGAGGGAAATCCACAGGATGTCCACAAATCAGGGGGCTGCCAAAGACTTTCCCAAAAGAACCAACTATGTAAGAGAAGAAATTCTCTTGGAGAGAACTTCAAGGAGGCGCCCACTACTGCCAAAAATATCCAAAACAAAGATGAGAAGGACATTGACTTAGAGGAGGAAGAAAGGAGGAGTCCAAAAGAGTTGAGCCATGGAAGGAAAGAAATCCTCTCTTGAAGACCAAAGCATGGAGGCGCCATCTACCTGCCTTTTATAACCCAAATCATTTTTTTGGTACCTGGCCGACCATATGTGTATGGATTATCCTGATTTGTAGATCCCCTCCTTTAGTCCCACATGGAAAGATGTAAAACCCTACTCTCTTGTAAAGCCCTATAAATTAAACCCCTCTTGTAAGTTTAAGGGAAATCAGATGAATGAAACCAAATTTTTTTGTGAGCAAACTTTGTGTTTTCTCTCTTCCGCACTTGCATCCAGGTGTTGAGCTCCGTGAGGGAGTAAATCCGGGTTCCCCAGGAACCTGAGGAGGAGTGTGAGATCTCCAAAATCCCAAACCCTAGGTTAGCCACTTCTACTCCAAACCCTAGCCGCCCACCATCCACTTCCATCCACCAAACCCTACCTATTCACCTCTCATGGACCATTTTCTCCAAGTCCAGGCCGACCACCAGCATTCAGCTACATCAGATCCAAAGCTCTTCCAGAGGAAGTCGAATCAGCCTTCAAGAGAATCCGGATCTCAGCGACATCAGCCTTCAAGTTCTTCGAAATGGTAAATCTTCCCTGAGTCTCTGAATCCCTCACTTGTTTTTCTTCTTCCCCAGATCTTGAGTCCAGGAGAAGCCGACCAAACACAAGACCAGTATGGGAGGTCCATTGCGAAGATAGCCGAATCTGAGGATCCAACAATCTGCTCGAGAGAGTTTTTCCACCAAAATTCTGAGAAGATCACTGTCTGGTTGGTAAACCATCTCTCCTCTCTATTTCTGTCCTGTTGAAAGTTCAGAGCGAAACCCTAGGTCTGGGAGTTTCTCAACCCCCAGCGATCCGTTACTTCTGAACTACTTGATAATTGAGTTTCTTCTAAATTGTGCTTTCAATCCTTACCTAGTTTCCTTCAATTAGTTTAGCTTTACTTTGAGTCAAGCCAATTTCTGAAATATAAAAAAAAAAAAAAAAAAGGAAATTAATCCTAAATTTACTTCGCATATGCTTCTTTGTTCTTTGTTCTGCATCATTTTTGGTATCAGAGCCCTGTCTAGGGTTTTGTGATGCTTGTTTGAGCTCTCTCTTTTTACTTTGTCTGCTCGAAGTAGACTCCAGGACGTCCGGTCCTAGGAACGAAGTGAGGTGCAAACCTCCTTTCCCATTCACGGGGTGTTCCTAGGGCGTGTAGGGGATCCGTTGGGTTATAACTTCGTAGCAGGAATTGTAACGGGGAAGTGCTCTATTTTCAGCCGTAATTGCCCTATTGCAGAAATTATTTCTCACTGCAAGTAACTCCAAATTGGTGATTTTTATTTTGCTGAAACCAATATAATTGAAAACTATTTTGCATATTTTCCTGTGATTTATGGTTTTCGTGAGATTTCTGAGATTAAATTACTGCAACTCTATTTTTATGTTCTGCAATCCAATTATTTTGAGTGTTCATCTCTTAATTCATCTTAAGGGCATTTGAGCATCTAAGTAATGGGATGGAGTTGATAACCTCTCCTTAGCCCAAACCACACCCACTCATTCGAACCTAAGCCTTTAATCTAAAGATTGATTAGACCTAATTTGCCCTAGTGGGTAGGGCATCAACAAGTCGGGTCAAGGCTAGTGTTGAGTCAGTTTGTCTGGTTATCTGTGTGTGCTTTGTACTCAGTGTCTAGAACGGTGGCTCAGGGATTCCATCCCGAAGCGCTTGTGTGCTGGTCCGCCTACCTGGCAATCTCTGATTGGTGTCTAGGATTAGCATTCAGGGATCTAACACTCCCCTTACACCTGCCTAGCTGAGTCCTGAGTTACTACAGGCTAGCTTGCCACTCTGATTGGGCATCTAGTTTGGCTCTAGGTCTAGTTAGCCCGTAGTCGTTCAGTTGAGTCCTCATTTTGTGTGTTTGCTTGCATCATGTCTACCCGGAATGGAGTGCCCTACCAACCTGGTCAAACCCAACCTGATTTAGAGGCCATGGTTAGAGCTTACTGAGAGTATGAACAAACTGAGTCAGATGTGACTACCACTGTTGCCCAGTTTAAAGAACAAGTCCATGAGGATTTTGCCCAGCTTAGGGATCGAGTCCAAGTGCTAGAGGAACCTAGGCATCGAAACTGGACTCCGACCCAGATTTTAATGTGCCTCAACCTCACCCACACAAGAGCCTAGAAGACCTTTTACCGAGATCTGAACCTAATCATAGGAGGCTGATCCAGAACCTGAGGATAGAGATGATAGGTTCATCGGAACATCAAGTTAGATGCACCCACTTTTGATGGTATTTAAATCCTAGGTGTATTTTGATTGGGAGGGTGAGTGGACCAGTACTTGAGTGGGATGCCATGTCTGAGGAGAGGAAATTCAGTTGCCAAGATGAAATTAATACGTCAAGCTAGGTTATACTGGGGGAACATTGAGCTGACCACTAGAAGATGAAATGTAGAGCCCATAACCACTTGGCAGGGTATGAAAGAGAAGCTTAGAGATAAATATCTACCCATTTCATACCAGCAAAATCTGTTAGACCAATGGCAGACTTTGAAACAAGGGAACCGATCTGTTTCAGAACATAACCACCTTTGATGAATACCTGATGAGATGTGATGTGAGTGAAGCCCTGAGTCACTTTATCTAGAGTTAGGGTGGACTTAGGGAAGACATTAAGAGAGAGTTGTTTTGAGAGAGGTTACTGACCTAGACCAAGCCTATCAGATTGCACTGAACACTGAGAAGTTCAGAGAGGATCCATGCCTTCTAGGATTAGTGCCCCAATCCCTAGAAATGGACCTAGCCAGGTTACCCCTAGCAAGCCGAATCAGGGTATTCCCACCCCTAGCCCACGGGACAAAGGTAAGGCACCTGACACCCGAGAACCCCTAGTATCATCTATTTTAAGTGCCAGAAGCCCGTCATATCTCAACCAGTGCACCGCCATAGCTTGTTTTAAGTTCCATAAGGTAGGTCATGTTTCTAGCCAGTTCCCTCGTAGATCCCTATATATAGAAGAGGGAGGAGAGAGAATTCCGAGCCTAATGAGGAGTTTGAAGAAGAGGTTTATGAGGCCGAAATGAATTGGTTGATGGTTTGAAGGAGAGGAAGAATCCACCGAGTCTGACCAATTAGGAGTGTGAGATGCATCCTGTCCCAGACTAAAGTTCAGGAAGATTGGCGTAGGACTAACATCTACAGACTTTCCTTAAACTAGGGTATAAGGTTTGTAAAATCATCATAGATAGTGGGAGCTGTGTGAATGCCATTTCTACTAGCACTGTAAACTGTCAAAATGTAGCTTAACCCCAGTCCCCCACCCAACCCCTATAAGGTTTCTGGGTAGACTCTACCTCTATCCCATCCAGTCTAGAGTCAGGTCAAATCCAAATGCAATCCTATCAAGAGAAGATTTGGTGTGATGTCTTGCCCATGGGGGTGAGCAGTATAATTCTTGGAAGACCTTGGTTATATGATCATGATGCCACCCTCTTAGGAAAATCCAACACCTGGTCTTTAGTTTTCTAATGGGAAGAAATCACAATCCATTCAGTCCACCTAAGGACAAGGTAGCTAAAGGAACCAGTAAGGTCAGAGAAATGAAGACTGGAGTGAACCTATTAGTGCCAAGGATCTAGAACAAGAAATTCATAGTGGTTCACTCATTGGATGTTGACTGCTAAGGAATTAAGACTCCTACACCCTCAGAGCCTCCTCAGGAAGTTAAGCCTTTATTAGAAGAATTTGAGGGATGTTTTTTCCGAGGATTTGCCAGACCACCTTCCACCTCTTAGGGATATTCAGCATTCCATAGATTAGTCCAGGAGCTACTTTACCCAACTGCCCATTATAGGATGAATCCTCTGAGCATAAAGAACTGCAAAAGCAGGTTGGCGAATTGTTAAGGGGTTCATTAGAGAGAGTCTTAGCCTTGTGCAGTCCTGCACTTTCTAACCCCGAAGAAGGATGGCACGTGGAGGATGTGTGTTGACAGTGTGCATCAATAAAATCACAATCAAGTATAGGTCCCCATCCCTAGACTAGATGACATGCTTGATATGATGGCCGGTGCCATGGTTTTTTTAAAAATTGATCTCAAGAGCGGCTATCATCAGGGTTAGGATTAGACCAGGGGATGAGTGGAAAACAGCCTTCAAGACTAAGGATGGTCTCTTTGAATGGGTTGTTATGCCTTTTGGGTTGTCCAATGCCCCTAGTACTTTCATGAGGATTATGACCCAGGTACTTAGAGCTTTCATAGGGAAGTTTGTAGTGGTCTATTTTGATGACATCCTGATCTATAGTAAGACCCCTGCAGATCACCTAGGTCACCTTAGACAAGTCTGTCAAGTTTTGAGGAATGATAGTCTCTACGGTAATCTCAAAAAGTGTGAATTTATGACCAGTAGGATTATCTTCCTTGGATTTGTTGTAACCCCTGACGGCGTGGCTGCCGATCCTGAAAAGATTAGGTCCATAGTAGAATGGCCAGAGCCGACCAGTGTGCATGAAGTCAGAAGTTTCCATGGCTTGCTACCTTCTATAGGCGATTCATCAAGGGGTTTAGTACCGTAGTTGCTCCTATCACAGACTGCATTAGGAAGGGAGAATTTCAGTGGACCAAAGCAGCCCATAAAGCCTTCCTAGATCTTAAGGATAGGATGACCCAGGCACCCATTTTAAGACTACCAGACTTTTCAAAGGTATTTGAGGTTGCCTGTGATGCTTCAGGAGTAGGTATAGGTGGAGTCCTAAGCCAAGAGAACCATCCCGTAGCATTCTTTAGTGAAAAACTTAATGATGCTAAGCTTAGGTATTTACCTATGATAAGGATTTTATGCGGTAGTGCAAGCTTTGCGTTACTGGAGACATTATTTGCTACCGCAAGAATTTGTGCTGTTTTCGGACCATGAGGCTCTTAGATTCTTGAATTCTTAGAAGAAGCTTAACCCTAGGCATGCTAAGTGGGTAGAGTATATCTAGTCCTATACTTTTGTTTTGAAGCATAAGGCTGGGTCTGAAAATAGGTAGCTGATGCCCTTAGTCGTCGATCTTTATTATTGAATTGTTAGGGCTGAAGTCATAGGGTTTGAGCAAATCAAAGAAAATATGAGTCGTGTCCGGATTTTAAGACTGTATACCAGGATCTAACTCAAGGACCATCTAGTGAACATAAGGATTATTCCCTTTTAGATGGCTTTCTGTTCTTTAAGAATAGGCTTTGCATCCCTAGAACCTCTCTTAGGGAATTCTTGATTTGGAAACTCATGCTGGAGGTTTAGCTGGCCATTTCGGAAAGATAAGACCACCCTGGCTATTGAAGACCATTTTTTCTGGCCTAGCTTAAAAAGAGATGTAGCACATTGTGGCTAGTGTCGAACCTGCGCTATTGCCAAACAGCGAAAACAGAACACCGGCCTTTATACCCCACTCCCTGTCCTAGATCGTCCTTGGCAAGATGTGAGCATGGACTTTGTGTTAGGTTTGCCTAAGACCCAGAGGAGGCATGACTCTATCTGTGTTGTAGTAGACCGATTTTCCAAGATGGCCCATTTCTTGCCTTGTTCCCAGACATTTGATGCATTAAGGTAGCCACCCTATTCTTAAATGAGATAGTTCGACTCCATGGCCTACCCAAGACCATTGTTTCAGATAGGGATGTTCGGTTCACCAGCTATTTCTGGAAAACCCTTTGGCATAAGTTAGGGATGAAACTTAAGTTTTCAACTGCCTATCATCCCCAGACTGACGGCCAAACCGAAGTAGTGAACCGTAGTTTAGGCAATCTGCTAAGTGTCTTGTTGGTGAAAACATTAGGAACTGGGTTTTGTACTTACCTAGAGCTGAATTTGCATATAATGACTCGGTCAATAGGTCTACGGGTAAGAGTCCATTTGAAATTGTGCATGGTTACAAACCCCACACACCTCTTGACCTAGCTCCTTTACCAGTCCACACACGGGTCTCCGAGTCTGCCGAAGTTTTTGCACAGCATATAAAAGACTTGCATAAAGAAATTCAAGCCAAATAAATTTAAGTAATGAAACTTATAAGAAATTGGCTGATTCTCAAAGGCGAGTCAAAACTTTTGACAAAGGAGACTATGTAATGATTATGTTAAGGCCTGAACGGTTTCCTCCTGGAACCGTTAGAAAGTTACATGCTAGGGGAGCTGGACCATTTAGAGTGGTAAAGAGAGTAGGATCCAATGCCTTTGTGCTCGAGTTACCTCCAGAACTAGGCATTAGCTCCACTTTCAACATTACAGACCTAGTAGAGTATAGGGAGCCAGCTGTGATTCCCAGTGAGGCTTTTGAACCTAATCCTGCTCTTGAGAGTGAACCTGACCCTGTGTGTCCATCAACAAATTGGCCTGTGAGGAAAGAGCAGATTGAAAAGATCCTGGATGATCAGGTTATCTTTACTCGTAATCGAGGATACCAAAGATACCTGGTCCGCTGGCTAGGAAGGCCAGATTCTGATGACTCTTGGATCTCCCGAGAAGAATTACAAGAGCTGGACCCGACCTCTTGGAGAGATACCAGAGCCACTTGATCCATACTCGACAGGGTCGAGTTCCTCCCACCCTGGAGAATTGGTGCGGGCACCAGACTCAGAAGAAGGCTTCAGAGCTCCATTTAGATCTCTGATTAACCTTGCTGAAGAATTAGGGTTTTTGGTTTGTAATAAGAGTTGACTAGATCAACTCAATTTAGCTTGAGTCTATATTACCTGCATTTTATTTTGTTGAGTCATGTTGACTCAGTAGTGGACTAGGGCTTCAACCTGGGGTGTTACATTTTCTCCCAAGGCCAATCAAGTGGGCGCCACACTCCCAGCCATACGCCTGAGTCCAGGGGCGCCATATCTACATCCAGCAGCCTTTGGTCCCCACACCACAGATAGCAGCTTCCTTCTCTCATGCTCCAGTTAAGGAGAAATCCACCAGGAGTCCACAAATCAAGGGGGCGGCCCAAGACTTTCCCAAAGAACCAAACTATGTAAGGGAAGAAATTCTCTTGGAGAGAACTTCAAGGAGGCGCCCACTACCTGCCAAAAATATCCAAAACAAAATGGGAAGGACCTTGACTTAGGGAGGAAGAAAAGGAGGAGTCCAAGAGTTGAGCCATGGAGGAAAGAAATCCTCTCTTGAAGACCAAGCATGGAGGCGCCATCTACCTGCCTTTTATAACCCAAATCAATTTTTTTTGGTACCTTGGCCAACCATATGTGTATGGATTATCCTGATTTGTGGATCCCCTCCTTTAGTCCCACATGGGAAGATGTAAAATCCTACTCTCTTGTAAAGCCCTATAAATTAAACCCCTCTTGTAAGTTTAAGGGAATCAGATGAATGAAACCAATTTTTTTGTGAGCAAAAAAAAAAAAAAAAAAAAAAAAGAAAAAAAAGAAAAAAAGAAAATAATCCTAAATTTAACTTCTGCATACGCTTCTTTGTAGTTCTTTGTTCTCATCAATAGGTTTTCAAAGATGGCACATTTTCTACCATGTTTCCAAACCTATGATGCTTCTAAGGTAGCCAAGTTATTCTGAAGGAAGTAGTTAGACTACATGGTTTACCTAGAACCATAGTATCCGACAGGGATGTACGGTTTACCAATTATTTCTGGAAAACACACTGGCATTTCTTAGGGATGAAACTTAAATTTTTTATAGCTTATCACCCTCAACTGATGGCCAGATTGAGGTTGTGAATCATAGTCTAGAATCTTACTGAGAAGTTTAGTTGGAGAGCATACAACCAATTGGGACCTATTGCTATCTAGGGCTGAATTCGCATATAATAGCTCAATGAATAGGTCTACCAAAAAAAGTTCTTTTGAAATTGTTATGGGTACAAACCTAGAAAATCTCTAGATCTCATTCCTTTACCATGCATGAATGCATCTCAGTGTCTGCTGAGTCATATGCTGAACATGTTAGAGAGTTGCATAAAGAGATAAGTAAAAAATTAATGAAGCAAACGAATCTTATAAACATATGGCTGACACAAGAAAAGACTCAAAGAATACAATGAAGGAGACTTTGTCATGGTTAGATTATGACCTGAAAGGTTCCAACCTAGAACCATGAAAAGGTTACATGTAGTAGTGGACCATACAAAGTAATTAGAAAAATTGAACCTAATGCATACATTCTTGAGTTGCCACCTAAACTAGGCATTAGTCCTACTTTCAACGTTTCTGACCTTATTGAGTATTGGGAGTCAACGTTGATTCCTATTAAGCCATTTGGACCTGATCCAATCCTTGAGAGTGAGCCAACCCATGTGTGTCCACCTGCCATACCACCAGCCCGGAGATGGTCACCAGAGATTATCAGTGATATCTAGTTTGTTGGCAAGGATGACCCAGACTGGTGATCCAAGAATCATCAGTCTCGGGTCGTCCTTGCCAACGAACCATATTTCACTAATAATTTTGCCCAGGTAGCGATAATCTTGCCTGGGCTGGTTCGTTGGCAAGGACGACCCGAGACTGATGATTCTTGGATCACCAAAGAGGACTTGCAAAGAGTTGACCTAGACATACTAGAGCACTATCATACCGAAGTTAACCCATACTCGATAGGGTCGAGTTTTTCCTACCCAAGGAGAATTGGTGCGGATACCAGGGCTAGAAAAGTTCGACAGGTCGAATGCACATCCCTGTGGATCACCTACAAATAAAGTCCTGAACCAAACCTTTTTACTTGTAAATATTTTATCTTTAATTTTTATTATTTTAGCATAGCTGGGTTTAGTCCTAATCCTAAAATTATGTCCCTGTCAAAACCCTATCAAAACCCCTGGACCCAAAATTGAGTTTGTAAAGAATCCCAATTTCAATTGGGTTATAAATGGTTTAGTGTCAGTTAGCCCTTCTTACCAATTAGGGTTTGTATAAAAACCCCATTTATCAGTTGTGTCAAAACCTATTTTGGGACCAAACCCTTTTTACCAAGTTTATTTAATTGGTTATGCCTCTTGATCAAATTGATCAAGTTGGGCTTTAATTAATTAGTTGGTTGTATCTTGTAATTATTAGTTGAGTCCTGTAATACAAGGGGACCCAAGACCAGACCCATGTGACTCCATATGCTAGCGTAAGACAAGCCATGTGACTCCATATGCTAGCCCAAGTCACTTGTCATATACAACCACTTCTTGGCACCACCTTTTTTAATAATTTGGAAAACATCACATTACTTTTGGACATCACTTGCCACATCACCCGAGACATTATCACATGGCATGTCACTTATGTTTGGACATCCCACATGACATGTCATTTATCTTTGGTTGGCCACATGCATTCAAGAATTAAATGGTACCACTATTTTTAAGAAGAGTAAAGCAGAAGGAGTCTCCAAATTGGTGCCCTACCACACAAATAAATCATGCCAAAATTCCAAGGAGTCAGCCAAGCTTCTCTTCCACTCTTTGACGCTAGCTTCCAAGAGTTTCAAGCCTAGTTGATCACCACCCAAAGTGAATGAATTCAGTGACTTTACCTTTCCACCAGTGTTTTGATCAAACAGGTTCCAAGTTGCTCAAGATTAGAGAACTCAAGAATCCTATAAGAACTCTTTAAGTTTTCTTTTATCCAAACTGAAGAGTCCACCATCCTGCAGGAGCCCACATCTAGATTCTAGAGTCCAACAATCAAGGCAACCATGAAACAATCTTGGCCTTTCATCATGACACTTCACCAATCCTCAACCTTGGTGCCCACTTGGATAGAGAATTTCCATGATGTTGCCCACCTTGGAGAGAGTCCCAGATTAGCCCAAGAGCAGGATTCCAAGATGCCCAGAGCAAGGTCTCCAGAGTTGTTGCCTAAGGGAAACAAACACTAGTCTTTGTTGAAAGATTGTGCCCTGAAAGCCAATTGAAATATATATTTTGATCCCAAAATCAATGATTTGACATTTTATAATAAAGGCATTATTTTCATCATTTGCTGTGTCTTTTTGATTTTATGATGAACCCCATAGATTAGGGCTATGGTTCTAGGGTTATGATGAGATCATACCAGTGAGACCTAAAGCCTTAAAACCCTAATCTAAAATATCCTGGTCGATGGGACATTGAGTTGGGGATCAATGTTTCCGGCAAGACCAGCACATCCTATATATGTTTGTGATGAGGGTGACTGATCTCACAATCACTTGTGTTTGACACTAATACTAGGATGTGAGTGTTCATTAGAGAATGAGTTCGCTGAATTGATCTAGATTGGAATATCTAATGGAACCTTATCGTTTGTCAATAGATAATTCTCATAGTGGGAGTAGTGCATGTGGTCCTTTGACCTGAGACTACCATAGTACCTTATATATATGAATCCATACTTTGGTTCGCAATCAATCATGACACTGAGTCATGCACGAGGTGATACTGGTTATGGTGGATTGTATATGGAGGTTGTGAGTAGGTCAACAAGGAATTGATCAGCCCTAGTAAGAGGGAATAGCATCCAGCTAATTTCAAATGATGGATTCAGGAAACCTTTGATCAAAGTAAACATTAGAGTTATTTTCTAATGGTTCATTAATGAATCATCATTATAAAGATTGAGCTAGGGATGAATATGAAATTGGATTTGACAAGTATCCATATTCATAATCATATTCGGGATGCAAGTTGATCAAAGGACTGATTGCCCGGTAACTCACCACTGAAGGGTATTTTGGTAATTCCACAAAAATTCCACATCTTTCGGGTAGACATGATACGTTGCTAGACGTCAATCTTGTATTGTAGGTATATGATTGAGTCATGGTAATTCAAATCAGTTAATTTAAATTAGATTCTAATTGACGAGTCGAGCTAGTTTGAGTTGACCTAAATCGGCTTAGTGAGATCTAACCGAATTAAGTCAAATAGCACTCGGACCTACTGCTGCCTAGGTGTGGAACCCAATGGGTCACACACAAAAGAAAATTGATGAAGGATTTAATTTGGAATTAAATCATGTTTGCAGGATAAACACACTAGCATGTATTGCAGACCAAATTTCTATTCGAATCAGATTCAAATTTGGTTCCGAATTGGGCTTAATTGGGTTCTAATTGAACCAGATTAAGGTCCAATTTAATTTTAGGACATTGGGCTAACCCATGGCTGAACCCAAGTGAATTAAGTTCACTGAGACCCTCTCTCCAAGCCGCCCTCTCCCTTTTTATCACCCGCGTGCGCCAGAAGAAGAGTCCACGCGCGTGGGCTCCTCTTAATACGCGTGAGAAAGAAAATAATGTCAGAGAAATATCTAAAAAAGGGGTGATTCAGATCCTTGTCTGGCGCCCTTGGATCTGGATCTGATGGCCTGAAAAATTAAGGAAAAGATCCGTCGCTTTTCGGTCGCAAATCCGTCTCCAAAAGTCGCGATTCTTCATGAAGTTTTTCCGAGAGTCCTTCTCGTCGGAAAAACGAAAATTAAATCGGAGAATCATGATTTTTGGTTGAGGGGACGCATGAGGATGAGGGATCATGATTCCTGGGGTTTCAGAGGGTTGCGTTGTTTTGAGAAGACACCCTCTGAGATCTATAAATAGGGTTGGGTTCTCGGGGGTTTTCACGCAACATAATTCAGAGATCCAATTCCCTTTCTTCCTCTCCAGAATACTCCTTCCCCTTGTTCTTGTTGGGTATTGTTTCCCTTACAGAGGTATCCTCTGTCGAAACTCTGACCCTAAACAAGAATAAGAAGAAGGTCTTGAACGGTAAAGGAAAGAAAAAGGAAAGGATCTGTTCTTCTTCTTTTCCTTCTTGAATTAAGACTTTGCCTGTCTTAATTTTTCTTCCAATTCAATTCAAGAAAAGAATTCAAGAAAGGGAATTCTTGAAGAAAATTCAAGAAGAGGAAAGAAGGAAGAAAAGAAATTTTCAAGAAAGAAAATTTCAGCCTAAAAGTCCAAGAATTGAATTCTTGAAAAAGAATTCAAGAAGAGGAGCCAAGAACTAGAAATTGTTGTCTTCATCTTTTTCTGTGTGGATCACCATTGGAGGGTGAACATTTGGGCACCTGGTGGAGATTCAGAGTTTGGATTTTGCGATACAGGTTAGTATCTTAATTTGAGATTAAATCTTATATATACATTTTATATGTTTTAATTCTTTTAAGGAGATCTTGGGTTAAAGGTTTGGTGAAGATTTCAAAAGATAAAAATAAAATTTTGAAATCTATGTTTCCTCCTTGCCATCAAACCCTACAGTGGTATCAGAGCCTCCTTATTAAGATTAAAATATATATGCTGATTTTTAGATGCATATTTATATAAGTAACATGAGATGTATATATGTTTGATGTAATGTCACCAATTAGGGTTTTCACTCAAACCCTAATTGTTGTAGAGATATGTTTAGAGATCTAGTCATCATACTGAAATAAGGTTGCCCTGGCATAATGGTGGATCCATTATGTGGTAAATGGTTGTCCTAGTATGATGACACACTAATCACATATTTGTGTTAATTATGCATGTATGTTTGATGTATGCCACTAATTAAGGTTTTCACTTAAACCTTAATTTGCATAGAGATATGTTTAGCCTTCTAGTCATCATACTGAAATAAGGTTGCCCTGGCATAATGGTGGATCCATTATGTGGTAAATGGTTGTCCTAGTATGATGGCACACTATGGCACATATTTGCTAAAATGTGCTTTGTTTAATAAAGCCCTCTTTAAAACATATTAAGTTGTAGTGTCATATACCAAAAGCAAAAATAATCAATATGATTAGTTTATCATTCGGTGTCTAGGAAAAGTGGTTCATGATCGGTAAAGAGGACGTGGTTTTTAATTGGTTCCGTTGACTGACCTGGCCAATTCTTATTGGTGTCTAAGAAAAGCAACGGGGGGACTCCCACCACTCTCCCACTTACCTGGCCGGTATGATTAACTTAATTATTGATTGATATGCTTAGTGTAATATTCACTACATATGGCCTTCCTTCATGCCAAGTCATTATTATGTTATGATCCATATTAGGTTTGTTGTGTACACACAAGGCCTTTTTCTTTATGGTGACTAACATAATTTTGCTTGGTACATTTGATGTTTATGGAATGATTTAATATAATACTTTGTTGTGTACACACAAGGGTATTATTATTAATATCATGACTATATAGCAATGAAGGGTCTAACTTAACTAAAATATTATAGTTTGTTGTGTACACACAAAGCTATTAATATTTTAGAGGCCAAGATAAGTTGAGAATTGTATGAATTACAATTGAAAAGAGTTTTCCTACCTTTGAACTTATATAAGATTTGTTGTGTACACACAAGGTCTTTTATAAGGAATTAGGATCTCAACCCCACTAAGAGAACCAATTAGGGTTTTCTCGATCATCACATTGAGGGTTATGATGCTTGATAAAATAGTGGGAGACATAATTAAGTTAAAGTCCTAATTTAATTATGTTTTGTCAACATTGATTGTTTGCTTATGTAATGTTGTTTGTTAATGTAGATTAAATGGCATCTTCACTCTCACTCCGTAGCATTCTTGATGCAAATAAATTGACTGGACCAAACTATGTTGATTGGTTGAGAAACCTGAAGATAGTACTCAGCCAAGAAAGAATTTCTTATATTCTTGATACCCCAACCTTGGAACCATTAGGGGAAGATGCCTCGCAAGAGGATAAGACCACATATAACATGTGGCAAAATGACTCACTTACTGTCAAGTGTATAATGCTTGCCTCTATGACCAATGAGTTACAGAGGCAACATGAAAGCATGGACACAAACTCCATATTGCTCAATTTAAAAGAACTTTATGGAGAACATAGTCGAACTGCAAGATATGAAATATCTAAGCAGTTATTCCGTGCAAGGATGACAGAAGGTACATCCGTACAAGACCATGTATTAAAGGTTATTGACCTAATCACCCGATTGGGTCAATTAGGTTTTGTTATGGATGGGGAGTTGAATCAGGATTTAATCCTGCAGTCACTCCCAGAGTCATTTTCACAGTTTGTTCTTAATTATCATATGAACAAACTTAACACTTCCTTGCCTGCTGTTGAATATGTTAAAATAGCAGAGAGCCATTTAAAGAAAAATAAGGCTCCACTTCTTCTTGTGGATGGTGTAAACAAGAAGAAAATAGGCAAAAAGGGTTCCAAGAGGAGGTTAACCCCAAAGGGGGCATCAAGAAAAAGAAAGGAAAGAAGGCCTCCGGACAAATGACCTGCTTTCATTGTGGCAAGCCGGGTCACTGGAAAAGAAACTGCAAGGTTTACCTTGCAAGTATGAAGCCTGGTGCTAGTGATGCACCAAAAGGTATGTATGAGATATATGTTTTGTCATTAGACTCTTCTAATTCAAACTCTTGGGTATTGGATACTGCTTGTGGTCATCATATCTGCAAATCATTGCAGGGACTACAGAACATTAGAGTTTTGAAGGAAGGCGACTTCGAGCTCTACGGTGCTGGAGGAGATTCCATCCAAGCAGAAGCTGTAGGGACTTATATGTTGAAGCTGCCTTCTGGGAAGATTTTAGAGTTAAAAATTGTTATTTTATGCCTAGAATCATTAGAAACATCATATCTGTACCCTTGTTACTTAAACAAGGATATATTATGAATGTAATGAGCAGTGGCTGCTCAATCAGTTTTTCTAATGAAATAATATTTAATGGCATATTTTGCAATGGTCTCTTAACTTTATCTTCTGATGACAATATACTACATGTTAGTAATAAACGAAAAAGAGATGAAGTAAACAATACTTTACTTTGGCACTGTCGTCTTGGACATATTAGTGAGTAGAGGATTAACAAGTTATACAAGAAAAATTCCTTAATCCTTATGACTATGAATCATTAGGAACTTGTGAATCATGTCTCATGGGTAAAATGACCAAGACTCCATTTAGTGGACATAATGAAAGGACAACAGAGTTATTAGGACTCATACACACTGATGTATGTGGACCTATGACAACTCAGGCCAAGGGTGGATACTCATATTTCATCACATTCACTGATGATTTTTCAAGGTACGGATTTGTGTATCTAATGAAACATAAGTCCGAAGCTTTTGAAAAATTTTTAGAGTATCAAAGTATGGTAGAGAAACAAACGGGAAAAGTATTAAGATCCTTCGATCAGATAGAGGAGGTGAATACTTATCCACCGAGTTTCTTGATCACCTTAAACAAAAGGGAATCATCTCTGAATGGACTCCTCCTTACACACCACAATTAAATGGTGTTGCTGAAAGGAGAAATCGTACTTTATTAGATATGGTACGGTCCATGATGTGCTTCACAGACTTACCTGTTTCTTTCTGGGGATATGCCTTGGAAACAGCGGCTAATATTTGAATAGAGTACCATCCAAATCTGTATCTAGCATTCCATATGAGTTATGGAGGGGAAAGAAACCCAATCTTAAGCACCTTAAGATATGGGGATGTCCAGCTTATGTCAAAAGAAATTTGGACAAAAGCTTGATGTTAGAGCAGAAAAATGTCTATTTGTTGGATATCCCAAAGATAGTATAGGATATCTATTCTACCACCCTACTGAACAAAAGGTTTTAGTCAGTAGGCATGCCATTTTTATGGAGAAAGAATTCATCCTACAAAAGGGCAGTGGGAGAAATATTGAACTTGAAGAAGTTCAACAAGTAAATACATCTCAACAAAATCATAACACAGTTAGTATAGAACCTGAACACACCACTCCTATCCGTAAGTCTGATAGAGTGCGACATGCACCTGAAAGGTATGGGTTCATTATTGAAAATAATGAAGCCCGAATCATTGATAATGATGAGCCTCTAACATATACGGATGCTGTCATAAGTAGTGACTCAGACAAATGGCTGGAAGCCATGAGATCCGAAATGGACTCCATGTATGTCAACCAAGTCTGGACTTGGTTGATGCACCAGAGAGTGTTAACCCTATTGGATGCAAATGGGTCTATAAGAAAAAGATTGGGGCAGATGGCCAAGTTGAAACTTATAAAGCCAGATTAGTGGCTAAGGGTTTCAGACAAAAACAGGGAATAGATTATGATGAAACATTTTCTCCTGTTGCCATGCTCAAATCTATTCGGATCATGCTTGCTATAGCAGCATATCATGATTATGAAATCTGGCAGATGGATGTGAAAACTGCATTCCTCAATGGTTTCCTTGAGGAAGAGGTTTATATGTCACAGCCAGAAGGTTTTGTCTTGGAGACTAAACCTAATCAGGTATGTAGGCTAAAGAAATCTATTTATGGATTAAAGCAAGCATCTAGGAGTTGGAACATCCGATTTGATAAGACAGTCAAAGAATTTGACTTTATCAAAATGAGGATGAACCTTGTGTGTACAAGAAGACTAGTGGGAGTGCCATAGTTTTCTTGGTTCTGTATGTAGATGACATACTCCTCATTGGGAATGATATCCCAATGTTACAATCGGTCAAGGTATGGTTATCTAAACAGTTTCCATGAAAGACTTGGGAGAAGCATCTTATATACTAGGCATCAAGATCTATAGAGATAGATCTAGGAGGATGCTAGGTTTATCCCAGTCTAGGTACATTGACCAAGTGCTAAAAAGATTTAGCATGGAGGAAAGTAAAAGAGGTTACTTACCTATTGGTCATGGCATACATCTTTCTAAGAAGATGTCTCCTAAGACACCTGAAGAAAGAAATAGAATGAATTCTATACCTTATGCTTCGGTAGTAGGGTCTATTATGTATGCTATGTTATGTACTAGGCCTGATGTGGCATATGCCTTAGGTATAGCCAGCAGGTTTCAGGCTGATCCAGGAGAGGATCATTGGAAGGCTGTGAAAAATATTCTTAAGTACTTAAGAAGAACTAAGTATTTTTTTAATATACGGAGGATCTGATCTTAAACTAGAAGCTTATTCAGATTCTAGTTTTCAATCAGATCCAGATGACAGCAAATCTATATCTGGGTATGTTTTTACCCTTAATGGAGGAGCTGTAAGCTGGAAAAGTTCTAAACAGCAAACTGTAGCTGACTCAACAACTGAGGCAGAGTACATTGCTGTTAGTGAAGCTGCCAAGGAAGCTGTCTGGATGAAGAAGTTCATATCAGAGTTGGGCATAGTTCCTGAGATTGAAGGTCCAGTATCACTTTACTGTGATAATACGGGGGCTGTTGCTCAAGCAAAGGAACCAAGAGCTCATCACAAATCAAAGCACATTCTGAGACGCTTCCATCTCGTTCGAGAGATTGTCGAAAGACAAGAAGTCTGCATTAAAGGGTAGAAACGAAGAACAACGTAGCAGACCCGTTCACTAAGGCTCTATCACAGCGAGAGTTTGATCGCCACCTTGATTGTATGGGGTTAAGATTTAAAGGCGATTGGCTTTAGTGCAAGTGGGAGATTGAAAGATTGTGCCCTGAAAGCCAATTGAAATATTGTATTTTGATCCCAAAATCAATGAATTGACATTTTATAATAAAGGCATTATTTTCATCATTTGCTATGTCTTTTTGATTTTATGATGAACCCCATAGATTAGGGCTATGGTTCTAGGGTTATGATGAGATCATACCAGTGAGACCTAAAGCCTTAAAACCCTAATCTAAAATATTCTTGGTCGATGGGACATTGAGTTGGGGATCAATGTTTCCGGCAAGACCAGCATATCCTATATATGTTTTGTGATGAGGGTGACTGATCTCACAGTCACTTGTGTTTGACACTAATACTAGGATGTGAGTGTTCATTAGAGAATGAGTTCACTGAATTGATCCAGATTGAGAATATCTAATGGAACCTTATCTGTTTGTCAATATAATTCTCATAGTGGGAGTAGTGCATGTGGTCCTTTGACCTGAGACTACCATAGTACCTTATATATATGAATCCATACTTTGGTTCGCAATCAATCATGACACTGAGTCATGCACGAGGTGATACTGGTTATGGTGGATTGTATATGGAGGTTGTGAGTAGGTCAACAAGGAATTGATCAGCCCTAGTAAGAGGGAATAGCATCCAGCTAATTTCAAATGATGGATTCAGGAAACCTTTGATCAAAGTATGAACATTAGAGTTATTTTCTAATGGTTCATTAATGAATCATCATTATAAAGATTGAGCTAGGGATGAATATGAAATTGGATTTGACAAGTATCCATATTCATAATCATATTCGGGATGCAAGTTGATCAAAGGATTGAATTGCCCGGTAACTCACCACTGAAGGGTATTTTGGTAATTCCACCAAAATTCACATCTTCCGGGTAGACATGATATGTTGCTAGACGTCAATCTTGTCTTGTAGGTATATGATTGAGTCATGGTAATTCAAATCAGTTAATTTGAATTAGATTCTAATTGACCGAGTCGAGCTAGTTTGAGTTGACCTAAATCGGCTTAGTTGAGATCTAACCGAATTAAGTCAAATAGCACTCGGACCTACTGCTGGCTAGGTGTGGAACCCAATGGGTCACACACAAAAGAAAATTGATGAAGGATTTAATTTGGAATTAAATCATGTTTGCAGGATAAACACACTAGCATGTGTTGCAGACCAAATTTCTATTCGAATCAGATTCGAATTTGGTTCCGAATTGGGCTTAATTGGGTTCTAATTGAACCAGATTAAGGTCCAATTTAATTTTTAGGACATTGGGCTAACCCATGGCTGAACCCAAGTGAATTAAGTTCACTGAGACCCTCTCTCCAAGCCGCCCTCTCCCTTTTCTCACCCGCGCGCGCCAAGAAGAAGAGTCCACGCGCGTGGACTCCTCTTAATACGTGTGAGAAGAAAATAATGTCAGAGAAATATCTGAAAAAGGGTGATTCAGATCCTTGTCTAGCACCCTTGGATCTGGATCTGATGGCCAGAAAAAATTAAGGAAAAGATCCGTCGCTTTTCGGTCGCAAATCCGTCTCCAAAAGTCGCGATTCTTCCTGAAGTTTTTCCGAGAGTCCTCCTCGTCGGAAAAATGAAAATTAAATCGGAGAATCATGATTTTTGGTTGAGGGGACGCATGAGGAATGAGGGATCGTGATTCCTGGGGTTTCAGAGGGTTGCGTTGTTTTGAGAAGACACCCCTCTGAGATCTATAAATAGGGTTGGGTTCTCGGGGGTTTTCACGCAACATAATTCAGAGATCCAATTCCTTTCTTCCTCTCCAGAATACTCCTTCCCCTTGTTCTTGTTGGGTATTGTTCCCTTACAGAGGTATCCTCTGTCGAAACTCTGACCCTAAAAAGAATAAGAAGAAGGTCTTGAACGGTAAAGGAAAGAAAAAGGAAAGGATCTGTTCTTCTTCTTTTCCTTCTTGAATTAAGACTTTGCCTGTCTTAATTTTTCTTCCAATTCAATTCAAGAAAAGGAATTCAAGAAAGGGAATTCTTGAAGAAAATTCAAGAAGAGGAAAGAAGGAAGAAAAGAAATTTTCAAGAAAGAAAATTTCAGCCTAAAAGTCCAAGAATTGAATTCTTGAAAAAGAATTCAAGAAGAGGAGCCAAGAACTAGAAATTGTTGTCTTCATCTTTTTCTGTGTGGATCACCATTGGAGGGTGAACATTTGGGCACCTGGTGGAGATTAAGAGTTTGGATTTTGCGATACAGGTTAGTATCTTAATTTGAGATTAAATCTTATATATACATTTTATATGTTTTAATTCTTTTAAGGAGATCTTGGGTTAAAGGTTTGGTGAAGATTTCAAAAGATAAAAATAAAATTTTGAAATCTATGTTTCCGCCTTGCCATCAAACCCTACATTTGTAACCGTTACATCTCTAGTTATTGATTTATAAATACTCCATCAACTCCCCCTGTATAATTAATGATTATTAATGAAATACAACAACTTCTATCCAATTTTTCCTTTGCTGTGTGCATCAAGGGGTGTGCGGCCCTTTTCTTTATTCCTCGAAACATCACGGGGTGTGAGGCCCTACTTATCCAGACATCAAAAAACCCTAGTCGACCACTTCCTTCCCTTTCTCTTTTACTTTCCATCTTGTTCCTTCTTTGCTTCATTCTAATTGATCAAACTTCTTTTGTTGAGTGATTACAGGTGATCAGGAACTAAAGTTAGGTTCTTCTTGCCTTGGAACCGATATCGTGGAAGATTGGAGCCCGAGATCAAAATCTTGAAGCCCTGCCATGAGATTCTAAGAGTTCCAATAAATCTACTTTAGAGAGAAAATTTGTTGTTGGTAAAATTCAAAAACCCTCTCTACTCTTTAGTTTCTAAACTTTTGAAAGTAGACCCTAGATTACAGTGATTTCTTAGCCCCAAATCCTTACTTTTTTATTTACTTTGTTAGATCTACTTGTGCGGGTATAAACAAATTGACTAGTTCCCTAGTTGCATACTTTGAGTCTTTAAAAATCCAAAAATTATAAAAAATTTTAATTGCTATTTTTTTCACTATTAATTAGGTTAATAATCAGTAGATTAGGATTTCGTAATTGTCCTGCATCAGTGATGCCTCCAGGTAAAGGTACAGGAGCCTTTTTATAGAGTTTAACAAGGAAGAAGTCTTCATGTTTTTCCAGTATGGGACTAAAAAAAAGATTACATGGTAGCTTAGATCTATTTTCATAAGAAATCAATAGATAGATGGATGTGAGTAGGAAATAGATATAAAGAAAGACTCTTCCCCATGATAGAGATCAAATCTCAGTAGAATTTGGCTTCAAAATCTTATTCCAACAAATGTTTGTCTAGTCAATATCTTTCCAACCATTGGATCTGGATCCAGTATCCAAAAAATCACTTCATCTCCCATGATTAGGCCTATTTCTAATTGGATGTGATTTCAACCATTGGATAGAGATCCAATGGCTAGATTGTGCTTGTCCTCTTCCTCCCATTAATTGATTCGATCGTCATCAAGATCATCCCTTAGATGGTGGCTAGTGGTGTTAATCACAGTGAGCTCAATATCGAGAGGAGTAAGGTGTAGTAGTTGGTGGATGCTCGGCTTGAATGAAAGGAGATGGTGGATTGGATTAGGCAAAGTTGGTGGTGCTGGGTGGTGGCCATGGCTAATTGATGGTGATAAGTGCATAAATATTAGCCATAGAAGCATTAATTTATAAATTAAATTATCTTTATTTAATTGAATTAATAATTTTGTAGTGTTTTGTATGAAATGACCCAGCCAACATGAAGAGTTTGATTTTTGGATCCAATGACACAAATGACTCATAAATCAGACTTAAAATGAGCCCAAAATTTAAGTTCAAAAAGTTGGCACAATGTTTAAAGTCACCAGTCCACCATGGACTGGTCGGTTGGTTCACAAATCATCCCACATTCCACTGGCGGCCATTGCTGCCGGTCCTCGAGCCTTATCTATGGACCGCCACCACCGTTTCATACCTCCTGGCCATTGGAAGTTGCTAGAGATCTTCCACCTACCGCCAAGAGCCATCCCTCACCGGAAAGATCACTGGAGAAGCTTCCAAAGTGCTGGTATCCCTCTTTCTTCCGTAATCAGCCATCATCTTCTTCCCATCTTCACCGCGCCACCACCTGCCACTTGAACCCATCGCCTCCTCCTTCTCTGGCTGAAGAACATCCCCGCCACTAGAAAAGCTACCTGATCCCTCGAGCCCGATCAAAGTCGTCACTTGCCATGGTTGCTGCTTCTCCAAACCACCACCAATTTTTTCCTCTAGTTATCTTCTTCTACCCCATGGTTGCCGTCTCCCCAAGCTTGCTACCCCTCTCTTCCCAATCCCCTCACCGAGCATCTTCACCACATCCACCACTACCATCCTGTGAAGCCATGCTGGCCATGTCTGCCATTTTCCTCTTCAAGGTCCTCACCCATCCCTCTTCTTCAACACTGCCACCCTGTTCTCCATCACCAATCGTGCCACCCTCTCATCCTCCTGATGTCGGTCCAACAACTTGTCAGATATCTGAATGGAAAAACAAATCGAAAGAAGTTCGACCAAATGTATATATCAGAGTTTAGTTTTTGAGAAGAAAATATAATACGGGGATTATGCGAATGGGTATGGGGATAAGAATGAAGAACCGAAATGGATATAGGATGAGAATAAGGAATTGAAGCTATTAAAGTAGATCATGATGAGAAACAAATGCTGTCACCATGTACTCATGACACCTTCTTTCCATCTATATAAGAACATCATCTCTTCACTACCAGGGATTATTCCGCATTCCACCTCCAGCCCGTATTCTTCCGCTCTTTTCTTCTTGCCCCCTTCCAACCTCTCTTCCCACTTTCTTCCACCCTTTTAATATACAAGAAGGAGAGTAAGCTAAGGGAAAGAGACTCTATCAGGTTATAGTTTTATTTTTTTATTTTTAACTCCAAGCCCTATTAATGTCTTAGGAGTTAAATATCTTGTTAATAAATTTGCTTTCATAATGAAATTTCATTTTTCATGATTCAATTATTTATTGTAATTTATTTTAATTTCAGCACTAGGATAGTTTTACTTCTTGCAATTTTTTCAGGCAATTTAATTTTTTGCAATTAGTTTAGTTTAATTTCTGCATATTTAAATTCTATAATTTAAGTTTTAGCAAGTAGTGTAGAATTGATTTTATATTATTTTTATTTTTTTTAAAGTTTTAATTTAAATCATGTCTAGCTAAGCAAAATGCTCTAGGGTTGGCGATGAAGCAAGACTATGATTAGATAACCTTTCCTTGGATCTCTTCTTGGGCTTTGATTTTTAAGAGTCTTTCATTCTTGTTAAATTCTTGCTAAGATACTTGATGAGCTATTATTAGGTTTTGATTCTTTCATAATTCGTACTTGATTCAGTGCAAGGAGGGTAATAGTTAGAAGGTTCTCAATATTTTTTTACTCTTTTTCTCTTCTTCCTTGTAAAACCTTGATAGATTATAGTTCGATTAAAATATCTTCATAATCCATACTTGTTAATACAAAGAAATAAGTTGAAAAGATATTATAAGAGGAATCATAGAGAGGTTTTCTAAATCATTGGTCTAGTAGATTCAAAAGCCTTAGATCCTTAAGTTATTTATTTCGTCAATTTAGTTATCTTTTGCTCATCTTTGTTAAAGCTCACCTAAGCAAGGATCTGAATATAGTTCAAACACAAATTCCTCATGGGATTGACCCGTACTCGCTGGACGTGCTACTCTACACACCGTGTGCTTGCGGTTTTAACTTGAATTTCACACCAAGTTTTTGGAACCGTTACCAAGAAAATTGGTATGTTTTAAATTATTTTCAAAATTCTTGCTCTTTGTGCTTTTAGTTTAACTTTAATCTAATCATTCTAACATATCTATATTTTTTAAGTTGGTGAGTGCTGGAAGCCAGGTACATAATTTAAATTATTCCTTTTTCCTTTAGCATATTATTTTGACCTTTGTTTAGTTTAGTATTTAATTCAAACTTGTTTGTTCTTTTTGTTTGTGCATAAGCATTATTTCTAAATTACTTTAAGAGTACAAACCTAAACAAGATAAGATGAGGAGTTCATTACCCTTCCTTAGCCCACAAACAAGTGTTTCTTCATTTGCATTAACCCAAGCCTATAAATAAAATCAATTAGACACGACCCTAGGGACATCCAAGCTCATTAGGATAAGGATACCTAAGATTCATACCAAGCTAGTCTCGATCATTGAATTGGTCTAGGAATGTGGATCATGGATCTTAGTCTCCAAAAAAGCCAGTTAATTAATTGATTATGTTCACTGACCTGGCCATCTAATTGGTGTCTAGGAAAAGCAACGGGGGGACCCCCGCTAATCTTACACTTACCTAATCAATTTGGTGAATTGGTTGAACTTAGAGTGCTCGAAGGTTAACTTGGAACAGTTAAGAGCTATCTAGTTCTAGGCTAACCCCAGGATAGGATTAATTTTGTGTGAAACTTGTTTGAAAAGAAAATTCTTATTTTAAGTTTTTTTTTCTCTCAATCTTGATTGCCCCCATATAAGGTAGCCCTGACATAACTGGAAGTTATGTTGCATGGTTGTCCTAGGATATGAAAAGGTTGAATTAATTTAGAACCTTTAAAGAAAAGCTTCTAAAAAAACTAAAATATATATATATAAAATCCAAAAAAAATGAAGACATAATTAGGATAGTAAATTCTCCACCTCCTGTATGGAGAAGGATATTGGATCGACTAGTTAGAACTGATTTAATCTCTATTTTAGATCCTACAACCTTTGCAATAGATTTAACAAATAAACCCCAAACCCTTAAGGATTTATATTATCTAATTGGTTCCATCCAACATTCTTGCATAAGGTTATCCCATCCTATTGTGAATAATTTTGAAATCAAGCCTCAGATGATTAATATGCTTCCAAGATTTATGAGAATAGAGGATGCATATATATTTATTAAAGAATTTGAACAGGATTGTGTAGTCATGAGGCTATAGCAATTGTCAGAGGACGAAATCAAGCTAAGACTGATTAATTTTGCCCATAAGGATAATGCCAAAAAGTGGCTTTATAGTATTCCAAATCAATTTGTCATGACCTGGGAGGGCTTTGTAAGAGTGTTCTTAAAAAAAAGAAAATTCCATCATAAAACAACTAAAATTAGAAATGAAATAAACCAATTCTATTGACTAGCTGGCCAATCATTCTGGAAATACTTTTATCGTTTCAAGAACCTCTTGACCCAATGCCCACACCATGGTATAGAAACTTGGAGACTATGCCAAATAATTTATAAAGGTTTAGATTTAAATTCATAAACCATGCTAGAGTCCATGTGCTAAGGTCAATTTATGTACAAAGAACAGAATGAAGCATGGCAATTTCTAGGAGACCTAGCTGAAAAAAATTTATAATAGAAAATAACTAAGAAACCAGAAAGATCTATACCTCCAAGATGTGCAGTACACCAAATTCAGACTTCTCTAGCTATAGAGGCCAAATTGCAACCTTAACACGTAGGTTAGAGGCCTTAGAACTTCAGAGACCATCCAGTGTGAACCAAGTATCTACACCCGTGTGCGACAGGTGTAATGCACCAGACCATATCCTTGAGGAATGTCCACTCTCAATAAACCCAATAGGGAATGGATGTGCACAGGTGAATGATAAATATCAGAGACCTAAGACAATCCTTATGCACCTATATATAACCCAAGATGGAGGATCATCCATTTTTCATGGTCATAGAATCTAAATGTAGGTAGTCCTAGCCTCAATCAACAAACCTAAGGTGATGTGGGATGACTCTAAGATTGCTAAATAAGCAGGAAAAATAGTAAACTAATTTTTTTTATATTTTTTAAAATTTTAATTTGCAGGTTAAATTCCCAAAATCAAGTAAAGACTAGCAGGAAGAGTAGCAATGCAAAGAATCATCATAATCGTAGGCATACTCATGCAAAATAATAAAAGTCAGGATCCGAGAATTGAGAATAATTTAATTTTGTAGGTTAAATTCCTAAAATCAAGTAAAGACTAGCAAGAAGAGTAGTAATACAAAGAATCATCATAATCGCAGGCATACTCATACAAAATAATAAAAGTCAGGACCCAAGAATTGAGAAATTCTTGACTTAGGATAGCTAACCTCCAATCAAAACAGAAATTAAGAGTAGAAAAGTTTGTACCAGTCAGAGATTGAAGAACTTGTTATTGAATAGATCACTCAACACTCAGATTGGAGCCTGGATGATGAAGCTTCAGTTCCCATGAAGTAGAAGGCTGATATGGGCAGTCCTAAAGGCAAGAGGGCCTCCTCTTTGGAGGTGAAGCACCTCGAGGATCCTGCAAGTGTCAGAGGTTAGCAAGAAAATAAGTAATCAAAAGAGTAAACTAGGTTTTAGAAGGATGCAAGAATTAGGGCAAATCTGGAGTGGGTGGCTCGGAGTAGAAGATGGCTCTCGACTTGAAGGTAGCTAGGGCATCTTCTTCTTAGTTTCCAAAATCAAATAAAGACTAGCAGGAAGTAGCAATGCAAAGAATCATCATAATCGCAGGCATACTCATGTAAATAATAAAAGTTAGGACCCATGAATTAAGAAATTCCTGGCTTATGATAGCTAACCTTCAATCAAAATAGAAATTAAGAGTAGAGAATTTGTACTAGTCAGAGATTGAAGAACTTGCTGTTGAATAAATCACTCAACACTCAAATTGGAGCCTGGATGATGAAGCTTCAATTCCCATGAAGTAGAAGGCTGATATGGGTGATCCTGGAGGCAAGAGGGCCTCCTCTTTGGAGGTGAAGTATCTCGGGGATCTTGCAAGCATCAGAGGTTAGCAAAAAAATAAGTAATCAAAAGAAGCAAACTAGTTTTTAGAAGGATGCAAGAATTAGGGCAAATTTGGAGTAGGCGGCTTGGAGAAGAAGATGGCTCTTGACTTGAAGGTAGCTAGGGCATCTTCTTCTTAGACTTGGATGAAGGAAGCTATGGCAAGGATGAGAGCAAGAGAGGTTGGTTTACCAAGCATAAGAACATAAAAAAAACACAACTCATGAACAACAGTCTTGGAAGAAATTCAGTAGAATATTATTTCATAAGAAGTTATGCTTACAAGAGGATGAGGGGTGGAGTATTTATAAAGCTCTCATGCCCTCTCCTTGTTAGGATTACAAGTCCTCTTCCTTGATAGATTAGGGATTACAAGTAGTTTAGGATTACATCTCCTTAAGGACCTAGGAAGAGAAGTCCTTAAAAGCTAGGAAAGCATATCCCAAGGAATCTCTTACCAAGCTTGGACTGGTCAGCACATAAGGACACCTCCTCTTGGATCTGTTGGGCTTCAAGGGGTAGTAAAGGGTCAGCCACACTGGGTTTAGGTGCATGGGCTTGGGCCCTGGAAGCTGGGGAACCCTAGTAACAGAATATTCCCAGTATCTTGGTTCCGGTGCATGGGCTTGACTCCTGGGCTTGGGATTTCAAGGCCTGGGGTGCTGGAATATCTTGAGAATCATGGGGTGCTCTGGTCTAGGAATATACTCTAGCATCTAGAGGAAATCTTGGACCCTGAGGTGATAAACAAAGCCAAATAAGCTGATATGAATGCCTCTGGCTCCTAGATGAGGCCTCGTGGAACTCCAAAACAGGGTATCCTCTTCTCTTATAAATAAACTGGACTCTTACTAGACTCATTCATATGTACAGGTCTCAATGACTGGACTAGATTGAGACAAATCAACTAGCCTTAACTTATTACAGGACTCAATCTACTTGTTACAAAATTGTGACACATGACTAAGGTTCTAAAAACCCTAATCAGTAAACAATATGGGATCCAGTAATCTGTATCTGATCCCGGTGCCCCCACCAATTCTTCCGGGATGAGAGGAACTCAACCTCGTCGAGTAAGATCAATTTGGCTCTTATATTGCTAGAGTAGGTCTGGGTTGAGGCGCTGCAGATCCTCATGGGTGATCCACGAGTCCTCAGATACTAGCCAACCTTGCCATCGGACCATATACCATTGATAACCTCTATCTTGGTACTAATGGCTTGATCGTCCAGGATGCATTCAATCTTTTCCTCACCATTAGGCCAATTTGCATGTGGACACTCTAGGGTGGGTTCTCTCTCAGAAGGAGGGATAGGCTAAAGGTGCTCGCTAGGTATCACTGCTAGCTCCATATACTCCATAAGGTCTGAAATGTTGAAGGTGGGACTAATACCTAAATCAGGTGATATCTCAAGCACATAGGCATTGGGTCCCACTCTCTTCATTATTTTGAATGGCCAGCTTTGTGAGCATGAAATTTCTTTATGGTCCATGAAGGGAACCGCTCAAGTCTAAGCCTGATCATCACATAATCCCCTGCGGAAAACTCTTTAACTTGTATTCGGAATTAGCCAAGTTCTTATATAGTTCATTATTTATGTTTAACTTTAGACTAATATTTTGATGAAATGCTATGTAGTAGTGTAGGTGTCAGTGTGGGGATGATTCAGGGCTATGGATTTATTGGACTCAAGACTTACACCTAATAGACTCGATTAAGCATCCCTATCGAAGGAAATTTATTGGACTCTCTTAGGCCTAAACCTATTAGACTATAGACTCTCTAGATTTGACTCTAGTTAGACATGCACATGAAAATTTATAATGAGCTTCTATTAATGCCATAGAGTGTGCAAGAAGTAAGATGCAAACCTAACATGCGTCATGAATGTATGCAACATGCAAACTTCTATAAAATGCAGATGATGGCTAAAGAAACATAAGAAAATCAAGAAAATGCAGGAAATATGAGGTGGATTCTGGGTTAGTCTGGTGGGATAGAAAGTAATAAAAGGGTTCAAGGTTGATTGGATAGAATAAGATGTAAGAAGGGGTGTCAGGGTTTAAATCTAGACTAATGAGATTGACCCTATGAGGTTGATGTATATCTAATGGGTTGGCATAATGGAAGGATGGGTCATTATTTTAGGGAAGAGATTGTTAATGGGAACTATAGGAGGGGATTCATCCTAAGAGTACGGATAAGCCAATCCTTAATAAGGTCTTCTGGTTCATGAATTTTGGACTGGTCTCTATACTAGGCTTTCTTCTAAGGCTCCTCAGGGAAAAGTCTAATAGTAGGGTTGGGTTCCTCATCCTTTAACTGCTCTTCCACTATAGTTTGGGTGTGTTCAGGGTCAGTTAACTCTAGATGGATTTTTACTTGGGTATCTACTGGGTCAACTAATTCTAGGTCTTTTATAAAACTCCTTTCTTCTTCCTCATATTCCTCCACTAAGCTCATGTCAGCTTCATATATCTCCTCTTCAATGTCATTATGGTGAACCAATGAGGTGGTAAGAGGGGTTGGCTAAGGAAAAATTTACTAATGTCTAGGATAACATGGGTGGGTTGACTAAAGGGTTCCTGACTAATACTTGATTCATCTCTAGGGTACTAATCCTATAGGGTTCAGGTTGTCTAGGGTTGACTTGGCTGGCACTAGGCTGATACCTAGGGACTATTGGTTCCTAGGGCACATAGGATACGGGTTCAACTCTATGGGTCTTGTCTAGGGTTCCTACTTTGTCATCTAATGGATCAATCCTATGGATTGCTTGGTTATTGGATTAGATCATTAGGTCTAATCTATTGTTTATCTAGGTCATCTAGGTGTTGGATTGGTCAAACTTGAAATTCATTTGGACAAACTGGACATGGTTTTGGGTATCATCTGAACAAACTGATCAATCATGGCTTTCATAAAGGTCTCAAAATTAGAATCCATGGCTGAGCTGGGTTAGGGTGTAGAATTTTGTTATTGTGTTGCTAGTCTAGTGGTCATGCAAACAAGAATCAATCAAGGTGGAATGTTGTAGCCAAGCATGCAAAAGGATTAGTACAATCTAGGGTTTGCTAGACCCAGAGCCAAAACTGAGTGGGTCAGCTTAACATACACCCAACTCAACTACTAATCCTTCATCTAGGCAGGTAGGGGTGGGAGTGTGGGACCCCCGTGCTTTTGCAGGGACCCAATTAAAAACCACAACACCACTTAGGTCATTTGACTCTAGACCTCTAGCCTTAGACACTAGATTCTAGTAATAGTTGGAGAATTGGATGCACTAGTTGGCCCACACATTCGGACTCGACCTGTTGGTGTCACCTAGACCTCTAGGGCAAATTAGGTCTAATTAGTTTAAATTAAGCTTGGGTCAGAATGTTGGTGGTTGTTTTGGGCCCAGGATAGATGATGAAATCCTGCCCTGATGTTAAATAGCAATTGTCCTTAAGATTAGGTTAAAGAGATGATGGCAATCGATGATCCTGATGTAATATAAAACAATCAGAAAAATAGTATATTTTTAATTATTTTATGATGTGACAAATTAAATTTAAGTTAATGGGTTTTCAAACAATATTTAGGCTTGGGATTTGAGGGGTTTGGCAGTTAATTAGGTTTGGTTCAGTCAAAGTGCAAAATTGACAGAATTCAAAAAATTAGGTTTTTGAGAGATGCAGAATTTGACATAGTTACTGATGCAGAAAAAAATCTAAAAATTATAGAATAGACGATGGATGGTGATGATGAATTCTACCAAATTTAATGCAAATAAAAATCAGATGATAATGCAAATCTTAGATTTTTCAGAATGATGCAGAAATTTCAGGATTTCAGTTAAGGTTTCTAAAATGCCAAATTTTAGGAATTAGGTTTTCTATAAAATTAATTAGAAATTAAGAAAATTACTAGGACAAAACAAGAACGTGCAAATTTTTCAAGTTGGTAAAGATTCATCCTCAGTGATATCAAGGAGACCTTCTCCCACTAGCTTATTGGTAGAACTACGGGGTTGTCGTTAAGACCCGTGGCTATCAGTTTAAAACCCGACTTCTTAAAATATTTAAAATAGTGTAGCAGAGGAGTCGAGTCGAATCCCAGAGAGGGGGTTTTTTAGGATTTGAAATTTTTGATCTTGTAAAAAAATATTTGAAGTCAAAAAAAACATTAAATAAAAATAAGTTAAAATTGCAGGAAATCTTGGCACTAGGATCTATTATTTATATCCTAGCATCTATTTGCAGACAAGACGAAAGACAGGAATTAAAAAGAGATTTTGCATTGATTGAAATTTAAGGTCTAAGTAAAATGCAGTAAAAACTAAATTAACAAAACAAATAACAAAGACAAGAACAGATCAGTGCAGCCTCGTCGGGAAGATAGCTCCTTCCTTCATACTCCGTGGAGCGAACTGGGCTTCCTCTGCATCTTCTTCTTCGGATCATGATCTCATAGAAGGAGAAGGCTGGAATATGGTGTAGGGACACGCTCTCCTTTGAGAAACCTCACTCCCAAAAGCCAACCCGCAACCCAAGCAATCCCCTCTACCCTGTACCTTGCCCTTTCTCCAGGATGCCTCTACCTTGTGCTATGGGGTTCATTTTATAATTAACCGGAGAGGGGAGCTCGTTGCATATTAACGATGTGGGACAAAAGAAACATCATGACTGTCATTGCTGCTCCGTGCTCACCGCCCTGCAGCGCCCGTAGATCATGCCATTCGTTTTCAGCTTGTGGACTGCGTGTGAAACGCCCGTGGAGGAACGATCCACGCTCAGCAGCCCGTGCATCAGCTCGTGAGGAACGTGAGAAGTGCTCGTGGCCGTGGACTGATCGTGAATGCCCGTGGACTGCGTTCCGGTAACCTGTGAAGAAGCTCGTGAAGAACATGGACCACTCCTCTCGTTTGCTGCCAAAAACCGCCACCACCGCCCGTCAAACCATCGCCATAGCTTCTCCTCTGGCCAGGGGACACCGCCGGCGTGCTTCCTGGCGAGTTTCGGCGCCTCTGGAGGGCTGTGGTTCATGCCCTGTTCCATGGACCGGCAGCAATGGCTACCGGTGGACCAACCTGCGATGAATAAACCCAGTAGCCGATCCATGATCCAAAAACTGTGCAGCATCAAAATGTGTGCAAAAATCCTTAAAAAAATTCATAACTTCTTCATTTCAAACCTGATTTAAGTACCATTTGCGTCGCTGGATTCCATAAATCAAGCTCTACCTATTGGCAGGTTTCAAACTTATTAATTTTACCAATTCCATGATCATTAATTATAATTATTAAATATTTTATTAATCATTTAAATGGGTATGTGGTGCTTTAACATGAAATCTATTTTTCATGAACGTACTCTAATTTCACATTTTTCAAAGATATTTTTAAAATAATTAGTTTTGCAAGAAAGTCCAAATTAATTATGAAATCAGGTTATTAAAAGAATGTTAGCACCATTAATTAACTAAAATACTTAAAATAAACGTGTAAATCCATGATTTTTCACACCCCCCAACTTACTTATTGCTAGTCCCTTAGCAATGCAAAAAGTATAACTATGTGTCACAAAGATCATCCTTTACAAAAATAGATCCAGGTTTGAAGGTAAAAAGATCTAGCAAGTATCATTAACTAAGTATTGAGTTTCAGAAATAATTTTGCAGTTAGCATAATTAGAAACTTTCTTAGAGTTCATCTAAAGATCTACAGCACTTGTGTTGTGATGACTAACTTAACATTTTGGTACTAGTTTGCAAGAATAAATGTATCTTTGATTAACACTTACTTTGGTTAATTTTCTATACATCCCTAAATTAAGCTTATGAACTGAGTTAGCTTTCACACTACCTTTTTTTTTTTTTTTTTTTTTTTTGAGCATCCTGGCCTTCCCTTCACCATTTGACACGAACCACCACACTTGACTTAGGTGCAGAGACCCGGTTACTAATTTGGGCGATCCACATATACTCCATGTTTTGCACTTTTATTTCAAGTAGGTAGCTCTTTCCTCAATTCAAAAAAATTTAAATTGGGATATATATCAATTACCATTTTCAGTGATAATTAAGTCCTCAATTGTCCTTACAACTAATACTTACTTTGTCTCGTCAGCGTGCATGTGCAATGGAAGTGCTAATAGCCTTTAGGTGATCTAAGTATGCCCTAAAAGTCTGACACGCTAGTCTACTTCTTGACTCGCTACAGTCATTAGCAACACTCTCTAACTCTTATTACTTTTCCTAGTCTATCTTGCTCCAGATTTATTTTTGACACATGAAAACTTTTTTTTTTTTTTTGAGCATCCTGGCCTTCCCTTCACCGTTTGACGCAACCTCCACACTTGACTTAGGTGCAGAGACCCGGTTACAAGTTCAGGGCGATCCACATATACTCCATGTTTTGCACTTTTATTTCAGGTAGGTAGCTCTTTCCTCAATTCAAAAAAATTTTAAATTAGGATATATATCAATTTCCAGTTTTCAGTGATAATTAATTCCTCAATTGTCCTTACAACTAATACTTACTTTGTCTCGTTAGCGTGCATGTTCAATGGAAGTGATAATAGCCTTTAGGTGATCTAAGTAGGCCTAAAAGTCTGACATGCTAGTCTACTTCTTGACTCGCTATAGTCATTAGCAATACTCTCTAACTCTTATTACTTTTCCTAGTCTATCTTGCTCCAGATTTATTTTTGACACATGTAAACTTTTTTTTTTTTTTTTTTTGAGCATCCTGGCCTTCCCTTCATCGTTTGATGCGAACCTCCACACTTGACTTAGGTACAGAGACCCGGTTACAAAGTTCAGGGCGATCCACATATACTCCATGTTTTGCACTTTTATTTCAGGTAGGTTGCTCTTTCCTCAATTCAAAAAAATTTTAAATTGGGATATATATCAATTACCAGTTTTCAGTGATAATTAAGTCCTCAATTGTCCTACAACTAATACTTACTTTGTCTCGTCAGCGTGCATGTGCAATGGAAGTGCAAATAGCCTTTAGGTGATCTAAGTATGCCCTAAAAGTCTGGCATGCTAGTCTACTTCTTGACTCGCTACAGTCATTAGCAACACTCTCTAACTCTTATTACTTTTCCTAGTCTATCTTGCTCCAGATTTATTTTTGACACATGAAAACTTAAAAAAAAAAAAAAAAAAAAAATAGAGTACATATTGGGTTGCCTTCCAACAAGTGCTATGTTTAATGTCTTCAGCCAGATATAATGCAGCTCAGTTCATTGTGGGTCAATTAATGTTACTTGGTCAATGGTTCGATTTGTTGATATTCCTTCAATGTATGTTTTAAACGTTGACCATTCACCTTAACGAAGTTTCCTGACCTAGGATCATAAATTTTGACTGCACCATGGGGGAATACTTGATTAACAATGTAAGGTCCATCCATCTAGATCTCAATTTTCCAGGAAATAATCGAAGCCTTGAATTAAATAACCAGACTTATTGATTTGGCTCAAAGATTTTCCTAGAAATAAATTGATCATGAAAGGCTTTCATTTTCTCTTTCTAAATACGTGAATTTTCATAAGCCTCTCGCCTCTGTTCTTCTAATTCACTCAGCTGCAACATCCGATTAGAACCAGCTTGCCTTAAATCAAAATTTAATTGCTTAATCGCCCAATATACTTTATGTTCAAGTTCTATCGAAAGATGACATGCTTTTCCAAAGATCAGTCTATAGGGAGACATTCCAATGGGATTCTTGTAAGCTGTCCGATAGGCCCATAAAGCATCATCTAATCGGTCTGACCAGTTTCTACGATCGGGCCTAATAGTCTTTTGCAAAATGTTCTTGATCTCCCTATTAGATACTTCCACTTGGCCACTTGTTTGCGGGTGATAAGGAGTAGCTACTTTGCGTGACCATATTTTTTCGTAAAAGCATTCGAAATTGGGAGTTTGTGAAATGGGCACCTCCATCGCTAATGATGGCACGTGGAAATCCGAACCTAGAGAAATATTCTTTTGAACAAACTTTATGACTACCTTATGATCATTGGTTCGTGTTGCCATTGCCTCAATCCATTTAAAAACATAATCGACAGCCACCAAAATATATTCAAAACCATTAGAGGGTGGAAAGGGTCCCATAAAATCAATTCCCCAAACATCAAAGATTTCAACTACCAAGATGGGATTTAAAGGCATCATGTCTTTTCTTGAAATATTTCCAAGGCTTGACACTTAAGACATTCTTTGCCAAAAGTATATGCATCCTTAAACAATGTTGGCCAGTAAAATCCACTTTGCAAAACTTTAGCCGCAGTTTTTTGACCAAAAAAATGTCCTCCGCAAGCAAGTGTGTGGCAAAAGTTTAAAATACTCAGATGTTCAGATTCAGGAACACACCTACGGATGATTTGATCAGCACAAATTCGAAAGAGTTCAGGATCTTCCCAAAAGTAATATTTAATTTGAGCAAAGAATCGATCCTTTTCATTCTTGGACCAGCCATCAGGGATTTGTCCAACCACTAAGTAGTTAACAATATCTACAAACCAAGGGGCCTTTGCATGTGAAACTGCTAAGAGTTGTTCATCCGGAAAAGATTCTTCAATTGATGCAGGTTCACACTCTTCAATTAAAATCCTAGATAGATGGTCTGCTACAACATTCTCAGATCCTTTCTTATCTCGAATTTCAATATCAAACTCTTGTAGCAGTAATAAGATCCATCTAATCAATCATGGTTTAGCATCTTTCTTTGAGAGCAGGTATCTCAAAGCCTAGTGATCCGAATAAACCACAATCTTGGAACCTAAAAGATATGATCTAAACTTTTCCAGGGCAAACACCACAGCTAGCAACTCCTTTTCAGTAGTGGTATAATTTTTTGGGCTTCATTCAAAGTTCTGCTAATAAATCAAACATATGGTATCCATGTGTTGACCCTTTGGCCCAGACAGCTCTTATGGCAAAGTCTGAAGCATCACACATGATTTCAAAAGGTAATGACCAATCAGGGGGTTGAATGATTGGGGCTTGGGTCACAGCTTCCTTTAGAAACTCAAAAGCCTTAAACACAATCTTCATCAAAATTGAAAGGAACGTCCTTGGCGAGCAGATTATACAAAGGACGAGAAATTTTGGAAAAGCTTTTGATGAAGTGACGATAGAACCCTACATGGCCGAGAAAAGATCGAATTTGTTTGATAGAGATGGGTGGAGGAAGTTTAGAGATCAATTCAACCTTTGCTTTATCTACCTCGATCCCTCTCTTAGATACAATATGTCCTAAAACAATCCCTTCTCGAACCATGAAATGGCTCTTCTCCTAGCTCAGAACCAAATTCGCCTCAATACATCGTTTTAATATTTTCTTCAAATTATTGAGGCAACTCTCAAAAGATTCTCCAAAGACTGAAAAATCATCCATAAAAATTTCTAAGAAATCTCCTACCATGTCCGAGAAAATTGATATCATGCACCTTTGAAAGGTTGCAGGTGCATTACACAATCCAAAAGGCATTCTACGGAAAGCAAAGGTTCCATAGGGACATGTGAAGGTGGTCTTTTCTTGGTCTCCTGGATAGATTGCTACCTGGTTGTATCCTGAGTATCATCTAAGAAGCAAAAGTATTGCTGGCCAGCTAATCTTTCTAGGATCTGATCAATAAATGGTAAGGGAAAGTGGTCTTTGCGGGTAGCTGCATTAAGTTTTCTATAATCTATACAGACACACCACCCAGTAGAAAGTCATGTTCGTACTAAATCCCCATGGTCAGTACGGACAACCGTGAGTCCAGATTTCTTTGGAACGACTTGAGTAGGACTCACCCAGTGGCTATCAGAAATAGGATAAATAATACCAGCATCTAACCATTTAATCACTTCCTTCTTGACCACTTCTTGCATGTTTGGGTTGAGCCATCTTTGCATCTCTCTAGTTGGCTTGGCACTATCCTCAATATAGATATGGTGCATACAAATTGATGGACTAATGCCTTTTAAATCAGCAATGGCCCAACCTATGGCCTCCCTATGTGTTTTCAGAACATCTATCAATTGGTTTTCCTGCTCAATGGTTAGGTCAGAAGCAATGATTACAGGCAGGGTTTTGTCGGGTCCTAAAAACACATACTTAGGTGATTCAGGTAAAGTTTTTAGTTCAAGTTGTGGTGGGGCCTGAATCAAAGCGTGCAAAGGCTCAGTTCCTAGGTCAGGTAAGTATTCAGTTTGCATTGACCAAGGTGGTGAAGGTTGAGGTGAATCAAGTAGGGCATTTACCTCTTGGACTTGGGTTTCAGCAATAGGCTCGTCATCTTCCATCAAATTGGAGGAAAATTCAGACTCAACAATCTCATCTATTAAACCAATCACAGAACAATTTTCCTCATCTCTAGCAAACTTTGAGGCATTAAATATATTAATTCTCACCTTTTGATCCCCAAAAGAAATGTCCATATCTCCCGTTTTATAATTGATATTGGCATTGGCAGTGGCTAGGAATGGATGACCTAAGATTATGGGATTCTGATTTAGCTCTTGGGATGGTTCCATGTCTAGTATGAGGAAGTCTACTGGGAAATAACATTGGTTCACTCTAACTAAGACATCCTCAATCAAACCACGTGGTGTCTTGATAGATCTATCAACTAGTTGTAGAATGACTGATGTGGGTTTTAGTTCACCTATCCCAAATTTTCATAGACCGAGGTTGGAAGAAGGTTCACACAAGCTCCTAGGTCTAACAGTGCTCGATCAAAGGTAATGCTTCCTATAACACAAGAAATCAAAGGAGCACCGGGGTCTTTCATTTCTGAGGTAATTGATTCAACAAGACTGCACTTACATCCTCAGACAATATGATTCTCTTTATGGTTCGTGGCTCACGCTTTTGGGTGCAGAGTTCTTTGAGAAATTTAGCGTAAGCTGGAACGTGCTGAATTGCATCGAGGAGGGGTAATTAATATGGACTTGCTTGAATAGTTCCATCAGCTCCTCGTTGCGTGCTCCTTGCTTTTTACGAGAAGACCAGCTTCTAGGGCTGAAGGGAACAGGACTCTAGGTTTATAAGTCTCAGGTAATTCATCTGCTCTCTTCTTCCCTTTCTCATTTAAATTGGAACCAGTATCAGTACTAGTCCCGAGCTCAGGCTCTTCTACATGGTTAGTCTTAGTACTAACATCTTCTTCTAAATTCTCATTTTGGCTAGCATCAGTACTAGCCTCTCTCTCCTGGTCTTGATATGGGTCCCTAAGAATCCTACCCTTCTAAGCTCAGAAATTGCTTGGCATTCTCAAATTGAGGGTTCTTAGGTGGAACATTAGGCTGAAGAATGAGTGGGTTGTTTCTAGGATTCGGTATTGGTTGACTCGGTAGTTGACCTGGTTCTCTCCTCAAAGTAGATTTAGCTAACTGTCCTATTTGAACTTCTAACCTGGCGATAGATTGTTGTTGGGTCATGATTAATTATTGGAGTTGATCAAACCTATCATCGGCCAGATTGGTCTATTGAGGAGGTTGATATGATGGCTGAGCAGGCTGACTAGGCTGACCTCTATTATAGGCATAGTTTTGGTATGGGGGCCTATTTGAAAGTTCCATGCAGGAGGAGTTTGGGTGTGAACCTGAGTCTGTTGTGGTTTCCAAGAAAAATTAGGATGGTTTCTCCAACCCGGGTTATAAGTATTTGAAAATGGGTCATTACCCGGCTTGGAGTAACCTTGAGCAGCTTGGACTTGTTCTTGGATGAAGGTGGTAACTGTGCAACCGTAGGACATTCATTCATGTGATGGGCTGGGCTAGCATAGATAGAACAAATCTCCTGATGATTAGAGGGTGATGGGTATTATGATGGGTGTGATGGGTATTGTGCAGGAGATGTTGAATGAGGGCTAGGACTTGGTTCAACTTTGGGCAAGGAGGTCGACTGTATCTAATCTTTGGGATATTAGGTTCAAGTCGACATTGGAATTTGAATATCTAATATTATAAATCCCTGCCCACTTTTGGAGAGGAATCGATCTTTCATATGAAGTCAAAGAAGCATGGTTGATCGAATTTTCACTTAGGGTTTCAAACAAGGTATAGGTTTCATCCTCACTTCTACTCATGAATGCACCTCCACAAGATGCATCCACCATTTGTCTATACTGGTCTCCTAATCTCTCATAAAAAGCTTGGACAATTGCCCACCTAGACAGACCATGATGTGGGCATTTTCTAAGGAGTTCCTTAAGTCTCTCCCATGATTCATGAATTTGTTCACCAGGAAGCTGAGCAAATCCAGTGATGGCTCGCCTCATGGTGTTGGTTCGACCTAGGATAGAATTTCTTAAGGAACTCGTGCTGCATTTCAGCCCAAGTTTGAATTGGTTTCCCTATTGTGCCAAGCCAGTACTTGGCCTTATCCTTAAGTGAGAAGGGGAACAAGGTTAGCCTAAGGCATCATCAGTAGAATCTTGGATCTTCACCGTAGAACGATTTCAAGAAACTCATCTAGATGCTTATAAGGATCTTCATTGGTATTCCCAAAAAGGAAAGAGGAAGCATTTGGATTGTGGCAGACTTGATCTCATATTGTCTAGCAGGTATTTCAGGTAAATGGATATAGGTCGATGGGTTGTAGGTGGAAGGAATAAAGTATTCCTTCATCTGTCTAGGTGGTTCTTCTGGGTTTCCAGCCATTTGATTTTTTGGTATACTATGGATCAGTCGTTCGATTTCAGGGTTGAAGTCAACTAGGTCTGGAAATAAAGATCTCCTACCGTGCATGTAACAGTGCAACCTAATATGTGAATCAAAATTTTTTATTTTATATATATATATTTTTTTTGTTATTTTCAAACACTTATCAAATAGATTTCTATCCTAGGCTCCCTAATTCTAGACAGCTCCTAACTTCTAAGACTGCCTTGGAGCCCTCCGAGTCAAAGACCAATTAGCTAACTGACTAGGTAAGGGTAAAGTCGGTGGAGTTTCCCTCTTTGCTTGCCTTGGACACCAATTGAAAATTGGCCAGGTAAGTGGATCCAACCACCTTCCTTAGGGACGTAATCCCTGAACCCCTTTCCTAAACATCAGTCAACCAAGTAATCTTGACCCGGTCCAACTCTTCCGGGTGCCCTGTCCTATTGAGCTCGAGTTCCTTAGGGCTGACGTCTAGTTAATTTTATTTAGAAGGCTTAGGTATGCAAAATGAGGGGTGATGGTTTGTGGGCTAAGGAAGGGTATTGAACTCCCCACCTTATCTTGTTTATGGATAAGTGCCCTTAAGATGATTATGAAATTATGAAATGCAATAAATAAGATGTCAAAATAAAAGTAATAAACACACAAAATTAAATTAAAGCTAAATATATATTTTTAATTATGTGATTAAGTTTCTAATCCTAATAAATTATGAAATGTCTGGGCAATTTTTTTTGGATTTTGCAGAAAGATAAATTTACCTAAATAAATCTAAAAATGAAAAGCAAAATTTTTTTTTAAAAAATTTGAAATTTGAAATTTATTTATTTTTTGGAAATAAGAAAAGAAACTAAAAAGGAAAACAATTAATATGTAAAAGAGGAAAGAAAGTTTAGGATGGATCTTACTGATTGGGAGACTTTCTTCCTCTTCTGCTTTTCTCCCTTTTTTTTTTTTTTTAATCTGCAAGAAAAAGAAAAGTTAGCACGGAATAAAAAATCAAAAAGATCAAAAACTATTATTTTAATGCCTTCCCTGGCAACGGCGCCAAAAACTTGGTAGAACCGCGGGGTTGTCGTTAAGACACCGTGGCTATCAGTTTAAAATCTGACTTCTTAAATATTTAAAAATACGTAGCAAGAGGAGTCGGGTCGAATCCACAGAGAAGGTGGTGTTTAGGATTTGAAATTTTTGATCTTGTAAAAAAATATTTGAAGTTGAAAAATAATATATATATATATAAATTAAAATACAGGAAAACTTGGTACTAGGATCTATTATTTAGATCCTAGCATCTATTTGCAGACAAGATGAAAGACAGGAATTAAAAAGAGATATTGCATTGATTCAAATTTAAGGTCTAAGTACAATGCAGTAAAAACTAAATAACAAAACAAATAACAAAGACAAGAACAAATCAGCGCAGCCTCGTCGGGAAGATAGCTCCTTCCTTCATACTTCGTGGAGCGAACTGGGCTTCTGCGTCTTCTTCTTCGGATCATGATCTCAGAGAGGGAGAAGGCTGGAAGATGGTGTAGGGACATGCTCTCCTTTGAGAAACCTCACTCCCAAAAGCCAACCCACAACCCAAGTAATGCCCTCTACCCTGTCCTTGCCCTTTCTCCAGGATGCCTCTACCTTGTGCTATGGGGTTTGTTGGCTTTGACTCCTTAGTTTTGATGATTAACAAAAGGTTGAGTATATGTTTGGACTAATGTTTAATCTCAAGATAAAGTTTCAGGACTTAGGTTATTCAAAAAGAGTATCATAAGGACAATGATGAAACTAAGTTTACCTGATTTGGAAATGAGCTCTTCTACCTTGAACAAGATCAAAATTCTCATAATGGACCTTATTGTTAAGAAATATTTTGACAAAAGAAACAAAGGCTTAAAGAAACTCAAGCATGGCACGCACATCTCAAAGAGTTTCAGAAAAATTCAGATCAGAGGTCGACCACCAGAGGTCGACACCTTGTCAAAGGTCGACCACCAGAGGTCGACTCATGAAGAGAAGAAAAGTTCAGCATGGCCGGCACGGCAAAATCTCAGTGGCACGCTTCAGAGATCGACCACCAGAGGTCAACACCTGTCCAGAGGTCGACACCAGAGGTCGACTCATAGCCTGAGAATTCAAATGGGCAGAACTATGGTATTCTGAACTTTTGCCTAAACTTTACTGGAGGTCGACTCATGAGGTCGACACTTGATCCAGAGGTCGACTCATGAGGTCGACTCATGGCATAACGGCTAGTTTTTCTGAACTTCTGATTTGATTTCTAACGGCCATAAACGGCCATATTTTTGAATCTAACGGTCTTGTGGAGTTGTTTCAGCATGAATGAGGTATTTAACCTCCACCAAACTTCAAAAAGACAAGGAGACAAAGTGAAAAAGTGTTGATTCAAAGTACAAAGCCTTCAATCACTTCCAAGCAAAAAGAGTGAGAAAACCAAGAGATTCCCTAGCCAAAAAGTCTTCCATCTTGAGGAATCCAACATTCAAGTGTTTGGCATTTAGTGAAGTCCAAAGATTCCAAGGGAAAAGGCTTGAAGAGTCTCCATCAAGAGCTTCAACGAATTTATTATTGCTCAAAAGGAGTTTGTTTAGTTTTAATTCATTGTATTCATACTCTTTGTCTTTAGCTAGTTTCAAGGGAATTTGAAACTAGAGTGAGGTTTGTTGGTGAGCCAATTGATAAAACCAACTAGGGTTGCTTGTTAGCCCGAAGCCAAAACAAGTGAGTAAGGTTTGTTGGTGATCCAATTGATAAAAAACTAGGGTTGCTTGTTAGCCCGAAGCCAAAACAAGTGAGTAAGGTTTGTTGGTGATCCAATTGATAAAACCAACTAGGGTTGCTTGTTAGCCCGAAGCCAAAACAAGTGTGTAAGGTTTTGACTTGTGAGCCTGGTAAAACAAGTCGGCTGTAATCTAAAGATTATAGTGAAATTCCCAAGTGGAGCTTGGGGAGTGGATGTAGGTGCTAGGTGCACCGAACCACTATATTCTTGTGTGTTTGCATTGCCTTTCTCTTTAACTTCTTTAGCTCTTTAATTGCCATTTTATTTCATTGCTTCCGTTGCACAATTCTTAAAGCACTATCACTCTTCACCTTAAAACTTGATAGCACATATATTGCCTTAAATTTTTAAATACCAATTCATCCCCTCTCTGGGCACCATATCTGGGCAACAGGGTTCATTTTATAATTAACCGGAGAGGGGAGCTTGTTGCATATTAATGATGTGGGACAAAAGAAACACCGCGACTGCCATTGCTGCTCAGTGCTCACCGCCCTGCAATGCCCGTGGATCACGCCGTTCGTTTTCAGCTCGTGGACTGCGTGAGAAACGCCCTTGGAGTAACGATCCATGCTCAGCAGCCCGTGCATCAGCTCATGAGGAATGTGAGAAGCGTCCGTGGCCGTTGACTGCTCGTGAATGCCATGGACTGTGTTCCGGCAACTTGTGAAGAAGCTAGTGAAGAACGTGGACCGCTCCTCTCGTTTGCCGCCAAAAATCGCCACCACCACCCGTCAAACCACCGCTGGAGCTTCTCCTCCGGCCAGGGACACCGCCGGCGTGCTCCCGACGAGTTTCGGCGCCTCTGGAGGGCTGTGGTTCATGCCTTGTTTCGTGGACCGGCAGCAATGGCTGCCGGTGGACCAACCTGCGATGATGGACCGGCTGCTCCAAAAACTGTGCAGCATCAAAATGTGCAAAAATCCTTAAAAAAATTCATAACTTCTTCATTTCAAACCGATTTAAGTACCGTTTGCGTCGCTGGATTACATAAATCAAGCTCTACCTATTGGCGGGTTTCAAGCTTATTAATTTTACCGATTCCATGATCATTAATTATAATTATTAATATTTTATTAATCTTTTAATGGGTGTGTGGTGCTTTGACTTGAAATCTATTTTTCATGAACGACTCTAATTTCACATTTTTCAAAGATATTTTTAAAATAATTAGTTTTGCAAGAAAGTCCAAATTAATTATGAAATTAGGTTATTAAAAGAATGTTAGCACCATTAATTAACTAAAATACTTAAAATAAACGTGTAAATCCATGATTTATCACTTATTTATCCTATTCTTGTTTTTATGACAGCCTACAGTGCCAGAGATGTGTATCACTGACTATATCTAACCTAGGGCATTTATTAGCAGTGTACAATATAGTAACAGGTGTGTAGCACATTTATGCTTTATGCTACTCTCACTTGTCCAATCAACATATTAGAACCATTCAACATGATTTTACAAATATCATTATTTATAGATAATTCATAACTATCTTTGGCCAACAGACTTACAAAAATGATATTCACTAAAAAAGGACAAAAATGACAATCATTAAGAATGTCAATACAAGACTCGAAATACAAAGAAATAATTCCAATGCCAAAACTAGAGCTTGACTTCCATTCCCAACGTTCAGAAACTTTAACCACTTTCGAATCTCTTACTAACTTGAAGTCCTTGCAATGAATTGCAAATATGGTAAGGACTTCCGATATCCAATACCCAGCTAGTAGTATCACAAATGAAGAAACTACAAGGATTTATCATATAAATACCTTGACCAGCAATAGCTTATTGCTTTCCCTTCCTTTGCCTGTTCGAGTCTAAGGTAGCAATGTAAGCAGAACAGTTCCGCTTCCAATGACCCAGCTTTTTATAGAAGAAGCACTCTACCAAACTCTTGTCAGCCTTCACCCTCCTAGTCTAACTATGTCCAGCACTTTGTACCTTTTTATTTTTCTTATTCTTTTCTTCTTCCCTTTTGCAAAGAGATGAAGCCCTGCTCCAGAACCTCCTACCATATTCACCAATGCTTTGTTGAGATTGTGGTCTCTCTCATAAGTCTACAGCAACCCTAACATCTCACGGTAGTTTACTGCAGGCCTATTCATTCTAAAATTATCGAGAAAGAGCTGGTAGGAATGGAGCAAAGAATTCAGTATCGCGTCCTTGCCGAGCTACTCATAGAAAGGACATCCAAATTTGCCTAAATGCTAAAATAACTCGATAATGTACATTACATAGTTAGTTGCCGAAGCTCCATCATGCATACTCGTGTTATAGATGGTGCAAGAGATCCGGTATCTCTCCATGTCATCTGGAGTGCCAAAAGGCTCCTTCAACCTTTGAAGCATTTATTTTGGCTGGGCCTCCTCAAATTTGTGACTGTACTCATCGTTCATCATAGCCAACATAATACAATGCACCATGGCACGGTCAGAGATCCACTTCTGGTAAGTGTCTTTGATAGTGCCATGAGTGTTGATGGCTGGGATCTCAGGTGCTGGATCAATTAACACATAAAGGATCTGCTTGTGCTCTAGGACTATCTTGAGTTTTCGATACCAACTATCAAAGTTGGGTCCAGAGAGTTTGTCATTATCCAATAATGACCGGAGCGACAAAGTGGTCGACATTATCTGAAAAATGAGAATAAGGTCTATTAGTATATGAATCATTTTAAACATCCTAAAGACATGGATTTTAGTCTAAAGGTTTCTCCCACTATTTTATTCAGACAGGTAGCCTCTACACTCCAATTTGAAGAATAATATTTATCTTTAGTGGGTACTAGGATCCAATAGACTACACATGAGCCCGGCTTTGGTCGGCCAACCCATATGCATCTAAAGGTAGGTACAATACCAATTGCTCTCTAAGCAATTTCTAGTATTCATTTTGTCCAAGGGGTCCTCACAATCGACCTTTGGGCCTCCTATTGAAGGTCCTACTTAGGTCCAACCATTAACATGATCAAATTCGATACTTCTAACTAACGCATTGTCAAGCTCGACTTTGGCTGACCCACCTGACCACGTGTTAGGGTAGTCGCACTGAACCATCATATGCTGAATGGCAATTCCACTTGCCTGATGACCACCCATTCTTTGGAACAACTGATGATCACCCAACTTATGGATACATTACCAATCCAACTTAATGGAAGGCTAAGACTTAGGCTATCACATAACTTAGTCTTTTTATGGACCTAATAATTTAGAGGATTTAAATTTTGTGACGCATTAGAAGAAAGCATGGAGCTTGATCAAGAAGACTCCCACCAAACTCTTAGAGGGTTTCAAGATCAAATGTGTCCATGGGCACCTTAAATCAGTCAGACTGATTAACCTTATTTGATATGGGTCAACTTGAATCAATAGATAGTTTAATCTGATATGATTCACCACATTAGCCAGGTAAGTATGATCAAGGGATGGATTATGCTAGGTAAGCCTCTTACCTTAGACACCAACCATGAGTTGGCAAGGTAAGAGTTAGCCCCAAAGAACCTTGATCATCAATGTCAAACTTACCTTGACTCCAAGTGGTTTACCAGACTCAATCAGACTAACATAAAGATCCAGGCTCACCACGAAGCCATCAATCAAGTCCATTTAGATGTATGGACTGATTAACTAACTATTGGATAGATCTATAGAGGGAGACCTAATTCAACTTTTGATTAGTCTTTTTTCTATTAATCCATTCATCTAAACCTAGGTCTAACCTATTCAAGGACCTAATTGTATCTAACCTAATTAACCCATGGTTTATCAATCATGACTTAAGATTAGAATCATATCCTAAATCTTAAAAGTTTTAAAAATACAACTTAATTCTCAATTAAGTGTAATATGCCTATTGAGACATTTTTAATTAACTTAGATTTGAAATAATTTCAAAAATAAGTGAAACAATTTCATAAGAATATGAACTTTAACTTTACTATTTTAAGGTTTTCTAGTCGAGTCAGCCCGTCTAGAAAAAAAATCCTTTATTCTCAGATTTGAGTCGACTGGTACAGGGATGAGTCGGCTCAGACAAAACACTTTTTTTTTTGTTCATAGACATGAGTCGACTCAAGCAGGGACAAGTCGGCTTGTCTACCTGGGCTAAAAAATAGCAACATTAAAATTCATCTCTTTTCACTTGAAGTTTTCAAAATCTTAGATCATACATCTCTTAGATCTCATCTAAACATAGCTATGATCTACAAAATGGATTAACAAGATTTTATCCTATCAAATCCTTCACCTCTTCTTCATAAGGTCTTGATGCAGTGGCACCCTACATGCCATAGGAGAACCCCATTGAATGGGAAGAGATAGCCTTTAAACCATGCTTTTCTCCTATGATAGGACAACCATGGTGAATCCACCTTAATCCAAGTACTATGTGAAGGATACCAAGCCAATTTCATACAAAAGCATTAAACTAAATATGCATCCAACCTATGTCTCTGATACCAATGTTGGGCGAACCTAGGTAGGTTCAATACATGCAATTTAAAACTCTTCTTAACTACATGATGCAGCAAAAAGAGATAAAACAATTTTATCCGCATGTTAATCCAATTAACACGGGCCCTACACAAATCATTTTGCATATAGAGTAATACATGTATGAAGTCAAGCAAGCAAAGCATGTAACTCATTAAGCCACTCTTTGAATCACACACAAGGGTATTAAAGATCATTTCTTGAGACCCATAAGATAGAAGTACAAACCTTTTATCCAAGGTGACAATCATTGGGTGGAGAAGTACGTCAAGGATGAGGAATAGCCCATCGAGCAGCACATGCATCCTGCCTCTACGGGTAGTTCACACTGGGGTAAGGGGACTCTCCTCTTTCCTTCAAGGTGCTAGCCTCTCTGGAAACAAGATGACCATGGTGGACTCCTTCTTCAACTCCTAGAATAATCTACTGTTGAATAGATGGAACAAAGCACCCAAAAACCTTTTCTAGAACACTCTATCCCAAACCTTCAATAGAAGGTATGCATAAAAGAATCCCAAAACCCTAATTCTCTCACTACCCAATCTCTTAGAGATCAAGCAATACTTCTGACTAGAGAATAGCAGAGTCTTGGGCTTGATCAAGAATGAAGTGTCTCGTTTTCAGCCCCAAAATAGTCCCCTTAAGTAAAACCATAAAGGTGAGAGAATGAGAGATTAATGGGAGGTTTAGAGTCTCTTGGGATTCATGTAGGTTACAAGACCTTTGGACTTCAGCAATAGTAGCTGATTAAAACCTAGAAATGCCAATCATTGATTGCTATAATGCTTATAGCCATCAATGAAGCATTCTCGAATTTTTCAGCAAATTCATCAAACGAGTCTACTTGCCTCAAGTCGACTCATCTCGGGTCGACTCTATTAGTAGTTTTGATAACTTGTTGTCAAACAAGTCCAGAACGATTCTTAATCATTCCCAAGCTACCAAATCAAGAAGAAACCCCACAGTGTGTGACCCTGTAGGTTCAAACACTAAATTGATAGCATAGGAACATTTTCAGTACCAGCCAAAGTCACCATCTAGCAATGACACCCGGTGTCCGGATAGGTCGAAGGTTGCAGAGCAATAAGAACCTGTTGAACATGGAATATCACTGAACTTATTCCTTGATCTCCTAATGCTCCTGATACGGGACTAATATGCATGCGATTCTTTTCTTATGTTTTATATGTGGGGTTAGGTGATTAATTCCTGAATTTTAGATCAAATTAGTTGTAGGAAATTTTGTATGAATTTTTGAAGCCAAGCATATAGATTAGAACCTAAAAAAGTACTAAAGAAGGATTGCCGAGGCTGAGAAGTCTCGGTTAGGGCAAGTTCTCCTACAATATAATTACTGGAGGAAGAGGGGGTGTACCTGACAACTTCTGAAGTGCTCGGTGAAGATCGCAGCAAAGGGATCTCTCATTCCTCGATGGATGCGGCTTAGAAAATCGAGCCAAAGACACGCGGATACCTGGCTTTCTTCTCGGTAGTCTGATAGAGGGTTGGCTGGAGTCGTTGGATTTGTAGAAACTCGGGGACCTGCAAATGACCTGTTAAGTGTTAGAAAACTCAGAGGAAATCAAGAAAATAGAAAAGGGAAGAATATTTTGGAGGGGGCTGGAAGGATGGTTGGCGGCAAGGAGATGGTAGCAAACACCGGGAAGAAGAACTCTCAAACCCCTTTAAGCACACAGCAGGGTAATCACACAAAGCAATATAAGAACTCAAGGTTTATTTCATATCAAAAAATCCTCATACAATAGACTAGGGTCCTTTAAATAGACCCTTAGTCTTGGGCTCCAAGTAAGGATACATTTGTCTTTACATAAGAATCCTACTCCTACTCAAACCCTAGCTATGAAATAAAGAAACATTAGGTAGAAAAAATCCCTAAAAATTCTCTTGACTTGGTCAACACTCCAAGGATGCCTAGGGATGCGTGTTGGGCTTCTAAGAGCAGCAAGAACCCAGCCAAAGGAGCTTGGGCGCATGGGCTTGGGCCTCTGAAAGCTGGGGTGGCCTGGTAGCCAGGTAGCAAGAATATTCCTTGGTATCTTGCTTCTTAGGGGCTTGGGCTTGGCACCTGGGCTTGATTTCTTTGCACTAGGATGCAGGTGGACCTCTGGAATCTTAGATGCCCTGGTCTATGAATATATTCTGGCATCTGAAAGGGAATCTGGACATCTGGAGGATATCTGCAAGGAATCAAGGTTTTCTAAATTTTCCTCTTGGGATCTTCAAATCTTCAAGCTGGGTTGGACTTGGGCTATACTTCCATGTCTTCAATCTGGTTGGACTTAGTCTTCACTTGTATGATGTGTTCTTGAGTCTTCAATATGGTTGAACAGAACTCAAAAAAATAAAATTATCTCGACATGAGCTGACTAACACTGGACTGAACTAGTTCAACATGAGCTGACTAGTATAGAACTGAAATAATAACTCAAAAGATTCAAATAACAACTAAAACGGACTCAGATGGGCTAAGCCCTTATTACAGATGGACTCATAAATTATTGATCAATCCACAGAGGGTTGAAAAGCCTTTGTCTTATTCTGGTGCCTTTGGTGTCCCCACCAGCTCCATATGGCTTAGGGTTAAATTGCCCAACCCTAATTAGTCCATCTCAATATGTCTCAAACAAAGAATTTTTGTAACTCCTTACAAGGAATGCCTTGGCCATGGTCTTTCTCAATTGAGGGATAATGAGCATTCAATCCAAACCATTTGGATAGATCAATCCAATCTTGATCCTACTACCACTACACAAGTATTTGACTATACCCAGCAACCTTCCATCATTAGATTAGAAACTCGGGTAGTCCGGTACCTAAGCACAGTGAGTTGCTTGCAAGCTCTCTTAGTGATCTCAAGTCAGAAAAACAATTCATGTCCACATACTAATACGAAACTTCTCTTTGGCAGAAAGAGAATCTTGCATGGAAGTCACGCTCAGTGAAGTGTCAAACACAACACCTGATGTCATGCCAGCATCTCCATGCTACTTGGTTAAGAGGACAACCAATGGACATGATATCAACGACCTACTCTTGAAACACCATCATCCTAAATAGTGTATCCTTTGGTCAAGAACTAGTTTATGAACTATACGATGCATCCTCTCTACATCGCATACAAGGTAGCTCAAAAGACATTATCACACAAGAGTTGAATTAGGAAGATGTCATGTGATGAACAACCATAATAAATTTTTATTCAATTAATAATTCATATATATACATGAGTCGCACAACCATCTACAACATGGATGATTGGCTTTGGGACACACAATTCCAAACACATGGATCTCTCAGATTCCTTAGTGGTTATGTAAAAATTCCAATGTGACTAGGATCCTAGTGGGTATTGTGATTCCATTGATTTCATGCACCTCACCTAATAAGTGCATGTAAACTAATAAGTGGACAACTTTTGTTTATTAATTCTCAAACATTTTGCAGCAACTCAATTTCTAAGTTATATCGGCTCACCGAACAGTTTTTGCCCACACTTCCTAGTTATGTTAGACCTACCATTCTTGCAAAATGAAGCTATCATTGGGTCCCTCACCATGTCCAGTTATTGGGGCCAGCCCCATCTTCACCCTGCAACATCTCATGTTAATAGAGTGGTTATGCCTTCCTGATACAATTGAACCATTGAATGGTACTGAAAAATGCTCAATGCCAGAGTAGTTGTAGAGGAGATATCGATGGCTATACCTATAAAAGAAGTCCTAGTCCGAGGTGGCTCCAGTGAACATCCTTTGACACTCAAGTAAATATCTTAGATAACAGAGCAAAAAATGGAGTGATGAAAGTAGAGTGAAAGCACAAGCATGCACATGGAGGGTGCATACCTCTTGGGGGTTCACTGAGAATCCTCTTTTATACTTAAGCTACAGGGATAATCTGGGGATGCCTTGATATGTTAGAGAGTAAACAAGGAATGATTGAATTTTGGCATATATCAGGACTTTTGAGAAAAAAATTATCCTTTACTATTTGGAATATCCTCTTCCTATTATTGAAAGGTTTTGTCTTTCATGTCTCCCACTATTTCCTTAATGGCTTTAGGAGTTCTTGCCTAAAGACGTGTCATGCTTCTTTAATAATTGAGATCTGCTCTTGATAATGAGATTTGATGGTTTGTCTATTGTGAGAGGCATATCAAGGTGAGTATCGGTAGTTTCTTCCTTTGGCCATTTAGTGGATGCCCTTATGGGGAGCAACTGGTTGGGCATAGAATTTATGTGCTATGATTTGGTAGGCCTAAAGGCCTTCATTGACTGAAGCACTATAGAATTCAAGAATTGGAGGAAGTAGGTGCCAAATGTATTGACGGAAGATGGACATTTATATCTTAATTGGGAGTTTGTGAGATAGCAATTTAAATGGCCGAATATTTATTTAAGGGAGGTCTAGAAGATCAAGGGCCAAGCCTGGTAGGAGTTTGGAGGACTGAAGGTTCATGTTAGGATAGAGCATAAGGCTGATTGTTTGGCCTGTTGGAGTCTTTTAAGGGGCGAATGCATTTTAATATTATGACCAACAAGATTGGGAGTTAAAATATCTCTCCTGGCTTTCACTTTCAGAGAGTAGGACTGGAGGACTGGTAAGGCACTTTTCAGGGGATACTCTAAAATAGGACCTATTCCTTTGGATGATTCGGTAGTGTATTAACCCGATCACATAGGTTTGGTTATTCTTGAATTGAGTAGGCATTCATTTTGTGTACATAGAGCCTGTGTTCTATGGTCTTAATAAAAAGGGTAGAAACTATAGAATGCAGCCACATCTCATCCTGAAATGAGTTCATTGATCCACCATTGGCTTTGAAACTTCTAAGATCCTAGGAGTGGGGTTCCACCCATATCAATTTCCTACACTCCTTGGTCTAATTATGAAGTATTCAGGCTAAGGAGTAGTTATAGCACCTTGTCAACAAGATCCTGAGAAGATTGTTGAATTTCTTGTACTCAAAAAGTAAGCTTGTTAGAGTTTTGTATTCTACCTTTATGACATTTTTTCAAAGAATGTGAAGAATTAATGCGACAGATTTTCCTTATAAAGGGATTCTAGAAGTAGTTTGTTGCCACCGGTATTTCTATCAAGGAGATTCTTATTTGTTATGTGATGATTTTTGGTGAATGGGGGTGATTTTTGGCAGGTTTTTGATAGCTCTGATATTCAATGGATCCACATGATGTTTGGGATCTATGGAGAGTGGTCTTGAAGTACTAAAGGGCTAATGCATTAGGTAATAAGGATCCTGGTTCTCTTATCGATGCTCCTAGGGGTGAAGGATTGAAAGGTGACTTCGATGTCTTGGATGTTCCTAAGAGTCCATTATCCACTAAAGAGAGAGTTCGGTTCTTTCATTGGGAGGCAGGTTACTACCAAGCTTGTGTGGTTGAGTCTGAAGAACACAAACTTAAGGCCTTTGAGTCAATTATCAAGGTATGAAAAAGGTTTGTGATTTGGTTCTTTTTGTCATTACTTTTTTATTTTATTCCACTTTCTCCCTTTTAACAATGTGCCATTTTTGGGAACACAATGTAGTTAGCCTATCATCTCCACTTTTCATGGGGTCAGTTGAAGCAATAGAGGTGAAGGTCACCACAATGGAAGAAAAAGTTGTTGATGTTGAAAAGGACTTAGTGAGGCTAAAATTCGGGCTTCTGAGGTAGAGGGAGAGTTTCGGGAGCAAAAGGAGCATGCGGATGTGTTAAAGAATATCATCCATTCGATGCTAAAGCTTAGGGAAGTGAGTAATTCCTTGGCTTTGATGCTGTTGACCCCTGGAATGATTTTGATGATTACAAAATATTGGAGCATGCATGCATTACTAATTCATTCAATTACTCAAGAAGTTTTGCAGGAAATTACTTATCTTTATATCAATTGGTTTTCTAACTAGTTGGAATGTATTTCAGTATTATATGAACACTTGTACATTTCATGTTGTAAAGCCCTAATTTTTCATCTATGTAATCATGTAAAAAGTGTATAAATTAGTAAAAAATAAGTGTAAGTAGGTTAGACTTGTGTGGTAAACTCTTTGAACTGTTGGAAGACCTACTCTTATTGGAATCTTGATTTGAAGAAGTTTGGAGAAATTGAAAGCATAAGAAGAATTTCGCAAGAGCCGACTCATGGACTAAGAGCCGACTCCTATTTTGGCATGGCATAAATATTTCAGAGTTTCAAAAGTTTGAGCTGACTCAAGCCCTAAGAGCCGACTCGACCAAGAACTTGTGTTTTTGATGACCGAGAATTCGAGCAGACTCGAGCCCAGAAGAGCCGACTCATCTAGAGTTTATGTTGTTAGTGTTTGAGACTTCAAGCTGACTCAGCCTTGAAGAGCTGACTCCTGCAGAGTTTATTTTTCACTATTTGTGACTTTGAGCTGACTCCTGGTTTCTCGAGCCGACTCGAGTGAGGTTTTGGCCTGTAATGGCTAGTTGCTGAAACAATTTTTTGAATCCCAAAGAAGCTCCAACGGCTATTTTTCTGTTCCCTAGGCCTATAATGGCTAGTTTCAGTTGAAAACTATAAAAGAGAGTATTTATGAAGGATTAAACATAATTTATAGATTATTTATTGATTATTCTTTAGAAGTTAAGAAACATTCAAGTTGATTTCAAGTCTTTCACCAACCAACTTCAAGTGAGCATCCAAGAAAGGATTCAAAGCTTCACCAACTGATCTTCATTCTTGAATCCAACCTTTTTTTGAAGAAGTAAGAAGTAGGTTGAAGTGCATTCAAGAGCATTTAAAGCTAGGCTTTAATTTGATCTTCATCGGCAACACTCAAACAATTTGGTTTGTTGTAAAGTTGCCATTTCATTTGTTATATCTTATTTTCTCTCTAAGAACAGCAAGGGGTTGTGTCTTGAGACTGTGTTAGGTTTCTAGGTGAGCCTATTAAAACCTACGTTTGGATTTGTTTGGTGAGCCCGGTAAAAACCAAAGGGAGTTAGGTTTTGGTTAGCCTGTGTTAAAACCAAGTGTGGGTTTTCTTTGGTGATCCCGTATTAAAACCAAAGTGTAGAGGTTTGGACTGTGAGCCTGTCAAAATAATCCGACTGTATTCGGTAGGGGATATAGTAGAAATCCGAAGTGGTGCTTGGGTAGTGGACGTAGGAGCGGGTTGCTCCGTACCACTCTAAATCTCTTATATTTGTAATTGCCTTAATTGTGTTTAACTATTTACTTCCGCATTACACAATTCACCACAACAATAAAAGGATTTTAAATTGCACATATTTGCTAAAGTTTTTATAATCCCAATTCACCCCCTCTTGGGAAGCCACCTGGGCAACAAGGGGTATTAGAGCAGAGTTTTTGAAAATTTCTTAGAGTAAAGATTGATGGCACATCCCATGAGCACTTCCTTGGCTGAAGGCCAATCCACAAATTGACCTCTACTTTTCACTGGAATTAATTACACATATTGGAAGGCTAGGATGAAGATATACATTCAAGCCGTAGACTTTCAATTGTGAAAAATAATTCTAAAAGGACCTCATACACCCACTATTAAAAAATGATGTCGAGGTTCCCAAACCGGAAGAGGAATGGGATGAGAATGATATGAAATCGAAGGGAATTTCTAGGAGCCAAGGTCATCACGCAACTTGTGAAAGGGAATTTTAAACTAAAAATTCAAATATGAAAATCCTAATTGGCTAAAAGAAACCCTAATTGTCAGAACCCCTTAAATATAATCAACTAATGAGTCATAAATGAAGTACAAGAAACATACCTGAAATGTTGTTTTCCACTTCTTTCCACAAGACTCACAAGTGTAAGCCCTCCAGCGGTGATCCACACGATAATTGAACCAAGGAAGACTCCTTCTTGAAGTTGCTGGCTAAAGTAGGACTCTTTTGCAGCCGTTGGATTCTTGACCACTGTAAGACACCCTGTCCTACTGTAGGGCACTATGAACACTCTCCTAAAGAACTCCTGGTTTAGGACAACCCTCCTCTAGGACCCCTTAGGCTTACATCCTAAAATAATGCCTTGTCCTAGTAAAAAATACCTTGTCTTAACAAGACAAGTCTTGTCTTAAAAAAAGGAGGAGGGAGGGAGAGATAGAAAGAAACACTCAAAAGACTCGGTGAAAATGTATTCCTATCTCATAAGACCGAACTCTATTATTCATTTCACCATACACAATTTAAATAAGTATTTAAGGGGCATGAAAAGCATCCCAAGCTTCTTATCAGATATGTCTCTTCATATCTGATAAGACTCTTCAGGACTCGGGGACTTATCTGAGTTCTTTTTCTAGATGTACTCTCCTCATGCCACATGGAATGCACCGAACTCAAGGGAAAGGAGGCATCTTTTCATGTCTTGAAATGTAGAAGAGGAATCCTGAGAGCAGGACTTTGCCTCAGAACCGTGTGCAGATGAAGAGATGTGACTCTTCATCTACGCGCGCTGACTTCTTCATATTTCAAGCCAACCATTTGTCCCTCTTTGACCGGTGAACTAAAACCAAAAGGCCTGGAGACTATTTGAAGAGGCATCCCAGATGTGAAACTACTAGAGTTTCATCTGCAGAAGGGCTCTCAGTCCTTCTAAGTGCACTCTTTCCTCCCGCATGTGCCAAGAGGTGCTAAGAGTCCTATGCACCCAAGACTCTACATTAAACTATGTTTAATGTTCAAATAAAACCAGGTAAAGTATGGTTTAGGCTGCCCCATTTAGGGCTTAACCTAATCTAGGTTTTCCTTAATAAGGTTAGTCCAATTAACAAGCAACTAGACCAAAATCAATTGGGTTAGGAATTGTGTTAGCCTACACATGCTAGTGTGTAATCTGGCTAACCAATTAGGATGCTATGACCCTAATTCAATCATGTATGACTTTCTTGGCCAACTCCCTAATGTGTGTGACCCTTTGGGTTCAACATTTAGCTAGCAGTAGGTTTAAGTTTGAGCCAATTCGAACCAATCGAACCCGATTGACCTAACTAGGTCAAATTGTCTCACCTAATTGTCCAATTCGAATCATCCATCGAATTACTCATGAAACCAATCCAATTGGTCATGAAAACCTACAAGATATGATTGACATCTAGCAACGTGTCATGACTATCAGAAAATATGGAATTTGGTAGAAAGTATCAAAATACCCTTTAAAAAAAGTTACCGTGCAATTCAATCTTTCGATCTCCCATTATGTCGATTAAGTGATAGGTATGGATATATGTCAAATCCTAACACTTAGTCATATCGAATCTCAGCTCGATCATGAGGACTCAATTGATGACTGATTAGAAACCACTTCTAATCACATCCTTCTTTGATCAAAGGCTCCTTGAGTCACTCATCGAAGAGATTACATGGAATAATAATTTCTCTTACTAGGAATGATCGATTCCTTGTTGGTCTACTCACACCTTCATACACCTTCCAGCATACCCAGAACATCCCCTACATGACTCAATATCATGAATGAGTATGAACCAAAATATGTCTTAGTGTGCACAAGGAACCATGGTAACCTCAGGTCTAAAGATCACATGCACAACTCCTACTCTGGGACCTATCTTTGAGAAGCAGTAAGACTTCCACAGATAGTCCCAGTGCAGATCAGTTTAGTGTACTCATACCTTGATGAGCACCCTTATCCTTGTATTACTGTCTCTACACAAATGGATGTGAGACCAACCATCCTTATTAACTAAGCATACATAGGATAAGCTAGTCTTACCTGATTCATCGATTCTCGAATCGATGTTCCATTGACTAGGAGCATTTTGATTAGGGTTATAGGAACTTAGGTCTCACTATTATGATCTTTATCAACACCCTAATTCTGTTGTCCTAATCATGGGGTTCATCATAATCCATAAATAAGACAACAGTATATGATGAAAATAAATGCCTTTAATTAATATAATATCATACAAGAGTTGGAAGATTACAAAAATGCCCTTACAATGATTGGCTTTTAGGATACTTTCTTTCAATCTCTTACTTGCACTATAGCCAATTGCCCTTATACTTTATACCCATACTATCTAAGTGCCGATCTAACTGCTGCTTGGGCAATGCTTTAGTAAATGGGTATGCTATATTGTTCTTCGTATCAACATGATCGATGACAACATCTTATCTTTCTATTATCTCTCGAACAAGGTGGAACTGTCTTAGAATGTGCTTGGACTTAAGGTGAGACCTCAGGTCCTTTGCTTGTGCAACAGCTCCGGTGTTATCACAGTATAGCGGCACTGGCTATTGTATTTCATGAACCACGCCCAATTCATGATGAATTTCTTCATCCAGATAGCTTCCTTCATGGCTTCACTCATAGCTATGATTCTGCCTCAGTGACTGAGTCAGCTACTGTAGGCTGCTTTGTACTTTTCCAACTCACTGCACCACCATTCAGGATGAAGACATACCCTGATGTCGATTTGCTATCATATGGATATGATTGGAAACTAGAATCTATATAGCCTTCTAGTTTCAATTCAAATCCTCCATATACTAGAAAAATATCTTTATCCTTCTTAGGTACTTAAGAATATTTTTCACAGCTTTCCAATTATTCTCTCCTGGATCTACCTGAAACCTGATCAATATACCAAAGGATAAGCAACATCAGGGTGTGGTACATAGCATAGCAGACATATGATCTACAGCGAAGTATAATGGGATCATAGCCATCCTCTCTCTTTCTTCTGACATCTTAGGAGACATTTTCTTAGAGAGATGTATGCCATGACTTATAAGCAAGTAACCTTTCTTACTTACATCTATATTAAATCTCTTCAACACTAAGTCTATGTACCTAGACTGGGATAAGCCTAGCATCCTTTTAGATCAATCTCTATAGATCCTTATACCTAATATATAAGATGCTTCTCCAATCCTTCATGGAAAACTTTGATGATAGCCAAGTTTAACCGATTATAAAATTGGGATATCATTCCCATTGATTAGTATGTCATCAACATACAACTAAAAATAAGTGCATTCCCACTTGTCTTCTTATACACACATGGTTCATCCTCATTTTTGACAAAACCAAAACACTTGATTGTTTCATCAAAATGGATGTTCCAACTCCTTGACGCTTGCTTTAGTCCATAAATAGACTTCTTTAACTTACATACCTGGTTTGGTCTCTCACTTGAGACAAAACCTCTAGCTATGTCATATAGACTTCTTCCTCAAGGTTTTATTGAGAAAAGCAATCTTGACATCCATTTGCCAAATTTCATAATCATGGTATGCTGCTATGGCAAGCAAAATCCAAATGGATTTGAGCATGGCTACTAGAGAAAAGGTTTCATCATCGTTAATACCATGTTTTTATCTAAAACCTTTTGCTACCAGCCTGGCCTTGTAGGTTTCTACTTGACCATCTGCTTTTATCTTCTTCTTGAAGACCCATTTACACCCTATTGGGTTAATTCTGTTAGGTGGATCTACCATGGTCCATACCTGATTGGAATACGTGGAATCCATTTCAGATTTCATGGCACTTAGCCATTTGTCGGAGTCTTTCTCTCGACAGCTTCTAAATAGGTCACAGGATCATCATCCTGAATGATATTGACTTCATTATCATCCCCGATGACAAAGCCATGTCTTAGAGGTGCTCCCTGCACCCTGTCTGACCTTAAGAGAGGAGGTGCGTATAGTGGCTGTTCTTGATCTATAAGAACTTCTGGTTGAGGAATCCATTTGAAGACTCAATAAGTTGTTGGTTCTGTTATTCACATAACTCAAGTGAAGAATCACTACTTCTTTCTTGGATAAATCTCTTGCTCCAAGAATGTAGCATGCCTACTGACAAAAATCTTTTGCTCAGCAGCATTATAAAAGAGGTATCCAATACTTTCTTTAGGATAACCAACAAACCTACACTTATCAACCCTAGCACTTAACTTATGTCCAAAGTTATTCTTGACATAAGCATAGCAACCCCAATATTTAAGTACTTTAGACTTGGTCTTTTACCATTCCATAACTTATATGGAGTGCTACTTACTGACTTAGATAAAACCCTGTTCAAAATATGTGCCATCAGTTTTTTAGGGCATGTCTCCAGAAGGAAATGGGAAGATCTGTGAAGCTCATCATGGACCTCACCATGTCTATGAAGTGCGATTTCTCCTATTTTCTGCCACACCATTTAATTGGGGTGTATAAGGAGGAGTCCATTCAGAGATTATGCTTTCGTCTTTAAGATGGTTTAGAAACTCACTAGACAAGTATTCTCCTCCTCGATCAGAACAAAGAGCTTTAATACTATGTCCAGTTTATTTTTCAACCATACTTTGATATTCTTTAAACTTGTCAAAAGCTTCAGACTTTGTTTCATAAGATACACTTGACCAAACCTTGATAAATCATTAATAAAAATGATGAATTAAGAATATCCACCTCTGGCTTGAGTTGTCATTGGTCCACTTACATCAGTTTGCACAAGACCTAATAACTTAGTTACCCTGTCTCCATGTCCAGTGAATGGAGACTTGGTCTTTTTTCCTTTGAGGCAGGACTCACAGTTCCTAATGATTGGCAATCATAAGGGTCAAAGTAATTATCTTTGGCTAACTTATTTATCCTTGACTCACTGATATGACCTAACCGGCAATGCTAGAGATATGTGACATTGACATTATCTTTCTTTCTCTTCTTATCATTAATAAAAGTATTCATCATTGAGTTCCAAAGTAACAAGACCATTAATGAAACAACCATGTCCAAATAATTTATTATTATAAAGAATTGAGCTGCCACTGCTCTTTACATTTATTTCATATCCTTGTTGTAATAACAAGGTATTGAAATAATGTTTCTTACAATATTGGGAATGTAGTAACATTCTTCTAGCTTTAACATATTATTCAAAGGTAATAATAAGATACAGGTGCACATAACTTCAGAATAAATGACCTTACAACTTGCCCCATATAGCTTGAAGTCACCTTTCTACAAATTACTAATTTGGTGGAGTCCTTGCAATGAATTGAAGATATGAGATCCACATGTGGTATCCAATACCCATGAATTAGAATTTGAAGAACTCAATGATAAATTTGTTTATATCATTAACAAACCTTAAGATGCTCCACTTGCATCTTGCATCACACTTGCAAGATATATCTTGCAATTTTTTTTCCAATACCCTTGTTTGCTGCAGTGGAAGCAGGCTCCATCATCCTTCTTAGCTTTCTTCTTATTCTGGAAGCTCTTCTTAAGGTTGAACTTTCCTTTCAAGCCCTTCTTCTTTGCCTATTCTTTCTTCCATCAACTAGAAGAAGATGAGCCTTGTCTCCTTTAGAATGGCTCTCTGTTGTCTTAAGCATATTAAGTAGCTCTGGCAATGAAGTATTCAGTTTGTTAATATGGTAATTAAGAACAAACTGAGAGAAGGAATCTGGGAGTGACTGCAGGATCAAGTCCTAACTTAGTTCACCATCCATGACAAATCCTAATTGACCTAATCGGGTGATTAAGTCAATCATTTTAAATACATGGGTTTGTACAAATAAACCCTCACTTATCCATGCATGGAACAACTACTTCGATATCTCGTATTGAGCAGCCTATTTTGCTCTCCATATAGCTCCTTTAAATTGAGCAATATGGACTGAGGTTCCATACCTTCATATTGCCTCTGGAGCTCATTGCTCATCGAGACGAACATAATGCACCTGACAGTTATACTATCATTTTTTCACATTCTGTGTTGATGGGAATTCTCCCAGGGCACCGGAGATCATGCAACATGCAAAATTGACTTTCAAAATAAAATTTCATAGCATAATACCCTAACATGTATAACATATATAAAAAACCCTAATTTCCAGGAACCCCTTGGGCAATTATAACTATGAATCATCAAATAAAGTCAAGAAAAATACCTGGATTGCTAAAATCCAACTTTCTCCACAAGGCTCACAAGTGCAAGCCCTCCAACAGTGATCCACACAAAACTCGGATCAAGGAAGAACTCTTTCTCCAAGTTGCTTGGAGAAGTGGAACTCTTTCGATAGCCTTTGGTCTATTGACCACTATAGGACACCCTGTCCTACTAAAGGGCATTCAAGATACTGTCCTAAACTACTGTAGGATCTAGGACTACCCTCCTTTAAGACCCTACAGGCTTATGTCCTAAAACCAAGACTTGTCCTAGTGTAGAAGAACTTGTCTTAACAAGACAAGTCTTGTCCTAAACAAGGAGGGAGGGAGAAAGTGGAAGAACACTGACTCTCATAAAAATAAAATACTCAGACTCTTAGAAAATCGAAGTCGGTAGTCCTTTCTCATTTCACCATACCCCCTATTTATAATCTTAGATGGGGCTTGAAATGCATCCGACAACACTTATCAGATATGAAACATCATATCTGATAAGACTCTTTGGGAATGGAGAGTCATATCTGTGTTCTTTCATTTACCAGATCAATCCCCATCATGCCATGTGTCAAATACTAGTTTTTAAGATAGGGAGATGCCTCTTCTAATCCAATGTAATGCGAGGCTTGATGAGTTTCAGAGTGCATGCATATGAAGAGGCACGACTCTTCATGTGCACGCCACCTTTCACACCACTTCAAGCCATCCCTTTAAACTTTAAACCAGCTATTAGACTTCTTAAGACCATGGGGATAAAATGAAGAGGTGCCTTCCTGATGAAACTCTTAGAGTCTCATCTGTAGAAGGACTCTTAGTCCTTCTGCAGCCACATATTCTCCCAGGTGCACCAAAGGGTGCCAATAGTTTTTCCCATTCTATTTAGTCTGCCAAGTATCAAATTGACTTGGTCAAACATATGCAATATGGGTGTCATTGGAAAGGGCATTAAATATGCTTTCTGACCATATCCTTTGTTTTCATATCAGAGGTCTGTAGGCCCTTCTGTGCCCTTTTGAAGTTAAGGTATCATTTAGGTACCAAGAGTCCCATGCCATTGGGACTCTTCATATATGGCACCTAAAATGCCCTTAAGTACAAATTAAAATCAGATCAAGCTCTGATTTGGCTAGCCCCACTTAGGACTTAACCTAATTTAGGTTCTTATAATTATGTTAGCCTAATTAGCAAGCAACCGGACCTAATCCAATTGGGTTAGGAATTAGGTTAGCCTACATATGCTAGTATGCAATATGGCTAACCAATTAGGATCATATGACCCTAATTAAAACATGAATGACTTATTTGGCTAAGTCTCTATTGTGTGTGATCCATTGGGTTCACATCTAGCAACCAGTAGGTTTAGGTTTGAGCTGATTCGATCCGATCGAACCCAATTGACCAAATTAGGTCAAATTGGCTCACCTAATTATCCAATCTGATCACACATCGAATTGACTCATGAAACTAAACCAATTGGTTTATGAAAGCCTACAAGATAAGATTGACATCTAGAATGTATCATGCCTATCCACAAGATGAAGAATTTGATAAAAAATATCAAAATACCCTTCAGTAGTAAGTTACCGTGCAATTCAATCTTTCGATCTTCCATTATCCCGATTAAGTGATAGGTATGGATAGATGTCAAACCCTAACACTTCATCATATCGAATCTCAGCTCGATCACATGACTTAGTTGATGACTGATTGAATTCCACTAATCTCATCCTGCTTTGATCAAAAGCTCCTTAAGTCACTTATCGAAGAGATTACATGGGATAACAATTCCTCTTACTAGGAATGATCAATTCCTTGTTGGTCCACTTATATCCTTTGTACACCTTCCACCATAACCAGAACACCTCGTACATGCCACAATGACATGAATGAGTGTGAACCAAAGTATGGCTTAGTGTGCACAAGGAACCATAGTGACCTCTGGTCTAAAGATCACATGCACAACTTCTACTCTAGGATCTATCTTTTGACAAGTAGTAAGACTTCCATAAGATAATCCCAGTGTGGAATAGTCCAGTGTACTCATACCCTGATGAGCACCCTTATCCTAGTATTAGTGTCTCTACACAAGTGGTTGTGAGATCAACCACCCTCATCAACTAAGCATACATAGGATAAGCTAGTCTTTCCGGATTCATCGATCCCCGAATCGATGTTCCAACGACTAGGAACATTCTATATTAGGATTTATAGAAAATTAGGTCTCACTATTATGAACTCCATCATAACCCTAATTTCATTGCCCTACTCTATGGGGTTCATCATAATCAATAAAAACATAACACAGCAGTATATGATGAATCAAATGCCTTTATTAATATGAAAGTATGTCATACATGAGCTGAAAGTTTATAAAAAGGCTCTCATAATGTGGCTCTTAGGGCACTTTTCTATCATATGTGTGGCAATTTCCTCCTCATAAGCATCCTCTCCAATCATCTCAGGATCCAGAATCAAGAATATAAGAAAGCTTTTCCTGAGTTAGTACAATCCTTAGGTTCCTCAGCCAGTCCACGTAATTGGGACCAGTTAACTTGTTGGCATCTAAAATACCCCATAGTAATAAATTTGAATCCATTATGTATATTTCCTACATTTAATTAAAGAACAATATCAGCAGACCACACATGATGACATTCATAATTAGATAAGGACTTTTTATATTTAATTATGTCCCTCACTATTTTCTTCGAACACCATAACCCTCAAATATATGGTAAGCGAGAAACCTTACTAGTTTCTTTAGTGGGGTTGAGATCCTAATTCCTCGTGAATGTCTTGTGTGTACACAACAAACACTTATGAGTTCAAAGGTAGGACTTCCTTTCCAAATGCAATCTATGCAATTCTCAACTATTAAACTTGCCTCTAAGATACTTATGGCCTTGTGTGTATACAACAAACCATAATATCTTAGTTTAGTCAGACCCTTCATTTTTATATAGCCATGATTGAAAAATGTTGCCCTTGTGTGTACACAACAAAGCAGCAATTCCAATCATGCTATAAAGCACCTAGTGCACCAAGACAAATTCATGTCAAACCATAAAGTAGGCCTTGTGTGTACACAACAAATTATTATTGTTGACATAAATTTTGCTTAGCATGAAGGAAGGCAAATTATAGTATTCTTAATCAATTAGCATTTCCAAATTAAGGTTTTAGATATGACCAAATTGGCCAGGTAAGTGGAAGGGGTGAGGGGGTCCCCCCATTGCTTTCCTTAGACACCAATTGAATTGGCCAGGTCTGACAACGGAACCAATTAAAAACCATAATCCCTTTACCTTCCCATAACCACTTGCCTAGACACCAATTGGCTGATCATAACCCTAAAATGGTTTTGCATCATGATTAATTTTATACTATGACTAAATATGATTTTTAATAAGGGCTTTGGTGGTCTCAAACACATCCTAAATAATGTTCATAACAACAAGTATAAATATAAAGCATATCATTCCAGCATATGCATAACATTGCATGATTACATAGCAATCATATCATAGCATGATATTTCAATACCCCATTCACCTCACTTTTTCATGGGATATGGCCACAGCAGCACCCTTACATGCCATAGGAGATCCATTGAATAGGAGGAGCGGCCTTTAAACCCTACATGGCTCCTATGAACGGACGGCCATGGTGACTAACCCAATTCAAAGCAGTTACTAGGATAAAACTTGTTATAATGATGCATTTGATCAACAATATGCATAATATCATATCATAACGAAATCATGCTATTTTCAAACATATTAATTCTAATATGCATATAAACATAATTTTGGAAGAGTCGACTCGATAGGTTTCGGGTCGACTTGGTCTTCTATTGGGTCCACTCGAATAGGGTTCGGGTCGACTCGAATGTGAATGTTCATGAACATCAAAATGATACGTAATTGAATGAACTAAGGGCAGCTTTGATACCATTGAAGGGAATTTCTAAGAGCCAAGGTCATCATGCAACTTGCAGAAGGAAATTTTAAACTAAAAATTCAAACATGAAAACCCTAATTAGCTAAAAGAAACCCTAATTATCGGATCCCTTCACATAATCAACTAATGAATCATAAATGAAGTACAAGAAACATACCTGAAATGCTATTTTTCACTTTTTTCCACAAGACTCACAAGTGTAAGCCCTCCAACAGTGATCCACACTAGAATTGAACCAAGGAAGAACTCCTTCTTGAAGTTGCTTGCTAGAGTAGGACTCTTTCTATAGCCTTTGGATTCTTGACCACTATAGGACACCTAGTCCCACTATAGAGAACTATGAACACTCTCCTAAAGCACTCTTAGTTTTAGGACAACCCTCCTCTAGGACCCCTTAGGCTTATGTCCTAAAACATTGCCTTGTCCTAGTAGAAAATACATTGTCTTAACAAGACAAGTCTTGTCTTAAAAAAAGGAGGGAGGGAGAGATAGAAAGAAACACTTAGAAGACTCGGTGAAAATGTATTCCTATATAGAAGACCGAACTCAATTATTCATTTCACTATACACCCTTTAAATAAGAATTTAAGGGGCATGAAAAGCATCCCAAAGCTTTTTATCAGATATGTCACTTCATATCTGATAAGACTCTTCAGGACTAAGAATCTTATCTGAGTTCTCTTTTTTTTTAGATATACTCTCCTCATGCCACATGGCATGCACCAAACTCAAGGGAGGCATCTTTTCATGTCTTGAAACTACAAAAGAGGAATCCTGAGAGTAGAAGGATTCTGCCTCACAAACATGCGCAGATGAAGAGACGAGACTCTTCATCTGCGCGCGCTAACTTCTTCATGTTTCAAGCCAACCCTTTGTCCCTCTTGGACCGGTCAACTAAAACCAAAAGGCATGGAGACTATTTGAAGAGGCATCCCAAATGTGAAACTCCCAGAGTTTCATCTGTAGAAGGACTCTCAGTACTTCTGCATGCACTCTTTTCTCCCACGCGAGTCCTATGCGCCCAAGACTCTACATTAAACCGTTTAATGTTCAAATAAAACCAGATAAAGTCTAGTTTAGGCTACCCTAATTTGGACTCAACCTAATCTAGGTTTCTCTTAATAAGGTTAGTCCAACTAACAAGTAACTAGACCCAAATCAATTGGGTTAGGAATTGGGTTAGCCTACACATGCTAGTGTATAATCTAGCTAACCAATTAGGATGCTATGACCCTAATTCAATCATGTATAACTTCTTGGCCAACTCCCTAATGTGTGTGAGACCCTTTGGGTTCCATATTTAGCTAGCGGTAAGTTTAGGTTTGAGCCGATTCAAACCAATCAAACCTGATTGATCTAATTAGTTCAAATTGGCTCACCTAATTGTCCAATTCGAATCATCCATCGAATTGACTCATGAAACCAATCCAATTGGTTCATGAAAAGCTATAAGATAAGATTGACATCTTGCAACATGTCATGTCTACCCAGAAAATATGGAATTTGGTGAAAAGTACAAAAATACCCTTCAGTAGAAAGTTACTGTGCAATTCAATCTTTCGATCTTCCATTATCCCGATTAAGTGATAGGTATGGATATATGTCAAACCCTAACACTTAGTCAATCGAAGTCAGCTCGATCATGAGGACTCAACTGATGATTGATTAGAAACCACTTCTAATCACATCCTGCTTTGAACAAAGGCTCCTTGTATCACTCATCAAAAAGATTACATGAGATAACAATTCCTCTTACCAAGAGCGATCGATTCCTTGTTGGTCAACTCACATCCTTCGTACACCTTCCACCATACCCAGAACATCCCATACATGACTCAATGTCATGAATGAGTATGAATTAAAATATGGCTTAGTGTGCACAAGGAACCATGGTGACCTCAGGTCTAAAGATCACATGCACAACTCCTACTCTGGGACCTATCTTTTGACAAGCTATAAGACTTTCACAAGATATTCTCGATACAGATTAGTCAGTGTACTCATACCTTGATGAGCACCCTTATCCTTGTATTAGTGTCTTTACACAAATGGTTGTGAGACCAAGCATCCTTATTAACTAAGCATAAATAGGATAAGCTAGTCATACCGGATTCATAATCCCTAAATCGATGGTCTATTGACTAGAAACATTTTGATTAGGATTTATAGAAACTTAGGTCTCACTGTTATGATCTTTATAATAACCCTAATTTCATTATCCTAATCTATGGGATTCATCATAATCCATAAATAAGTCACAGTAGTATATGATGAAAATAAATGCCTTTAATTAATATAATGTCATACAAGAGTTAGAAGATTACAAAAATGCCCTTATAATGATTGGCTTTTAGGGTACTTTTCTTTCAAAAATTTGTCGAGCTAAATGCCAATGGCATGAATTTACTTTATTATGCTTTGGACCCAAATGAGTTTAACAGAATCTTCACTTGCAATTCTGCTAAAAAAATTTGGGATAAGCTTGAGATCACACATGAGGGCACATCGTAGGTTAAAACTTCAAAAATCAATCTTCTTGTGCATAATTATGAATTGTTTAAAATGGATCCAAATGAAAGTATATCTGCTATGTATACACATTTTACTGATATTATAAATGGTCTTAAAAGTCTTGGTAGAACTTATACTAATGCTGATCTAGTTCAAAAGATTTTGAGATCTTTGCTAAAAAAATGGGAAGCAAAAGTTACAGCTATTCAAGAGGTAAAGGACTTAAACACCCTACCATTGGATGAGCTGCTGGGGTCATTAATCACTCAACAACTAGCCATACAGCAAAGAACGGAAGATAATTCAAAAAGAAAAGGCTATTGCATTAAAGGAACTAAAGAAGAAAACGATGGAGATTTAGAAATATCTGATAATGATATTGAAGATGATGAATTTGCCCTAATTATGAGAATGTTTAAGAGATTTATGGGCAGAAGAAGAATGAATAGATGGAGGAAGCAATTCAGTAGAAGAGACTATGGAAAAGAAAAAGATAAAGATAAAGAAAAGGACAAGGACAATGATCAAACTCTAATTTGTTATGAATGTAAGAAACCAAGACACATATGTCCTGATTGTCCAGAGATCAAGAAAAAGATGTTTAAGAAAAAGAAAAAGAAGGCAATGCTTGCGGCATGGAGCGATAGTGATGAATCTACATCAACCGAAGAAGAAGAGGATACAACAAAGACAGCTCAAATATGCCTTATTGGTTGGAGGATGAGGTAACAACTTCTGAACCTAATGTAGAATTTACATATGATGATCTTCATAATGCTTTTTGTGAATTATGATAGAATATAAAAAGGCTAGTTTTAAAATGAAGAATTTGAAAAATAACTATGATATGGTTGAAAAAGATAAAAATAAAGTTTGTGAAAGAAACAAGATTTTATAAAGAGAATTAAGTTTGATTTTTGAAAGACTTAAATCTATCCAATTTGAAAAGGAAGAACTTCTTGAAAAGAATAAAACTTTACAAAAGAAAAATACTATTTTGTAAGAAGAAATTCAAAAGCTAAAATCCTTGGTTGAGACATTAACTTTAAGCTCTAACAAACTAAAACTGATTTGAAAGATCAAAGAGATGCTAATAACAAGTTTGGAATTGATTATAAAGGTTCAATTCAAATAAACTTTTTGCATCTACATCTTATGCTCCCAAGTTCATTAAACAAAAGCAATATGGACCTAAGTTTGCATCACATGTTTTCTATTCAAAGCCAAAAATTATCTGGTATGCTTGTAATAATATTGGTCACAAAGTATTTGAATGTCATTTGAAATATAAAGGCAAAAATCAAAAAAATTTGGGTTCCGAAAGGAACCAATCCTACTAATTTGCAAGGACCCAAGAGAGCTTGGGTACCTAAATCAACTACTTGATTGTTTTGTAGGGATGTCTTGTAGCCATAAATGCGAAGAAAAGATGGTATCTTGATAGCAGCTATTCAAGATATATGACAGGTGATATATATCAATTCATTACCCTAGAACAAAAAGATGGTGGCATGGTAATCTTTGGTAATAATTATAAAGGAAGGATAATTGGTATTGGTAAAATTAAAATACTCCTACTTTTATTAAGAATGTACTACTTGTAGAGAAATAAAGCATAATCTTTTAAGCATCAGTCAACTTTGTGATATTGGTTTTAATATTTTCTTCAAGTCTTCAATGTGTATGTAGTTGATCCTCTTGACTCTAGTGCAAAGTTCATTGGATATAGACTTAATAATATTTATGTACTAGATCTTATGATCTAGCTATATCAAGAAATACAAGTCTTGTATTAATGAATGATAAGAGCAAGGAATCAAGTCTACTATGGCATAGATGACTTGGACATGCTAGTATGGATACTATTGCAAAGCTTATTTAAAAGATTTGGTTAAAGGTCTGCCAAAGTTTAAAGTAAATTTTGATTATATCAGTGATGCATGTCAATTAGGAAAGCAAGTAAGGGGAAGTTTTAAATCCAAGAATATTGTTTCTACCACTAGACTTTAGAGCTACTCCACATGGATCTCTTCGGACCTAATAAGACAACAAGCCTAGGTGGTATGAAGTATGGTCTTATGTTTGTTGATGATTTTCAAGATACACTTGGGTTTTATACATTGCACACAAAGATGAAACTTTTAAAGCATTCAAAAAGTTTTATAAAAGAGTTTCAAATTTGAAAAATCTTTCTATTATTTCTATTCGTAGTGATCATGGTACGAAATTTGAAAATCAATATTTTGATCACTTTTGCGCAAAGCACGGTATTGATCACAACTTCTTCGCTCCTAGAATACCAAAGCAAAATGGTGGTGTAGAGAGAAAGAATAGAACTTTGGAAGAAATGTGGAAGAACAATGCTTTGTGAAGAAAATCTTCCAAAATACTTTGGACAGAAGTTGTAAATACTGCTTGCTATATTTTAAACAGAGTTTTGATTATACCTATTATAAGAAAAATCTCCTATGAACTGTGGAACAATAGCGAACCTAATATAATTATTTTCATGTTTTAGGTTGCAAATGTTTTGTTCTTAATAATGGTAAAGAAAATCTTGGTATGTTTGGTGCAAAATTCGATGAGGCTATTTTTCTTGGTTATTCTACAAATAGTAAAGCCTATCGAGTTTTCAATAAAAAACTTTAACTGTGGAAGAATCAATGTATGTGTTTTCAATGAAACTGACATGACATCTTCTAAAAGAGAAGATTGTACTGATGATAATACAGGTACACTTGAACATGGACTAAAGACATGACTATCAAAGATAAGCAAACAAGTGAACAACATGAAGAAGTGGTAAGCAAAGATCATGCAGATATACCTAAAGAATGGAAGTTTGTACACTCACATCCTAAAGAACTTATTATAGGAGATTCATCACAAGGTGTTAGAACTAGAGCTTCACATAAGATGCACATGATTTCATTGGTTTTGTATCTCATATAGAACCATACACTATAGAAGAAGCTAAAACCGATCCTAATTGGATGTTAGCTATGCATGATGAGTTAAACCAATTTAGGAGAAACAATGTTTGGACACTTGTAGAAAGACCAAACAACTACCCTATTATAGGTACTAGATGGGTTTACAAGAATAAGCTAGATGAGTAAGGTAATGTAATTAGGAACAAGGCTAGACTAGTAGCTCAACGTTAATATCAAGAAGAAGGAATAGATTTTGATGAGACCTATGCACGAGTAGCTAGGCTAGAAGCTATTAGGTACTCTTGGCATATGAATATTTCATGAACTTTAAATTATTTCAAATGGATGTAAAGAGTGCTTTTCTAGATGGTTTTCTATCCGAAGAAGATTTTGTAGAACAAGCACCCGGTTTTATCGATCACTCTTTTCCAAATCATATTTTCAAATTAAATAAAGCTTTATATGGTCTTAAACAAGTGTCTAGAGCCTAGTATGATAGATTAAGCAAATTTTTACTAGAAAATGATTTTATAAGAGGCAATGTTGATATTACCTTATTTATTCATAAGAAAATGATGATATTTTGTTTTTTCAAATTTATGTTGATGATATAATATTTGGATCTACTGATGAATCTTTATGCCAAGATTTTTCTAAGTTAATGCAGGGTAAAATCGAAATGAGTTTAATGGATGAGCTAAGATACTTCCTCGAGCTTCAAATCAAATAATCAAAGGAAAGAATTATGATCAACCAAGACAAATATATTAAAGAGATTATCAAAAAGTTTGGCATGGAATCAAGCAATAAAGTTGGAACACCCATGAGTCCTGCATGCAGACTTGATAAAGAAGAAAATGACATAGCTGTTGATCAAAAATTGTATAGAGATATGATTGGATCTTTACTTTATTTAACTGCCAGTAGACCTGATATTCTATTTAGGGTTTGTATGTGTGCACATTTTCAATCAAATCCAAAAGAATCATACATTATTGCTGTTAAAAGAATCATTAAGTATCTTAAAGGTACATGTAATATAGGATTATGGTATTCCAAGCATTCATCTTTAAAGTTAATTAGTTATTCTGATGCTGATTATGGTGGCTATAAGATTGATAGAAAGAGTATAAGTGGCACTTGTCAATTTCTAGGTGTCAACTTGATTTCATGGCACTGCCATAAATTGAACTCTGTAGCACTGTCTACTACTGAGGCAAATATATGGCTGTGGGGTGCTGTTGTGCACAAATGTTTTGGATCAAGCAACAGCTAAAAGATTATGGTATTATCCAGTCTAAGATTCCTATTAAATGTGATAACTTGAGTGCTATTAATTTATCTAAAAATCCAATTCAGCATTCTAGAATAGAGCATATAAAAATTAGACATCATTTCATTAGAGAACATGTTTTGAATAATGTTATAGAATTAGAATTATGCCTACAGAAAATGAACTTGCCGATTCTTCACCAAACCTCTTAGCCATGATCGTTTTGAAAATACTAAAGGTGAGTTGGGTCTATGTGACCCATATTAAGAGTTTTGACCTAATTTTTCAAAAATATGGAAAAATTATCTAGACTTTTCAAATTTCACTTTAGAGCTAATGACCACTCCCTTTAGTGCTAAGCTACCTATAGGTCTTTACTTTTTAATCTTTTGAGCTTTAAACTTGATTTTTGCTCGAGCTGACTCTTGAAAACCCCTGTTTTGTCAGCCGACTCGAAGGTCGGGCTCAAGCTTTTTAAATAGGAATCCATAGGTTTTGAAATTTACTTTCATTCCACTTTCCTATTCCACTCCAACCGTTCCCTCTTCCAAACCTTAGAAAAAGCCCTAGAACCCCTCTAAAACTCAAATCCAAGCAAGATGGGTCCTAGGAAGGTCGTAGGGAAGAGAGCAAAAAAGATTGTGCGGACGGTAGTAGAAGAAAGAAGAACCAAGAGGAGATTGGATACTTTGCATTCTATAGATGAGCCACAAGAAGAGTAGCAAGAAGCTCTGGAAGCTCCAAGGCAAGTCATAATTATAGGAAACAGGCAAGTTACTTCTGGAAGATGTGTAGATTTCACTTTTCTTGAACAATAAAACCTAAGAGTAGGGAATGGCTTATTGCTCAAGGGTGAAAATATTTTTGCTTGATAAATTTACCAACTTTTCCAACCCTAGTGAAACAATTCTTTGAAAACCTATCTCTAGGTACTTTTCATATGGAATCAACAGTTAAAGGGAAACACATTTTGATAAATGAGCAAAAGTTTAGTGATATTCTTCAAATTCCTAAGGAAGGGGAAAGTTTCTTGGTATTGAAGGAGAAACAGAAGACTTTAAGAATAATCCTAGAAAGAATGATGTGTTTAGAGTTGTGCATGTTAGGGCAAACCAACTATCTTTGGAGATGAGGTTAATTCACGATATTATTATCTATATAATTCTACCTATAACTGGAAGGTTTGACTAGGTAAGTGAGAAAGATCTTATTTTTATGGGATGTTTGATTGAGGGGGAGATCCTCAATTTGCCCTATATCATGATATCTCAGATGAGGAAGTAGCTCGCAGCACATGAGCTTGTCTTCCATATGGTATGGCTTTTACACTTCTATTTCAGGATGCCGGGATTGACTTATCCGATGAGGAGAGTAGGCCTCTGCTACTACTGACAGATATAATGTAAAGTCCTTAAGCAGAATAGGATTTCTGAAAGTAGATGGACACTGGATCAGGAAGACTTCTGGACTACCAGCTACACATTCTGATGGGGGAGTCAGATGAGGATGACCAGACTGGTCAGGCACAGGGCACTGAGGCAAATCTATCGGCTGATGAGGCTAGACCTCTGAGCTAGCACCTTCTACACCTCATTCACATGTGAGAGGATCTGCTTCTGGTGGTTTGGGTGATGATTGTAGACTGCAAATTATCCTGGAGGAGATCTCTACTCTACAGAGAGGCAGGGCAGAAACTGATGCCAGGATTATGGCTCTTCAGACTGAGATGCGAGATGACTTTCATCAGATTTTATCAGTTCTTTAGTAGATCAGTTCAACTAGCCATTCAGCACCTCCTCCACCTTTAACATGACATGATGATCATGATGTTGACTGTGCACAGAGATTGACAGAGCATTCTACTGACATTCATACTAAAGCTACTCCTACTGTTGGACTTGGTACAGGCACCCAGGATCAGAGCACTGGTGTATCAGACACTCCGGCTACCCAAATTCTATCGAGCATGAGCACCTTAGCATTATCTGATCCTGATCCTCCTTCTGTTCGACCTACACCCATCTTGATTTCTTTTGAACCTCCAACCAAATCTAGACCTAGAATTTCCAAACCCTCTACACATGTTAAAATAGACTTAGGGGCCTTAGACCAGGTTCCCTAAATTTAGACTTGCACCTAATATTCAAGAGATTGGCTATTCTTCTAGTGATGATGAGCCTAGTCCTTCTTTTGACCTTAGGACATTATGTTTTTCTGTATTCTCCCTTGTATGTGATACTATTTTGGTGTGTTTAGCATTTTGTAATGTATCACTTTTTGTACTGACTTCTTATATATCTATAAATCTTTTGAAAGTTTTATGTTTTAATTATTATATAAATCCTTGTGAATGATTATGGTTGTATTTTGTTGATGACAAAAAAAGGGAGAAGAGCATGAAAAATGAGAAGAAAGCTGAAAATGCGCTGAAATGAAATGAAAAAGAGCAAAAAATGAGAATAAAAAATGAGAAGAGCATAAAAAAAATAGGAAGAAATGAAAAATAAATAGAAAGGTTTGCTAAACACAAGAAGCAATTGTATATCAAGTTTAAATCTTTATTATATGAGAAACGGGGAGTATTTATTGAGCACTTAATAATTGTTTTTTGCAAAGTGAAAGATACAGTGATGAATCGATACTTGCATAGAATTTGAGTCATGATTAGTAAAGTAAACTTATTGACCTAATATTGTTGAAAAAATTGGTTTTGATACTTTTTGCGTTTCGAACCTTGATTCTTTATTTTGCTTGATACACACTACGCTTGAATACACCTTTGGTACACGTGAATATGGTACACAATATATCATTACAGGTAATTGTAAAGTGTTTTAAAACCTTTTCATGCCCAGTGTTTTGTCATCATCAAAGGGGGAGATTGTTGACCCCTGGAATGATTTTGATAATTACAAATATTGGAGCATGTACATTACTAATTCTTTTGATTACTTAAGAAGTTTTGTAGGAAAGTACTTATCTTTATATCAATTAGATTTCTAACTAGTTGAATGTATTTCATTATTATATAAACTCTTGTACATTTCAAGTTGTAAGCCATAATTTATCATCTATGTATTCTTGTAAAAGGGCTATAAATTAGTAAAATAAGTGTAAGTAGGTTAGACTTGTATGGTAAACTCTTTGAACTATTTGGAAGATCTACTCTCGTTGGAATCTTGATTTGAAGAAGTTTAGAGAAATTTGAAAGCATAAGAAGAATTTTTGCAAGAGATGACTCTTGCACCAAGAGTCGACTCCTATTTTGGCATGGCATAAATATTTTAGAGTTTCAGAAGTTCGAGTTGACTTGAGCCCTAAGAGCTGACTCGACCAAGAACTTGTGTTTTTGATGACTAAGACTTCGAGCCGACTCGAGCCCAAAAGAGCTGACTCATCCAGAGTTTATGTTGTTGGTGACTGAGACTTCGAGCTGACTCCTGCAGAGTTATATTTCACTGCCTGTGACTTCGAGCCAACTCTTGGTTTCTCAAGCCGACTCGAGTGACTGGTTTTGGCCTTTAACAGCTAGTTGCTGAAACAGTTTTTTGAATCCCAAGAAGCTCCAATGGCTATTTTTTGGTTCCCTATGCCATATAATGGCTAGTTTTGATTGAAAACTATAAAAGGAAGATTTATAAGGATTAAACATAATTTAGATTATTTATTGACTATTCTTTGGAAGTTAAAATATTCAAGTTGATTTCAAGTCTTTCACCATCCAACTTCAAGTGTGCATTCAAGAGGATTCGAAGCTTCACCAACTGATTTTCATTCTTGAATCCAACTTTTGAAGAAGTTAAGAAGCAGCTTGAAGAGCATTCAAGAGCATTTAAAGCTAGGCTTCAATTTGATCTTCATCGACAACACTCAAACAATTTGGTTTGTTGTAAAGTTGCTATTTCCATTTGTTATATCTTGTTTTCTCTTTAAGAACATCAAGGGGCTATGTCTTGAGAGTGTGTTAGGTTTTTAGGTGAGCCTATTAAACCTACATTGGGTTTCTTTGGTGAGCTTGGTTCTTAAAACCAAGGGAGTTTTAGGTTCTTGGTTAGCCTATTTTAAAACCATGTATGGGTTTTCTTTGGTGATCCCATATTAAACCAAAGTGTAGAGGTTTGGATTATGAGCCTATCAAAATAATTTGACTGTATTCTAGTGGGGATATAGTGGAAATCCCAGTGGTGCTTGGATAGTGGACGTAGGAGCTGGGTTGCTCCGAACCACTCTAAATCTCTTGTGTTTGTGATTGGCTTTATTGTGTTTAATTATTTACTTCCGCATTGCATAATTCACCACAACACTAAAAGGATTTTAAATTGCAGATACTTCCTAAAGTATTTATAATCCAATTCAACCCCCTCTTGGGAAGCCACCTGGGCAATAGATGCATTGAGAATGATCTATGCATGCCAAAGAGAGGTCCAAGCCATTTCAAATGTGAAGGCTGAGATTGCCAAATTGGAGAAAAACTTTCAAGCAGAATTTGAGGATCTGAAGGCCAAGGTGACAACCAAATCCAATGGTTTTTGAAAGAACATAATTTGGTTAGGAGTTAGAATGAGTGGTTGTGGAAAGAGCTTTGCCTTGCTTGCGATTGAATACAAGGTGAGCCATCCTCGAAACAGGATGATAGGATTCAACAAGCTAAGCAAGCTATGGATGAACCATGGCAAAAGTTTGATTCTTTCAGCAAGAATTAGAAGAGGAAAGGAACAGGAATGCAACTACTTTTTGGTGGGTTTAGAACCACTAAACTATATGATGCAGAACAAAGAACAAAGAAGCATATGCGGAGTAAATTTAGGATTTTTTTTTTTTTTTTTTTTTTTTGGTCACAAAAAAATTTGGTTTCATTCATCTGATTCCCTTAAACTTACAGAGGGGTTTAATTATAGGGCTTTCAAAGAGAATAGGGTTTTACATCTTCCCATGTCGGACTAAAGGAGGGGATCTACAAATCAGGATAATCCATACACATATGGTCGCCAAGGTACCCAAAAAAATTGATTTGGGTTATAAAAGGCAGGTAGATGGCGCCTCCATGCTTGGGTCTTCAAGAGAGGATTTCTTTCCTTCCATGTCAACTCTTTTGACACCTCCTTTTCTTCCTCCCTAAGTCAAGGTCCTTCCCATCTTTGTTTTGGGATATTTTTGGCAGTAGTGGGCGCCTCCTTGAAGTTCTCTCTAAGAGAATTTCTTCCCTTACATAGTTTGGTTCTTTTGGAAAGTCTTGGGCCGCCCCCTTGATTTGTGGACTCCTGGTGGATTTCTCCTCACTGGCGCATGAGAGAAGGAAGCTGCTATCTATGGTGTGGGGACCAAAGGCTGCTGGATGTAGATATGGCGCCCCCTGGACTCAGGCGTATGGCTGGGAGTGTGGCGCCCACTTGCTTGGCCTTGGGAGAAAATGTAACACCCCAGGTTGAAGCCCTAGTCCACTATTGAGTCAACATGACTCAACAAATAAAATGCAGGTAATAAGACTCAAGCTAAATTGAGTTGATCTAGTCACTCTTATTACAAACCAAAAATCCTAATTCTTCGGCAAGGTTAATCAGAGATCCAGATGGAGCTCTGAAGCCTTCTTCTGAGTCTGGTGCCCGCACCAATTCTCCCAGGGTGGGAGGAACTCGACCCTGTCGAGTATGGGTCAAGTGGCTCTGGTATCTCTCCAAGAGGTCTAGGTCCAGCTCTTGTAATTCTTCTCGGGAGATCCAAGAGTCATCAGAATCTGGCCTTCCTGCCAGCGACCAGGTATCTTGGTATCCTCGATTACGAGTAGAGATAACCTGATCATCCAGGATCTTTTCAATCTGCTCTTTCCTCACAGGCCAATTGGTTGGTGGACACACAGGGTCAGGTTCACTCTCAAGAGCAGGATTAGGTTCAAAAGCCTCACTGGGATCACAGCTGGCTCCCTATACTCTACTAGGTCTGTAATGTTGAAAGTGGAGCTAATGCCTAGTTCTGGAGGTAACTCGAGCACATAGGCATTGGATCCTACTCTCTTTACCACTCTAAATGGGTCCAGCTCCCCTAGCATGTAACTTTCTAACGGTTCCAGGAGGAAACCGTTCAGGCCTTAACCTAATCATTAAATAGTCTCCTTTGTCAAAAGTTTGACTCGCCTTTGAGAATCAGCCAATTTCTTATAAGTTTCATAACTTAAATTTATTTTGGCTTGAATTTCTTTATGCAAGTCTTTTATATGCTGTGCAAAACATCGGCAGACTCGGAGACCTGTGTGTGGACTGGTAAAAGAGCTAGGTCAAGAGGTGTGTGGGGTTTGTAACCATGCACAATTTCAAATGGACTCTTACCCGTAGACCTATTGACCGAGTCATTATATGCAAATTCAGCTCTAGGTAAGTACAAATCCCAGTTCCTAATGTTTTCACCAACAAGACACCTTAGCAGACTGCCTAAACTATGGTTCACTACTTCGGTTTGGCCGTCAGTCTGGGGATGATAGGCAGTTGAAAACTTATGTTTTTGTCCCTAACTTATGCCAAGGGTTTTCCAGAAATAGCTGGTGAACCGAACATCCCTATCTGAAACAATGGTCTTGGGTAGGCCATGGAGTCGAACTATCTCATTAAAGAACAGGGTGCTACCTTAGACGCATCAAATGTTTGGGAACAAGCAAGAAATGGGCCATCTTGGAAATCGTCTACTACAACACAGATAGAGTCATGCCTCCTCTGGGTCTTAGGCAAACCTAACACAAAGTCCATGCTCACATCTTGCCAAGGACGATCTGGGACAGGAGTGGGGTATAAAGGCCGGTGTTCTATTTTCGCTGTTTGGCAACAGCGCAGGTCCGACCCTAGCCACAATGTGTGCTACATCTCTTTTTAAGCTAGGCCAAAAAAAGGGTCTTCAATAGCCAGGGTGGTCTTATCTTTTCTGAAATGGCCAGCTAACCTCCAGCATGAGTTTCCCAAATCAAGAATTCCCTAAAGAGGTCTTCTAGGGATGCAATCCTATTCTTAAAGAACAGAAAGCCATCTAAAAGGGAATAATCCTTATTTCACTAGATGGTCTTGAGTTAGATCCTGGTATACAGTCTTAAAATCCGGACACGACTCATATTCTTCTTTGATTTGCTCAAACCCTATGACTTCAGCCCTAACAGAATTCAATAATAAAGATCGACGACTAAGGGCATCAGCTACCTTATTTCAGACCCAGCCTTATGCTTCAAAACAAAAGTATAGGACTGGATATACTCTACCCACTTAGCATGCCTAGGGTTAAGCTTCTTCTGAGAATTCAAGAATCTAAGAGCCTCATGGTCCGAAAATAGCACAAATTCTTGCGTAGCAAATAATGTCTCCAGTAAACGCAAAGCTTGCACTACCGCATAAAATTCCTTATCATAGTTAATACCTAAGCTTAGCATCATTAAGTTTTTCACTAAAGAATGCTACGGGATGGTTCTCTTGGCTTAGGACTCCACCTATACCTACTCCTGAAGCATCACAGGCAACCTCAAATACCTTGAAAAGTCCGGTAGTCTTAAAAGGGTGCCTGGGTCATCCTATCCTTAAGATCTAGGAAGGCTTTATGGGCTGCTTTGGTCCAATGAAATTCTCCCTCCTAATGCAGTCTGTGATAGGAGCAACTACTGTACTAAACCCCTTGATGAATCGCCTATAGAGAATAGCCAAGCCATGGAAACTTCTGACTTCATGCACACTGTCAGCTCTGGCCATTATACTATGGACCTAATCTTTTCAGGATCGGCAGCCACGCCTCAGGGGTACAACAAATCCAAGGAAGATAATCCTACGGTCATAAATTCACACTTTTTGAGAATACCGTAGAGACTATCATTCCTCAAAACTTGACAGACTTGTCTAAGGTGGCCTAGGTGATCTGCAGGGGTCTTACTATAGATCAGGATGTCTCAAAATAGACCACTACAACTTCCCTATGAAAGCTCTAAGTACCTGGGTCATAATCCTCATGAAAGTACTATGGGCATTGGACAACCCAAAAGGCATAACAACCCATTCAAGAGACCATCCTTAGTCTTGACGGCTGTTTTCCACTCATCCCCTGGTCTAATCCTAACCTGATGATAGCCGCTCTTGAGATCAATTTTAGAAAAAACCATGGCACCGGCCATCATATCAAGCATGTCATCTAGTCTAGGATGGGAAACTATACTTGATTGTGATTTTATTGATGGCACGACTGTCAACACACATCCTCCACGTGCCATCCTTCTTCGGGGTTAGAAGTGCAGGGACTGCACAAGGGCTAAGACTCTCTCTATGAACCCCTTCCTAAAATTCCCAACCTGCTTTTGCAGTCTGTTATGCTCAGATGGTTCATCCTATAATGGGGCAAGTTGGGTAAAGTAGCTCCTGGGACTAAATCTATGGAATGCTGAATATCCCTAAGAGGTGGAAGGTGGTCTGGCAAATCCTCGGGAAAACATCCTCAAATCCTTCTAATAAAGGCTTAACTCCTGAGGAGGCTCTGAGGGTGTGGAGTCCTAAGTTCCTTAGAGTCAACATCCAAATGGGTGAACCACTATGAATTTCTTGTTCTAGATCCTGGCACTAATTAGGTTCACTCCAGTCTTCATTTCCTCTGACCTTACTGGTTCCTTTAGCTACCTTGTCCTTAGGTGGACTGAGTGGATATGATTTTCTTTCCATTGAAACTAAAGACACAGGTTGGATTTTCCTAAGAGGGTGGCATCATGATCATATAACCAAGGTCTTCCAAGATTATACTGCTCACCCTCATGGCAAGACATCACACCAAATCTTCTCTTGATAGGTTGCATTTGGATTTGGACCTGACATCTAGACTGGATGGGTATAGAGTAGAGTCTACCCAGGAAACCTTATAGGGGTTGGGGTGGGGGACTGGGGTTAAGCCTAACATTTTGACAGTGCCAGTAGAAATGGCATTCACACAGCTCCCACTATCTATGATGATTTTACAAACCTATCCCCTAGTTTAAGGAAAGTCTGTAGGATGTTAGTCCTACGCCAATCTTCCTGAACTTAGTCTGGGACAGGATGCATCTCACACTCATCCTATTGGTCAGACTCTGTGGATTCTTCCGCTCCTTCATACTCATCAACCAAATTCATTCCGGCCTCATAACCTCTTCTTCAACTCCTCATTAGGCTCAGAATTCTCTTCTCCTCCCTCTCTATATATAGGGATCTACGAGGGCACTAGCTAGAAACATGACCTACCTTATGGCACTTAAAACAAGCTATGGCGTGCACTGGTTGGAGATATTCCCGGGCTTCTGGCACTTAAAATAGATGATACTAGGGGTTCTCTGGGTGTCAGGTGCCTTACCTTTGTCCATGGGCCTAGGGGTGGGAATACCCTGATTCGGCTTGCTAGGGGTAACCTGGCTAGGTCCATTTCTGGGGATTGGGGCACTAATCCTAAAGGCATGGGTCCTCTCTGAAACTCTCAGTGTTCAGTGCAATCTGATAGGCTTGGTCTAGGTTAGTAACCTCTCTCAGAACACTCTCTCTTAATGTCTTCCCTAAGTCCAGCCCTAAATCTAGACAAAGTGACCTCATGGGCTTCACTCACATCACATCTCATCAGGTATTTATCAAAGGTGTTTATGTAGTCTGAAACAGATCGTTCCCTGTTTTCAAAGTCTGCCATTGGTCTAACAGATTTTGCTGGTATGAAATGGGTAGATATATATCTCTAAGCTCTCTTTTCATCCCTGCCAAGTGTTATGGGCTTTACATTTCGTCTTCTAGTGGTCAGCTCAATGTTCCCCCAGTAGAACCTAGCTTGACGTATAATTTCATCTTGGCAAACTTGAATTTCCTCTCCTCACATGGCATACCACTCAAAGTACTGGTCCATCTCACCCTCCCAATCAGAATACACCTTAGGATTTAAACTACCATCAAAAATAGGTGCATCTAACTTGATGTTCCGAATGAACCTATCATCTCTATCCTCAGGTTCTGGTCAGGCCTCCTATGATTAGGTTCAGGATCTCGTAATAAAGGTCTTCTAGGCTCTTGTGTGGTTGAGGTTGAGGCACATTAAAAATTTGGGTCAGGAGTCCAGTTTCGATGCCTAGGTTCCTCTAGCACTGGACTCGATCCCTAAGCTGGGCAAAATCCTCATGGACTTGTTCTTTAACTGGGCAACAGTGGTAGTCACATCCTGACTCATTTTGTTCATACTCTCAGTAAGAGCTCTAACCTGGCCTCTAAATCAGGTTGGATTTGACCAGGTTTGTAGGGCACTCCATTCCGGGTAGACATGATGCCAAGCAAACAAACAAATGAGACTCAACTGAACGACTACGGGCTAACTAGACCTAGAGCCCAAACTAGATGCCCAATCAGTGGCAAGCTAGCCTGTAGTAACTCAGGACTCAGCCAGGCAGGTGTTAGGGGAGTGTTGGTCCCTGAATTGCCAATCCTAGACCCAATCAGAGATTGGCCAGGTAGGCGGACCAGCACACAAGCCCTTCGGGATGGAATCCCTGAACCACCGTTCTAGACACTGAGTACAAAGCACACACAGAGTAACCAGACAACTGACTCAACAATAGCCTTGACCCGACTTGTTGATGCCCCTAGCCCACTAGGGCAAATTAGGTCTAATCAATTTTTAATTAAAGGCTTAGGTTCGAATGAGTGGGTGGTGGTTTTGGGCTAAGGAGAGGTTATCAACTCCTCCCCTTATCTTAGATGCTCAAATGCCCTTAAGATGAATTAAGATGAACACTCAAAAATAATTGGATTGCAGAACATAAAAAGAGTTGCAGTAATTTATTCTCAAATCCCACGGAAACCAATAATCACAGGAAAATTATGCAAATATTTCATTTATACTAGTTTTAGCAATAAACATCACCAAATTTGGAGTTACCTGCAGTGAGAAATATTTTCCTGTAACAGGGAAATTACGGGCTGAAAACAGAGCACTTCCCCGTTTACAATTCCTGCTACGAAGTTATAACCCAACGGATCCCTACCGCCTAGGAACACCCTATGGAAGGGGAAGAGGAGGTTTGCACCTCGCTTCGTTCCTAGGACGGATATCCTGGGGATCTACTTCGAGCAGACAAAGTAAAAGAGAGAGACTCAAACAAGCAATCAAACAGAAATCCTAGATAGGGCTCTGATACCAAAATGGATGCAGAACAAAGAACAAAGAAGCGTATGCGGAAGTAAATTAGTTAATTTCTTTTTTCTTTTTCTTTTTTTTTTTTTTTTCTCACAAAAATTTGGTTTCATTCATCGATTCCTTAAACTTACAAGAGGGGTTATTTATAGGGCTTTACAAGAGAGTAGGGTTTTACATCTTCCCATGTCGGACTAAAGGAGGGATCTACAATCAGGATAATCCATACACATATGGTCAGCCAAGTACCAAAAAAAATTGATTTGGGTTATAAAGGCAGGTAGATGGCGCCTCCATGCTTGGGTCTTCAAGAGAGGATTTCTTTCCTTCCATGGCTCACCTCTTTTGGACTCCTCCTTTCTTCCTCCTAAGTCAAGGTCCTTCCCATCTTTGTTTTGGATATTTTTGGCAAGTAGTGGGTGCCTCCTGAAGTTCTCTCCAAGAGAATTTCTTCCTTACATAGTTTGGTTCTTTTGGGAAAGTCTTGGGCCGCCCCCTTGATTTGTGGACTCCTGGTGGATTTCTCCTCAACTGGCGCATGAGAGAAGGAAGCTGCTATCTGTGGTGTGGGGACCAAAGCTGCTGATGTAGATATGGCGCCCCTGGACTCAGGCGTATGGCTGTGAGTGTGGCGCCCCCTGCTTGGCCTTGGGAGAAAATGTAACACCCCAGGTTGAAGCCCTAGCCCACTACTGAGTCAACATGACTCAACAAAATACAATGCAGGTAATATAGACTCAAGCTAAATGAGTTGATCTAGTCAACTCTTATTATAAACCAAACCCTAATTCTTCGGGCAAGGTTAATCAGAGATCCAGATGGAGCTCTGAAGCCTTCTTCTGAGTCTGGTGCCCGCACCACTATAGACATGGAAGAGAAAAATCTTTGTATAATCAATTAAAGGTGGCCAAGATCGCTATTGATCGCTTGAAAGATAAAATCAGTGATTATGGTGATGAAATCCTAAGGTTGAATAGCATAACAACTTTGGCGATGCATGCATAAGGGCTGCTGAGACTCGACTTTGCCATGCCAAAAGTAGATCATATGAGGTCGATTTGAGGATTGCAGGATCCAGGTAACCCTGAATCTTTCGGAGGTTGGAGAACGCCTACTTTGGTTCCTGTCACAATATAGCTATATAGTCTCTACATGCAAGCCATTTAACTAGGAGCATGGGCAAGGAAATTAAGATTCCCATCTACTGTAACTTTATTTTTTTTTTTATTTCTAGCCTCTAAATACCTTTTGAAGTGAATAAAATAAGAACTTTTTCTAAGTGTCATGGCTCAGTGTTTTTTTGGAAGCACTCATTGCTTTTCAGGAATTTTGATTATATCAATTTTCCTTTAATAGTATTGTTTTTAGAGGAATAGTGGAATGACCAGGGGCATTCCAGCAATCAAGTCACTTAATTTCTAGATTTTTTGATAGGATATGATATTCGAAAAGACATCCTTTCTTGAATTACACGGAGGATGGAGAGATTTATGATATCATTATGGCCTAAGGTGATGTGGTACTCAAGAAGGATTATAGCTTTCCTGCATGAAGATGATGGGTGGCGAAACATGTTCAAGGTGCTTCGGTGCCATTGACCATTTGGGACATGGTCTAGCCTATGTCTGGGTACCATTGTTGGCTATCCAATAGTCTGTTTTATTTTAATTGAATCTAGGCTATTGAGAGGGTTTTTATAGGTAGGGGAATCCTTGATGCCTGATTTTTCTCCTGTTTCAAAACTCTCTCTTCTTCCTCCCATTCTCTTTTCTTTGAGTCTCCCACTCTTTGCCCGACAGCCATTTCTGGTGACTTCCAAGGGTATTTACCATCGTTTCCTCCATTTACTCCCTATTTAGGCTCTTCGAACTTTCGCTTAGTTCACTAAAGGCTTCTCCACTTATTTTAGGATAGATTTTATCTTAGTTCCAATGGCCCTTATTGTCTGTTCTTGATTTTAGGCTCTTAAGAGTTCTTCATGTTTGTTTTAATATATATTTCATATTCTAACATAAAAAAAATCATAATAAATTAATATAAAATAGCAAATTAGTCAAGATTAAATTATTAAAAATAGATCTAATAACCAAAAAAATTAATAAAAATCTGTTCACCTCACTTGTTCATGGGATATAACCACAAGTGCACCCCTATAGACCATAGGAGATCCCATGGAATGGAAAGAGAGGGCCTTTAAACCTTACTTTTCTACTATAATTGAATGGCCATAGTGATCTCAATCCAATCCAAAGTAGTTACTCAGATTAAAATTATATCTAACATGTAAGATTTTACTCTATTATCATGTTATAAAAATCAATCGCTTTGATACCATTGTTGGAGAAAATACCTAGGATTTCTTGCATATATTTTTTTTAAAATTTATAGTGGATGTAAATCTATTTAAAATTATTTTAAATAGAAAAATATACATATAGATCAAATCTAACAACCCTATAAGAATCGTAATATGATGTACAATATAAAAAACAAAATAGCATGTATCAATCTAATCGATGCACGTTATAGATCATATCTATTAAGACTATGAGATCAATCCCATACCTGATTATGGGTTGATAATCACTATGTTGATGGATATGTGGTAAGGACTTTTTCACCTCACTTCATAGCTACACAGGATGTCCAGCCTCTATGAATCGTCCACACCGAAGCCCAATGTGATTAACCTTCTCGCTGCTAGATTCGTACGAAGGCCACTGGATGGCTAAAATAAAAATATTTCTTGGATCTTCTTAAACCATCCAAGAAGATTAAGAGAAGGAGGATTAAGAGATGATTAGATGGAGGAAAAAAAAAATTCAAGAAAACCCACTTTTCTTTTCTTTTTCTCTATCCTTCAAAACTTAGCACCCAAGAATAAGCCTCATTCCCTACTAGGATTTCATGCCCCTTCTTAAATATTTTCCATGTTATTTTTCTGATGTTCCATGGTAATTGAGGCTTCTTATTATCACATAATCCTAGGGAATTTTAACAAAAATAGCATGGAGAGTTGGATAAGGATTAAGGGAGTAAGGATTAGATTAGGATAAGGTTAGGAGTTTGAATCCCATTCAAGCTCTTTTAAGTTTTATTTAAATTTATCATCATCTAATCCTATCAACCCAAGAGAAAGGGAGGACATGAAACTACTTTGGCATGAGAAAACTCCACCAAATCCCAAGGTAGCATGGAGAAAAAATAGGAAGAAAGATGTGGGCTCTAGGTAGGTTTCTTAATTTAACTTGATCAAAATTAGTTAGAATTAAATAAATTTAGTTACACCCAACTAATATAACCGAATCTAATCAATTAGGTCTAAATTAACTTAATTAAATCATAATCATATTAAGAATTAATTAAGTCCAAATCATGATCAAATCAAAATTTGTTGCCCAGCAAGTAACCCAAGGCAGGGATGAATTGGGTTTTAAAATTTTTTGAAAGTATGTGCCATTCAAAACCAATTAAGAGCTAGTGAATTATAAGTGTTTGTGTATTATTTAAGAGTATGCAGGAAAAATAAGTAAGTAAATGCAAAGTAAATAAGAGCAAATAATGAGAGAGCAAGCAATCACAAATACCAGGATATATAGTAGTTCAATGCACACTAAAGCACCTACTTCCAATCCCCATGGTCCACTTGGATATTCCACTATAATCTTCCTTGATTATAGCTAACTTGTTTTCTAGGCTCACTAATCAAAACGTAACTTGTTTTCACTGAGAACCAAGTCAAAACCCTTTGGTTTTATGGGATAATAAAAAATCTAGTTGGTTTTGTAACTTAGGCTCACCAATAACCTCCTTGGTTTTGTCACTTAGGCTAACCAAAAACCTTCATTGGTTTTAACATAGCTCACCAACAAACCTCAACTCTAGTTTCAATTTCCTTGAAACTAGAAACAATAGTAAGATTCAAGTATAATATATGAATTACAAAATTTTTCAATTCAAAGCAAGTATGTCTTTGAAGCTCTTTAATTACTATTGAAGAGGCTTGTCTTCAAATTATTGAAGCTTTAATCAATGCTTGAATGGTTGGACTTGAATGCTCTTGAATGCTTTGAATGCTTGAAGGCTCAACTTGACTTAAAAGTAGTTGTTCTTCATGAATATTTGAGTGAATGCACTTAACTTCTCATCTCTTACTTCCTTCTGAGTTTGGTCCACTTTAAATACCTTTCCAAGCTTCAAATGGCAATTTTTGATCATTGAAGTGGAGAAAATAGCCGTTGGGGATGAAAAGGATCAGTTCTGCGCTTTAAAAATAAGCTATTACTATTCATCAAAACTCTAATTATCGATCTTCAGGTTATGAGTCGACACATAAGTCGACACTAGGGTCAACACTAGTTCAAAAAAGTCTTTTGAAGCTCTCTAGAATCTCAGGTGAGTCAACACTTTTTTTGATGAGTTGACACTTAAGTCGATACTTGGCTTCTATGAATCGACACTTGAGGAAGGCTTGATTTCGACATGTTCTGTATCAATTTTGTCTCAGGCTTGAGTCGACCCTTGAGTCGACACTTGAGCTCCATGAGTCAACGCTACATGCATAACATCTGAAACTTCTTTTGCGCATCAACTCAAGCCTCTGTGAGTCAACACTATGAGTCATCCTTCAATTCCATGAGGGCTAAAACTTTTCTGAAATGCTTCTGAAACACTGCTGAAACTTTTTCAAACTTAGATTGAATCCTTCAAGGTTATTCATATGTATCAAGGTCCATTTAACATGAAATTTCATCCATGAAACAGACTTCTTCAACAGATAACAAGCAATTTAAACTTTTAATAAGTGAGTACCTATTTCTAATAACACACTTTTAACACACAATTAGTACTAAAATATATTTAAATTTTTATTATTCACCAAGATCAGGATAGGAGTCAACAATCTCTCCCTTTATGATGATGATAAAACCTCTAAGTATATACATATAGTGAGCTCAAAAGATTTGTAATAAGTATCAGAGCATCATTAATAAAATTTTTAATATAGAGCATTTGGCTTCAAGTATCAGAGCTAATGATGAAGAGTACGGAGTCTAAATTTATAAAGATTATCAAGACTAAGACTCAGTTAAGATTATCAGAGCTATATGTATGTATGAAAAGAAATTCAATTTACATAGCTTCATTGTCAGAGCAATAATTATAATGTAACAGAGCTAAAATTGAAATAAACCAAATTGTATACTCATACTAGATGTTTCCATTGTGTATCGGAGCTTAAAATGAATTTGAAAAAAAAAGAATTAGAACAGATAGATTAAATCATAAGAGTATCAAGGCATGAAACATGTCAGAGCACATCAGAGCAAATATATACCAAAAAGATGGAAACTATCAGAGCAAAATTATTTAAGTATGAAGAGTATTTTGTATGAAAATAAAGTGTATCAGAGTATATTAAAAAAAAATGCATAAGGAGTATCAAATCATAAAAAACTAAAACAAATAAGATTAATAAAGAGTGTCAGAGCATAGAATTGAAGGTTATAGATCAAAAACGATAAAGCGAAACACTCCCCCTCAATATATGATCCGAAAACTAATTTTCAAAAAGAGATTTTACAAAAATATTGCTTTAGTACTTTTCTTTCTTTCTCTCTTACCTTACTCATTGCTTTCCTTCTTCGCTTTATTTCTTGCCAATTCCATTAATAGTTTCATTAATTCTCTCCAATACTATTTCTCATTAATTCTGCACTTTCCATTGTTCTCATTAATCTCCCAATTATTCTCCCCTATTTTGTCATCATTAAAAGGTAAGAAAAGAACAAGTAGCCATAAAACATTGCATTAAAGAAAAAATGCACAAAGATAAAATGTTTAAAAGTCAATATATATATAAATTTCAAAGATTTGATTGGATTTAGAATTTGATACACAAAATAGAGAACCAATACAGACACAAATACAAAAAACATAAAGAGCACTGAAAAATAGACTAACTAGCGCATATAGCCAACCCTAAGAGGTACTTTTCTCATAAGAGGAAGATCCGATCATAAGAATAATCGGCCCGGTAACCCTAAGAAGGTTGGGGTTATGGTCACATTGGCCGGAGATCAGAAAATCTACTCCTAATAGGTCTGGGTGTATCACCACGGCCTCGGCTTTTGTATCTGGTAATTGCTCATTCTCTAGCTAGTGCTGAAGAGGAGGAAGCGACATCAGGAGCAGGAGCAGTAGTGATAGGATCAGTAGTTATATCATGATCGAGGGTGTGTCATCAAAAAGGACCTAAACCAAGAACATGAAACCAGGTGTATAACCCTAGTTCTCGAATCAAAGAGGATGTGGAAGGAACTGGTGTAGTCCTAGTGGGGATACTAAGAATAGGAGTCATTAAGTCAATAGAGATGTCAAATAGGTCAATATGAAGAATAGGTATGGAAACAAAAGTATTAGGTGGGTCAGGAATGATGGATGAGTTGGATAGGATTGGTGTTTGGATAGATGACCTAGGAGGATCTAGTATAGGAGTCCTCAATACGTCCTCAGCATATCCAGCTCGGGCTCTGCCATAAATCTACAACATCAAACTATGCGTAAGAGTCAGCCTGACCATCTCCTATGTCTAGTGATGGTGCTAGAAGTGCTGGCTATGCTGGCAGAAAATCTAATGATGGATGTGAAGGTGCTCTGGCAGAAGACAACCTCTCTAGCATGCCAGAATAGATGAAATGCTATCTCTCAACCACTGATGACCTACCCTCATCTTCGAATGCATGCCATCAACTCGTTGTCTGATGATCATAACCTCAGTCTCCAAGCGAGTCATCCTCTCCTCCATACTGTCTCTAGAAGCGCACCTCAGGCTATGCTAGAATGGAAGGCTCGGGCTAAGTATCTGGAATGTCCCTCTATGGCTCAGATGACCTTGCCTCATTAGTAAAAATCCTCTTCTCCTAAGCGGCATCCTCATCATCATCCACATTTACAGTCTATCTGGAGATCCTGCATCTCCACTACCCTCTATATCGATGATATCCCATCCTATATAAAAATCTCTCATCATAGATATACATATGTAGTAGCTATCGGTAAGGCTCTCTATATATGATGACTCCATATACTCGAAAAAGGATGGTCAGTCCCATGCCATAAGGTAAGCATAGTCTCTTGCTCGTCGCTGCCCTCGGTCATCTAGTGAACCATAAGAACTGGAAGGTAGACTGAAGTGTGCTAAATCAAAGAAAACATAACCAACAACTCTTGCTCCATGATGAAATCAAAGAATCTAGTCTTCAGCAGAAGAATCCGGGCGACGATATGATGCAACAATCTCATCTCCGATGAGAGTCTGGAGGCTACCACTATGGCTCCCTCTGAAAGATCATCATCTCAAAATATAACCATGTCCTTTTATTGACTCCATTAATTGGTTTTGATGATAAGCAAAATGGTTAAGTATAAGTTGAGGACTAATGATTTGCTTTGAGTGTGTTTTTATTGAAAAGGTGCTTACAAAATTTGAAGAAGCCCAATTGTTTTGAAGAAGCCAAGTTTGAATGAAAAGTTTTCCCAAAGAAGACTTGGACACTTAAGAGTTGGTTGATTGGATGGCTAAGACAAATATAAATTTGTTCCATATCAAATTTACACTTTCTATGAAGATTTCAAGAAGTGTCAACTCAAAGTGTCGACACATGACATGAAGTGTCGACACATGGAGATGAAGTGTCGACTCAGCTCAGTACGCAGTAATGTCTCAGATGGCATAGATCAAGTTTCAACATATGGATGTGAAGTGTCGACACATGGATCAATACATCGCCTGAGACTTTCAAGCCACAGAACTTACAGAAGTTGAAGGAACAGCTGAAGTGTCGCACATGGAAGCAAGGTGTTGACTCAAGGTGTCGACTCAACTGAGAAAGTGTCGACATATTTGAAATTTCCAGATAATCTAATGGAGCAATTTGAACTAGGTGTCGACTCAAGAAGATCAAGTGTCGACTCAACTGAGGAATTATCGACACATGGAGTTCTAGCAACAGTAACGGCTAGTTTTTTCAAATGCAGAACTCACCCAAATTGCCCCCAACGGCTAGTTTTTTCAAGTCTAATAACTAGAATTTAGTTTTGAGGCCTTGGAAAGGTATTTATATGCTCCAAATCAAATCAAAACACAAGATATTGAAGACATTATAGAGTTTTGAGAAGAGAGAAGAAAAGTGAGATTTAACTCCTATTCATTGAAGTTTCAACCACTCTCAAGCCAAATGAAGCCTTCAAGCATTCAAGATCCTTCAAGGCATTGAAGATCATCCATTCTTGGGCATTCAAAGGCTTCAACAAGTGCAAAGAAACTCATATCGAGCTTCTAAGAGATATTCACTTGTTTTAGAAAGCTTATATTGGTTCTTTAATTTTAAACCATATTTCTTGTAAGGGTTCTTGGTTAGCCTATTGTAAAACCAAGTGAGGTTATTGGTAAGCCTTGGAAAACCAATTAGGTTGGTGGTTAGCCCGCAAACCACTAAGGTTCTTGGTTAGCTCGAAAAACCAAGGAGATTGTTGTTTTAGCCTTGTGAAAACCAATTAGATTCTTGTTAACCCGTAAAATCAAATGAGGTTTTTGACTTGTTGGCATTATAAAAACAAGTTGGATTTTTGATTATTGACCCGCAAAACTAATCAACTATAATCGGTGTGATTATAGTGAATTCCCAAGAAAATCTTGGGGAGTGGATATAGGTGCATTGGATAGCACCGAACTACTATAGCTCTTGATATTTGTGATTGCTTGATCTCTCTCTCCTTACTCTTTACTTATTGCTCCTTATTTATGTTACACTTTTATTTAGAGCATTACAATTGAATTGATAGTGCCTTGCTAATTTATTTGCTGAATTGGATTGCATTTCTTAGTATCAAATAATATTATTTGTTAAATTTTTAGAACTCAATTCACCCCCCCTCTTGGTTTGCTTACTGGGCAACACCTCTCATCCAATCCACTAATGAGTCTGCCACAGAACCTCTCATGGAAATCTCCCAAGCTCTACTTTGAATCTCAACATTAAGCAAATCTCAGTCCCTCGGACCTTAGCAATCCACCCATCTGCTCCTCTGGCCAATGTATATAAAAACTCTCGTATCAGAACAAGATAAAATCTCTTAGATAATGAGCAAAATGGGCCAGACCAACATCACTCATCCAATCTCTAATGCGTAAAAGGTGCTGGTCCATGAAGTTGAAGTCAACTCGCCATCCTCCAACTATGGCCTTGGAGGCCATCCTATCAGCACCTGATAGGTGGTATGACTGGAATGCTTTGCTGAGCCTTTGGCTCCATTATCGCTGGATCCTCATGCCGTGCCTTCGTGCACTGCTCTGCCTCCTGAACTAACGTACGAGGTCTCCTAACAACTTACTTTCTAGGACCCAACTTTTAGGAAAAATGGGAAAGAAGCAAAGAGGAGTGAAAGGCACAGTGATTTCATGGAAAAAGTCCTGAGAAATTGGTAAGGAATAGTAAAAAAGGGAGAAAACAAGTTTAAACAAGAAATCGAGCAAAAGGAATAGTGATTAGAGTGAAGTGGAGTTGGGGATACGACTTATGGATAGTCGGCTCAGGGTTTTTTTGAAAAAATTGGAAAGCAAATGATCGGTTTCCTATTTGTTCTCGAACTCCCATCGATCAAGTATTGACTCATGACTGCAGGTTAAGTGATGGGGGCAAGTGGGGACACTAGAGGCACCAGAATAAACAGAGGCTTCTCAAACCTCTGTGGTTTGATTAATAATACATAAGTCCATCTGTAATAGGGCTTAGTTCATCTAAGTCCATTTTAGTTTGTCATTGATTCTTTTTGAGTTTTATTTTAGTGCAGTATTAGTCAGCTCATGTTGAGCTAGTTCAGTCTAGTGCTAGTCAGCTTATGTTGAGCTAATTTTGTTTTTTGAGTCCTGTCCAAGTACACTGAAGACTCAAGACCACATCACACAAGTGAAGACCAAGTCTAACCAGTTTGAAGACATGGAAGTGAAGCCCAAGTCCAACCTTGCTTGAAGATTTGAAGACCTCGAAGAGAAAACAGAAGCCCTGAAGCCCTGGACCATAGCTGGAAGCAAATTGGTACAGTCCAGGCCCAGGAGAGGAGCAGGGCCCACTTGCTTATGGTGACCCTCCCCTTGGTCGGCCACTTAAAGTCACCCCTCTTGGCCGACCATGGCAAGAGAGGGAGAGAAATTCTAGGGATTTTTCTACCTATGTTTTCCTATTTTCTAGCTAAGGTTTGGGTGGGAATAGGATTCTTAAGTAAATACTATTGTACCCTTACTTGTAGCCCAAGACTAAGAGTCTATTTAAAGGACCCTAGTCTATTGTATGAGAATTAATTTTTGATATGAAATAAATTGAGTTTTCTACAACTGCTGTGTGCCTCCCTACTATGTGCATTAAGGGATCTTGTGTGAGTTTATTGTCCTGCCAAAGTTCTGCCCAAAGAAAACCTAGCCGACCAACCTTCTTCCAAGCCTCCAAGTCTCTTCTTCCAACATGCCCTTGCTACCTTTTTTTGAAATTTTTCTTTTTTCTAGCTTATTTTTTCACCCTTGATGTTGTTTGTTGTCTCCGAGTTCTTACAAATCCAACGACTCCAGCCGGGCCACAATCAAACCACCGAGCAGAAAGCTAAAAATCCATGGGCCTCCGGCTTGATTTTCCAGGCCACATCCATCGAAAAATGAGTGATCTCTTCGATGCGATCTTTACCAGGCATCAAACATTGCCAGGTACCCCCCTATAATCTCCAGTAGTTTTATTGTAGGTGAACTGGCCCTAACCGAGGCTTCTTAGTCCCGGCGATCCCTTTTCACACTACTTTCTTAGGTCCTAATCTGCATACATAGCTTCTAAAATTCATATAGAACCCTCTACATCTTATTTGATTTGATATTTGGATTTGACCCACCTCACCCCACATAAAACACACAAAAATAATCGCATGCATATTACTTCCACATCATATGGTATCAGAGCTTAGATTAGGGCTCATTTTCTCCACCCATCATAGTCTATATATGCAATGTTCTTTTAATTGTTTCTCCCTGCTCAAAACTCCAAGAATTATGATTTTTTTTTTCCTGATTCACTTAATTCAAAGTATTTTACAAAATTTTCTCAAATTTTATTTTGGTATGTGCATTTCTGCAAGCTGAAATACAGCCTACAAATTTTTCGACTCTATTTTTCAGCAAGACAATTTGGAAGGTTTAGGGTTTTGTTAGCATCTCCTTTGCATGTCTTTTATTTTTAGTATGTTTCTAGCATATTAGGTCATTGGATAAAAATCATATTTCTACAAAGAACAAAAAAAAAAATACATATATACAAAAACTCCAAAAAAATTAACCCTAATTTTGCATCATCTGCCTGCCATCATTGCATAAACTACCTTTAGGGCACTCTTGCTATGTCAGATGGGGGGAGGATTTGATCACCTCTCCTTAGCCAAAACCACATCTCTTGCATTCGGTCCCAAGCCTAACTTAAAATCTATTAGACATAATTTGCCCTAGTGGGCTAGGGATACCAACTGGTCGGGTCCGGGCTAAGTGTTAGATCATTGTGTCAAGCTAACCTATGTGTGCCTTGTGCTTAGTGTCTAGAATGGTGGTTCAAGGATTTAATCCTGAAGGGCTTTGTGCTGGTCCGCCTACCTAGCCAATCTCTGATTGGTTTCTAGGATTGGCAATTAGGGACATAACACTCCCCTTACACCTACCTGGCGAAGTATAGGGTTACTATAGGCTAGTTTGCCACCCTGATTGAGCATCTAGTTATGGACTCTAGGTCTAGAGAGTTGTAGTTGGTTTGATCGAGTTTTGCATGAGCACTAGATCAGGAGCATCATATCATCCACCACCTCCACTTTTGTCTAAATCTATAGACAATCTTGAAGCCCAGATTAAAGCCCTTGCTGACAAAATGGCCCAGATGACTACCCAGATGACTGAATTGACCCAGTTCGGTACCCGAACCCATAATAGACTTGACCATTTCGCCAATAAGATTGACTAGATGAAGAATAGGATAGGATCCTAGAGAAAACTCATAGGACCCAGACTAGATCTAATACCGATAGCCTCACCCAACTCAACCTAGTGAAACCATGGAGTCCAACCCTAGGAGGACCCAATACTCTGACCCATATAGGGAGCCCAACCATAGGAGAACCCGTTACCATGACCCCTATTTGGAGCCCAACCCTAGGAGAGCCACTAGGTACGTTGTTTTGGTAGCACCTAAATTTTGTGATCCTGAGTGTGAGATTATCTTGCTTGGAAAAGAGATATGGACCTATATTTTGAACAAAATGGGGTTTTGATTCTGAAAGATTTCAGTTCATGTTTGCTAAAGCTAAATTAGTTCACCAGGCCAGGTTAGACTGGGATAATGTGAGAGAATACTTAGGCTAGATGGCCGTGCCCATAACTACCTAGAGTTACATGAAACTTGAAATAAAGAAAAGTACCTACCCAAGTCCTATCAGTCCAAGAGACCCATAACCTATGGATCTTATGACTCCAAATCCTATGACTGTAGAACCTATGAGCCCATATCCCTGGTTCCAGTAGACCCAAGACCATAGAGCTAAACCCAAATCCTATGACCCTAGATCCTATAATCCCATGACCATAGATCTGTGCCCTTGTCCTATGAGCCCAGGGAGCCCATAACCCCTAGTATCATCCTAGTACTAGTCAGGTTTCCCCTAGTCAACTTGAACCCCATAGGATTGTACCCCTAAATATGAGCCCAGTAGTAAGCCACTACCCCTTAGTCAACCTGAAACAACTATGATTAGTGCCCATACTCAGAAACCAGGACCTAGCCAATTTTTCCTTAGCCAACCTTCCCCTACCATCCCTTTGATTGACAAGGCTTACATGAACGCAGAAGTGTATGATGCTAATGTGAACATAGCGATGAGTATGAGGGAGAAGAGAAGATACCTATAGATAACCTAGAATTAGTGACCCAATAGATACACAGGTAGAAGCCAACCTAGAGGTAGTTGACCCTTACCACATCCAGCCTAAAGCTGTAGTGGAAGAACAATTAGAGGAAGAGAACTAGATACTGCCGCTAGCACGTTACCTAAGGAAACCATAGAGGAGAGCCAAATTATAGAGTATAGTCCTAAAATACAATAACCAAAGAATTATTAAGGACCTGATCTCTTTGAATCAACATCCCCAGGATGAGCCCCCTCCTATAGTTCCCATTAAGGACCTCTTCCCTGAGATTAATAACCCATCTTCCATTATGCAAACCCATAGATATACCGCAACCCCGTAAGGTTAGTCTCATTAGTCTAGGATTAGTCCCTGACATGCCTTCTTATATCGTACTTTATCCAACTAACCAAGAACCTTTTTCTCTACCCTACCAAACTAATTCTGAATCTAGTTCCTACTTTCTGCCTTTTCCAGACACCTCCAGCATTTATAGGATCATTAGATTGCATTTAGTTGAGATTAGCATATGCATGCATTCATTACGCATGTTAGGTTTGCATTATACTTCTGGCATATCCTATGAAATTTACTAGGAGCCCATTGTAAGCTTTCATGTGCATGTCAAGCTAGGATCAAACCTAGAGAACCTATAATCTCTTAGGTTTAGGTACAAAAGAGTTCAATAAAATTTTGTTCAATAAGAATGCATAGTCAAGTTTGTTACGTGATAGTTTGACTCCTTTGCATCACCTGTTAGGAGTCTGCATGTGCCCGGCATGTTCACCACTTGCACTTATTTTGAAACAAACTAGCTAATTCCTGAAGAAGGGCCAAGGAATTTGATGTAGTAGATTCTATCTTGGTTAGGCTTAGGCCTAAAAGAAGCTTCATGCTTGCAGAGCCAGACCTTTTAAAGTGATAGAGAGGGTTGGACCAAATGCCTATGTGTTAGATTTGCCTTCAGATTTGGACATCAGTTCTACCTTCAATATCGCAGACCTGGTTGAGTATAGGGAACCAGCAGTGATACCCAGTGAGGCCTTTGGACCTACTCCTTCTTTTGTGAGTGACCCTAACCTAGAGTGTCTACCAATAAATTGCCTGAGAGAGGAGAATGGATCGAGCGTGTCCTGGACGATCAGGCCATAACGACCAAGGGCCTGACTATCAACGCTACCTAGTCCGATGGCAAGGTCGGCCAGAGTTGGATGATTCATGGATTTCTCTAGGGGACTTGCAAACGCCTCAACCCAGACCTCCTCGAGAGATATGTGAGCCAGCTTGATTCCCACTTGACAGGGTCGAGTTCCTCCCACCGTGGGAGAATTGGTGGGGACACCATAAGCACTAGAATAAGACAGAGGCTTCTCAACCCTCAGTCAGTAGATTGATTAATATACATAAGTCCATCTATAATAAGGCTTAGTCTATATGAGTCCATTTTAGTTTGTCATTTGAGTCTTTTTGAGTTGTTATTTTAGTTCAGTATTAGTCAGCTCATGTTGAGCTAGTTCAGTCCAGTGCTAGTCAGCTCATGTTGAGCTAATTTTATTTTTAAGTCTTGTCCAAGTACACTGAAGGCTCAAGACCACATCATACAAGTGAAGACCAAGTCCAACCAGTTTGAAGACATGGAAGTGAAGCCTAAGTCCAACCTAGCCTGAAGATTTGATGACCTCAGAGGAGAAAATAGAAGCCTTGAAACCCTGGACCATAGCTGGAAGCAAATTGGGCTAGTCTAGGCCCAGGAGAGGAGCTAGGGCACCACTTGCTTATGGTGACCTCCTCCTTGGTTGGCCACTTAAAGTCACCCCTCTTGGCCGACCAAGGCAAGGAGAGGGAGAGAATTCTAGGGATTTTTCTACCAGTGTTTCTTATTTTCTAGCTAGTGTTGGGTTTGTTGACCAAGGCGGAAACATAGATTTCAAAATTTTTATCTTATGAAATCTATACCAAACCCTTTAGCCCTAGATCTCCTTAAAAAAAAAAATTAAAATATATATCATTCATATACATGATTTAAATATATATATATGTAAGTACTAACCTGTACCGCAATATCCAAAATGCAAATCTCCACCAGGTGCCCAAATGTTCACCCTCCAATGGTGATCCACACGGAGAAGAGATGAAGACAACAACTTCTTGATCTTGGATCCTCTTCTTGAATTCTTTTTCAAGAATTCAATTCTTGGACTTATAGGCTGGAATTTTCTTTCTTGAAAATTCCCTTTCTCCCTTCTTTCCTCTTCTTGATCCTTTCCTCAACTTCAATCCTTGTAGAAAATTCTTATTTGAAGTGGAAGAAAAATTAAGACAAGTAATGTCTTAATTCAAGAAAGAAAAGAGACCCTTCCTGTTTCTTTCCTTTACCGTTCAAGACCTTCCTCTTATTCTTGTTTAGGGTCAGAGTTTCGACAGAGGATACCTCTGTAAGGGAAACAATACCCAACAAGAACAAGGAGAAGGAGTATTCTGGAGAGGAAGAAAGGGAATCTGATCTCTGAATTATCTTACATGAAAACCCCCGAGAACCCAACCCTATTTATAGATATCAGAGGGGTGTCTTTTCAAAAACAATGCAACCCTCTGCTATCCCAAGAATCACGTTCTTTCCATCCTCACACATCCCCTCAGATTTTTCATGCCTTTACTAATTTATTTCAAGATTTTTCGATGAAGAAAACCTCGAAAGAAACCTTAGAAAAGACGCGATGTTCTGAGACGGAGTTGCGACCGAAAAGCAACGATTTCTTCTGGCCATCTGATCTTGATCCAAGGGACTCCAGATGAGATGCCTAAAGAAAATATTTCCACCCCCTCCTATCTGGTTTTCACAATAAAAGAAGTCCCCACGCACGTGAAGAGGAGTCCACGCGCGTGGACTCTTCCTTTGGTGCGCGCGCGTGGGAAAGATGGCTTTGGCGGTCTTGGGAAAAGGGTTTAAATTGATTTTTAATCAATGGGTTCAGCCACGGGTTAGCCCAAAGTCCCAAAATTTAAATTAGACTCTAATTAGGTTCAATTAGAACCCAATTAAGCCCAATTCAGAACCAAATTCGAATCCAATTCGAATAGAAGTTGGGTCTGCAACGCATGCTAGTGTGTTTGTCCTGCAAACATGATTTAATTCTAAATTAAATCCCTCATCGACTCTCTTTTGTGTGTGACCCATTGGGTTCCACATCTACCCAGCAGTAGGTCCGAGTGCTATTTGACTTAATTCGGTTAGATCTCAACTAAGCCGATTTAGGTCAACTCAAGCTAGCTCGACTTGTCAATTAGAATCTAATTCTAATTAACTGATTTAAATTATCATAATTTAATAATTTTCCTACAAGATAAGATTGACGTCTAGCAATGTATCATGTCTACCCGGAAGATGTGAAATTTTGGTGGAATTACCAAAATACCCTTCAGTGGTGAGTTACCGGGCAATTCAGTCCTTTGATCAACTTGCATCCTGAATATGATTATGGATATGGATACCTTGTCAAATCCAATTTCATATTCATCCCTAGCTCAATCTTTTTAATGATGATTCATTAATGAACTATTAGAAACTACTTCTAATATTCATACTTTGATCAAAGATTTCCCGAATCATCATTTGATCGAAATTGGCTGGATGCAACATCTTCTTACTAGGGCTGATCAATTCCTTGTTGACCTACTCACAACCTTCATATACAATCCACCATATCCAGTATCACCTCATGTATAACTCAGTTGTTATGATTGAGTGTGAACCAAAATGTGGATTCATGTATATAAGGTACCATGGCAGTCTCAGGTCAAAGGACCGCATGCACTACTTCCACTATGAGAAATATCTATTGACAAACAGATAAGGTTCCATTAGATATTCTCAATCTGGATCTATTCAGTGAACTCATTCTCTATTGAGCACCCACATCCTAGTATTAGTGTCAAACACAAGTGACTGTGAGATCAGTCACCCTCATACATATGAAGTGCTGATCTTTACCAGAAACATTGATCCCCTACTCAATGTCCCATTGACCAGGAATATTTTAGATTAGGGTTTTAAGGCTTTAGGTCTCACTGGTATGATATCATCATAATCCTAGAACCATAGCCCTAATCTATGGAGTTCATATATAATAATTAAGACACAGCGTATGATGAAAATAATGCCTTTATTGAATGATAATGTCAATACATTGATTTTTGGGATGGATAAGGAAAAATCCCAATGAAATATAATATTTCGATTGGCCTTTAGGGCATAATCCTTTCAATCTCCCACTTGCACTAAAGCCAATCGCCTTTAAATTTTAACCCCATACAATCGAGGTGGTGATCAAACTCTCGCTGTGGTAGAGCCTTAGTGAACGGGTCTGCTATGTTGTTCTTCGTTTCAACTCTTTTAATGCAGACTTCTTGTCTTTCGACAATCTCTCGAACAAGATGGAAGCGTCTCAGAATGTGCTTTGATTTGTGATGGGCTCTTGGTTCCTTTGCTTGAGCAACAGCCCCGTATTATCACAGTAAAGTGGTACTGGACCTTCAATCTTGGGAACAACGCCCAACTCTGATATGAACTTCTTCATCCAGACAGCTTCTTTGGCAGCTTCACTAACAGCAATGTACTCTGCCTTAGTTGTTGAGTCAGCTACAGTCTGCTGTTTAGAACTCTTCCAACTTACAGCTCCTCCATTTAGGGTAAAGACATACCCAGATATAGATTTGCTGTCATCTGGATCTGATTGAAAACTAGAATCTGAATAAGCTTCTAATTTAAGATCAGATCCACCGTATATTAGAAAAATATCCTTAGTCCTTCTTAAGTACTTAAGAATATTTTTCACAGCCTTCCAGTGATCCTCTCCTGGATCAGCCTGAAATCTACTGGCTATACCTAAGGCATATGCCACATCAGGCCTGGTACATTACATAGCATATATAATAGACCCTATTGCCGAAGCATAAGGTATAGAATTCATTCTATTTCTTTCTTCAGGTGTCTTAGGAGACATCTTTTTAGAAAGATGTATGCCATGACCAATAGGTAAGTAACCTCTTTTACTTTCCTCCATGCTAAATCTTTTTAGCACTTGGTCAATGTACCAAGACTGGGATAAACCTAGCATTCTCTTGGATCTATCTCTATAGATCTTTATGCCTAGTATATAAGATGCTTCTCCCAAGTCTTTCATGAAAAACTGTTTAGATAACCACACCTTGACTGATTGTAACATTGGGATATCATTCCCAATGAGTAGTTTGTCATCTGCATACAGAACCAAGAAAACTATGGCACTCCCACTAGTCTTCTTATACACACAAGGTTCATCCTCATTTTTGATAAAATCAAATTCTTTGACTGTCTTATCAAATCGGATGTTCCAACTCCTTGATGCTTGTTTTAATCCATAAATGGATTTCTTCAGCCTACATACCTGATTAGGTCTAGTCTCTAAGACAAAACCTTCTGGCTGTGACATATAAACCTCTTCCTCAAGGAAACCATTGAGGAATGCGGTTTTCACATCCATCTGCCAGATTTCATAATCATGATATGCTGCTATAGCAAGTATGATCCGAATAGATTTGAGCATGGCAACAGGAGAAAATGTTTCATCATAATCTATTCCCTGTTTTTGTCTGAAACCCTTAGCCACTAATCTGGCTTTATACGTTTCGACTTGGCCATCTGCCCCAATCTTTTTCTTATAGACCCATTTGCATCCAATAGGGTTAACACCCTCTGGTGCATCAACCAAAGTCCAGACTTGGTTGACATACATGGAGTCCATTTCGGATCTCATGGCTTCCAGCCATCTGTCTGAGTCACTACTCATGACAGCATCCGTATAGGTTAGAGGCACATCATTTTCAATGATTCGGGCTTCATTATTTTCAATAATGAACCCATACCTCTCAGGTGCATGTTGCATCCTATCAGACCTACGGATAGGAGTGGTGTGTTCAGGTTCTATACTAACTATGTTATGATTTGGTTGAGATGTACCTATTTGTTGAACTTCTTCAAGTTCAATATTTCTCCCACTGCCCTTTTGTAGGATGAATTCTTTCTCCATAAAAGTGGCATGCCTACTAACTAAAACCTTTTGTTCAGTAGGGTGGTAGAACAGATATCCTATACTATCTTTAGGATATCCTACAAATAGACACTTATCTGCTCTAGCATCTAGCTTATATCCAAAATTTCTTTTGACATAAGCTGGACATCCCCATATCTTAAGATATTTAAGATTGGGTTTCCTTCCCCTCCATAATTCATATGGAGTGCTAGAAACAGATTTAGATGGTACTCTATTTAAATATTAGCCACGGTTTCCAAGGCATATCCCTAGAAAGAAATAGGTAACAAGTGAAGCACATCATGGACCGTACCATATCTAACAAAGTACGATTTCTCCTTTCAGCAACACCATTTAATTGTGGTGTATAAGGAGGAGTCCATTCAGAGATGATCCCCTTTTCTTTAAGGTGATCAAGAAACTCGGTGGATAAGTATTCACCACCTCTATCTGATCGAAGGATCTTAATACTTTTCCCCGTTTGTTTCTCTACCATACTTTGATACTCTAGAAATTTTTCAAAAGCATCGGACTTATGTTTCATTAGATACACAAATCCGTACCTTGAAAAATCATCAGTGAATGTGATGAAATATGAGTATCCACCCTTGGCCTGAGTTGTCATAGGCCCACATACATCTGTGTGTATGAGTCCTAATAACTCAGTTGTCCTTTCATTATGTCCACTAAATGGAGTCTTGGTCATTTTACCCATGAGACATGATTCACAAGTTCCTAATGATTCATAGTCATAAGGATTAAGAAAATTTTCCTTGTATAACTTGTTAATCCTTTGCTCACTAATATGTCCAAGACGACAGTGCCAAAGTAAAGTATTGTTCACATCATCTCTCTTTCGTTTGTTACTATCATGAAGTATATTGTCATCAGTAGATAGAGTTAAAAGACCATTACAAAATATGCCATAAAATATTATTTCATTAGAAAAACTGATTGAGCAGCCACTGCTCATTACATTCATAGTATAACCTTGTTTAATTAACAAGGTATGGATATGATGTTTCTAATGACCTTAGGCATATAATAACAACTTTTCAACTCTAAAATCTTGCAGAAGGCAGCTTCAATATATAAGTCCCTACAGCTTCTGCTTGGATGGAATCTCCTCCAGCACCGTAGAGCTCGAAGTCTCCTTCCTTCAAAACTCTAATGTTCCGCAGTCCCGGCAATGATTTGCAGATATGATGACCACAAGCGGTATCCAATACCCAAGAGTTTGAATTAGAAGAGTCTAATGACAAAATTGCATGTATCTCATACATACCTTTTGGTGCATCACTAGCACCAGGCTTCACACTTGCAAGGTAAACCTTGCAGTTTCTTTTCCAGTGACCCGGCTTGCCACAATGAAAGCAGGTCATTTGTCCGGAGGCCTTCTTTCCTTTCTTTTTCTTGATGCCCCCTTTAGGGTTCATCCTCCTCTTGGAACCCTTTTTGCCTGTTTTCTTCTTGTTTATTCCATCCACAAGAAGAAGTGGAGCCTTATTTTTCTTTAAATGGCTCTCTGCCGTTTTCAACATACTCAACAGCTCAGGCAAGGAAGAATTAAGTTTGTTCATATGATAATTGAGAACAAACTGTGAAAATGACTCTGGGAGTGATTGCAGGATTAAATCCTGATTCAACTCCCCATCCATAACAAAACCCAATTGACCTAATCGGGTGATTAGGTCAATAACCTTTAATACATGGTCTTGTACAGATGTTCCTTCTGTCATCCTTGCACGGAATAATTGCTTAGATATTTCATATCTAGCAGTTCGACTATGTTCTCCATAAAGTTCTTTTAGATTGAGCATTATGGAGTTAGTGTCCATGCTTTCATGTTGCCTCTGCAACTCATTGGTCATAGAGGCAAGCATTATACATTTGACAGTAAGTGAGTCATTTTGCCACATGTTATATGTGGTCTTTTCCTCTTGCGAGGCATCTTCCCCTAATGGTTCCAAGGTAGGGGTATCAAGAATATAAGAAAGTCTTTCTTGGCTGAGTACTATCTTCAGGTTTCTCAACCAATCAACATAGTTTGGTCCAGTCAACTTATTGGCATCAAGAATGCTACGGAGTGAGAGTGAATAGGCCATTTAATCTACATTAACAAAGAACATTACATAAGCAAACAACCAATGTTGACAAAACATAATTAAATTAGGACTTTAACTTAATTATGTCTCCCACTATTTTATCAAGCATCATAACCCTCCATATGATGATCGAGAAAATCCTAATTGGTTTTTTTAGTGGGGTTGAGATCCTAATTCCTTATAAAAGACCTTGTGTGTACACAAAAATCTTATATAAGTTCAAAGGTAGGAAAACTCTTTCCAATTGTAACTAATACAATTCTCAACTTATCTTGGCCTCTAAAATATTAATAGCCTTGTGTGTGCACAACAAACTATAATATTTTAGTTAAGTCAGACCCTTCATTGCTATATAGTCATGATATTAATTATAATACCCTTGTGTGTACACAACAAAGTATTATATTAAATCATGCCATAAACTTCAAATGCACCAAATTAAAATTATGTCAGTCACCATAAGAGGCCTTGTGTGTACACAACAAACCTAATATGAATCATAACATAATAATGACTTGGCATGAAGGAAGGCCACATGTAGTGAATATTACAATAAGCATATCAATCAATAATTAAGTTAATCTTATCGGCCAGGTAAGTGGGAGAGTGGTGGGAGTCCCCCCGTTGCTTTCCTTAGACACCAATAAGAATTGGCCAGGTCAGTCAACGAACTAATTAAAAACCATGTCCTCTTTACCGATCATGAACCACTTTTCCTAGACACCGAATGATCAATTAATCATATTGATTATTTGCTTTTGGTATATGACACTACAACTTAATATAATTTGAAAGAGGGCTTTATTAAAACAAAGCACATTTATATATATAACTAAGCAAATATGTGCCAAGTGTGTCATCATACTAGGACAACCATTTACCACATAATGGATCCATCATTATGCCAGGGCAACCTTATTTTAGTATGATGACTGGAAGGCTAAACATATCTCTATACAAATTAAGGTTTGAGTGAAAACCTTAATTAGTGGCATACATCAAACATATATGCACAATTAACACAAATATGTGATTAGTGTGTCATCATTCTAGGACAACCATTTACCACATAATGGATCCACCATTATGCCAGGGCAACCTTATTTCAGAATGATGACTGGATTACTAAACATATCTCTACAACAATTAGTGTTTAAGTGAAAACCCTAATTGGTGACAATACATCAAACACAAACCACATCATATGTAAATTATCTACATATGCCAATAAAAATCAGCATATATATTTTAATCTTGATAAGGAGGCTCTGATACCAATGTTGGGTTTGTTGACCAAGGTGGAAACATAGATTTCAAAATTTTTATCTTATGAAATCTATACCAAACCCTTTATCCCTATATCTCCTTAAAAAAGAAAATTAAAATATATATCATTCTTATACATGATTTAAATATATATATATATATGTAAGTACTAACCTGTACCGCAATATCCAAAATGCAAATCTCCACCAGGTGCCCAAATGTTCACCCTCCAATGGTGATCCACACGGAGAAGAGGTGAAGAGAACAACTTCTTGATCTTGGATCCTCTTCTTGAATTCTTTTTCAAGAATTCAATTCATGGACTTATAGGCTGGAATTTTCTTTCTTGAAAATTCCCTTTCTCCCTTCTTTCCTCTTCTTGATCCTTTCCTCAACTTCAATCCTTATAGAAAATTCTTATTTGAAGCGGAAGAAAAATTATGACAAGTAATGTCTTAATTCAAGAAAGAAAAGAGACCCTTCCTGTTTCTTTCCTTTACCGTTCAAGACCTTCCTCTTATTCTTGTTTAGGGTCAGAGTTTCGACAAAGGATACCTCTGTAAGGGAAACAATACCCAACAAGAACAAGGGGAAGGAGTATTCTGGAGAGGAAGAAAGGGAATCTGATCTCTGAATTATCTTACATGAAAATCCCCGAGAACCCAACCCTATTTATAGATATCAAAGGGGTGTCTTTTCAAAAACAACGCAACCCTCTGCTATCCCAAGAATCACGTTCATTCATCCTCACGCGTCCCCTTAGATTTTTCATGCCTTTCCTAATTTATTTCAAGATTTTTCGATGAAGAAAAACCTCGGAAGAAACCTTAGAAAAGTCGCGATGTTCTGAGACGGAGTTGCGACCGAAAAGCAACGGATTTCTTCTGGCCATTAATCTTGATCCAAGGGACTCTAGATGAGATGCCTAAAGAAAAGATTTCCGCCCCCTCCCATCTGGTTTTCACGATAAAAGAAGTCCCCACGCACGTGAAGAGGAGCCCACGTGCATGGACTCTTCCTTTGGTGCGCGCGCGTGGGAAAGATGGCTTGGGCGGTCTTGGGAAAAGGGTTTAAATTGATTTTTAATCAATGGGTTCAGCCACGGATTAGCCCAAAGTCCCAAAATTTAAATTAGACTTAATTAGGTTCAATTAGAACCCAATTAAGCCCAATCCAGAACCAAATTCGAATCCAATTCGAATAGAAGTTGGGTCTGCAACGCATGCTAGTGTGTTTGTCCTGCAAACATGATTCAATTCTAAATTAAATCCCTCATCGACTCTCTTTTGTGTGTGACCCATTGGGTTCCACATCTACCCAGCAGTAGGTCCGAGTGCTATTTGACTTAATTCGGTTAGATCTCAACTAAGCCGATTTAGGTCAACTCAAGCTAGCTCGACTTGGTCAATTAGAATCTAATTCTAATTAACTGTTTTAAATTATCATAATTTAATCATTTCCCTACAAGACAAGATTGACATCTAGCTACGTATCATGTCTACCCGGAAGATGTGGAAGTTTGGGGAATTACCAAAATATCCTTCAGTGGTGAGTTACCGGGCAATTCAGTCCTTTGATCAACTTGCATCCTGAATATGATTATGGATATGGATACCTTGTCAAATCCAATTTCATATTCATCCCTAGCTCAATCTTTTTTATGATGATTCATTAATGAATTATTAGAAACTACTTCTAATGTTCATACTTCGATCAAAGATTTCCCGAATCATCATTTGATCGAAATTGGCTGGATGCAACATCCTCTTACTAGGGCTGATCAATTCCTTGTTGACCTACTCCCAACCTTCAAATACAATCCACCATATCCAGTATCACCTCATGAATAACTCAGTTGTTATGATTGAGTGTGAACCAAAATGTGGATTCATGTATATAAGGTACTATGGTAGTCTTAGGTCAAAGGACCACATGCACTACTCCCACTATGAGAAATATCTATTGACAAACAGATAAGGTTCCATTAGATATTCTCAATCTAGATCTATTCAGTGAACTCATTCTCTAATGAGCACCCACATCCTAGTATTAGTGTCAAACACAAGTGACTGTGAGATCAGTCACCCTCATACATAGGAAGTACTGATCTTTACCAGAAACATTGATCCCCTACTCAATGTCCCATTGACCAGGAATATTTTAGATTAGGGTTTTAAGGCTTTAGGTCTCACTGGTATGATCTCATCATAACCCTAAACCATAGCCCTAATCTATGGAGTTCATCATATAATAATTAAGACAAAGCATATGATAAAAATAATGCCTTTATTGAATGATAATGTCAATACATTGATTTTTGGGATGGATAAGGAAAATCCCAACGAAATATAATATTTCGATTGGCCTTTAGGGCATAATCCTTTCAGCTAGGGTGTGGGTGAGAATAGAATTCCTAGGTAAATACTATTGTACCCTTACTTGGAGCCCAAGCCTAAGAGTCTATTTAAAGGACCCTAGTGTCTTGTATGAGAATTAATTTTTGATATGAAATACAATTGAGTTTTCTATAACTACTGTGTGCCTCCCTGCTGTGTGCATTAAGGGATCTTGTGTGCGTCTAAATTACAGCCGAAGTGCTGCCCGAAGAAACCCAAGCTGACCAACCTTCTTCCAAGCCTCCAAGCCTCTTCTTCCAACACGCCCTTGCTGCCTTTTTCTAAAATCCTTCTTGTTTCCAACCTTTTTTCTCATCCTTGATGGTTGTTTTCAGGTCCCAGAGTTCCTACGAATCCAACGACTATAGTCGGGCCACAATCGGACCACCGAGCAGAAAGCCGGGAATCCGTTGGCCTCTAGCTTGATTTTTCGGGCTGCATCCATCGAGAAACGAGTGATCTCTTCACTGCGATCTTCAACAGGTGCATCAGACGGTGCCAGGTACACCCCCTATATTCTCTAGTAGTTTTATTGTTGGTGAACTGGCCCTAACCGAGGCTTCTTAGTCCCGACGATCCCTCTTTACTGCTTTCTTAGGTCCTGATCTGCATGCATAGCTTCTAAAATTCATATATAACCCTCTACATCTTATTTTGATCTGATATTCGGGATTTAACCACCTCACTCCACATATAAAATACACAAAAATAATCGCATGCATGTTAGTTCCGTATAATGGACTCAAGAGTCTATTAGTGTCCCTTTAGTCCTGTGAGTCTTTTATTTTAAGTTTTGAGTCCTGTAATAAGTTGAGCTGTCTCAACCTCATGAGTCTAGTTGAGTCTTGTATGTTTGAGTTAGTCCAGTTTTGTACAAGAGGTGAGTTCACAGCAAGGAGATTCACCAGGCCCCCCCAACCAGAGCTTGCCTTCATGCACCTGGACCCTTTCATGCCGCCAAGCCCACAAGAGAGAGCTCTAGTCCAAGACAAAGGCCCACTGTTGATCATGTCCACCAGGGTTTCTTGGCCAATAAGTCAGGATTTCTTAGCCCTTAAGTCATGTATCCTGGGTGAATCTTTAAATACCCCACCCCCACTTATATTTTTTTTGGATGTCATTGATTAATGAAATAATATTGAGTTTTCTTCTCTTGCTGTGTGTGTGCTGTGTGCCCAGGGTATCTGTGTGATCCCTAAGGTATATATGTGATCCCTATTTTTTTGTGTGAAGGGTATTTGTGTGATCTCGTAGGATTCTATGTGATCCCTGTACCATCTTCTCTCTTCTTCCAAGCAAGCCCTAATCCCCTGGTGATTTCTTAGCTTGCCAGCGATCCATTCGCACATCCCTCTCCCGCATCATTTGGTATCAGAGCATAATTTAGGGCTAAATTCTACATCCCATAATTCTAATAAATGGTATGTTATTTTTATGTTTTCTGCCAACAAAAATATCCAAAAATTATAATTTTTGTTTTGATAGATTCCATGTAATTGAAAGTATTTTTCAGAATTTTATTATAATTTATTTCGATCTATAAATTTTCTGCATGCTGGAATACTGTCTGAGAACAAATCTTCTCTATTTTTTAGCAAGACAAATTTTAGTATGTTTAGGGTTCTTCTTGCATAATTTTGGTATATTTTAATTTTTTGCATATTTCTTGCATATTAGGTACTTTTCTACATATTTTGGTATATAAAAGACAAAAAAAAATATTCAAAATAAAATAATACCAAAACTACAAAATCCTAATTTGCATTTTATATGTGTGCCATCATCTACATAATTTACCTTAAGGGCACTTTTACTATGTCAAATGGGGAGAGAATTTGATCATCTCTCCTTAGCCCAAAACCATAATCCTTGCATCTGAACCCAGTCCAAACTAAAATTGATTAGACCTAATTTGCTCTAGAGAGCTAGGGACATCAACAAGTCGGGTTCAACTATTGTAGGAAGACTAGTGCACCCAATTCATCTCCTATTATTAGAAGCTAGTTTCTAAGCTAGAGGTACAGTGTCAAACGACCTAAGCAAATCGGTGGTTCCTTAATTGGGTCCTGCATCAAGCAGGGGGGCCTCCCACTATTTCACCTCTTACCTGGCCAGTGGAAGGATTAGGGATTGAGTGTGTGTAAGTTAAGTCGACCCATTCTGTTTGGGCTCTAGGTCTGGGTACCCATAGTCGATTTGTTTGAGTCTTGCATGTGCACTAGATCATGAGCTTCATATCATCCACCACCTCCACAACTGGCTAAATCCATGGAATCCCACCTTGATGCTATCCTAAAGACCTTAAGTAACTAGATGGCCCGATTGAACAGTCGATTAGACCAAATGGATGACCAGATGATCCAATCGAATGCCCAATTGACTCATAGATTTAACCAAGTAGATGTTCAGCTAGGAACCCTTGAGAAAATCCATAGGACCCAGACTAGATTCAAACCTGAGCCACCTTTACCCACACTACCTAGGTCCTATGAACCCAGAACCTATGAACCTAGAACCTATGAACCTAGATCCTATGACTCCATATCCTATGACCATAGATCCTATGCACCCACAAGCTATAAGCCCAATAGACCGATGACCTATAGATCTGAACCCATGACCTATGAGCAGAATGAACCCATAGGCCATCTACTCGAATCCCATAGGACTAGTACCCTTGGATACGAGCCCAATACTAGTCTCCTTCCCCGTAGTCAACTTGAACCCACTAGGATCAGTGCCCATAGCTAGAACCAAGATACTAGTCAAGTACCCCTTAGTCAACCCACCCCAGCTACCCCAGTCACTATCCGGTATTCCCTTAACCAAACCCCTCCTACCAAAACCCCTCCTACCACTCCCTTGGTTCACTATAATGACATTAAAGTGGAAGTGTATGAAGCTGATATGAGCTTAGTCGATGAGTACGAGGTAGAAGAAGAGGAGACATCTCTAGAAGACCTACAATTAGTTGACCCCATAGGTACCCAGGTAGAAGCCAATCTATATGTAGCTGACTCTAACCACATCCAAACCGTAACCATCTTGAAAAAATAGTTAGAGAAAGAGGACCATGAGGAACTTGACCCTACTATTAGAATCATGCTTGAGGAACCACTAGAGGAAAGCCTAATTATAGAGTCCAGTCCTAAAATTCAAGAGCCCAAGGAATTTATTGAGAACATGATCTCTTTAATTCAGTACCCTTAGGATGAATCCCCTCCGATAGTTCCCATTGAGGACCTCTTCCCAAAAATTGTTGACCCATCCTTCCATAGCATTGACCTTTTCTTGCCTAGAGACATAACCCAATGTTCATACATTAAGGTCAGTCTCTTTAGTCCAGAACAAGTCCCAGAATCCCCTTCTTATTTCCTACCCTTCCTTGAGTTGTCTCATGTATCTAGAAACATTAGGTCACATTTTGTTGAGATTATCAGGTTGCATGAATCCTTAGAGCCCATCCCATTTGCAACCTACTTTTGGAAGACCCTCTGGCATCTATTAGGATTTCCTGGCAAATTTTCATCTGCATCTCACCCATCAACCACGACTGATGCCCCATGCTTAATTTGTAGTGAAGACCTAATAAACCTCTTTCGATACGGATGCATAGTCAAGTCTATTAGGTGTTAGTATGAGTCCTTTGTGTCACCTGTTAGGAGTGCATAAATCCAGTTCAACTATCCACACCTGCACTAAACACCGCACAGCATATGCATCAGTATATTAGCCATAAGAGTAATTTAAGTAATGAAACATCTAACAAACTAGCTAATTCCCGAATAAGAGCCAATGGATTCAATGTAGGGAATTCTATTTTGGTTAGGCTTAGGCCTAAAAAGAAGTCTCATGCTCGTAGAGCTGGATCCTTAGAAGTGATATAGAAGGTAGGACCCCATGTGCATGAGTTGCCCTTGGATTTTGGCTTTAGCTCTATCTTCATTATCTCAGACCTGGCTGAGTTTAAGGAACTGACAGCGATTCCTAGTATGGCCTTTGAACCTACCCCATCCATTGAGAGTGAGCCTGACCCTGAGTGTCCACCTATATTTTGGCTTGAGAGAGGAAAATGGATCGAGCATGTCCTGGATGATCGAGCTACCTTTACCCGGGATAGCAATTTTCAGCACCACCTGGTCCATTGGCAAGGTCTACCAACATCCGATGCTTCGTGGGTTACTCGAGAGGACTTGTTGCACCTCTAGAGAGACACTAGATTCAGTGTGACCCTTACTCGATAAGGTCAAGTTCCTCCAATCCTAGGAGAATTGATGGGGACATCAGAGGTCCCAAACTTTGGTAGAGGCATCTCAATCCTCTGTCGTTATCAAATTAAAGTTTTGGATTTGAGTCTAATTTATAATTAGGGTTTAGTTAATTTTAGTAAGTTCATTTGAGTTTTGTGGGTTAGTCCATATAAGTCTTTGTATGGCCCTGAGTCCAATTTTGGGCCTTTCAATATTTGAGTCCTGTATTTGTGTTTTAATCCATACTATTAGGGTTTGAGATCAGTTTTTGGGTTATGTCAAGTCAATTAAGTCAGGTCAAGTTTTGAGTCATATAAATTTTGAAGTTAAATAATGTAAGTGTGAGTCTAGTCTATTAAGTCCAATCTAGTATTGTAAAAAAGAAGAAGACTCAAATCATTGTGAAGCCTGTCAGCATAACACTCTAGTCATCCACCAAATTGAGCCATTTAGAAGCATGAAGCCATTAAGGGAGACCTGGAGGACATGTGACCCTGCCCACTAGACAGGAGAATAGCTGAAGAAGACATGAATCCTGCCCAGCATTGAAGTGGGCCTCCCAGGGCCCAAGAGCAACAAAGAAGGCACCAATCCTTAGGTTTACCACCCCTTGGTCAGCCACCCTTAGGGTCACCACCCTTTGGCTGACCAAGAAATGGAGAGGGAGAGAGAGAGACTCAGTCAAAGTTGAGAGAACTTGAGGAAGAGTTTGTATAGGTTTGGGTTTACTATGAGATTACTTGTATACCCTTTCTTAAGCCCCAAGTTTGTAAGCCGATATAAAAGCCTCCCCTCCTCATGTAATTGGAGATGAATTGATGAATTAAATTGAGTTTTCTCTCTTTGCTGTGTGCGAGCTGTATGTGTGCTATGTGCGAGCTGTATGTGAATTATTTTCCCCTTGTTCTTGCACCCTGCCTCCATCCCCAACATCAAAACCCTAGCCACCCTCCTTCCAAGCTTTGGCCGCCCAACACAAAACACTCTTTCCCTTTCTCTTTTTGATTTATTTCTTCATCACTACACCATTTTCTAACCCGTATATGGTGATTTGCAGGTCCCTCAATTCTCGCGAATCCTTCGGATACATTATGATCAACTTTTGGATCACCAAGCAGAAAGCCATGAATTTGCAAGGTCAGAAGCTTGCTTTTCCAGGCTGCATCCGGGAGTGAGAGTGATCTCTTCGTGCACGATCTTCATCAGGTGCTTCAAACCATTGCTAGGCACACCCCTTTGAGTCCCCAATAGTGGTCTTACAGAAGAGCAGCCTTATCAGGATTTTTTTAAACCTTGGCGATCCTGTTTTCTCTAACTTTTAGGGTTTATTTTTGTATGCATGACTTCTAAAAATTCCCTAGAATATTTTACTTTGAATTTTGGTTTGAAATTCGGGATCTAAAATCCTAAATCCTTAGTAAATCATGGGAAAATACTTTGCATGCATAAATCATTCCGCATCATTTGGTATTAGAGGTCCCAGACTTTGGTAGAGGCATCTCAATCCTCTGTGGTTATCAAATTAGAGTTTAGGATTTGGGTCCAATTTGTATTTAGGGATTAGTTAATTTGAGTAAGTTCATTTGAGTTTTGTGGGTTAGTCCATATGAGTCTTTATGTGGTCCTGAGTCTTGTTTTGGGCCTTTCAATATTTGAGTTATGTATTTGGGTTTTGATCCACATTATTAGGGTTTGAGATCAGTTTTTGAGTTATGTCAAGTCAGTTAAGTCAGGTCAAATTTTGAGTCATGTAAATTTTTAAGTTAAATTATGTAAGTGTGAGTCCAGTCTATTGAATCCAATCTAGTCCTGTTAAAAAGAAGACTCAAATCATTTTGGAGCCTGTCAGCATAACACTCTAGTCATCCACCCAGTTGAGCCATTTAGGAGCTTGAAGCCATCAAGGGAGACCTGGAGGATATGTGATCCAGCCTGCTAGAGAAGAGAACAACTGAAGAAGCCCTAAGCCTGCCCAGCATTGAAGTGGGCCTCCCAGGGCCCAAGAGCAATAAAGAAGGCACCAATCCTTAGGGTTACCACCCATTAGTTGGCCACCCTTAGAGTCACCACCCTTTGGCCAACCATAAGAAGGAGAGGGAGAGAGAGAGACTCAGTCAAAGTGGAGAGAACTTGAGAGAGAGTTTGTATAGGTTAGGGTTTGCTGTGAGATTACTTATACACCCTTTTTTAAGCCCCACGTTAGTAAGCCTATATAAAGGCCTCCCCTCCTTATATAATTGGAGATGAATTGATGAATTAAATTGAGTTTTCTCTCTTTGCTATGTGGGAGCTGTGTGCGTGCTGTGAGCTATGTGCAAATTATTTTCTCCTTGTTCCTGCACCCTGCATCCATCCCCAACATCAAGACCCTAGCCACCCTCCTACCAAGCCTTGGCCACCCAACACAAAACACTCTTCCCCTTGCTGTTTTTGATTTATTTCTTCATCCCTACAACATTTTCTAACCCGTAGATGGTGATTTGTAGGTCCCTCAGTTCCCGTGAATCCGAGGATACCTTCTGTCAGCCTTCGGATCACCGAGTAGAAAGCTGCAAATCCGTAGGGTCAGAAGCTTGCTTTTCCAGGCCGCATCCAAGAGCGAGCGTGATCTCTTCAAACTTGCATAGATCTCAGAGCAACCAATAAAAGAAATATGAGGAAAAAATCTAGAATTTGTTTGAAAAAAAGAAGAAGAAGTGAACCTAGCCTCTTTTGATGTGATTGGTTCTAGTTCCATCAAACCCCTGCTCACCCAAACTCGATGGAGTTGAGTTCTACCCATAGTAGGAGAATGATTGGGACCCAAGAGTCTATTAGTGTCCCTTTACTCCCGTGAGTCTTTTGTTTTAAGTTTTGAGTCTTGTAATAAGATGAGCCATCTCAACCTCATGAGTCCAATTGAGTCCTGTAAGTTTGAGTTAGTCCAGTTTTATACAAGAGGAGAGTTTGCAGCTAGGAGATTCACCAAGCCCCCAACCAGAGCTGGTGGTGGGGACACCAGAGCCAGAAAAAAATAATTCGAGTCTATTTGAATTTTAATTTGAGTATGTTGTATTTGGGATTATGAGGGAGATTTTCATTAAGTTGTAATTGGTCCAATTGGGTTTTAATTGGGTCTAAATTGTTATTTGGGTCTAGTAATTACTCTTTGGGTCTATTTTGGGTTTAATGGGACCTAAGTTATTTTTGTATGGAGTTGACCAAGTCTACATCACATGAAGGAAGCAAAGAGGGGACCACATCTACATTTATTTTTGTTGGAAGCTCCATGCAAATTCTTCCTCCAAGAAAACCTTTCACACCAAATAAGGAGCTTTAAAGATGGAGGGAGTTTCTTGAAGAAAGCTTTTTGAAGACATTTAAGAGAATTAAATGACACAAGTTTTGAAGGCATTTAAGAGAATTAAATGACACAAGTTTTGAAGGCATTTAAGAGAATTAAATGGCATAAGTTTTGAAGGTATTTAAGAGAATTAAATGGCATAAGTTTTGAAGGCATTTAAGAGAGTTGGTTAAAGCTTTTCTACCTTTCAAAAAATTCTCTTCCCTTCCCTATGGCACCTATTCCAAAACCTTAATTGTAATTCCCTCTTCTTTTATTTTGAATTTGAATTTCAACCCATCTTTCTACTTGTAATGAGGCTATAAATAGAGCCCAAAACCCTTCTTTGTAAAGAATGAAATGAAATGATATTTGAGTAATGAAAAGATAAAGTGTTGTTTCATTTTCTCCAATTCCTTTATAGCTAGTTTGATTGAAGGTGCTAGGTGAGACGCCTAGAACAACTTAGGTGCGACATCCATGTTTCATAGCGTGTGATGCTCTATTGAAGGTGCTAGGTGAGGTGCCTAGAACAACTTGGATGAGACATCCAAGTTTCATAGGGTGCGACGCTCTATACTTATCGGTTCCATTCTTTCCATCAAATTTGCCATTTGAAGACTCTATAAGGTCTACATCCAATCCTTTGAAGAGATTCATGAAGCAAGTCGAAGAAGAAGACCCCAGGAGCACAATCAACCTTGACGCCAACCTTCTTCTCCTATAACTCTATTCTTCTGAGTTCTTGGCATTCTTAGCACTCTTCTAGTGATTAACACTAATATTTTTGTAGATCCTTTCGAGATCCAACTCTGATGATCAGAGTCCTTGCTTTGGAACCAGTGTGATTGGAGTTCAGATGCCGGATCGGTCGGTTTTGGAATCGGGTTCATTAACTATAGAGTGTTTTGATCTAGATCTTCAACCGAGGGAATTTCAATGTATATTGGTAAATCTAAACCCCTTCCCTTCCTCTATATCTGAAACTCAAAAGTAGGTAACCTAATCTAGGATGGTTTCTCAATCACCACGATTCTCCCTTACAATTATTTGACAAGATCTGCATGCAGGTAGGTAATTTCGATAACTAGTTATCACTTTATTTTCTTTCTGTCTTCCTGTTTGCTTTTACTGTTAGGATATCAGTTATTGCTCTCAAAATATAAAAAAATATATATAAATCAAGATAAGCATGGCTCATCACTCATCACCATCCCGTCCCACATCAAACTTGATATCAGAGCATGCTTAGATTAGGTTACCATCATTAAATCTAGTTTATGTTATGCATCTACTCATATATGGTATGATATTTTAATTGTTTCTGTTTATAAGTAAGTCCAAAAATCATGAATTTTTTTTTTGAATGCAACACATTTTAAAGTATTTTACTACATTTTTCCATGATTTATTGAATTCTATGAAATTTTTGTTCTTCAGCTTTTGGCCTATGAACAAATTCTGTCAAAACTTCAGTAAGCATGATTTTGATTCGGTATGGTTTGGGTTTTCATTAGTTTGCTTGTTTGTCTACTGCACTAATACATTAAGCAATTTTTAGGGAAATTCGAACATGTTAGTTAGGGGGAGGAGCTGATAACCTTTCCCTAGCCCAAAATAACCAACATTGCATTCGAACCCAAGCTTTGAATTAAAATCTAGTAGAAACTAATTTTTATTACTCTAGAGAGCTAGGGACACCCACAAAGAAGAGTCGATCCAAGTGTCAAGCCAATTTTGATAATTTGTTTGTGTGTGCTTGTGTGTCTGGTGTCTATGCAAGTGGTTAAGGGACAAGAGCCCAAAGGAAGGTAGGTTGGTCCGCTTACTTGGCCAATTTCAAATTGGTGTCTAAGGCAAGCAAAGAGGGACCTCTACTAACCTTACACTTACCTGGCCAGGTGCCAAGTTACTATAACCAAGATTATCATTTTGACCTAACATTTGGTTTGGACTTTAGGTCTAACTAGCTATAGTCTATTAGGCTTGTTTGAGTGCATCGAGTTGTTTGCATGACTACTAGGACTGGAACACCATATCAAGTTTCCTAGGACCAACCTAATACATCCATGGATTCAAACCTTGAAAATCTCATGAGATCTATGACTAAGCAGCTTAGGCAGCTTAGCACTAGAATCGATCAGAGGTTTAATCAGATGAATGGAAGAATAAGTTCGTTGGCGGAATCCCGGGTGTCTCAAATTGACCCTACACCTGTTGGAGTTACCCCTCGGCATAACCTAGGATCCTAGTATCCATAATTGAATCATGACCAAATTCCTAGGTATCAAACCCAACATAGAGAGGTTAGACCTGACCAAATTCCTAGGCATCGAGTCCATCACAGAAGGGTTATCCCTGACCATATTCCTAGGAGGCCACAAAATGATATAGATGATCAGGAAGAGCGAGACCTTAGGAGTATTAGATTTGATGCACTCACATTTGATGGTACCTTAGATCCTAAAGTCTATTCCAATTGGGAAAGTGACATGGATCAGTATTTCAAATGGTATCCTATGTCGGAAGAGCATAAGGTTAAATTCGCTAAGTTTAGATTAGTCCGACAGGCACGACTATATTGGGTATTGTGGAGAGATTAGAGTGATAGAGGGAAAACCAACCTATAGATACGTGGCAGGAGATGAAATACAGATTAAGGGCCAAATACCTACCTTTGTCTTATAAACAAAGGTTATTAGATCAATGGCAGAGGCTGACCCAAGGAAATTAAGCTATGTCCGAATACATCACTCTTTTTGATGAATATGCTATGCGGTATGGTGTGTCCAAGTCTAAATCGGTTACTTTATCTAGGTTCAGAGCAGGCCTAAATGATGACATAAGTAGGGAACTGTTTCTAAGAGAGGTACATGATTTAGAACATGCCTACCAGATTACTTTAGATTCTGAAAGGTTTCAAAGGAGACCTTTTACCTATCGACCTGACTCGACTAGGTTTAGTGCTTCTAGAAATAGGCCAAATCAGAACCAAGTTCTTGCCAATCGATCTAGACCCAATCCCCAACCTATTCATAAGGATGATAAAGGGAAAGCACCTATGGTTCAGAAGGATAGGAACCAGACCACACTATGGTTCAGGTGTAACCAGACTGGTAATTTTGCCGCTCAATGTCCATCACGAGCTATACACAAAAGGGGACTGAAATTGGAGGAATTTGAAACTAAGGAGTCTTGTGATGAAGAGGTTTATGAGGCTAGAACTTAACTAATTGATGAGTACGTGGAGGAGGAAGAAATTATCGGTATGGATCAACTAAGAGTGGTTAGATGTATATTGACTCAAGCTAAAAAGAACAAGGATTGGCATAGGACCAACATCCTACAGACCTTCATTAGAATAGGGGTTAAGGCATGTAAAGTCATGATTGATAGTGGGAGTTGTGTCAATGCAATATCTACTAATGTTGTTAAAAGTTTAAACTTATCAACTGTCTCACATCCGAACACCTATAAGGTATCCTGGATCGATGCAACTTGTATTCCCATCAGGTTTCGATGTAAGGTTACAATTCAGATACAATCCTACCAAGAAGAAGTTTGGTGGGATGTCATTCCAATGGGAGTAAGTAGTATCATCCTAGGTAGACCTTGGTTGTTTGATCACGATGCCACCTTGTTTGCACGATCGAACTCATGTGTTTTTTACCATCTAGGAAAGAAGATAGTGATTAATGCTGCTCCACCCAAGGACCATGTTAAGAGAGGGTCAAGTCATTTAAAGAAAAAAGAGCCTAATCTGAACTTGATCTCTATAAAGGAGCTAGAACGAGAAATAGTTGGAGGGTCACCAGTTTGGGTTCTGGTTACCAAGGAAGCTTAGGATCAACCCAAATTAGAACATCCTAAGGATGTCTTAGGCTTATTAGAAGAATTCAAGGATGTTTTCCCTGAAGATTTACCAGATCAGTTACCTCCACTAAGAGATATTCAGCATGCAATTGATTTGGTACCGAGAGTTAAGTTCATTAGCTACTTTTGGAAAACCTTATGCCATATGCTAGGAACCAAATTGATATATTCTACTACCTACCACCCCCAGACTGATGGTCAAACTGAGGTAGTAAATCAAAGTCTAAGGAACTTATTGAGGAATCTAGTAGGAGGGAGTATTGCTAATTGGGATCTATTATTGCCTAGAGCCGAGTTTGCCAATAACAATTCATTCAATAGATCTACTAGGAAAAGTCCATTCGAATTTGTTCATGGATACAAACCTAGAAAGCCATTAGATATGGTTCCTTTACCTATTAATGCATGTATATCGAAGTCTGCTGAATCATTTGCACAACACATAAAGCATCATGAAATCATTAAAAAAATTAAAGAGAGCAATGACTTATACAAATAGATGGCTGATTCAAACAAAAGGTTTAAAGAATTTAAAGTAGGGGACCAAGTTATGATCAGGCTCAGACCTGAGTGATTTCCTTCTAGAATGATCAAGAAATTACATGCCCGAAGTACAGGACCTTTCAAAATAATTCATAAATTTGGATCTAATAATGCTTATGAGATTGAGTTACCACCAGATTTAGGCATAAGTCCAACTTTCAACGTATCAGATCTTGCAGGGTATAGTGAGCCCATACTGCTACCTAGTGAGCCATTTGGGTCTAACCCCATTCTTGAGAGTGAGCCTATCTCTGATTGTCCACTGGCCAAAACCTCAAATCAGAGAGACAGTGTTGAACAAATTCTGGATGACAAAATGATTATTACTCGGAATAAGGACTACCAGGGATACATGGTTCATTGCAAGGACATCCCGACTTTGATGATTCTTGGATAACTCGGGAGGATATGCTAGATTAATCTGGATTTGCTTGAGAGGTACCTGAGCAGAGCTGACCCTTACTCGACAAGGTCGAGTTCCTCCCACCTAGGAAGAATTGGTGGGGTCACCAGAGCTAGAAAGAAGTAATTTGAGTCTGTTTGAATTTCAATTTGAGTCTATTGTATTTGGGATTATGAGGGAGTTTTTCATTAAGTTGTAATTGGTCCAATTGGGTTTTAATTGGGTCTAAATTGTTGTTTGGGTCTAGTAATTAGTCTTTGGGTCCATTTTGGGTTTAATGGGACCTAAGTTATTTTTGTATGGAGTTGACCAAGTCTACATCACATGAAGGAAGCAAAGAGGGGACCACATCTACATTTATTTGGTTGGAAGCTTCATGCAAATTCTTCATCCAAGAAAACCTTTCACATCAAACAAGGAGTTTTAACGATGGAGGGAGTTTCTTCATGAAAGCAGCAATTAAGGAGCTTTGAAGATAGAGGGAGTTTCTAGAAGAAAGCTTTTTGAAGGCATTTAAAAGAATTAAATGGCACAAGTTTTGAAGGCATTTAAGAGAACTAAATGGCACAAGTTTTTAAGGTATTTAAGAGAATTAAATGGCACAAGTTTTGAAGGCATTTAAGAGAGTTGGTTAAAGCTTTTCTACCTTTCAAAAAATTCTCTTCCCTTTCCCATGGCACCTATTCCAAAACCATAATTGTAATTCCCTCTTCTTTTATTTTGAATTTGAATTTCAACCCATCTTTCTACTTGTAATGAGGGTATAAATAGAGCCCAAAACCCTTCTTTGTAAAGAATGAAATGAAATGATATTTGAGTAATGAAATGATAAAGTGTTGTTGCATTTTCTCCAATTCCTCCATAGCTAGTTTGCTTGAAGGTGCTAGGTGAGATGCCTAGAACAACTTGGGTGCGACATCCAAGTTTCATAGGATGTGACGCTCTATTGAAGGTGCTAGGTGAGACGCCTAGAATAACTTGGGTGCGACATCCATGTTTCGTAGGGTGCAACGCTCTATACTTATCGATTCCATTCTTTCTATCAAATTTGTCATTTGAAGACTCTATAAGGTCTACATCCAATCCTTTGAAGAGATTCCTGAAGCAAGTCAAAGAAGAAGATCCCGGGAGCACAATCAACCTTGACGCCAACCTTCTTCCCCCTTTAACTCTATTCTTCTGAGTTCTTAGCATTCTTTGCACTTTTATAGAAATTAACTCTGATATTTTGTAGATCCTTTCAAGATCCAACTCTGAAGATCGGAGACCTTGCATTGGAATCGGTGTGATTGGAGTTCAGATGCCAGATTGGTCAGTTTTGGAATCGGGTTCATTAACTCTAGAGTGTTGTGCTCTAGATCTTCAACCGAGAGAATTTCAAAGTATATTGGTAAATCTAAACCCCTTCCTTTCCTCTAGATCTGAAACTCGAAAGTAGGTAAGCTAACCTTGGGTGGTTTCTCAATCACCGCGATCCTCCCTTATAGTTATTTGACTTGATCTGCATGCTGGTAGGTAATTTCGATAACTAGTTGTCACTTTATTTTCTTTAGGTCTTCTTGTTTGCTTTTGCTGTTATGATATCAGTTATTGCTCTCAAAATATAAAAAATATATACATATAAATCAACATAAGCATGGCACATCACTCATCACCATCCCATCCCGCATCAAACTTGGTATCAGAGCATGCTTAGATTAGGTTACCATCATTGCATCTAGTTTCTGTTATGCAGCTACTCATATATGGTCTGATATTTTAATTATTTCTATTTATAGGTAAGTTCAAAAATCATGAAATTTATTTTGTTGAATGCACAACATTTGAATGTATTTTACTGCATTTTTCCATGATTTACTAAGGTCTGTGAAATTTTTGCTCTTCTATTTTCGGTGTTAGAATATATTCTATCAAAACATTAGCAAGCATGATTTTGATTCGTTATGGTTTGGGTTTTCCCTAGTTTGCATGTTTGTCTGCTGCACTCATACATTAAGCAATTTTAAGGGCAATTCGAACATGTCAGATGGAGGGAGGAGCTGATAACCTTTCCCTAGCCCAAAACAATCAATATTGCATTCGAACGCAAGCTTTGAATTAAAATCGAGTAGAATCTTAATTGCTATTGCTATAGAGATCTATGGGCACCCACAAGGTCGGGTCGATCCAAGTGTCAAGCCAATTTTGATAATTTGTTTGTGTGTGCTTGTATGTCTGGTGTCTAGGCAAGTCGTTTAGGGACAAGAGCACGAAGGAAGGTGGGTTGGTCCGCTGACCTGGCCAATTTCAAATTGGTGTCTAAGGCAAGCAAAGAGGGACCTCTACCAACCTTACACTTACCTGGCCAGGTGCCAAGTTACTACAACCAAGATTATCATTTTGACATAACATTTGGTTTGGACTTTAGGTCTTGCTAGCTATAGTCGGTTAAGCTTGTTTGAGTGCATCGAGTTGTTTGCATGACTATTAGGACTGGAACACCATATCAAGTTTCCCAGGACCAACCTATTACATCCATGGATTCAAACCTTGAAAATCTCATGAGATCTATGACTGAGCAGCTTAGGCAGCTTAGTACAAGAGTCGATCAAAGGTTTGAACAAATGAATGGAAGAATAAGTTCGTTGGAGGAATCCTATGCGTCTCAACTTGACCCTACACCCATTGGAGTTACCTCTCGGCATGACCTAGGATCCCAATATCAAAAACTGACTCCTGACCCAATTCCTAGGTATCAAACCCAACATAGAGATGTCAGACCTGACCAAATTCCCAGGCATCAAGTCCAGCATATAAGGGTTACCCCTGACCCTATTCCTAGGAGGCCACAGTATGATATAGATGATCGGAAGAGTGAGCCTTTAGGAGTATTAGATTTGATGCACCCATATTTGACAGTACCTTAGATCCTAAAATCTATTCCGATTGGGAAAGTGACATGGATCAGTATTTCGAATGGTATTCTATGTCCAAAGAGCGTAAGGTTAAATTCACTAAGTTTAGATTAGTCCGACGGCACGACTATATTAGGATACTGTGGAGAGATTAGAGCGACAGAGGGAAAACCAACCTATAGATACGTGGCAGGAGATGAAATACAGATTAAAGGCCAGATACCTACCTTTGTCTTATAAACAGAGGTTATTAGATCAATGATAGAGGATGACTAAAGGAAATCGAATTGTCTTAATACATCACTCTTTTCGATGAATATGCTATGCGGTATGGTGTGTCCGAGTCTGAATCGATTACTTTATCTAGGTTCAGAGCAAGCCTAAATGATGATATAAGTAGAGAATTATTTCTAAGAGAGGTACATGATTTAGAACATGCCTACCAGATTGCTCTGGAATCTGAAAGGTTTCAGAGGAGACCTTTTACCTATTGACCTGACTCGACTAGGTATAGTGCTTCTGGAAACAGGCCAAATCAGAACGAAGTTCCTGCCAATCGATCTAGACCCAATCTCCAGCCTATTCATAAGGATGATAAAGGGAAAGCACCTATGGTTTAGAAGTATAGGAACCAGACCACACTTTATTTTAGGTGTAACCAGACTGGTCATTTTGCCACTCAATGTCCATCATGAGCTCTACACATACGGGGACCAAAATTGGAGGAATCTGAAACTAAGGAGTCTTGTGATGAAGAGGTTTTTGAGGCTGGAACTGAACTAATAGATGCGTACATGGAGGAGGAAGAAATTATCGGTATGGATCAACTATGAGTGGTTAGATGTATCCTGACTCAAGCTAAAAAGAATGAGGATTTGCATAGGACCAACAACCTACAGACCTTCATTAAAATAGAGGATAAGGTATGTAAAGTCATTATTGATAGTGGGAGTTGTGTCAATGCAGTTTCTACTAATGTTGTTAAAAGATTAAACTTATCAACTGTCTCACATCCGAACCCCTATAAGATATCCCGGATCGATGCAACTAGCATTCCCATCAGGTTTCAATGCAAGGTTACAATTCAGATACAATCCTACCAAGAAGAAGTTTGGTGCGATGTCATTCCAATGGGAGTCAGTAGTATCATCCTAGGTAGACCTTGGTTGTTTGATCACGATGCCACCTTGTTTGGACGATCGAACACGTATGTTTTTCACCATCTAGGAAAGAAGATAGTGATTAATGCTGCTCCACCCAAGGACCAAGTTAAGAGAGGGTCAAGTCATTTAAAGAAAAAAGAGCCTAATCTGAACTTGATCTCTATAAAGGAGCTAGAACGAGAAATAGTTGGAGGGTCACCAGTTTGGGTTCTGCTTACCAAGGAAGCTCAGGATCAACCCAAATTAGAACATCCAAAGGAGGTCTTTGGCTTATTAAAAGAATTCAAGGATGTTTTCCCTGAAGATTTACCACATCGGTTACCTCCACAAAGAGATATTCAGCATGCAATTGATTTGGTACCGGGAGTTAAGTTCACTAGCTACTTTTGGAAAACCTTATGGCATATGCTAGGAACCAAATTGTTATATACTACTGCCTACCACCCCTAGACTGATGGTCAAAGTGAGGTAGTAAATCGAAGTATAGGGAACTTATTGAAGAGTCTAGTATGAGGGGGTACTGCTAATTGGGATCTATTACTGCCTAGAGCCGAGTTTGCCAATAACAATTCAGTCAATAGATCTACTGGGAAAAGTCCATTTGAAATTGTTCATGGATACAAACCTAGGAAGCCATTAGATCTGGTTCCTTTACCTATTAATGCATGTATATCTGAGTCTGCTGAGTCATTTGCACAACACATAAAGAACTTGCATCCTGAAATCATTAAAAAAATTAAAGAGAGCAATGACTTATATAAACAAACGGCTGATTCAAACAAAAGGTTTAAAGAATTTAAAGTAGGGGACTAAGCTATGATCAAGCTCAGACCTGAGCGATTTACTTCTGGAACGATCAAGAAAATACATTCCCGAAGTGCAGGACCTTTCAAAATAATTCGTAAATTTGGATTTAATGCTTATGAGATTGAGTTACCACCAGATTTAGGCATAAGTCCAACTTTAAATGTATCAGATCTTGCAGAGTATAGGGAGCCAATATTGCTACCTAGTGAGCCATTTGGGCTAGACCCCAATCTTTAGAGTGAGCCTATCCCCGACTGTCCACTGGCCAAAATCTCAAATAGGAGAGACAGGGTTGAACAAATTCTGGATGACAAAATGATTATTACATGGAATAAGGACTACCGGCGATACTTGGTTCATTTGCAAGGACATCTCGACTTCAATCATTCTTGGATAACTCAGGAGGATCTGCAACATTAATCCATATTTGCTTGAGAGGTACCTAAGCAGAGCTGACCCTTACTCGACAGGGTTGAGTTCCTCCCACCTGGAAAGAATTGGTGGGGACACCAGAGCCAGAAAGAAGTAATTTGAGTCTGTTTGAATTTCAATTTGAGTCTATTGTATTTGGGATTATGAGGGAGTTTTTCATTAAGTTGTAATTGGTCCAATTGGGTTTTAATTGGGTCTAAATTGATGTTTGGGTCTAGTAATTAGTCTTTGGGACCATTTTGGGTTTAATGGGACCTAATTTATTTTTCTATGGAGTTGACCAAGTCTACATCACATGAAGGAAGCAAAGAGGGGACCACATCTATATTTATTTGGTTGGAAGCTCCATGCAAATTCTTCGTCCAAGAAAACCTTTCACATCAAACAAGGAGCATTAAAGATGGAGGGAGTTTCTTGAAGAAAGCAGCAATTAAGGAGCTTTAAAGATGGAGGGAGTTTCATGAAGAAATCTTTTTGAAGGTATTTAAGAAAATTAAATGGCACAAGTTTTGAAGGCATTTAAGAGAATTAAATGGCACAAGTTTTGAAGGTATTTAAGAGAATTAAATGGCACAAGTTTTGAAGGCATTTAAGAGAGTTGGTTAAAGCTTTTCTACCTTTCAAAAAATTCTCTTCCCTTCCCCAAGGCACCTATTCCAAAACCTTAATTGTAATTCCCTATTCTTTTATTTTGAATTTGAATTTCAACCCATCTTTCTACTTATAATGAGGCTATAAATAGAGCCCAAAATCCTTCTTTGTAAAGAATGGAATGAAATGATATTTGAGTAATGAAAAGATAAAGTGTTGTTGCATTTTCTCCAATTCCTCCATAGCTAGTTTGCTTGAAAGTGCTTGGTGAGATGCCTAGAACAACTAGGTTGCGACGTCCAAGTTCCATAGGGTGTGATGCTCTATTGAAGGTGGTAGGTGAGATTCCTAGAACAACTTGGGTGCGACGTCCAAGTTTCATATGGTGCGATGCTCTATACTTATCGGTTCCATTCTTTCCATCAAATTTGATATTTGAAGACTTTATAAGGTCTACATCCAATCCTTCGAAGATATTCCTGAATCAAGTCAAAGAATAAGACCCCGGGAGCATAATCAACCTTGGTGCCAAACTTCTTTCCCCTTTAACTCTATTCTTCTGAGTTCTTGGCATTCTTAGCACTTTTATAGTAATTAAATCTGATAGTTTTTTAGATCCTTTCGAGATCCAACTCTGAAGATCGGAGTCCTTGCTTTTGAACAGGTGTGATTGGAGTTCAGATGCTGGATCGGTCAGTTTTGGAATCGGGTTCGTTAACTCTAGAGTGTTGTGATCTAGATCTTCAACCGAGGCAAACTCAAAGCATATTAGTAAATCTAATCCCCTTCCTTTTCTCTAGATCTAAAACTCAAAACTAGGTAACCTAATCTAGAGTGGTTTCTCAATCACCGCGATCGTCCCTTACAGTTATTTGACAAGATATCCATGCGGGTAGGCAATTTCGATAACTAGTTATCACTTTATTTTCTTTAGGTCTTCCTGTTTGCTTTTGCTATTAGGATATCAGTTATTGCTCTCAAAATATAAAATATATATATATAAAAATCAAGATAAGCATGGCACATCACTTATCACCATCCCATCCCGCATCAGCTGGCCTTCATGCACCTGGGCCCTTTCATGCCGCCAAGCCCAAAAAAGAGAGCTCCAATCCAAGACAAAGGCCCACTATTGACCAGGTCCACTAGGGTTTCTTGGCCCAAAAGTCAGGGTTTCTTAGCCCTCAAGTCATGTACCCTGGGGTGAATCTATAAATACCCCACCCCCTCTTGTATTTTTTTTGGATGTCATGGATTAATGAAATAATATTGAGTTTTCTTCTCTTGTTGTGTGCGTGTTGTGTGCCCAGGTTATCTATATGATCCCCGATTTCTATGTGATTGAAGGTATCTATGTGATCCCTAGGGTATCTATGCGATCCCTATTTTTTTGTGTGAAGGGTATCTGTGTGATCTCTTAGGGTTTCTGCGTGATCCTTGCACCCTCTTCTTTCTTCTTTCAAGCATGCCTTAATCCCCTGGTGACTTCTTAGCTTGCCAGCAATCCATCCACGCATCCCTATCCCTCATCACCAAGTGTCGACACTTGGAGGTGTCGACACTTCAAAGTATCGACACTTCGTCAAATATCTAGAGAAAAATAAAAAAAATCATAAAAAATTATAGCGATTGATTTCAAAGGATTATGAATGATTAAACATGATTTTCAAGAATATTTGATCAATAGAAATTTTAAGGCGAATTTGAATGGTCATAAAGAGATCGAAATTCAATTGAAAGGATTAATGACCCCTAATTCTCTTCTAATCATATAGAACTGATCTTCATTAAGTGGCTTGGTCATTATATCAGATAATTGCATTTTAGTGCATACAAACTCAAGCAAAATATCATTGTTTTCAACATGATCTTTAATAAAATGGTGTCTAATTTCAATGTGTTTACTTCTAGAGTGCTGAATAAGATTTTTAGTTAAATTATAGCACTACTATTATCACATCTTATGCGCGTTTTAGTTAATTTGATTCCAAAATCATCAAGTTGTTGCTTAATCCGCAAGATTTGAGCATAATAACTTCCAACTGTAATATATTTAGCCTCAGCTGTACATAATGCAACCAAAGTTTATTTCTTGTTAAACCATGAGATTAAGTTAAAAACTCCAAGAAATTGGCAAGTTTTACTATTACTTTTTCTATCTAATTTATACCCAGTAAAGTCAATATCAGAATAGCCAATTAATTCAATTGATGAATCTCTAGAGTACCACAATCCAATATCAATAATGCCAAATAAATATCTAAGAATGTGCTTAATAGCCATTAAATGAGATTCTTTAGGAGTAGACTGATATCTAGCACACATGCAAAAACTAAACATAATATCTGGTCTACTAGCAGTCAAGTACAATAATGAACTAATGATACCCCTATACAATTTTTGATCAATATTTTTACCATATTCATCTTTATCAAGTTTACAAGAAGGGCTCATAGGTGTACTTATTGGCTTGGTTGTCTCTATCCAAAACTTCTTTAAGATTTTTCTTATATACTTAGTTTGGTTGATGAAGATCCCCTCTTTAGTTTGCTTGATGTGAAGTTCGAGGAAGAAGTTTAGTTCACCCATTATACTCATCTCAAACTCTCCCTGTATAAGCTTGGCAAAATCTTGATAAAGTGTCTCATTATTAGCACTAAAAATGATATCATCAACATAAATTTGTACTAATAAGAGATCAATTTTCTTCTTTTTCAAAAATAGGGTAGTATTAACATGGCCTCTAGAAAAATTATTTTCAACCAAAAATTTGCTAAGTCTTTCATACCATGCACGGTGTGCTTGTTTTAAACCATAAAGTGCTTTATACAATTTAAAAACATGATCAAGATGTGCATGATTTTCAAAATCAGGTGGTTGTTCAATAATAACTTCTTCAGTAATATAACCATTTAAAAATGTACTTCTAACATCCATTTGAAATAATTTGAAATTCATGAAACATGCAAATGCTAAAAGTAATCTAATGGCTTAAAGTCTAGCTACTGGAGCAAAGGTTTCATCAAAATCAATTTTTTCTTCTTGATTATAATCCTTAGCTACCAGTCTAGCCTTGTTTCTTGTTACTGTACCATTTTCACATAGTTTATTCCTATACACCCATTTTGTACCAATTATTTAAACATTAGATAGTATTTCTATTAATATCCAAACTTTGTTTCTTTCAAATTGATTTAATTCTTCTTGTATTGCAATTATCCAATTAGGATCTTTTTCAGCTTCTTCAATACATTTAGGTTCAATTTGAGGAATAAAATCAATGTAATCACATTCATTTCTAATAGATGATCTAGTTCTTACCCCTCTCGATGGATCTCCTAAGATTAATTCTTTAGGATGTCCATGAGCATACCTTCACTCTTGGGCAGATCTTTGTGTTTTTGTGATGATTTTGTAGCTTCTTCCCCATCCTTCTTGTTCCAATCTTCTTCATCCTCTTTGGAAGGGGGATCATCCAAAATAAGCTTCTTTAGTCCTTCAACACTTGCACATGCATCAAAAGTATCTTCCTTTCTAGAGGATATGTTAGTAGATTCTTCAAATACTACATGCACTGATTCTTCTACTAGTAGTATTCTTTTATTAAAAAACTCTGTACACCTTGCTAGATGTAGAGTATCCTAAGAAGATACCTTCATCTGACTTGGCATCGAATTTGCCTTTGTTGTCTTTTCCATTATTTAAAATGAAACATCGACAACCAAAAATCCAAAAATATTTTAAAATAGGTTTTCTTTCATTCCTAAGCTCATAGGATATTTTCATTAAAATTGGATGAATTAAAACACATTTTAAAATATAGCAGGTAGTATTAACAGCTTCTATCCAAAAATATCTAGGTAAATCATTTTCACAAAGTATTATGTGTGCCATTTCTTCTAAAGTATAATTTTTCCTTTCTACTATCTCATTCTGTTGAGGTGTCCTAGTACAAAAAAATTATGCTTAATCTCTTTTTCATTAAAAAAAATTTTAAAATCTTGATTTTCAAATTTTGTATGATGGTCACTTCGAATATAAACAACTGAAGTACCTTTTTCATTTGAAATTTTTCGATAAAACTTTATGAAAGTCGAAAAGGATTTATCTTTATGTGCTAAAAATAAAATCTATATAAATCAAGAAAAATCATCCACTATGACTAATCCATATCTCTTACCTCTTAGGCTTGTAGTACTAGATGGTCCAAAGAGATCCATATAGAGTAGTTCTAGTGGCCTAGAAATTGAAACCATTCCTTTAGTTTTAAAAGATGTTCTTGTTTGTTTTCCAAAATGATAAGCTTCATAAAATTTTATCTTTTTCAAAACTAAGTTTTGGTAAATCTCTTACTAAATCTTTTTTACATAATTTATAAAGTAGATGCATGCTTGCAGGACCTAATATACGATGCCAAAGCTAACTAGTCTCATTAATTGTGGAATTCATAGCAACTAAGCATTCACCATCATGTAACGATAAATTATCAAGATCAATAATATAGATGTTTCCATGCTTATTTTTAATGAATGTCACTCCATTATTATCAGGACTAGAAATTATGCACAGAGATGATTCAAAAATTACTTTAAATCTTTTATTACAAAACTAACTAATACTAAGAAGATTATGCTTTAATCTTTCAACTAATAAAATATTATCAATAAATGTAGAAGGAGAGATGTAAACTTTACCAATGCCAATGATTATTTCTTTACCATTATCTCCGAAAGTTACACTCCCTCCATTCAATGCCTCAAGAGATGTTAATTGCTTTACATCTCCTATCATGTGTCTTGAGCAACCACTGTCAAGATACCACAATCTCTTCTTTTCTTTGGTTGTAATACACACCTGCAAAACAAGTTAAGTTTTCATTTTAGGTACCTAAGCCATCTTGGATTTTTTAGGGTTAGTACTAATGGTGGTTCCTTTTGGAACCCAAATCTTTCTTGAATTATTTATCTTTTATGATCACAATAGTATGCTTTATGCCTAAACCTTCTACAACTTAAACAGGTAACATTGGATGATGCAAGAACAAAGATATTCATGAAAAATCTTTATTTCATTTGCTGCTTATAACCAAGTCCTACTTTGTTAAATACGGCTCTTTGATTATTTAATAAAAGATTTAGTTTTTCAGAACTATATGTAAATTTTTCAACAAATGGTTTAACTTTGTCATGCTCATCTTTGAATTTCTTATTTTTTGCCTCAAGGTCTTTATTTTTCTTTAAAAGTTGATCATTTGAAACAATAACCTTAGGTCTTTTCAAAACCTCTATTTCCATTAATAAAGCATTCTTTTGTTTTTCTAAAATATCAATCTTAGTTTTTAAATCGTTGTTTTCATTTGTAAGATTGGTGTTTTCATAAGAAAATGAATTCATATGCTTTTTCAACTTTTTGTTTTCAATTTTTAGTAATCTATATTCATGCATGAGCTCATCAAATGCATCTCTATGTTCATTAAATATAAATTTAGGTTCAAAGTATGATTGTACCTCATCTTTTTGAACCTTGAAACACAGATTGGCTACTTCTTGTTGCTCTTCCTCCGAGTTAGAATCTTCACGTCGCTCTAGGTAGCCATTGTTGCCTTCTTTTTGTATTTCTTCTTGAACTTCTTTACGAGAAGAAAATCTACCTTGAAGTGTCCAGGCTTCTTGCATTCGAAGCAAATTGGTTGTTCCTTCTTTTCTTTTTCTTTTTCTTTTTCTTTTTCCTTGTTTGGTTGAGGCTTCTTCTTGTAAGGAAGTTTTTTCCTTCTCATAAATCTTATGAATTTTCTTGCAATAAGAGACTCTTCATCCTCATTTTTTCCTTCTTCAGATTCTTCACTTGAAGACTCATCTTGTATGGTAGATTTGAATACTATGGTCTTCTTCTTTTTATCGACATCCATTGCCTTTTGCTTCAAGTTCAACTCATAAGTCATAAGTGAAACTACAAGTTGTTCCAAAGGAAGTGTCTCAACATCTTTGGCTTCTTTAATTACTGTCACTTTGGGATTCCAAGATGTTGGCAATGATATGAGAATTTTATTTACAAGATCAGTATTAGACATAATCTTACCAAGACTTCTCATGCTATTTACAATATTAGTAAATTGAGTATACATATCAGTAATAGATTCACTAGGCTCCATTCTAAACATCTCATATGTATGTATAAGCATATTTACTTTAGTATTTTTTACTTGATTGGTACCCTCATGAGTAATCTCAAGTGTGTCCCATATTTTCTTTGTAGAGGTGCATGTGGAAATCCTATTAAATTTACTAGGATCCAATGCACAATAGAGTAGATACATTGCTTGAGCATTTATCTCGGATTGTTTAATGTCATGTTCATCCCAATCCTCTTTAGGTTTTGGAATGGAAATGCCATTAACAACGACTGAAGGAATATGTAGACCTTTATCAACTACTTTCCATAAATTGTAATCAATAGAATGCATATAAATTCTCATACGTGCTTTCCAATACGTGTAATTTGTGCCATTAAAGGAGGTCTGTTTGAGGCTTGTCCCTCAGTAACACTAGAACCAAGTAGGGCTACCAAAGATCTTTAACTCAAGGTGGTTAGACTTATAAGCTAAGTACATGGCTCTGATATCACTTGTTGCCCAGTAAGCAACCCAAGAGGGGGTTGAATTGGATTTTAAAAAACTTTTGCAAGTATGTACCAATTCAAAAATTATTTAGAAGCTAGTAAATTATAAGTGTTTGTGTGCTATTTAAGAGTATGCAGTGGAAACAAATAACTAAATGCAAAGTAAATAAGAGCAAATAATGAAAGAGCAATCAATCACAAACACAAGGATATATAGTGGTTCGGTGCGCACTACAGCACCTACATCCACTCTCTAAGGTCCACTTGGGTATTCTACTATAATCTTCTTTGATTACAGTCAATTAATTTTCTGGGCTTACTAATCAAAACCCAACTTATTTTCACTGGAAACATAAGTCAAAACCCCTTTAGTTTTATGGGATAACTAAAAACCTAGTTGGTTTTGTAACTTAGGCTCACCAACAACCTCCTTGGTTTTGTCACTTAGGCAAATGAAAAACTTCCATTAGTTTTAATGCAAAGGCTCATTAATAAACCTTAACTCTAGTTTCAATTCCCTTGAAACTAAAAATAATAGTAAGATTCAAGTATAATGTATTAAATACAAAATGCTTTCAAATAAAAGTAAGTATCTCTTTGAAGCTTTTTAATTAGTATTGAAAAGGCTTGTCTTCATGTTATTAAAGCCTTAATCAATGCTTGAATGGTTGGACTTGAATGCTCGAATGCTTAAAGGCTCAACTTGACTTAAAAGCAATTCTTCTTCAATGAATATTTGAGTGAATGTACTTAACTTCTCATCTCTTACTTTTTTCTTGAGTTTGGTCCACTTTAAATACCTTTCCAAGCTTCAAATGGTAGTTTTTGATTATTAGAGAGGAGAAAATAGCCGTTGGGGATGAAAAGGACCAGTTCTATGCTTCAAAAAACTATCCATTATTGTTCATCACAACTCCAAGTATCGACACTTCAGGTCATGAGTCGACACATGAGTCGACACTTGGGTCAACAGTAGTTCAAAAAAAATCTTCTGAAGCTCTATGGAAATCTTAGGTGAGTTGATACTTTTTCTGGTGAGTCGACACTTGGCTTCTATGAGTCAACACTTGAGGAAGTCTTGATTTCAGCATGTTCCGTATCATTTTTGTCTCAGGCCTTGAGTCAACCCTTGAGTCGATACTTTAGTCGATACTTGAGCTCCATGAGTTGACACTTTATGCGTGCCATCTGAAACTTCTTCTACATATTAGCTCAAGCTTCTGTGAGTCGACACTTCAATTCCATGAGTCGACACTTGGCTGAAACTTTCTTGAAATGCTTCTGAAACATTGCTGAAATTTCTTCAAACTTAAGATTTGAATCCTTCAATGTTATTCTTATATATCAAGGTCTATTTAACTTGAAATTTTATCCATGAAACAGACTTCTTTAACAAGATAACAAGCAATTTAAACTTTCAATAAGTGAGTACCTTGTTCTGATAAACACACTTTTAACATATAGTTAGTACTCAAATATACTTAAGTATTTTGTTATTCATCAAAATAAAGACAGGAGTTTACAAAATTAAAAATTTCTTAGCGATTAGGTCATCATATAACCTAGATGAAACCTAGTTGAACCAAATTCAATTAGGCTTGACCTAAACCTTTTTGCTCAATCACTTGAACTAATTAAAAATCTAATTACTAAATAAATATTTTAATAATTAATTATTAATTAATTAATTAATTATAATATTTGTATAAGGTTAATTATTAATTATATTTATAATTTTGTCACTAAACTATTCCTAACCCTCAATCAGCCATCATGATTGGTTAGAAACTTCTTATGTGTATAACCTCATAGGTTTGAACACTAAATTAATATCTCAGGAACCAATTCTTGAACTAATTGATGTGACCATCTAGTAATTATTGGAGAATATTTCCAGGTGCGTAGACACCTTCTACTAGCAACCAACCTCAGAACATTATATTGGAAGCGGTATCAACAGGGGATTGAAGCAATCAGCTGGCAGAGATTTAGCATTCTTATGCAGAAATCTCCAAACTTGTTCAGAGTGTCCTAAACGTTCCATATATGATATGGATGTGAAACCATCTCTTTTGGGACCTCCAACCAGTGAGGATTCAGCCCTCCAAAGCTCCTGGTCGAACTCCAAAAGGGTAGAGAAAGGAATTGTTGGGAATCCCAGATCGAAGTATATATCGTGGAAGCAATGAGAGAGAGTTCCTGACATGATGATGGTAGCCTTCTTTATAAACCAAGAAGTAGCACAAGATATACAAGAGAGGTTAGAAGAAAAGAGAGACTGCATTATTAATCTTTGGAGAAGAACTTGTTACAATAAGAGATACGAGCCTTCTCTCACAAACCTGAGAAGAAGCTCCCAACTGCAAACAATACTTCATGCAAGGTTCCCTTCTCTAAAACCCTGTGGAACACCTTATAGTCCCAAGCCCTAATGCATAAGAGTCTCCATGCATGGATATCTCTCTCATGCATGCCCTCTTGTCTTCTCACACACAAACCGTCGCCCCCTCCTTATTTTATAAGCACAAGGGGTTGTGGTTTAGTTCTAGCCATTCTTGGACTTGGATGGTTAGGTTCAAGGTGGTTAGGACCCCTTAGTAGTTAGGATCCTTAGTTGATTGGGCCTCCTAGTTAGTTAGACCTCTTGGATGGTTAGGACTCAACCACCTAACCAACTAACTACCTACCCTTAAACCCCTTTCACACCAAAGGAAAACTGACTGCACCTATGGATCTAAACCCCATAACCCAACAGGATTATGTTTCAATCTCTCAAAAATTCCCCCGAATAAGCCAATTGAAAAAACCCATAAATCCAAGCCCATGTGCACCCATGTCTCACATGCTCTCTCAACCCTGGATCAAACCCCCTGACCCAACATGGCTTTGGGGCCCTCGGAATCTTATAAACCTAAGCCTCCCAAACCTTGTTGCCTTCCCTAAAACACCTCTAGGACCTCTAGAACACCTCCATAATCGCTTGGCATGCCTCCAAGCTCCCACGGATCCTCAAACATCCCTTTCTCTACCAGCATCATTCAGCTACTGTGTACCCTTGGAGGCCTTTAGGATGACCTCCACCAAAGTTAAAGATTCTTGCTTGTATCCTAGCACCACCATTGTAGCCTTCCTTCTGCCTGGCAGCTGCATCGATCTTTTCCTTAAACTTTACTGGAGAGACCCCAATGATCCTAAGCCAACACTCACTATAACTGGAGCTCTACCTGATAGTATCTCCTCAGAGCCATGCCTAACTACCTATGCATGCTGCTTCACCTACCTCGATGCACCCCTAGCACTGGAGCTGGGATGTGACTCCTCCCCGTGCACTCCTCTGCTCTGACCTCATGTCGAATCCTCCTCCACCCTTGAAGCCACCTCTCCCTGGTGCTCCACTTGAGACTGAAGTCCCCCTGATGCCATAGAATGAAATCCTAAGGCCAGCCAATTAACACTACCCTACTGATCCTACCACTAGACCTTGTACCCCATCGCTACCTCCTCAAACCCTTCGCATCCTGCGAACCCCTCCGAGACCATTTCAGATACACTGCACCCCGTAGGCTCCTTTGAAACAACCAAGAGCTCATCCGACTCTTCCTTTGACCCAATAACTGAACCTAAGAAATCTGGGCTTTTCCTTTCTCCATCCCTGCACTTCTTTCTAAGCGGACACTCCCACTTAAAGTGCCCTGCATGCCACACCTGTAGCACTTTCCTACAATGCTTCCTATCCTAGATTGTACCCATCCCACTTGTTCACCTTTGTTCTTCTAGTTATTTGGCCTCTCTAACATAGCCAAACCCTCCTGGAAGACCTCCCTCTTCGTTATCCATTCCCGCTGCTCATTGGACCTTAGCAATGATATGATCTCCTCTTACACCAGCATCTCCTTTCTATATAGTAGTATAGTCACCAACGGATCGAAGCTCCCGGGTAGTTAATATAAAAGCAGCTAACTCTTATATTCCTCTTCAAAATCCACCCCAACATTGAGCAAATCCATGCTCATCCGGTCAAACCGCTGAATGTGTCCCACAACATCCTCACCCTCTTGCATCCGAAGGCTGTACAGTTGCTTCTTCAGCACCAACTTGTTGCATATATTCTTTCTCATATACATAGTGTGCAACCTCGACCATAATCTCTTGGGTGTCTTCTCTTCTAACACGCCATACAAAATCTCATCCGTTGATAAGCCCTAATTGGGGCACATGCCCTTTTCTCCAAGGACATCCACTCCTTGTCATTCATACCCCTTGGCCTATCTTCTAAAGCCAGATCTAATCCCATCTAATTCAACAAGTCTTCCACCCTAACCTTCAACATGGTGAAACTCCTTTTCCCATCAAACTTCTCCATACCAATCTTCACCCCGCTGCCTTCCATGATCCAAAACAATAACAAAACAGTGAAAGATTGAATACCTTGAAGAAGATACCTGATATAAAGTGGTATAGATAGCAGCCCCAAATCTTATCCTTCCTCTCAATACATTGAAGAAACCTTAGATCTAAACCTTCTCCATAATCCTAGAGAAAATCTCAAAAAAATCCTGGGGTAGAATCCTCCTCTCCCATGCTTGAACGCGCTATGATACCACTTGTTAGGAATCCTGGATTAGAGTATATACCACGGAAGCAATGAGAGAGAGTTCCTGACATGATGATGGTAGCCTTCTTTGTAAACCAAGAAGTAGGAGAAGATATAGAAGAAAGATTAGGAAAAAAGAGAGACTGTATTATTAATCCTTAGAGAAGAACTTGTTACAACAAGGGATACCTGCGTCCTCTCGCAAACCTGATAAGAAGCTCCCACCTATGGACAATACCTCATGCAAGGTTCCCTTCAATAAAATCCTGTGGAACACCCCATGGTCCCAAGCCCTCATGCACAAGAGTCTCCATGCATGGATATCTCCCTCATGCATGCCCTCTTATTTTCTCACACCCAAACCATCACGCCCTCCTTATTTTAAAAGCACATGGGGCAGTAGTTTAGTTCTAACCATTCTTGGACTTGGACAGTTAGGTTCAAGGTGGTTAGGATCCCAGGTAGTTAGGATCCTTAGTTGGTTAGGCCTCTTAGTTAGTTAGACCTCTTTGATGGTTAGGACTCAACCACCTAACCAATTAACCAACTAACTACCTAGCCTTAAACCCTTTTCACACCAAAGAAAAACTAACTACACCTCTGGACCTAAACCCCTAATCCAACAAGGTTATGTTACAGTCTCTCAAAAACACTACCCAATAACCTAATTGAGAAAACCCTTAAACCCAAGCCCAGTGCACCCATGTCTCACATGCTCTCTTAACCCTAGGTCAAACCCCCTGATCCAACATGACTCTGGGGCTCTCGGGAGCTTATAAACCTAAGCCTCCCAAACCTTGTTGTCTTACTTGGAACACCTCAAGGACCTCTGGAATACCTCCAGAATTGCTTGGCATGCCTCCAAGCTCCCAGGGATCCTCAAACATCCCTTCCATGGCCTTCCAAGTCTCCCCAAGGCTTGGGAGCACCACACAAAATCCTACAGGAATGACTCCAAAGATGCTAGGTGCTGGGTTTCTTACTTGGACTTGGAGTCCTTAGGTGCTTGGATATTTTCTCCTTCCTAGGGTATGGCAACTTCGATGCTGATATTTCCCTGATAGAGAGTGACAAACCAGAGAGGAAGAGAAGGAGGAATAAGATGGATATCAGGAAGAAAAGGTTATTTCATTATGACGGCTCCAATAAGATCTATATATAAAGTATATATATATCAGGTTACCATGACCTAACCCTAAAACTCTCATAGGCCAACTTAATGCATAATTAAGTTTTCCAAGCCCAAGTACACCCTTGACTCAGCCTAATCACACTTACCTAGGACTCAAAACTAGCCCAATATAGGTTTGCCCCTTGAGGCCCAAGTTCCTTGAACTCAAGACCTGAAAGGCTAGCAGCCTTTCATCCTAAGGCCCAAGCTAGCCCTAGAAATTCTATGACAGCATCATGATCATTGGACCTTGGCCTTAGTCATGGTCCCCTGAGCCTTGAAAGTACCACATGAGACCCAACAATCTCCATCTTGGTGCTTCAAGGCTTCAGCCATCTCCATCTTGTCCACAAGCTACATCAGTGCCACACATTTATGAAAGTTATCTTGTGGTAGAACCTTCGTCAGTGCATCTGCTAGATTTTCCTTGGTGTGTACCTTCACCAGCTCCACCTTGCCATGCTCCACGAGCTCTCTAATTCGATGGTATCTGATGTCAATGTGCTTGGTCTGAGCATGATAGATAGAGTTCTGTGCAAGTAGAAGTGCACTCTGGCTATCATAGTGCACCCTGATAGCCTCCTGTTCGAGGCCCATCTCCAATGCTAGAACCTTCAACCATAGGGCCTCTTCTGCTGCCTCTGTAACACTGATGTACTCCACCTCGATGGTTGATAAGATCATAATAGGTTGTAAGTAGGATTTCCATGATACAGGACCTCCATATATACTGAATATGAAACATGTCGTCGAACGACGAGTGTCCACATCTTCACCAAAATTTGCATCCATGAACCCTCCTATCAGTTCTCGAGCCTCCTTGGACATGTTGGAGTGTCCCTCAGTATCTCCTCGCCATCTATAGTAGATGCCAACTCCAACCATGCCCACCAAGTACCTGAAGGCTCCCTTCAGTGCTCGCTAGTGCTCCTTGCCAGTATGTGCCATGAACCTACTCACCTGACTCACTGCATGGACGATATCCAGCTTACAACATACCATGATGTACATGAGACTACCTACACTAGAGGCATACGACACCTCTCTATCTCCTGAACCTCCATCTCAATCTGTGGTGCCATGGTCTTCGAGGGTTTGAAGTGTCTAGCTATAGGCAACTCAGTCAATTTTGCTTCCTTCATCCCATACCTCTCCAAAACCTTCTTTATTTAGCCACCTTGAGATAAATGAGCACCCTCTTATTCCAATCTCTGAAGATTTTCATGCCTAGGATCTTTCTCGTAGGTCCAAAATCCATCATCTCAAACTCCCGAGACAAAACTACCTTTAGTTCTTGCACTATCAGCTTACTCTTGTATGCTTCAGTATGTCATCTACATACAAGAGTAAGTAGATCCTAGAACCATCATCAAGAGTCTTGACATATACACAAAAGTCATTGTCACACCTGAAAAGTCCAATGCCCCTCAAAAAATTATTAAACCACTTGTACCATTGCCTCGACGACTGCTTGAGCCCATACAGTGACTTCTGCAGCAAACAAACTTTCTTTTCTATTCTTGATTCTCTGAAACCTAGTGGCTGCTCCATGTAGATGCTCTCCTCTAAGTGTCGTTGGAGAAACACCATCTTGACATCCATTTGCTCTAGCTCCAAGTCTTGAGCTGCTACGATGCTCAATAGCATCTTGATGGAAGAATGTCTAACAATGAGAGAGAAAACCTCACTGAAGTCTATTCCTTCTCTCTATGAGTAACCTTTGACAACCAAACGAGCTTTGAATCTAATGCCTCCTCGATCCAAGGTCCCTCCTTGCTTTGGTAAACCTATTTGCACCCTATGGATTTCTTCCCCTGCGGCAACTGCACCAACTACCATGTGTCATTCTTGTGAAGAGACTGCATCTTCTCGGACATTGCTTGGACCCACCTCTCTCTATCTAGGATCTCCAAAGCCTCCTTGTAGGTATACAAGTCTCCATTGGCTATCTCCAGGGCATATGACACCATTTCTCCGAAGCCATATCGGTCAAGTTGCCTGATGGTCCTCTTGGGCTTGTGCAGTGCAACCTTGATACTCTCCTAGGTCCAACCTACTATTGTTGGTCCTCCTAGCTTTGATCATCCATTCGAGCTCTCTCCACATGTGGAGGCACCCTCTTAGAGTGCTCCATCAGAATGTCTAATCCTCTAGATGCACCTATAAGTGGCAAAATAGAAAACAAGGTAAGCTATCCAGCACTGTCCTACTCGAACTGCTACTATTCCTCCATCCCACCTGACCTCTGGAGAACTAACCTCTCATCAAAGGTCACATCCTTATCGATGATGACCTTCTTCTCTAAGGGATCCCACATCTTGTACCCCTTGACTCCTCGTGGATATCCCAAGAACACCATCTTCTTTGACTTGGCATCCAACTTATTATACTCACTAGCACCATTGTGCACATACGCCATGCACCCAAAAACCCATAGATGGCGAAGCCCAATCATCCTTCCAAACTATCACTCCTTTGGAATACCACCATCTAACTTTGTATGTGGTGACCGATTGACCAAATAGCAGGCTGTGTCAACTGCATCAACCCAGAATGCCTTAGGAAGCCCTGCCCGCAGCCTCAAGCATCTTGCCTTCTCCATAAGGGTTCGATTGATTCTCTTGGCCACAACATTTTGCTGAGGAGTCCCTCTGACCGAGAAGTTCCTTTTGATGCCACACTCCTCACAAAAGCACTAGAACTCCTTGCTGGTGAACTCACTACCATTGTTGGACCTCAAGCACTTTACACTGCGACCTTGCTCCTTCTCAACTTTTACTTTCCATACCTTGAACTTTGAGAAGACGTCTAAATTTCTTCTCATAAAGTAGAACCATACTTTTCTTGAAAAATCATCTATCAAGATCAAGAAGTATCTCACTCCATTTCTGGATGAAATTGGAGACGGCCCCCATACATCAATGTGAACTAGCTCCAGTGGAGCTACAAAGTGGGTTGAACTGCTACTAAAGTGGATCCTCCTCTGCTTTCCAAACTGGAACGTCTCATAAACATCTGAAATGTCACCAACCAGATCTAGAATTAATCTATGCTTGCTCAGTTCCTTCATCTCACAATCTCTCTTGTGGCCTAGGCGGTAGTGCCAAAATTTATAGTCTCCCTGTGGGTCTTGTGCTGCCGCTGCTGTATCAGATTGCCCCATCATAATTGACCCCTCCATCTTGTAGACATTATTGTCCATCCTCCTATCTCTCATCACAAACTTGGCTCCATTGGAGATATTAAGTACTATACTCCTGGCTTGACTACTGAATTGTAACTGCATCACTCCAGGTAGCCCAATGACACCAAATTTTTTTTCAGCTCGGGAACATGTGATGAGGACATCGCCTAGCACAGATCCTGATGCACATATCTAAGCAAACATTTATATATTTTTATTTTATTTGGATGTATTGGGATTGAGAATATTATTTTTATTTTTATTATTCTTGTATCTAGATTATGCATGGATCTCAGAGCATGAATACTGGATTAGTATGGAGTTTGTTTTTAGATTAGGCTAACTATTTCACTTTGACTTGAGTCTTAATAAATTAGTTTGTCGGTCTCCAATTTGTTGGAGAGTCCCAGAGTTTTGGTCTCCAATTTATGGAGTACCAGGGTCTATTTAAAAGAGTCCCATGTATCAATTGAAGCATCGACATATATTGAATAAGGAATTTAATTTCCCCGACTCCCCTCTTTCTCTTCCTCTTCTTCTTCCTCTCTTCTTCTTCTCTTTTACTTCCTCTCCTCTGGGTTCTTCTCCTCTTCTTCTTTCTTCTGTCTTGTCTCTTCCACTATTTCTCTTTTCCCTACCACTCAACTTCCTGAGAGCCAGCCATCATCCTCTTACCGTGCTGAGAACCAACTCCCAACCACCAAAACCAATCATCGGATCAATCCTTTCGAGCTTCTCCCACTTGCGAACAACCACTGACGCGGAACCCTTCATCTCTAATCCTGCTTCCACCCAGCCCCATCGAGAACTCCCAATCAAAGACCCCTTGAGAACACCAGTCTGTCAACTTTCGCCTTCACCCTCATTTGATCCAAGGGAAGAACCACCATAGTTTGGTGCCCATCCCCACCGTCGACCTCCCCACATGCCACCATCATTGCTAGCCGAGGTCAATCCCGGATCCATTATCACCAGACCTCCATTCAAGGCTATCCGACTCCATTCATCAACACCAACCACCGGAACTAGCCCTGCTCTTATGATGTGATTCCTTTGGTCTCCAATTTCTGGAGGAAGACCACAGAATCGATCATTGCACCATTGGACCTCCTTTCCTCTGATGACCAATCCTCCATGAAATCATCGGTGATAGATTATTCCTTCATCTGTGACATCTCTCTCGATGCCGAGCATGATAAAATCCCGTCGACTCATCTTCGTCCCTAGCTCCATCATCGGTGGAGAGCTCGCTGGATTTTACTGCCCTCGATGTTTCTCTATTTGGCATGATTGTGAAAGCACTAAGTGCTGGCACGATCGTGAAGGCACTAATTGCCAGCACGAACGTGAAAGCAAAGCCTGCCTTGTCAGCCAACTTCAAGCCAAGAAGGAAAAAAAAAGTGGAAAAAGGAAAAAAAAAGTGGGCTTTAAAGTCAGCAATTGGGCTTCACTAGAGACATCTCGAGCAACCTAATAAATGCATCTTGATCTACACATAATTCAATGCAATCCCAAAGCCCTGCTCCAACTCATAAAATTGGATTTATCAGACTGGATCTAAAATTATTTTATTTAGAAAATCCTGACTGTGTATGTTATTTTTTGGTATTCCAGGTCTAAAGACTATCGAACTCGCCATCCAATCAGAATCTTAGCCAGACCTGGTTAACGCCTCCTTTTCTAGTTTCGACCATGATCTGATTTGTGAGCACCCTTTCCACTTAAAATATTTAAATTGATATTGGTAGTGAGTTTTTTCTTTAGTTTTATTAGACTAATATATTAATTGATTGTGTTTAGTCTAAACTTATGGGTAGTTTCTCAATTGCCCATGATCTTGATTTTTTTTAGATCTAGGCTTTTTATTATTTCTTGTAGTTATTTAAAAAAAATCCAATTATAGCTTAATCCCTTCTGTATTAAGAAAATAACAATTAGCTAATTTTGATTTATAGTTTTGGTTTGCTAATAATTTGAAAGAAAAATATAAAAATAATAATAATCTATATTGATCTCTAGATCATATCATCCCACATCAATTTTTGGTATCAGAGCATAGTTTTGTTTAGGTTAAGCATATTTACATTGCATTTAAAAAAGAATTATGCATATCTTAGCATTTTAGCATACCCTGCACATCCTTTACCTTTTTAGAAAGTCCCATTCACATAAAATCCTAAAAATCATAAAATTTACTTTGTTAGAAAATAGACTCATAACTGAACAAATCTATGGTTGAAGATTTCTGAATTTATTTCAGAATTCTTATCAGATTTTGAGTTTAACTCATAGCTACTGTCCTGAAATTCTGCAACCTATAATTTTGGGCAACCTCTGTCTAAACCAAAAGTCTCATTTCTAAGATAGTCAAAAAATTATAAAATTAGAAATTAGACTCAAATTGGAAAATCTCTATGTGTATAAATTTGAAAAACTACTTTAATATTCATGCTAGTTTGATCGGGAACTTCTGATTATGCATGCAAATAATTGCAATCTAAGAACTGTACTATACCTATTCTTTTAATAATTCTTGTTGATAGAATTATCAAAAAATCATAAAATTTATAGATCTAAAAACTAGACTCGAAAAGGAAGAAAACAGTGTTGAAAAATTTTAGAATCAAGTTTGTTGACTCTGATCTTGATTTTGATGATTGATAAAATATTTAATTATATATGAGTACTAATTATGTATTTTAGTATGTTTATCAGATTAAGTACTCATATTAGTTGAAAGAACAAAATGCTTGTATTTCAATTGAAGAAGTCCTTCAAATTTATGAAATTTAAAGTTATATGGGCTTTGGAACATGAGGAAGTTCTTGAAGAGCTCACAATTTTAATTTGGACAAGTTTTGGAACTTGGCACACACTTTGGAATTGGCCTGAGATAAGAAAGCTGAATTTTAGCAAAGTGCTAACTCAAGTATCGATCCAAGTGTAAACTCACAAAAGTGTCGACTCACAGAACTGTCGACTCACAGAAGTGTCGACTCATAGAAATGTCGACTCACAAAAATGTTGACTCACAGAAGTGTCGATGCGTAGAAGTGTCGACCAATGTTGACTCAGATAAACTCAAGGCCTGAGAATAAGGAAAATATAGAACTGTGTCAATCTAAAATTTTTGCCTTGAGCTGACATGTCAAGTGTCGACTCATGAAGAAATCAAGTGTCAACTCATGAAGAACTCAAGTGTCGACTCACCATATTCAAGTATCGACACTTGGTATAACGGCCAGTTTTTTAGTAGTGCATAATTGATTCTAACTTGCTTCAAATGGCTAGTTTTCATCTCAAACAGTCATAAATGGTCATCTTTGATTTGGAGAGCTATTTAAAAACCAAAAATCAAATGGGAAAGCAATCCTTTGGTGAGATCATTGAATATCCTACAAAGATTCAAGAGTTGAGTGGTTCAAGCCTTCAAGCATTCAAAGATAAGAGAGTTGATCCAAGTCCACAACATCAAGCTTCATTCGAAGGCTTCAACAAATTGAAGACAAGCTTCTTCAACATCATCCAAGGGCATCAAAGAGATGCTTGTTTTTTTTTACAAAGCTTTATTATATTTTTTACTTTCATTCTTACATTGTTGTATCAAGATTTTTGGTGAGCTTTGGAAAACCAAAGAGGTTGTTGGTTAGCCTTTGTGTAAAACCAACATAGTTGTTGATGATCTCGTAAAACCAACATATGTTGTTGGTGAGCCTATAAAACCATCGGAGGTTGTTGGTTAGCCTAAGTTATAAAACCAACAAGGGGTTTTGACTTATGAGCCCGAAAAATTAAGTTGTGTTTCACTACTGAGCTCGGAAAACTAATCGACTTTAATCTTGATGATTATAGTGAAATACCCTAGAAGAACTTGAGGAGTGGATGTAGGTGCCTTGGAGTGCACCGAACCACTATATATTCTTGTGTTTGTGATTGCTCTTATTTATTACTTATTTACTCATGTGTTTATTTCATTAATTCTGTTGCATATTTTCATTAAGCACATAAACACTTTGGCAAAACATAAACACTTGATTTAAATTGGCACATACTTGTTTTATATCCATTGAAATAGTTCAAAAAATTTTTAAAGCCCAATTCACCCCCCTCTTGGGTTGTATCGGGTAATTGGTATTAGAGCCCAGAACCCAAAATCGTTGGTATCTAAACTTGGTGCTTTGCAAAGAATCTAATGGTTTTGAGTTAAAAGATCATAGTAGCCCTAGAAGGTGCTTGTTTTGCTATAGGACATGCAATTAATAGACTACCATTTTTTAATGGCACTAATTATATTTTTTGAAAAACTCGCATGTGCATCTATATTCAATCTATTAGTTATTATCTTTGCAAAGTTATAGTTAGTGGTCCTCATATTCCTTCTATTAGGATATGTCAGTTCAGGCACAGATCAGCCACTAGTTCGGTCGATCGAAGATGTCCCTTCCGAGCCATAGTGTCTGGTTCAGGAGAAGCTGAATAAATGATGAACAAGCTGAAGCCGAAGCTTTCAACTGCCACTGAAGAGTCAGTCTTCAGCTCCTACCAAAGACCGGGCTCTCAGCCTCAGCCGAAAGCATGGTCTCCATGACTGGCCGAAGACATAATCTTCGACCTACACCGAAGACATAATCTTCGACCTACACCGAAGACATAGTCTTCGGCTTACATTGAAGACATAATCTTCGGCCGATGTCGAAGACATGATCTTCGACCTCAGCTACAAACACAATCTCGAAGGCTTCTAGAGATGAAAGCATCCCTCCAACCCAACCATGGATGCTCCTAGAGAAGAAGCCTGAAGATAGATGATAGATCTCTGATCTGTCCCAAGTCCCCATTAACATAGTGGATAACGGTTATAATCGATTGTCTATCTCCAAAATACAACCACGTGATCATCAACTCCAGTAGCAACATCTTCGGCCTGCCTGGAACCGTTTAGTAATCGCCCACGATTACAAATGGGGGAGAATAAATTAACTCCCTCCATCATAACCACAGGAAAGATAACGGAACCACAGACCGGACGAATCATTATAAATACTGGTAAGAGGGGATGCTCCAGGTAAGGCACAACATAGTCTTGAAAATCATAGAGTCTTTTTCTCTCCATTCATCCTCCTCAGAATCTTGCTCATTCTGTGGCTAGAGCCCATCTCTGGCTTAGGCATCAGAGTGTCCCCAGTCGGAGCAAATCTGGCCAGGGATTTGTTTTACAGGTGAACCAGGGAGCTGACCACGATCTAGTAGCTTCGCCCAGTCGAGAAAGAGACTCTATGTCAATAGATTGGCATGCTAGGAAGGGGAAGCATAACAAAACATCTATTGTTAGCTTTCTTCTTTAAAAAAGGGAAAGTGTAAGAAGTTCTCGATGGCAAGAGGAAAGTCTCAGAACGCCTCAACAAGTCGATGTCGCGTTCTTTCTTATGGGGGTGAACCCCCGGTAGGGAACGACATTCCACCACCCACACTTATCGTGGGACAACAACAGTTCGAGATTTTCCTGAACCAGGTCAACATTCCTATGGCTATGGTTCAGGACATCCAGAATAAAGCTTTCTAGGTGGGGCATCCGCCAGCCACCTCCAGACATAGCTCTCGATCCCAGAGGAAAAGAGCCCTCAAGAGGTGTCCACCCATCTTTCCCTCCATCCTTGACCCTCCCCTGAGGGCCGAAGTTCAAGAATGCCCAGTACCACTAATTCCCTGCAAAGAGGAAAAAGGCCTAGGCAAACTCCCTCTCTTTCTTCTGAAGACTCCACTCCCGTGGAAAATTCACCGAAGCAAATTCTCCCCGATTATGATGGGAAGTTTAAAGCCATCGAATCAAAGATTGCAAGAATTCAGGAGCAAAGGGATCATAATGATCTAGCAGTGTGTGAGCTACGCCCTCCTTACACTAATCGTATCATGGCCGAAGTTGCTCCTCGGCACTTTAGGGTCCCCCAGATGGAGCTCTACGATTGTACTTCCGAACCCCTTGATCATCTGGCAGTTTTAAAGCCCAAATGATGATTCAAGGAGCTTCGGATGCATTGTACTACCTTGCATTCCTAGCCACTCTAAAGAAAGCTGCTCGGATGTGGTACTCATGCATACGTCCAGGTACCATTGATTCTTTTTTCGAGCTAGAAAAATTATTTATCTTGCATTTCAGGACTTGCCACAAGATCCCCCATAACACCGATACACTATTCTTCCTTTACCAGAACGAAGGAGAAAGTCTATGAGATTATATCTCCAAATTTAATTTGGCCATGCTCGAGATCCATGATCTCAACGATCACGTGGCCATATCTGCACTAATTAAGGGGCTTCGTACATCCAAGCTTACTTTCTCCCTTGGCAAAAAGTTTCCAACAAGCTATGCTGAGCTCCTGTCAAGAGCTCAGAAATATGCCGACGCTGAGGAGCAAGCAACAAATCGGCAATTAGTTGAAGGGAAGCCCCCCTCCAAGAAAAAGAACAACAGGGGACAAGGCCCCCTGCTCCCAACAACAACAACAACAATAAATATATCGATTGATGATGCAGTCCCAGTCCCAGAGCATCGGGCGGGAGATTCGACTCCTATACCCTCGTTAACCTCTCTCGAGAAAAGATCCTATTGGAGATAGAAAAAAAAACTATCTTCAATGGCCATGTCCCATGAAGGCATCCTCTTCCGCAAGGAATAGGAATAAATACTACTGATTCTACCGGGACCATGGCCATGACACTGAAGAATGCATCCAACTGAGAGATGCTATAGAGTATCTTATCAAGAGAGATTTTCTATGGCAGTATGTTGGTCGCCAAGGACCCCGGTCAGAAGCTACGACTCCCTAGAGGGCCCCTGAAGAGGCTAAACTATCGAACCAGAGGCCCACAAACAAAAATATGGGGATGATATATCGACCTACCAATTGGAGAAGAGCTAAAGACGATGCCCCAAAGTGGCTTAAGGAGAACAATGCTATACTCTTCTCCGATGATGATCTTGTGGGAGTTCAACTCCGGCACAATGACCCTGTTGTAATTTTGGCTATTACGGCCAATTATGATGTAAAATGAATCTTGGATGATAATGGAAGCTCAGTTGATATCTTGATCTATGATGCATTCTCTCGAATGTATTTACCTAAAAACAAACTACAAAGATCTCCTATACCACTTACTGGTTTCGGAGGCAATCAGGTCGATGTCCAGGAAAAAATAATACTACCTGTAACCCTCGGCACCGAACACCGATGATGACACTACCAATCAACTTCACGGTGGTCCGAACTTCTTCGACCTACAACGTGATCCTGGGATGATCCGCCCTAAACAAATTTCGGGCCATAGTGTCAACTTACCACTCCTGGTGCATTTTCCTACCAGGAGTGGCATCGGAGAAGCCAAGGGAGATCAGAGAATGGCACGACAATGTTTGATAATTCAAGACAAGCACTTCAACAATCCTACAACTTGGGATCAACTAAATCCAAGGGACCTGATCGTAGACTCCGGTGAACCCATGAAGAGAACAATCACAGTGCCACTGAATGAAGAGGACCCCACCAAGGTCATGCAGATAGGAAGCATGCTTGACGAAGAAACTAAAGTGGAGCTGATCCATTTCCTATGAAATAATGTTGATGTCTTCACCTGGTCAGCTTTGGACATGCCAGGGATTCCAACAAAAGAGATCACTCATCAGTTGGAAGTCGCTCCTGAATATAAGCCGATCCGGTAGAAGAAAAGAAATTTCACTCCCGAAAGACACAAGGTGAAAGATGAAGAAGTGAGCAAGCTCCTCAAGGCATGATTCATCCGAGAAGCTTATTATCCTGAATGGTTGGCCAATGTGGTGATGGTGAAAAAAGCTAACGGCAAGTGTAGAATCTATATTGATTACACAGACCTCAACAAAGCTTGCCCAAAACATAGCTTTTCCCTTTCAAAGATCGATCAACTGGTTGATGCCACTGCCGGTCACCAACTGTCAAGCTTCATGGATATTTTCTCTGGATACAATCAGATCTAGATGAATCCCCAAGATGAGGAGAAGATGAACTTCGTCATGGATAAAGGTCTTTATTGCTACAAAATGATGCCATTTGGGTTCAAAAATGCCGGGACGACATTCCAAAGATTGATCAACAAAGACTTCAAGGAGCAGTTGGGAGGAACATGGAGGCCTATGTCAACGAAATGATCATTAAGAGCCTTTTGAGAGAAGATCATATCAAGGACCTGGGAGAATCATTCGATGCCCTACGACACCACCGAATGAAGCTGAATCCAACAAAGTATGCCTTCAAGATAACTTTGGGCAAGTTCTTGGGGTTCCTCGTTACTAAGCGAGGGATTGAAGCAAATCCTGTACAAATCCAAGCCCTTAAAGATATGAGACATCCTTCCTGCAAGAAGGAGGTACAACAGCTGACAGGGAGAATCACTCCCTTAAGTAGATTCATCTCTAGGTCGACTGAAAAATGTCTCCCTTTCTTCAAAGTACTTTGGCAATCTCGAGGCTTTGAATGGATTGAAGACTACCGTATTGCTTTCGAAGAACCGAAGAAGTACTTGGACACCCCACCTTTGCTTGCTAAACCTTAAGAGGGGGAAGTACTCTACCTATACCTTTCCGCTTCAAACGAAGCAATCAGTTCGGTCCTCAACCGAAGATAAGAAGACGGCTCCTACAAGCAATTTACTACATCAGCAAAGTTCTGCACGATGCTGAAATAAGATATTCAAAAAAGTAGAAGCTGATTTACTCTTTAATAATCAGTGCAAACTGACTACGGCCATATTTCCATGCCCATGCCATCATGGTATTGACTTATCATCTGCTTAAGGCCATCCTCCGATGCCCTGATACATCGAGAAGGATAGCCAAATGGGTTATGAAGTTGAGTGAGTTTGACATCAGCTTCCAGCCTCGATCGGCTATGAAAGCCTAGGTGCTATCAGATTTCTTAGCTGAATGCACCTGGAAGTCCAAAGATGGGGATGAAGCGCATCCAACCAAAGAAGTTCCAAAGGACATGGAGTCCATTTGGATGCTCCATGTGGATGGAGCATCCAACTCCGCTGGTGGACGGAGCATCCAACTTTGCTGGATGTGAGCTAGCCTCATACTTGCTAAACTGGATGGACATACAATGGAGTTCGCACTCTAATTTTCCTTTCGTACAAAATTGCTCAATCCTATTCAACTCAGAATGGCTTGTTGCATCGACTGAACGACAATAGCCTAAGTGGCCCGATTTGAGAAATTGGTCAACTACGCAAAGGAGAGTATGATCCACTTACCTTATCGGTATGCCTGACGAGCGCAATGGATGGCCCAGTCAGGCCACCAAGAAGATCAAAGGTGCAGGGATGGTTTTTGTAACGTACCCTATGGTAAATCCGAAGACACGTTGGGGCGGGCCTGAACAACCTACCTTGATCACGACAGAAGTGCACAGGAATGGTGTAAACACCCTACCCTACGGTAAATCCGAAAACATGCCTAAAAGGACCACTATCATCCTTTATGTCGATAACAGACATTCCAAGAACGGTCCAACTGACCTCACTTCTTCCCTATAGACCGAAAATGGTCCGAGAAATTTACATTCCAAACAAAACATGAAATAATATATCACAAAAAACACATGGGAAGATGTAAGAGAAAGATATTTCATTTCATTTTTTTTATTTTTACAAAAAATAGAAGAAAAAGAAAGAAGAAACTCTCATAAAGAGAGAATAAAAAAAGAACACTCAGAAGGAGAGGCCAAAAAAAAAAGGCAGTAGCAGAGAGGTTGCGAGAAATTTTCAATAACCTCCCGCCGGATTTTTCCCGTACCGATGGGGGGAGATATAGAGGGATGACGAAGGGGCCCCGAGGTTCCCATCCGAACCAGAATCCGAACCTTCATCAGAGTCGAAATCAAATTCATGCCCGGGAAAGGGAACGGAGGGCTTGATGTTGTCCAACCCTTCAAGTCATTGAACTTGAAGGCCTTCCTCCTGCATTCTCGGAACCCCTGATGGAAGGAGTCCAGAGCCACCTCGGTGACTTCCTCCTTGAAGGTAGCAGATGCCCCGAAGTCTGAGATGGCATTCGCCGCCTCCTTCTTGGCCTTCTCCACCTTCGCGAATGCCGCCGCGACTTGGGCCCTGGCCTCCCTAAGTTGGGCCTCCAACAGGCGGACCTTCTTCTCTAGACGGTCCACAAGAGGCTCCTCATCATATCCCGGCTCGAAGAACTCCAGACTCCTCTTCCTCTTTGGGTTGACAGCCCTTCTCTTTGCGGTCCGACGAGTCTCGGAAGTGCTGAACCTCATTTCCAATTGGAAGAAGGAGCCTACGAGAATAGTGGCCCTTGACAGTAGAAGGCAAGGTCCTATTTATAGAGACCCTGCACCCATGACTGACTTCGGGGAGGCATGCTCCATGTCTTTTCCCAGCTGCATCAGAGAGCGCCATATGTTCAAGCAATGCTTTGAGAACCAGAAGGCCGCTCGGGGGTCATTCCCAGGACAACAACTACCGGCGCTTCAAATCCAGAGAAATCCCCATCATGCGATGGCAACATTAATGGCTCCTTTTTAGAAAAAGGAGACCTAGTAGCACACAAGGCATAAGAAATCACGATTGTACGAGTATCGATATGCCATGTGGGCAATGAGAAACGCGATCAAACTTCCCTAATCACCGCATGATGGGGAGTTGACACCTGTCTACCCCAACGAATAGATTTAGTATCAAGAGGAGGGTGACACCAGCCTAATCAATTGTAGACGGTCTTCGGCAATAGAGTTCTAACCTGTTCCGGAGTTCGTCTTCATCAACTACAGATCAAATGGCCTTCGACCATGGCCGTTCGACCAAGCCAAAGAAGAACAAGTGAAACTTGTTCAGGCTACATCTATAAACAAAATATAGGATATACAGGAGGAGAAGAAGCCACTTTAAAATTTGCAAAAGTTGTCATGCAAAAGCCATTGACAGTACAAAAAAGGAAAGGAAGAAAATGCATCTAAAGCTACTATGATTATTCAACATCAATAGGAGGAGACCCAACACCACATGACTGAAGCAACTTGTCAACCTGTGCAAAAAGGATCTCGTCAATCTGGGCCGGGGCCGGAGAACCTTCGGCTTGGACTCCCCCAGCCTGAACCAGGATCGGAGTTGGGGTCACCCCCAAATCTTCGACTGATGCAAAGGCTCCACACCTAGGCATGGCACCTCTTCGGTCTCTTCTGCAGCTTCGGCCTCCTCTTCCTTCTCTTCTTCTTCTTCGGTTATGTCAAAGGGAGGGATGCCGGAAAGATCAAGGTGGGGGAAGGCCTCCCTTATCATAGAAAGTCCGTCATTAAAGTCATGTTGGTAGCCATACAATGATTCTTCATTCATTTCCTCTTGGAATTATGAAGACTTCTTGAAGTCTGCTACAGCATCGTCCACCCGCTTTCTTAGGGATACGGACTCTCTCTTGGCCGCTTCGGACTCCAAAATCGCCTCTTCGGCCCACCTAGTAGCCTCCTCTACTACCTTGGTCAAGCTCTCTATCTTCTCCTGATTCTCCCTAGCAGCTTGCTTCAAGGAGTCAATTTGTTTCCTGCTTTTCCTCCACCTTGCCCCTTGCTCCGTTATTATCAGATGGGCATTCTTTAATTCACCCTTTAGGTCATGAACCTCATTGCTCACCCGGACAAGGCGGTCCTCCATAGACTGTCTCAACTCTTCGGCCACTTCTTTTGCGGCCCTGGCAGCATGGAGCTCCTCCTTGAGGCCATGGATGAGGCCGTCAACATTTCCCAGGCCCTCCTCCATAAAGGTAAGGTCACAGACCAACTGCATCAAAAACATTGAGTTATGGATCGAGTAATTCTCAAAACAAAGGGGACAGCAAGGACCACACCTATTGTAGGGTGGAGAAGGCAGAATCGGACATCCTGGAAAGGTTCCTATTTCAAAGAATTGCCAAATCATGAGGCAGCATCATGCCCTTCAATTCTTACCTAGCTACGGCGGGGACCAGCAGTCCCCCTGTAGGTGAAAGCTCCGAAGAGTTTGCCGAATAGCTTCCAGCTGGGGAAGCCCCATGAACGAACTCTCCCTCGACTTGCCGCGCTTTGACCCTTTCAACCCCAGGGGGGCAAAAGGTTGACACATCCATCGCCTGAGGCGGACTCCCCATTGTGCGAACTGGGGAAGTAGCCGCTGGTGGAGTTTCGACTGGACAAGGTCTTGATGGGGCCCCTCCCGCGGGTGCGATATCTTTCCCCGAGGTTCCCCGGGGTGATAAAGTGCTCCGGTCCCCCTCAGGACCATCCCTTCGAGCCTTCTTCCAAATCACTGACCTTGTGAGAGGGGCTTGTGCAACCCTCTTCTCAGAAGTCTGACGGAGCCAACTCACACCGGGCTTCAATACGCCACCTACAAGCAGAAGAACTCTTTTCAATCAACTAAGCTACAACAAAACCAGAGGAAAGGGTGCAAAAATTTCTGTCACTATACCTAATGCGGGGAATTTGCTAATTCCCGCAATATGGAGATTTCTCTCCTCCAACAACTCCCGGATAGGGGCGACTTCCGAATTAACCAGGAGATAGTAGTCCGACTCATCAGCCGCCAAGACCTTCTTCCCATCATTGGCGATTAAGCGAGGCTTCTTCCAAACAGTGTCAAAGCCCCATGGATCGAAGGACAGAACGAACACAAAAATGGATTTCCACCCATGGATGGCGCTGGGCAAGTCCTTGATGACCTTGCGGCCTGGTCGAGGGCCAATCACCCACCATCCATTGCTATGAAAATCTCTCTTGAGTACGAAAAAGGCCATGAATAAATTGGTCCTAGGTTCTATGTTTGCAATGCTGCACAAGACCAAAAACCCGCAGATGTTTCGGATGCTGTTCGGGGTCAACTACGCTAGCCCCACTTGGTATAGGCGAAAGATTTTGATGAAGAAAGGGTACAAGGGAAATCGAAGGCCAGCCTTCAAATGATCCTTGTACATGGCTAGGCACCTAGGGGGAGGTTTGTTCACCCGTTCCTCAGGTTCGGGAAGGACAAAATGGAACCCCTCAAGGGAGCGATAGCGTTCCCGAAGAAAAGCCATCTTCCCCTGAGAAACCGAACTAGAGATTGACTCCGGACCTACCATTTCGCTGGCCCCCGAGGGCCCTACTTGTTCCCCCTAGCTTTCTATAGTTTCTTCCATGATAAAAGAATGAAGCAAAGGGGCAGAAGGAAGATTCTACCTACGGAATAGACTGGTAGTCCAGAACAGGCAAAGCTAAGCGAAGGATGAGATGAGGTTGAAGAAGATTCTTTAGCCAGACCTTCTCCCTTACCCAAGGTGAAAATAGGGGTATCTAAAGCTCTGCTAGGTTGATTTGACCAAAGGTTACCAAGAGAGGTAACTCGCCTTCAACCAACTGCTAGGATCGAGTGCATCCATCATCCAATGGACAGGGAGAAGCCGTCATAACCATTCAAATCTCAACCAAATAATTGGTTGAACCATCATGCAACAGCAAAAAGGGAGACGATCCCAAGGCCACCCGCTCTCTCCCTCTCCGCCAACCAGGGAGTGACAGCTGTCCACCACCTGATTCCCAAATTGCCCGGTAGCCATGATGGTAGTCCAATCAGAGATCCCATAATCATCCACTACATTATTCCCTAGAAGGAAAACGACAAAGCATTAGTACTCTCACTTCTCAAGGCAAACCTTCACTTCAAAACTGAGAGTAGGGGGGCAACTGTTGGGGTATCCCGGTCTAGGTACGAACCGAATACTAGTTCGGTTTGCCAAAGACCTTTTCTCCGGACCACTGACATTGAACTAGGAGAGGTCAGGCCAACTACAAGCAACCCAAGGCTTCTCACCGGTCTACGACATCCGAGGGCCAGATCATCAGATGATGTCTTCGGCCCTAACCGAAGACCAAGTTTCTCGACGACTTTCGAAGACACACTCTTCGGTCCCTAACCGAAGACACAGTCTCCGGCTCTTGGTAGACACCAAGTCTTTGACCCATGCAGAGGATAAAATCTCTGACCGAGAATCTCCCTGAACTGGGAAAATCTGAAGATGGGACAACAATTTGGCCCAGATAGGCAATAGCAACCAACGGTTACTATCGACAATCTCCATGCCACGATCATGGCACGTAACTCCAGCTACCACGCCTCCGGTCTCGCTAGAACCGCTCAATGACAACCCATGATCGCCAATCATTGGAAGAAATTAACTCCCCCCAATCACAAGAAAAAGAGCAGGGCCGCAAGTCAGACGTATCCTTTTAAATAACGGTAAGGGGAATTGCTCGGGAGGTACGTGCAGATACACATACTCATACACTTACGCATTCTCTAAGAGCCTTTCCCTCTCGTTCCCAACTTTCTTCCCCATTCTGTGGCTGGGATTCGCCTCTGACTTAGGCATCGAAGTGTCCCCCACCGGAACAACTCCTGCAAGGGACCTATTTTGCAGGTGAACCAGGGAGCGATCTTGTGGTGCAGCAGCTCCAACCGGTCGATACAGGGACTCCACGCCAACAAGGCTAATTATTTTAGTTTGATTTGAGTCTTAGTATATTAGTCTGTCTGGTCTCCAATTTATTGGAGAGTCCTAGAGTTTTAGTCTCCAATTCATGGAGTACCAGAGTTTATTTAAAGGAGTCCCATGTATCAATTGAAGTATCGACATATATTGAATAAGGAATTTGATTTCCCCGACTCGCCTCTTTCTCTTCCTCTTCTTCTTCGTCTCTTCTTCTTCCTCTCCTCTAGGTCTTCTCCTCTTCTTCTTCCTTCTGTCTTCTCTATTCCTCCCTCTCTTCCTCTATTTCTCTTTTCCTTGCCACTCAACTTCCTAAGAGCCATCCATCCTCTTACAATGCTGAGAACCAACTCCCGACCACCAAAACCCATCATCGGATCAACCCATTCAAGCTTCTCCCACTTATGAACAACCATCGATGCTGAACCCCTCATCTCTAATCCCATTTCCACCTAGCCCCACCGGGAACTCCCGATCAAAGCCCCCTCACGAACACTAGTTCGTTGACTTCCACCTTCTCCCTTATCAGATCCAAGGGAAAAACCACCGTAGTCCGGTGCCCGTCCCCACCGTCGACCTCTCCACGTGCCACCATCATTGCTAGCGAGGCCAATCCCGGATCCATTATCACTGGACCTCCATTCAATGCAATCCAACTCCATTCGTCACCACCAACCGCTGGAACCAGCCCTGCTCTTGTGCTGTCATTCCTTCAATCACCGATTTCTAGAGCAAAACTGATGTGGAGCTATGCTCTGATACCAAAGAAAGGGTGATGTAGGATGGCATGCATGAAAATTACCCTAAGAATCCAGACGAGTACCGATGCTTATAATAAACACAGATTCTGGAGAACATTTAAATATGGTAGATCTTAGATTATGCATTCCCTCATGCTAGACTCAATAAAATAACAAAGAACTAGGACTCAGAAATCGAGAAATCCATGTTCAAGGATATGCATGCATTTCAAAGTTTTTGATTAAAAGCAAGGAAGGAAAAATAATACCCTATGACAGTAATACTACTTTCCTATGATGAGATCACTTAACCTTGGAAAATGCGGCATGGGAGATAAATAATCAATCGTCCAACAATAGGCATTAGGAGCACGGGTTGATGGCTAGGATCCCTTCAACGCTCGGTACCGGAAAGGACCTAACATAATTAACCTCGGATTAGCCTAAGTGAGATAATAAAAGCCAAAAACACATCCAAAGTTAAAGTAAACGAGGCTTATTTCAATCTAGAATAAATATGGGATGAGTGTTGAATAGAAGGAATAGCTGGAATAGTTATTCTTATCTTCTTTCAATAGCAGCTCAATGAGGCTTCCTCAAAGCAACAGCCGAATGCTTCGTGGAACAAGGAGCTGGTCTTGCAATGGATGGAAGCTTCATGGGGCAGCGAGGAAGAAGACGGCGTTGTGGCGGATCTCCAAAGAAGAAGATGGTGATCTCCAGGAAGCAGTGTTCCATAGCTAACGATGGCATCACGGCAGGCCACAGGCGGGAGGTCGGGCGATGGGAGGAACGTAGGAGTGAAGCCTAGCGATGGGAGGCCAGAGGAGGAAAGTCTGGTGATGGGATGACCGGAGGAGGGAGATTCGGCGGCGGGAGGACCGGAGGAGTGAAGTCGACGACGGGGACATCCGGGAAGGCTGCTTGTAAGCCCAAGGATCAAGGGAGGTGAGCCAGGTTAGAAGGACCGGAGGTAGATGGTCGGTGATGGAGGACAGAGAGGATGAATGGTCGGGTGATGGGAGGACTGGTGGAGGGCTGTTTGGGCAATGGAGAACCGGAGGAGGGAGTCCGAGCGATGGAGAACTAGAGGAGGAAGGTTTGGCATCTCAGGCGACTGGTGCAATCATTTCTTCTTGGTGGTGGGTAGCCGTGGGCTTGGGGAAGATGATTAATCTTTGGAAAAGTTGGTGGAGCTTTGGAGCAGAGGAGTTTTGGAGCAGAGGTGTTTTGGAGCAGACGGAGGCGGTAGTGGAAAGGAAGCAGCGGTTATGGAGTTAGATGGAAGGGAGGGCAGTGGGATGATGAAGGTAGATGAGGCCTCGCACCTCTCGATGTCGCAGTCATGACGATGTCTTGGACAGGGTTTCTCACCCCTTGATGTCACCTCGGTAACGAAGGCAATCGGAGAAGAAGGAAGAAGGAGAACAGGATTTTTTCATTGCAATTCATCGTGTCTTCATATAGAGACGATCCTCATTTATAGGCTTACGAAGTAGTTTCCAGAACAACCTAAAAAACGTTTACTCGTCAACTAATCCAAGGAATAGTTACCAAAACAAAAACTAATCCTAAGAGGTGGCGGGGAAGTTTGTTACATGAGATTTCATGGGATTTTATTCCTTTTTTTAATTGCCAAAAGATTGAAATAAAAAGGAAAAAGAAATTCTGAAAACATCTGGAAATCTCCGGAACCTGGGATTCAGTTCGACCGTGTCTCATGTCGGCTCGGCGATCTCGTGTTGACTCAATGGTGCAGGTCCTATTCTTCTTGTTCTGTGATCCATATGGGTTCTTAAAGCTTGGTCTTGGTCTTGGTGTCTCCACCATTTCTCCTAGGGTGGGAGGAACTCAACCCCGTTGAGTAAGGGTCTATTTTGCTTTGATACTCTTCCAAGAGATCCAGATCAATGTGTTGCAGGTCCTCTCTGGTAATCCATGAGTCCTCTGAATCAGGACGACCTTGCCATCTTACCAAGTAGCGCTGATAGCCACTCCGTCGGGTACTGATAGCTTGATCATCCAGGATTCGAACGATCATTTCTCTTCGCTCAAGCCATTTTTATGGACACTCTAGGATAGGTTCTCTCTCAAGTAAAGGGTCAAGCCCGAATGCCTCACTAGAAATTACTGTCGGTTCCCTGTACTCAGTTAGATCAGAAACATTGAAAGTGGAGCTAATGCCTAAATTAGGGGATAACTCGAGCACATAAGCATTAGTTCCAATTTTCATAATAATTTTATGGGGTTCAGTACTTCGGGAATGCAGTTTCTTGACAATTCCAGGAAGAAACCATTCAGGTCTGAGTCTTATCGTGACAAATTCCCTTACAAAAATTTTTGAAACATTTTCTAGAATCAACTTGTCTTTTACAAGCATCGTTACTCATTTTGATCTTTGGATGATTTCCTTATGTAAATTTCTAACATGCTATGCAAAAGATTTGGCTGACTTAGACACTCTAGCATGCAATGGCAGGGAAATCAGATCAAGTGGTTTATTGGGTTGGTACCCATGGACAATCTTCAAAAGGCTCTTACCGGTGGTACTATTAACAGAACTGTTGTAGGCGAACTCAGCTTTAGGTAACAGCAAATCCTAGTTCTTAACATTCTTGCCTACAAGGCACCTAAGCAGGTTTCCAAGGCTTTGATTCACTACCTCAGTCTGGCCATCAGTTTGGGAGTGATAGGCAGTAGAAAATTTCAACTTAGTCCCTAACATATGCCAGAGGGTCTTTCAAAAGTAACTGGTGAACCTTACATCTCTATCTGACACAATTGTTTTAGGTATGCCATGTAACCGAACTATCTCATCCAGGAAAAGCTTGGCTACCTTAAAAGCATCATAAGTTTGACTACATGGTAGGAAATGGGCCATTTTGGAAAACCTATCAACCACAACAAAAATGGAGTCATGTTTCCTCTGGGTTCTAGGCAATCCTAACACAAAATCCATACTTAAATCTTGCCAGGAACAATCAAGAATGGGAAAAGGAGTATACAAGCCAGTATTCTATTTTTGCTGTTTGGCAACATTGTAGGTTCTACACCTTGCTACGATCAGGGCTACATCCCTTTTCAGACTTGGCCAAAAGAAATGCTCTTCAATAGCTAAGACAGTTTTATTCCTACCAAAATGTCATGCTAATCCTCTTACATGGGTCTCCCAGACTAAAAACTCTCTTAAAGAAGTTCTTGGGATGCATAATTTATTTTCCTTGAACAGATAACCATCTAACAGGGTATAATGGTTGTATTCTCTAGATGGTCCTATACTTAAAGCTTGGTGAATCTTCTTGAAATCGTGACAGGTATCATACTTTTCTTTGATTTGGTCAAACCCTACAAACTCAGTTTGAATGGTACTCAGAAGCAAGGATCGTCTGCTAAGGGCATCGACTACCTTGTTTTCAATTTCGGCTCGGTGTTTTAGTACAAAGGTATAAGCTTGAATATACTCTACCCACATAGCATGTCTAGGGTTTAACTTTTTCAGGGAATTTAGGTATCTTAATGCATCATGATCAGAGTACAGCACAAACTCATGGGGCAGTAGGTATTGTCTCCAATACTTCAGTTTTTGTACTAAGGCATAGAACTCCTTATCATAGGTTGAATACCTAAGCTTAGCCTCATTTAATTTCTCACTGAAAAAGGCTATCGTATGGTTCTTTTGGCTTAGGACTCCTATTTGGTATGGGCACCAGGATCCGACAGAGGCTCCTCAACCCTCTGTGGATCTCAGATTAGGGTTCCACTTCTGTGAGTCTTGTAATAAGGCTATGAGCCAAAGTAATTTTATAATTTTTAGTCATGTACCTAGCCTAAGTTTGTTTAGTCTTGTACCTTGACCAACTTGGGTCAAGTTTAGGTCATGGGTCCTGTATTTATTTTTGGTTCGAGTCTGAGTTTGGATTGGGCCCAAGCACAATTGAAGTCAACCTGGCTTTCAAGACCAAGTCAAGTTCCTTGTGGGCCAACCAACCTCTTTCACTTGGAAAGATGCCAACTCAGGTGCCACCTCAGCCACTTATGTGGCACCACATTAGTTGCCACTCAAGCATCCAAGGAAGGAAACAAGGAGGCGCCCTCATGCATTCCACATGCCCTCTCCATGCCATTTTGCTCTTGGGCGACCTTGGAAGGAGGAGACATCATCCCCCTCTTCCCTCCCCCACATCATGCCATGATCCATCAAAATATGGGGCGTTGAAGATTCTTGAAGAGACCAAGCCACAAAGCAAGCCATCTTCCAAGCCTTCTTCCCAAAGTGTTCATGCAAGAATGGAAGGTCAAAGGACACACTCCCCTTTCCATGCCTTCAACTTTGCAACGCCCAAAGCTCCCTCCACTTTGGTCAGCCATGAATCACTCCAAGTGGGCGTTGAAGGATCAAAAGAAGCACATCCCTTCAAGCAAGCCTTGTTCCATGTTTTCTTCCCAAAATGAACATACAAAAGAAGGAAGTCAAGAGGCCAATCCCCCTCTCCAAGCCCTCCCACATGCCACGCCAATCCTCTCCTCCATTTGGTCGGCCATGAAGAGCATTCCCCATCCATGTGGGCACCAACATTTGGGGTTGTAATTTGGGTTCAAGGGTTTTGAATTAGTTTGAATTCAAATGGGCCTTGGGTGCCTATTTAAAGGACCCAATCTCCCCATTGTAAAGCTATTGAATGATTAAATGAAAAGAGTGTTTGAGTTTGTTTATCCTCCAACCATTGCCTCCTAGACTAGGTTTGAGTGAAGTTGCCTTCGTCCCCAGGGACGTCGAGTGGTGTGAGGCCACCTGTCCGTCGCCCCAGGACGTCGCGAGTCCTTCATCCTCCTGGATGTCGAGTGGTGTGAGGCCACAATCCTTCATCCTCCGGGATGTCACGGGGTGCGAGGCCCCAAGTTATCTCCATCTTCAACTTTGGAATCCAGCCAGACACGGGGCTCGAAGCTCCTTCTCAACCCCATCTCAGTCCCTTTCAGTACATCTCTCCATTTCGCTAATCCCTATTTTGTTTGCCTACAGGTCCTCCATAGCATCTCGGGAACCGGAGACAGTCGGCTTTGCCACGCGACCTTCCGATCGAAAGCCAGTGCTTCCACGGGTTCAACTGCTCGGGCATCCAGGCCGCATCCGTCGAGTTGAGCAATCTCTGCATCGGGCGCTTTAGACGTGTGAGGTTTGCTCTCTCTATCTCCTAAGTAGGTATTGTGTTTCAAGCTTGTCCTACAGGGATTTCTTAATCCCGAGATCCTGTTCTAGTTTTCACTATTTAGGGATTTGAACTGCTAGTATGCTTCCGTTATTCATTTCTCTTATTTTTAGTCTTTGCTTGTGATCGGGAATCAAAACCCTAAGGAAAAAAAAAACATTTAAAACTCTTCAACTACAATAAAAAAAAAAAAAATTCTTTGCACCATAAGCACCCATACTAGCATCCCATCACATAGCCCCATACTCCACACCATTTTTGGTATTAGAGCAAGGCTAGGACTATTGCATTTTGTTTTCTTTCATTTTCTGCATTCTGATCAGCCCGTATATGGTTTGATCATTGGATTGTTTCTCTCAATATAGACCTCCTAATTTTATGATTTCTATTCTGTTAGATCGCATTCAATTTATAGTATTTTTATCTATTTTCTCATATTTTATTTCAGTTTGTAGAATTTTTACATGCCAAAATACTACCTAAAAAAATCTCAGGTCTGAAATTTCAGCAAGCATCTCTTTTTCTTGCTTCATTCATCCATCTAGCTTATTTCTTGCTTAGGGGCATATTTTAATTCATGTATTTTGTTTAACATTCACACATCTGAAAGACACAAAAAAAAAACAAGAAAATTTAAGTCATTTCATTAGTCATTTTTGTGCATCATTCTCCATAACTTATCTTAAGGGCGTCAAATTAACATATGGTCAGGATTTCATTAACTGTCCCTAGCCCAAAAACCACCACCCGACAAATCGAACCCTAGCCATTAACTAAAATTGATTAGATGTTTAATCTGCTCTAGTGAGCTATGGACACCCATGAAGTCGGGTCGACCCAAGTGCCGAGCCAAGCTAGATTACTTGTTGGTGTGTGCTTGAGTAGTTGGTGTCTAGGCAAGTGGTTCAGGTACTAGATCCCGAAGGGAAGTGGGTTGGTTTGCTTACCTGGCCAATTTCTAATTGGTGTCTAGGCAAGCAAAGAGGAACCTCCACTAACCTTACACTTACCTGGCCAGGTGCCAAGTTACTGCTTTTAGTTCATCTTCTTGATTTCACATTTGGAGAGATCTCCAAGGTCTAGCAAACCGTAGCATCGTTTTGTTACATGTGCACTAGATCAGGAACCTCTTTTCACCCACCTCTCCACCCTCTACCGAAACCATGGACCAACTGCGAGCTGACATTGGAGCCCTAACTCAATCCATGACCTAGTTATGCAACCAGTTGGCCAATAGACTGGATCAAATAGAGGCCAGACTAAGACCCCTAGAGGAAGCTACTAGGCCTCGACCTGAACCCAGTCTTGAGTCCCCTCATCCCAGGAGAAACCTACAACAAGACCCTTACTTTGAGGATGAATTTCGGAGAGACCCTGACCCCTTTGTTGATACCCATCATAGGAGACCCAATCTGGAGGACCGTGAAGAAAGGGCCCTTAGGAGCATCAAGCTTGAGGCACCCACTTTCGATGGATGTTTAGATCCCAGGGTGTATGAAGATTGGGAGTCTGCTATGGAACAGTATTTTGACTGGTACTATATGTCAGAAAGAACTAAGTTTAAGTTTGCCAAGCTTGGGTTGGTTCACCAAGCTAGGTTGTTTTGGAATAGTGTTGAAAATTACATAGAGCAGAAAGGTCAATTACCCATAACCGCCTTGAAGGAAATGAGAGATAAGCTTAGAAGGAAATACCTACCTGCATCTTACACCCAGAAACTGTTGGACCAATGGCAAACCCTAAGTCAAGGGAGTAAGAGTGTGGCCGATTACATCACCAAGTTTGATGAATATGTTATGCGATGTAAGGTTGTTGAGTCACCTGAGGTAACCCTATCTAGGTTTAGGGCTGGCCTACACCCAGACATTCAGAGAGAGCTGTACTTTAGAGCAACCAGAACCTTGGAAGAAGCTTACCAAGTTGCTAGGCTTTGTGAGCATTTCCATAGAGCTCCCAACTACAGAAGACCTGAGCTCTTTAGGAACCAGAGCCATATCCCTGGATCCACCCAAAGTTATAACTAGGCTTACCCAAGTCGACCAAGCACAAACCGAACTGACCCAAGTCGACCAAACCTAGCCCGACCCAGTCCTAGTCGTCCCAGCCTGAACTGACCCCAATACAGTAGAGAGGAAAAGGGTAAGGCTATTGAAGTCCAGAGGAGACCCGATCCCCAAAGTAAATGCTTTAGGTGTCATAAACCTGGACATTTTGCTAGTTAGTGCACCGCTCCTGCGCTACTCAAGATGAGCCAACTGAGACTGAACCCGAACCAATCGTTGAACCTGAGGAGGAAGTCTATGATCCTGAAAATCAGTTATTGGAAGAGTACGAGGGAGAGGAAGAAGTGTATGAATCTGAAGACCTTGTAGGAGTAGTTCGATGCATCCTAGCTCAAAACATAGTATTGGAAGACTGGCGTAGGACCAACATCCTACAGACCCTGATCAAGCTAGGAGATAAGGCATGTAAGGTCATCATTGATAGCGAAAGCTGTGTTAATGCCCTTTCCTTGAGTACTGTCAATTTCTAGGACTAGCTACAGTTCCCCACCCCAACCCTTACAAAGTCTCCTGGATAGATTCAACTTCAATCCCAGTAAAGTCTAGGTGCCAAATCAAGATAAAGATGAGTTCCTATGAAGAATCGATTTGGTGTGACATCTTACCCATGGGTGTGGGTAGTATCATCCTAGGACGACCCTGGCTTTTCGACCATGATGCCACCCTTTATGGTCGATCCAATACCTGTGTCTTTTTCCACCAGGGAAAAAAGATCACAATCAACCCAATCCAACCTAAGGACCCCATCAAGAAAGGATCTAGTAGCCTTAAAGAGAAGAAAACAGGAGTCAACCTGATCACACCTAAGGAGCTAGAGAAAGAGATTTTAGAGGGAGCCCCTATTTGGATTCTAGCCACCAAGGAGAGTCATGAACCAACCAACGTAGAACACCCCCAAGAGGTAGTAAAGACTCTAAAAGAATTTGAGGATGTCTTCCCGAAGAATTACTTGATCAACTGCCACCCCTTAGAGACATCCAGCATGCTATAGATTTGGTCCCAGGATCCACTTTGCCCAACCTTCCCACTATAGGATGAACCCCACTAAACATCAAGAACTTCAGAAATAAGTGGGAGAGCCTTTATGCCAACCCTAAGAAGTGTGAATTTATGACAACTAGGGTTATCTTCTTAGGCTTTGTAGTTACCCCTAAAAGAGTTTCTGTCAACCTTGAAAAGGTTAGAGCTATAGTTGAGTGGCCTGTCCCTGCTAGTATCCACGATGTACGTAGTTTCCATGGCCTAGCCACATTTTATAGATGTTTCATTCGGTGATTCAGTTCAATTGTAGCACCTATAACTGACTGCATCAGGAAGGGAGATCTTCAATGGACTAAAACTGCAGACAAAGCCTTCCTTGAAATTAAGGATAGAATGATACAAGCACCCGTCCTAAGATTGCTAGATTTTTCCAAGGTTTTTGAAGTTGCTTGTGATGCTTCGGGAGTTGGGATTGGTGGGGTACTTAGTCAGGAAAATCACCCTATGGCCTTCTTTAGCGAAAAACTTAATGAAGCCAAAATTAAGTACTCGACTTATGATAAAAAGTTTTATGCAGTCGTCCAAGCCCTTAGGTACTGGAGGCACTACCTGTTATCCCATGAGTTTGTTCTATTTTCAGACCATGAAGCCCTTCGATACCTGAACTCCCAGAAAAGATTGAACCCTAGGCACGCTAAGTGGGTCGAGTATATCCAAACCTATACCTTCATGCTTAAACATCATGCTGGTACTGAGAATAAGGAAGCTGATGCCCTTAGCCATCATGCCCTTTTGTTAAACACAGTTAGGACTGAGGTTGTAGGATTTGACCGACTTAAGGAGCAATATGTATCTTGTCCTGACTTTAGTGAGATCTTCCAGTCCAAGCTTCAAGAACCATCTAGTGCCCATAGTAACTATACCTTACAGGATGGTTACCTTTTTATGGGTAATAAGTTGTGCATTCCCAAGACTTCGCTACGAGATTTTTTAGTGTGGGAAACCCATGTGGGAGGCCTAGCTGGTCACTTTGTTAGGGAGAAGACCACTTTAGCTATTGAAGACCAGTTCTTTTGGCCTGGCCTTAAGAAAGATGTCGCCAATATTGTCTCTAGGTGCCAGACCTATGCTGTGGCCAAGCAGCAGAAATAGAATATTGGCCTTTACACATGCTTAGAGACATCCAGCATCCAAGTGGGCGTTGAAGGATTAAATGTAACACATCCCTTCAAGCAAGCCTTGTTCCATGTTTTCTTCCCAAAATGAACATACAAAAGAAGGAAGTCAAGAGGCCAATCCCCCTCTCCAAGCCCTCCCACATGCCACGCCAATCCTCTCCTCCATTTGGTCGGCCATGAAGAGCATTCCCCATCCATGTGGGCACCAACTTTTGGGGTTGTAATTTGGGTTCAAGGGTTTTGAATTAGTTTGAATTCAAATGGGCCTTGGGTGCCTATTTAAAGGACCCAATCTCTCCATTGTAAAGCTATTGAATGATTAAATGAAAAGAGTGTTTGAGTTTGTTTATCCTCCCACCATTGCCTCCTAGACTAGGTTTGAGTGAAGTTGCATTCGTCCCTAGGGACGTCGAGTGGTGTGAGGCCACCTGTCTGCCATCCCAGGGCATCGCGAGTCCTTCATCCTCCTGGACGTCGAGTGGTGTGAGGCTACAATCCTTCATCCTCCGGACGTCGCGGGGTGCGAGGCCCCAAGTTATCTCCGTCTTCAACTTTGGAATCCAGCTGGACACTGAGCTTGAAGCCCCTTCTCAACCCCATCTCAGTCCCTTTCAATACATCTCTCCATTTTGCTAATCCCTATTTTGTTTGCCTACATCCTCCCTGGCATCTCGGGCACTGGAGACAGTCGGCTTTGCCATCGTGACCTTCTGACTGAAGCCAGTGCTTCCACGGGTTCGAATGCTCGGGCATCCAGGCTTGCATCCATCGGTTGAGCGATCTCTGCATCGAGCGCTTCAGACGTGTGAGGTTTGCCCTCTCTATCTCTTAAGTAGGTATTATGTTTCGAGCTAGTCCTACTGGGTTTCTTAATCCTGGATCCTGTTCTCGTTTTCACTATTTAGGGATTTGAACTGCTAGTGTAAGCTTCCGTTATTCATTTCTCTTATTTCTAGTCTTTGCTTGTGATCGGGAATCAAAACCTTAAGAAAAAAAAAACATCTAAAACTCTTCAACTTCAAAAAAAAAAAAAAAAATTCCTTTGCATCATAAGCACCCGTACTAGCATCCCGTCCCCTAGCCCCTTACTCCACACCACTATTCCTACACCCGAGGCATCACAAGCTACCTTGAATACTTTGGAAAAGTCGGGCAATCTCAGAATGGATGCTTGGGTCATCTTTTTCTTAAGTTCTAGGAAGGCTCTATCAGCAGCTTTGGTCCACTCAAAGGCTCCCTTCCTAATATGGTCGGTGATGGGTGAGACAATGGTGCTAAAATCCCGAATAAATTGCCTATAGAAAGTGGCTAGACCATGGAAACTACGGACTTCAGAATCAGTAGTGGGTACTGGCCACTCAACTATTGACTTAATCTTTTCTGGATCAGTAGATACTCCTTCGGGGGTCACGACAAATCCTAGGAAGATGACTCTATAGGTCAAGAACTCACATTTCCCTACATTGGCATAGAGACTATCTATCATAAGGTCCATACAAACTTGTCTAAGGTGGTCTAAGTGGTCCTCCTTGGTTCTGCTATAAATCAGGATGTCGTCAAAATAGACCACCACAAACTTTTCTATGAACATCCTAAGGACCTGGGTCATAATCTTCATGAATGTACTGGGTGCATTGGATAGTCCAAAAGGCATTACTACCCACTCGTACAAACCATCCTTAGTCTTAAGGCTATTTTCCACTCATCCCCGGGTCTGATTCTAACCTGATGGTAGCCACTCTTAAGGTCAATTTTGGAAAAGATGGTGGCTCCTGCCATCATGTCTAACAGGTCATCTAGGCGGGGTATGGGGAATCTATACTTGATGGTGATCTTATTTATGGCATGGCTATCCACACACATCCTCCACGTGCCATCTTTCTTAGGTATCAAAAGGGCTGTGATGGTGCAAGGACTTAAGCTTTCCCTAATGAAACCTTTCCTCAATAGTTCACTAACTTGCTTTTGTAACTCTTGGTGCTCAGTTTGGGTTCATCCAGTAATGGGGCAAGTTAGGTAGGGTGATCCTGGGACAAGGTCTATAGCATGCTGGATGTCGCTAAGTGGTGGAAGTTTGGTCAGGTAGATCATCCAGAAAAATATCTTGGAGTTCCTCCAAAACTTCCATAACTTCCTGGGGTGTTCTCCTAGGGCTAGTTTCCTAATTTCCTTGGTGGTCAAAATCTAGATAGGTGATCCCTCAGCAATTTCTCTCTTAAGCTCTTTGGCACTAATCAAATGAATCCAGGTTTCTTTTCCTTCAAAGAGCTGGCTCCCTTTTTAACTTCATCCTTAGGGGAAAAGGTTGATCACTATCTTCTTCCCTGGATGGTTAAATGCACAGGAATTGGTGTTAACAACTTGGTGACGTCGTGATCATAGAGCCAAGGTCTTCCTAAATAATGCTGCTTTCCCCATAGGTAACCATCACACCAAACTTTCTCTTGTAGATTGTAATTGAATCAGGACTTGGCATCTATGTTTGATAGGTATTGAAGTGGAGTCAACCCAGGATACCTTATATGGGCTAGGATGGAGAACATGGTTAATCTTAATGTCTTGACAGAACTAGCAGAAATGGCATTTACATAGCCTTCCACTATTTATGATGACTTTACAAACCCTTTTCCCCTATCTTAATAAAGTTGTGTAGGATGTTGATCCTACGCCAGTCTTCTTGTTCTTTAGATTGAGTTAGATGCATCTAACACTCCTAAAAGTTAGTGGGGTCACAACTCTCTTCATCTCCCTCATATTCTTCTACTAGTTGAACCTTCTCTCATCTTCTTATTCATGGGTGTCATCTGGGTTTCCTCCTTCTTCTAAGTCACCTAAATGAAGGATCTAGTGGGGCAGTCACTAGCGTAATGGCCGAGCTGGTGACATCTAAATAGGTGCCAAACTTCTTGGGTACTTCTATAGATATTCCTTTGTCAATTAGAGTGACTCAAGTGTGGGTCGGTGCTGGACTAGGTCGGCTAGGCTCAGGTCGACTCTGGTTAGATCGCTTTGATTGGGTTTACTCGTATTTGCATGCTTTGGTCGAGTCACTCGGATTTGGACGGGCAGGGTAGGGTTGACTCGAGTAGGCCTGGGTTGTCAGGGTACTAGCTCCTAAGAGTCCTTTGAAACTGCTCAAAGTCCCTAGCTACCTAGTAAGCCTGTTCTAAATCTCGTACCTCTCTAGATACACTCTCTCTTTACATCATCATGCAGGCCAGATCTAAACTTGACAAGATCACAGACTCAGACTCGTTTATCTCACATCTCATGGCTAACTCGTCAAACTTAGCTATGTACTCTCGTTACACTCTTGTTTCCCTGAACTAGTCTATGCCATTGGTCTAAAAGACGCTGATGATATGACACAGGAAGGTATTTCTCCCTAAGCGTGGCTTTCAAATCTTCCCAGGTGGCTATGGGATCTTGTCCTCTTGTCTAATTATCTTTCCACATTATCCCAATACATCCTAGCTTGACAAATCAACCTAAGCTTGGCAAACTTAAACTTCCTACCTTCGATCATCTCGTATCACTCAAAGTACTGGTCCATCTCTTTTTTTCAATCTAGGTATACCTTAGTGTCAAGGGTACCATCAAGGTGGGTGCTTCTAGTCTGATACTCTGAAGGTTCTTTCTTCTTGGTCAATGAGATCCTGTTTGGCCTTTTAGGGTTTGGGTCTCGAAATGAATCAGGCTGCTGAACTCTCCTAGGATTGGGTGCCTCAAAGGGATCAAAGTTTCTGTCTCTCCTAGAGTTGGTCAGAGGAGAAAATGGGATCTCAGGTTCATGCTCAAATGGTTGTCTAGGGGCTCTCTCCATGGACTCAAGTCTTGCCTCAAATTAGTTTAACCTATTGTCTATATGAGTAGTCAATTGGGTAGATAAGTGGGCAAAAGTGTTCTGACATGGTCTTTAGTAGGGCTTCTTGTGGTTGTCTATGGATGACTCAGGCTGATATAAGGTTCCTGCTCTAGTGGGCATGAGTCAAGCACCGCAAAAATCGTCTATGATCTGCCAGACCTAGAATCTCAACTAGTTTCCTAAGTCAAGGTGACAAACAGTTTGTAGTAACCCTGTTCTTGTCAGGTAGGTGTAGGGGAGTGTAGGTCCCTGACGCCAACCTTAGACACCAATCTTGGATGGCCAGGTAGGCATACCAACTCACTAACCCTGAATCACCAAGCCTAGATACCAAGAGCAGTAGCATACACAAAATGGGCTGACGCCATAAATAGACACTTAGTCTTGACTGGCTAGTTGGTGTCCCTAAGCTCTCTAGAGCAAAAGTCCGTTCTACTGGATGTTAATTAGAAGCTTAGGTCCGGAATGCAGGGTGGTTGTTTTGGCTACGGAAAGGTTATGAAGTCCTTCCCTTATATTATGATATTGCTGTCCTTACGTAGCTTAATACAAAATATGAAATGCACACACAGATATATATTTTTTATTTTTTTATTTTATGCTTGCGATAAAACAACTGAAATAAAGAAATGCGGTAGAACTAAGCAAAGGACTAATATGAATAGAATTCAGCTAACAAGTGCTGTAAAAAAATAGTGAGTAAGCTAAGCAAAATGCATGTCCTAACTGTCTCTGATACCAAGAATGATGTGGAGCTATGCTCTAATACCAAAGAAGGGTGATGGAGGATGGCATGCATGAAAATTACCCTAAGAATCCAGAGGAGTACCGATGCTTATAATAAACACAGATTCTGGAGAACATTCAAAAGGGCAGATCTTAGATCATGCATTCCCTTATGCTAGACTCAACAAATAATAAAGAACAAGGACTCAGAAATTAAGAAATCCCTGATCAAGGACATGCATGCTTTCAAGTTTTAGATCTAAAGCAAGGAAGGAAAAATAATACCCTATGACAATATACTACTTTCCTGTGATGAGATCACTTAACCTTGGAAGATGCGGCAATGCTCGGTACCAGGAAAGGACCTAACACAATTAACCTTGGATTAGCCTAAGTGAGATAATCAAAACCAAAAACACAACCCACAGTAAAGTAAACGGGGCTTATTCAATCTAGAATAAATCTAGGATAAGTACGGAATAGAGGAATAGCTGGAATAGCTATTTTGTCTTCTTTCAACAGCAACTCAATGAGCCTTCTTCATAGCAACAGTCGAATGCTTCGTGGAACAGGGAGCTGGGCTTGCAACGGACAGAAGCTTCGTGGGGCAGCCGGAAGAAGACGGTGTCATGGCGGATCTCTGGAGAAGAAGGTGACCTCTGGGGAGTAGTGTTCCGGAGCTGACGATGGCATCGCTGCGGCCTGAAGGTGGGAGGTAGGGCGACGGGAGGACTGTAAGAGTGAAGCCTGGTGATGGGAGACCAGAGGAGGGAAGTCTGGTGATGGGATGACTAGAGGAGGGAGATCCGGCGGTGGGAGGACCAGAGGAGTGAAGTTCGACGACGGGGACATCCGGGAAGGCTGCTTGTGAGCCCGAGGAGTATGGGAGGTGAGCCGGTCGGAAGGACCGGAGGTAGACAGTCGGTGATGGAGGATCGGGAGGAGGGAGGGTCGGGCAATGGAGGAAGGGTGGAGGGCTGTTTGGGCGATGGAGAACCAGAGGAGGGAGTTCGAGCGATGGAGACTGGAGGAGAAAGGTTTGGCGTCTCAGGCGACTGGTGCAATCGTTTCTCTTGGTGGTGGGGTAGCCATGGGCTTAGAGAACATGATTGATCTTTAGGAAAGTCGGTGGAGCTTTGGAGTAGAGGAGTTTTGGAGCAGATAGAGGCGGTCGTGGAAAGGAAGCAGTGGTTGATGGAGTTAGATGGAAGAGAGGGCAGTGGGATGTTGAAGATAGATGAGGCCTCGCACCTCTCGACATCATAGTCGCGACGAAGGCTTGGACTGGGTCTCTCACCCCTGGACATCACCTCCTCGCAATGAAGGCAATCGAAGAAGAAGGAAGAAGGAGAATAGTTTTTTCATTGCAATTCATCATGTCTTCCTACAGAGACGAGCCCCATTTATAGGCTTACGAAGTAGTTTCTAGAACAACCTAAAACATGTTTACTCGTCAACTAATCCAAGGATTGGTTACAAAACAAAACTAATCCTAAGAGGTGGCGGAGAAGTTTGTTACACGAGATTTCATGGGATTTTATTCCTTTTTTAATTGCCAAAAATTGAAATAAAAAGGAAAAAAAATTCTGGAAACTTAGGAAATCTTCGGAACCTAGGATTTGGTTCGACCGTGTCTCGAGTCAGCTCGGCGGTCTCAGGTCGGCTCGATGATGCAGGTCATATTCTCCTTGTTCTGGATACAGATGGGTTCTTGAAGCTTGGTCTTAATCTTGGTGTCCCCACCAAAACCACAGAATTGGGTCTTTGCACCACCGGACCTCCTTTCCTCCGGTGACCAATCCTCCATGAAATCATCGATGGTTGATTCCTCCTTCATCTGTGACTCTCTCTCGATGCCGAGCATGACAAATTCTCATCTACTCATCTTCCTCCCTAGCACCATCACCGGTGGAGAGCTCATCGATTTCCCCACCCATGAAGGCCAAGCCAACCTTGTTAGCCAATTCAAGCCAAGAAGAAAAAAAAAGTTGAAAAAGGAAAAGAAAAGGAAAAATGGTAGGCTTTAAAGTTAGCAATTGGCTTCACTAGAGAATCCTGAGCAAGCTGATAAATGCAATCCTGATCTGCAAATAATTCAAAGTGATCCCAAAGCCCAGCTCCAATTGATAAAATTAGATTTATCGGATTGGAGCTAAAATTATTTTATTAAGAAAATCCTGACTGCATATGTTATTTTTAGGTATTCCAGGACTAAAGACTCTGTCAGACTCGCCATCCAATCAGAATCTTGGCCAGACTTGGTTAACGCCTCCTTTTCTGGTTTCAACCCTGATCTGATTTGTGATCACCCTTTCCACTTAAAATATTTAAATTGATATTGGTAGTGAGTTTTTTCATTAGTTTTATTAGATTAATATATTATTGATTGTGCTTAGTCTAACATACGGTAGTCTCTCAATTGCCCCGATCCTAATTTCTTTTAGATCTAGGGTTTTTATTATTGCTTGTAGTTATTAAAAAAAAATCCAATTACAGCTTAATCCCTTCTATATTAAGAAAATAACAATTAGCTAGTTTTGATTTATAGTTTTGGTTTGCTGATAATTTAAAAAATATATAAAAAATAATAATCTGCATTGCATCCCTAGATCATATCATCCCGCATCAACATGCTTGACATTTGTTGGTATCCTCACGATCTCATCAAACATCCTCACTCGTACACTCTCAATACTAGTGACCTTGCACGAGTGATCATCTCCAAGTGTCACACTTCTCTCAGTCTTCGTATAGGTCGAAAACCAAGACCGATTCAGGTATAATGATGAGAATAGCCTGAATCCAGGGTCCATATATCTATGTACAATCTATGATCATCTGATGCCACTAAGAGGTCATCCTCCATCTCTTTATCAGCCATGACACTCATTGAATCTGAACCTCCAATGTCTCCCTTCTTGTTCTTCAATGAGGATAATCCCATTGAAAGTGCCCAGTCTCATTGCACTTAAAGCACCTTGCATCTTTCCTACTCTTGCTCTTCCTTCTAGAATTCGACCATCCTCTCTGCTTTAACCTCTTACTTCCTCTTCCTGACCTTTCCCCAATGACCAAGCCCTGCTGGGGAACTCCTATGGTTAACTTCTCCCTCTCCTCATTAAAACATAGCACCGAGACCATGTCTTCATACTCCAGGGTCTCCTTGCTGTACAGCAGCATAGTAACCAAAGCATCAAAAGAAGGGGGTAGTGAGCATAGCAATAGCAAGGACTTGTCCTCCTTCTTGAACTTGACCGCAATATTTAGCAACTCATTGCACATCTGGTCGAACTTCTGAATGTGATCTACTTTGTTTCCACCTTCTTGTATCCAAAGGCTGTAAAGTCCCTTCTTTAGTATCAACTTGTTAACACTAACCCTCCATATAATTACCAGCATTTAGTAATTAAAACCTTTATCACAAATCTATAACATGATGTGTCAATACTTATAAATCATCAAATCCTTATAACTGAGTCAACTCATGAGTCGACTCCAAAATGTAGATGGACAATCAAATTATCCAAAGAGTCCAAAAAAATGATTCCAATCGTTCAATAGCCATTAGGTCAATCAGAAACCCCTATGGAATGTGACCCCATAGATTTGAACACTAAGCCAATAATACTGGAACACTTCCAGTACCAGCCAAAGTCGCACCTAGCAATGACACCCGCATCTAGATAGGTCGAAGATTACAGAGCAACTATCAAGACCAAATGGATATGATAATCATATAATATATTTCTTTAACCCTTAGTGCTTCGGAAGACTTAGGGTTTATCTGCCCAACCCTAGAATAGTCCATTATAGTATGTCTCAATACTCAAAATCCCTGTAACTGCCTACAAGGACTATCCTGGCCAAGGTTTTACTTAATTAAGACATAATGAGTCATTCACTCCAAACTCTTTTGAAGGAGTTAATCCCATCTTGATCTAACCACTACTATACAAGTACTTGACTATACCTAGTAACCTTTCATCATCAAATTAGAAATCCAGATAGTCCGACTCCTAAGCATAGTGAGTTGCATGCAAGCTACCATTGTGATCTCAAGTTAGAGGAACACTTATATTCATATCTTAATGCAAACTACTCTTTAGTAGAAAGAATGTTCTACAGATGAGTCATGTCCAGTGAAGTGTTATACACAACACCTGCATGCCATACTAGTATATCCACACTCCTTAGTTAAGAAGACAACCAACGACTATGACATACAATGACCTACACTTGATATACCATTTCTTGTGAAAATGTATCATGTGGTCGTGAACCAATTTAAGAACTAGATGATATATCCACTATATCATATCAACATAGTCCTAAGGACTTCATCACACTAGAGTTCATTACAGGAAGATGTAAAATGCGATAAACAACCAAAATAAACATTTTATTCAATATAATTGGCTTTAGGACACATTTTCCAACAACTCCTACATGGACTAAAGCCAATCTGAACATAATCGTATTTCCATCTTCCATTTACAATCATTGAACTCATAAACTCCAATGACTTTAGTGAAGGGGTCGGCTAGATTCTCCTTTCCATCGATCTTCATAAGTTCGATGTCACCTCATTCCACGATCTCTCATACAAGGTGGTAGCGATGCAGAATATGCTTGGTATGCTAATGGGACTTTGGCTCATTGTCTTGAGCAATGGTTCCAGTGCTTTCTAGTATACCGGGACCATCTAGGGAAGGTGCTACTCCTAGCTCATCTAGAAACTTCTGCAACCACATAGCCTCCTTTGCTGCATCTGATGATGCAATGTACTCTACTTCGCATATAGACTCTGCCATTGTATGCTACTTGGAACTTTTCTAGCAAATGGCTCCTCCATTCAGGTTAAACACAAATCTAGACACACTCTTGCTATCATCTCTATCTGACTAAAAACTGGAATCAGTATACCCTACATGTTTTAAGTCAGGTTCTCCATAATTAGCCATTAGTCTTTAGTATTTCACAAATACTAAGGATAGTCTTTATTACCTTCCAATGTGCCCCACTGGGTCAACCTGGTATCTACTCACTACCCTAGTGAGGTATGCCATGTCTGGTCTAGTACATGTCATGGCATAAATGATAGAATCCATTACCGAAGCATATGGAATCTTATGCATATGCTCTCTCCTCAGGAGTTGTTACACAATCCTTCTTAGAAAAGAGTAATTCCCTGGCCTATCAAAAGATAGCTTTTCTTGAAATTTTTCATGCTGAACCATTTCAGCATAGTGTCTATGTACATAGATAGAGACAATTCTAAAAGCTTCCTTGATCTATCTCAATAAATTTCATATCGAGTATGTAGGAAGCTTCACCCAAGTTCATCATAGAAAACTGAGATGACAACCCAGACCTTTATTTCCTGTAATGCAGGAATGTCATTCCCAATTAAGAGAATGTCATCTACATATAGAACAAGAAATACAAATACAGAACCATTAGCCCATTTATATATGCTGGGATCTTCTCTATTCTAGCGAAGCCATACATCTTGATACATTTATCAAAATATAGTTTCCAACTTTGAGATTCCTGTTTCAGTCCATAATGGACCTCTGTAGTTTGCACAACTTAGACTCATCAGTGGATATGAGCCTTTTAGGTTGCATCTATACACCTCCTCTACCAGTTCACCATTTAGGAAGGCTGTTTGGACATCCATTTGCTAGATTTTAAAGTCTAGATATGCTGCTAGAGCAAACATAATCTAAATAGACTTGAACATTCCACAAGGAAAAAGTCTTGTCATGGTCTATACCATATACACCTCTTCCAGTTCACCATTTAGGAAGGATGTTCGGACATCCATTTGCTAGATTTTATAGTCTAGATATGCTGCCAGAGAAAACATAATGAATAGACTTGAACATTGCCACAAGGAAAAAAGTCTCGTCATGGTCTATGCCATAATGTTGCTGATATCTCTTGGCCACCAGATGGGCTTTATAGGTCTTCACCTGCCCGTCTACATCCCTCTTCGTCCTGAAGATCCATTTGCATCCAATGGGTTTTATCCCTTTAGGTGGATCAACAATGTCCAACATTGTTGATTTCCATAGACTCCATTTTGAATTTCATGGTCTCAAGCCATTTCTTAGAGTCAGACCTCTGCATTGCATCATATAGGTGATCAAATCCTCGTTGTTCTCATCGAGATCAATAAGATCACCATCCTGGACCAAAAAATCATAGTATCTATCTGGCTGATGCGATATTCTACCGGATCTCCTAAATGGTTACATAATAGGCTCAGATCTTATCAAATTTGGTTCTATAGGGTCCTAGAATATGTTGTTTCCTCTACCTGTTGAACTTCCCCAAGTTCAACCTCAACAGATTGAGTGACTTCAATAAGGTACTCCCTTTCTAAAAAGGAAGTCCTAAGACTGATAAACACTCTATGTTCCTCAAGCAGATAGAAGAAATATCCTTTAGACTCTTTTGGATACCCAACAAAGAGGCACCTGTCAGACCTAGGCCAAGTTTATCCATCTGTAAATGTTTGACATAAGCCAGATACCCCCAAACCTGAAGATGTGAAAGTGTTGGCTTTCTCCCAGTCCATATCTCATATGGAGTTTTGTCAACAAATTACTAATCCTGATCTGCAAATAATTCAAAGTGATCCCAAAGCCCAGCTCCAATTGATAAAATTAGTTTATCGGATTGGAGCTAAAATTATTTTATTAAGAAAATCCTGACTGCATATGTTATTTTTAGGTATTCCAGACTAAAGACTCTGTCAGACTCGCCACCAATCAGAATCTTGGCCACACTTGGTTAACGCCTCCTTTTCTGGTTTCAACCATGATCTGATTTGTGATCACCCTTTCCACTTAAAATATTTAAATTGATATTGGTAGTGAGTTTTTCATTAGTTTTTTTAGATTAATATTTGTGATTGTGCTTATCAAACATAAGGGTAGTCTCTCAATTGTCCACGATCCTAATTTCTTTTAGATCTAGGTTTTTTATTATTGCTTGTAGTTATTAAAAAAAAAATCCAATTATAGCTTAATCCCTTCTATATTAAGAAATAACAATTAGCTAGTTTTGATTTATAGTTTTGGTTTGCTGATAATTTAAAAATATATAAAAAATAATAATCTGCATTGCATCCCTAATCATATCATCCCGCATCAACTGCTTGACATTTGTCGGTATCCTCACGATCTCATCAAACATCCTCACTCGTACACTCTCAATACTAGTGACCTTGCACGAGTGATCATCTCCAAGTGTCACACTTCTCTCATCAGTCTTCGTATAGGTCGAAACCAAGACCGATTCAAGGTATAATGATGAGAATAGCCTGAATCCGGGTCCATTATCTATGTACAATCTATGATCATCTGATGCCACTAAGAGGTCTCCTCCATCTCTTTATCAGCCATGACACTCATTGAATCTGAACCTCCAATGTCTCCCTTCTTGTTCTTCAACTGAGGATAATCCCATTGAATGCCCAGTCTCATTGCCTTAAAGCACCTTGCATCTTTCCTACTCTTGCTCTTCCTTCTAGAATTCGACCATCCTCTCTGCTTTAACCTCTTACTTCCTCTTCCTGACCTTTCCCCATGACCAAGCCCTACTGGGGAACTCCTATGGTTAACTTCTCCCTCTCCTCATTAAAAACATAGCACTGAGACCATGTCTTCATACTCCAGGGTCTCCTTGCTGTACAGCAGCATAGTAACCAAAGCATCAACGAAGGGGGTAGTGAGCAATAGCAATACAGGACTTGTCCTCCTTCTTGAACTTGACCGTAATATTTAGCAACTCATTGCACATCTGGTCGAACTTCTGAATGTGATCTACTTTGTTTCCACCTTCTTGTATCCAAAGGCTGTAAAGTCCCTTTCTTTAGTATCAACTTGTTAACACTAACCTCCAATATATTACCAGCATTTAGTAATTAAAACCTTTATCCAATCTATAGCATGATGTGTCAATACTTATAAATCATCAAATCCTTATAACTGAGTCGACTCATGAGTCGCTCCAAAATGTAGATGGACAATCAAATTTATCCAAAGAGTCCAGAAAAATGATTCCAATCGTTCAATAGCCTTAGGTCAATCAGAAACCCCTATGGAATGTGACCCCTAGATTTGAACACTAAGCCAATAATACTGGAACACTTCCAGTACCAGCCAAAGTCGCCACCTAGCAAGACACCCGCATCTAGATAGGTCGAAGATTACAGAGCAACTATCAGAACCAATGGATATGATAATCATATAATATATTTCTTTAACCCTTAGTGCTTCGGAAGACTTAGGGTTTATCTGCCCAACCCTAGAATAGTCCATTATAGTATGTCTCAATACTCAAATCCCTGTAACTGCCTACAAGGACTATCCTGGCCAAGGTTTTACTTAATTAAGACATAATGAGTCATTCACGATCCAAACACTTTTGAGGAGTTAATCCCATCTTGATCTAACCACTACTATACAAGTACTTGACTATACCCGTAACCTTTCATCATCAAATTAGAAATCCAGATAGTCCAACTCCTAAGCATAGTGAGTTGCATGCAAGCTACCATTGTGATCTCAAGTTAGAGGAACACTTATATTCATATCTTAATGCAAACTACTCTTTAGTAGAAGAATGTTCTATAGATGAGTCATGTCCAGTGAAGTGTTATACACACCCTGCATGCCATACTAGTATATCCACACTCCTTAGTTAGAGGACAACCAACGACTATGACTACAATGACCTACACTTGATATACCATTTCTTGTGAAAATGTATCATGTGGTCGCGAACCATTTAAGAACTAGATGAATATCCACTATATCATATCAACATAGTCCTAAGACTTCATCACACTAGAGTTCATTACAGGAAAGTAAATGCGATAAACAACAAAATAAACATTTTATCAATATAATTGGCTTTAGGACACATTTTCCAACAACTCCTACATGGACTAAAGCCAATCAGAACATAATCGTATTCCATCTTCCATTTACAATCATTGAACTCATAAACTCCAATGACTTTAAAGGGGTCGGCTAGATTCTCCTTTCCATCGTCTTCATAAGTTCGATGTCACCTCATTCCACGATCTCTCATACAAGGTGGTAGCGATGCAGATATCTTGGTATGCTAATGGGACTTTGGCTCATGTCTTGAGCAATGGTTCCAGTGCATTCTAGTATACCGGGACCATCTAGGAAGGTTGCTACTCCTAGCTCATCTAGAAACTTCTGCAAACCACATAGCCTCCTTTCTGCATCTGATGATGCAATGTACTCTACTTCGCATATAGACTCTGCCATTGTATGCTACTTGGAACTTTTCCTAGCAAATGGCTCCTCCATTCAGGTTAAACCAATCTAGACACACTCTTGCTATCATCTCTATCTGACTAAAAATTGGAATCGTATACCCTACATGTTTTAAGTCAGGTTCTCCATAAATTAGCCATTAGTCTTTAGTATTTCACAAATACTTAAGGATAGTCTTTACTACCTTCCAATGTGCCCCACCTGGGTCAACTGGTATCTACTCACTACCCCTAGTGAGTATGCCATGTCTGGTCTAGTACATGTCATGGCATAAATGATAGAATCCATTACCGAAGCATATGGAATCTTATGCATATGCTCTATCCTCAGGAGTTGTTACACAATCCTTCTTAGAAAGAGTAATTCCCTGCCTATCAAAGATAGCTTTCCTTGAATTTTTCATGCTGACCATTTCAGCATAGTGTCTGTACATAGATAGAGACAATTCTAAAGCTTCCTTGATCTATCTCAATAAATTTTCATACCAACTATGTAGAAGCTTCACCCAAGTTCATCATAGAAACTGAGATGACAACCAGACCTTTATTTCCTGTAATGCAGGAATGTCATTCCCAATTAAGAGAATGTCATCTATATAGAATAAGAATACAAATACAGAACCATTAGCCCATTTATATATGCTGGGTTCTTCTCTATTCCTAGCGAAGCCATACATCTTGATACATTTATATCAAAATATAGTTCCAACTTTGAGATTCCTGTTTCAGTCCATAATGGACCTCTGTAGTTTGCACAACTTAGACTCATCTGGATATGAACCTTTTAGGTTGCATCTATACACCTCCTCTACCAGTTCACCATTTAGGAAGGCTGTTTGGACATCCATTTGCTAGATTTTAAAGTCTAGATATGCTGCTAGAGCAAACATAATCTAAATAGACTTGAACATTTCCACAAGGGAAAAGTCTTGTCATGGTCTATACCATATACACCTCTTCCAGTTCACCATTTAGGAAGGATGTTCGGACATCCATTTGCTAGATTTATATCTAGATATGCTGCTGCCAGAGAAAACATAATCTGAATAGACTTGAACATTCCCACAAGGAAAAAAGTCTCGTCATGGTCTATGCCATAATGTGCTGATATCTCTTGGCCACCAGATGGGCTTTATAGGTCTCCACCTGCCCGTCTACATCCCTCTTCCTCCTGAAGATCCATTTGCATCCAATGTGTTTTATCCCTTTAGGTGGATCAACCAATGTCCACACATTGTTGATTTCCATGGACTCCATTTTGAATTTCATGGTCTCAAGCCATTTCTTAGAGTCAGACCTCTGCATTGCATCCATATATGTGATCAAATCCTCGTTGTTCTCATCGAGCTCAATAAGATCACCATCCTGGACCAAAAAATCATAGTATCTATCTGGCTGATGCTATATTCTACGGATCTCCTAAATGGTTACATAATAGGCTCAGATCTTATCAAATTTGGTTCTATAGTGGTCCTAGAATATGTTGTTTCCTCTACCTGTTGAACTTCCCCAAGTTCAACCTCAACAGATTGAGTGACTTCAATAAGGTACTCCCTTTCTAAAAGGAAGTCCTAAGACTGATAAACACTCTATGTTCCTCAGCAGATAGAAGAAATATCCTTTAGACTCTTTTGGATACCCACAAGAGGCACCTGTCAGACCTAGGTCCAAGTTTTTCCATCTGCAAATGTTTGACATAAGCCAGATACCCCCAAACCTGAAGATGTGAAAGTGTTGGCTTTCTCCCAGTCCATATCTCATATGGAGTTTTTGTCAACAAATTTACTAGGAACACTATTCAGAAGATACATGCTGACTCAAGAGAATATCTCCAAAAGGATATAGATAGAGTGGCTAAGCCCATCATGGATTGGACCATATCTATAGAGTCCGATTTCTACTTTCAGATGCTCCATTTAATTAAGGTTTTTATAGAGGAGTCCTTGAGAAAGAATCCCATTCTTCTCAAGATAGTCAAAACTCACCAGAAAGATACTCACCACCTCGATCTGATCCAAGGGTTTTAATAAACTTCCTATTTTTTTTTTTCTACTTCATTATGATATCATTTGAACATTTCAAATGACTCAGATATTGTCTCATTAAGAAGACATAACCATACATAGATAGGTCATTTGTAAATGTAATGAATAGTTAACCCACCCCTGGAATGATATTCATTGGTCCACATAGATCAATATGTACCAAACTAAGATTATCATAGGCTTGTCACCTTTTCTAGAAAATGGTTACTGGTCATTTTACCAAGAGACAGATTCACAAGTTGGCAGTGATTCACAATCACTAATACCCAAGAGACCTTCTCCACTAACTTGTTGATCCTTTTCTTATTAATATGACCTAGTCGATAGTGCCAGAGATAAATATCACTAACATTATCTATCCTAGGACATTTGCAAGAAGTAGTCATTACTGTAACAGGTCATGATGTAAGTATATGCCATTATTAAACGTCCATCCATAAGTTTCACAGCATTCACAATATAGAAAAACATCATTCTTTATTGAAAATTCATAATTTTCATTGGCTAATTGGTCTACAGAAATGACATTCATGATAAAAGATGGATAGTAATGACAGTCATTCAAATGACATTACAAGACTCGAAAACTAGCTTGATAACTCGTAATGTCCAGGATTGGAACTTAGCTTCCATTTCTCACGTTCAAGAATTTCACAGCATCCTTAAATATCCTACTAACTTGAAGTCCCTGCATAGAATTGCAAATATGAATAGGACTTCCAGTATCTAATACCCATTAGTCGTATCATATTAGAGAAATTATAAGGTGTTATCATATAATTACCTTGTGCATCATAACCTTGCTACTTTCTCTTCTTCGACCTATTTGGGTCAAGAGTAGCAAGGTAAGCAGGACAGTTCCTCCTCCAATGACCTTGCTTCTTGTCATAGAAGCACTTTGCCTTACTCTGATCAGCCTTCTTCCTCGTCTGACTAGGCCAGCACTTTGCACCTTCTTGGATTTATTTTTTTTTTCTTTTCCCTTTCCTTAAGGGATGACGTCCTGTTGCACTACCTCCCCCACTAGGTTCACCATCCCTTTATTGAACTGATGATCTTTTTCATAGGATTGCAGTACACTCAACAACTATGGTAGTTTAATACAGGCCTATTAAATCTATAGTGATTGAGAAGTCCAAGTAGGAGGGAGGCAAGGAATTCAAAATCAAATCTTTCCCTAGCTGCTCATGCAAGGGAAACCCAAGCTTGCATAAATGATCAATCAACTCATCATGTACAGTACATGATCATGCATTCGAGTGCTGAAAATGGTAGAGGAAATCCTGTATCGCTCAACATCATCAAGTGTGCCAAAAGACTCCTTCAACTTTTGAAGGATCTTCTCTAGCTGGGCTCCTTGAACCTGTGACTAAACTCGTCATTCATTGCCACCAATATAATACATCGCACCATACTGCAATCAGAGAGCCACTTCTGATAAGCATCTCCGACTACAGTACAGGCATTGGCAGTTGGTTCCTCAGGTGCATGATTGCTATCACATATAGGATCCTTTCATGCTTAAGAACTATTCCGAGTCTTCAGTACCAGTTATTGAAGTTGGGATCCATAAGTTTGTCATTGTCAAGCAATGACCAGAATGATAGACTGGTAGACATAATCTGAAAGGAAAACCCTCCAAAAAAATATTAGTGTATATGAATTATTAATATCCTAAAGACATGGACTTTAGTCTAAAGGTTTCTCCAACTATTTTGTATAGATTGGTAGCCTCTACACTCCAATCCAAAGAATAACACTTACCCCTTAGCGAGTACTATAATCTAATAGATTACACATGAGCTCGACCTTGGCTGACCAACCTATGTGCATCTAAAGGTAGGTTCATAACCAATTATTTCTCAAAGCAATTTCTAGTAAATAATTTTTTGCCCTAGGTGCCATCACTCAGCCTTTGGGCCTCTAATTAAAGGTCCTAGTTGGGTCCAACCATTAATATGACCGACTTCAATGCTTCTAACTAATGAATGATCAAGCTCGATTTTGGTCGGCTAACTTGACCACTTGTTAAGATAGTTGTACTGACCATCATATTATGAATGGCTATTCTACCAGCCTGATGACCACCCGATCTTCGGATATATCGATGATCACCCTACTAATGGACTCATTACCATCCACTCAATGGGAGGCTAAGACTAGGTTATCCTATAACTTTGTCTTTTAAAGGACCTAATAATTTAGAGGATTTAATTCATTATGATACATAAGAGAAGACATAGACGAAATCAAGAAACCTCCCACTATCTCATAGAGGGTTCATGATCAATTGGTCCTTGGGCACCTAATAACTAGTCATCATTGATTAACCTTAGTTGACATGGGTTAACTTGAATCGACAAGTTATCCAATCAATTCTAATTCACCATATTGGCCAGGTAAGTGAGATCAAGGGTGGGTTGCACCAAGTAAGCCCTTGCCTTTGATACCAACCTTGAGTTGGCTAGGTAAAAGTTTAGCCCTAAAGAACCTTGATCAAGATGCCAAACTTACCTTAGACACCATTGGTTTACCATACTCAATTATACTAACCTAAAGACTCGGGCTCACCATGAAGCTAAAATCAAGTCCATTTAGATGTTTGGACCAATTAAACTAACTAATTAGAGTGATATATAGAGAAGAGACCTAATACAATATTTGATTAGACTTATTCTTTATTTAATCCATTTCATCTAACTTAGGTCTGATCCAATTAGGGACTTAATTATAGCTAACCCAATTAACCAAGGTTATGATCATGTCCTGAGATTTTTAAACACATTCCTAAATTTTAAAGGTTATCAGACAACTTAATTCATAATTAAGTTTATCAATTCTAATTGAAACATTTTCAAATAATCACTTATTATTTGTAATAATTTTACAAAATTCAAAGATTTTCACTAAACTTTTCAATGGATTTAGATCATATCATTGTATTAGATCATATCTAAACAAATTAAAGATCTAACATACATGATTAAAACTATTTTAATCTACTAAACCTTTCACCTTTCATCTTCAAAGATCATGACGCAGCAGCACCCTACACACCATAGGAGATCCCATTGAATGAGAAGAGAGGGACTTTAAACCCTACTTCTCTCCCATGACTGGATGGCCATGGCAAATCACCTTAATCCAAGTACTTCCCATGTGATAGGAAACTAAGATTTCATATCTACATGTAAAATAATCATACAAATGAACCTAGCTCTGATACCACTATAAGGAAACTTAATGTAGGCAATCATCATTCAACTTAAATTTTTTTTTTAACCTTGCATCACAGCGAAAGACTAGATTAATCATATTAATCAACATATAATATTTAGATAATTTCTAATATAGGCCTACAAACAGGATCATGTATGAATTTTAACATGCAAAATGAAGACATAAGCACACAAAGTCATGCATCATATACAACCACTCTATGTTCGATGCACTTGCTAAAGCACACTTCTTTATCAAACTCACCAAGAAACTTACGCTTAATCTAATGTGACACTCGTCAGGTTGAGTAAAAGTTCACCAAGGAAGATAATTGCTTTAAAGCAAGCTACACATGTCCCAGCATTTAATAGGTAATCCACACCGAAAGTTCTTCCTTGACCTTCTTCCTTTGAAGTGCTAGCTTTGACGGAATAAAATGTCTTATGGACTCTTCTATAAGGGTTTGGTGACCAGGGTAGAAGCATGGATTTCAAAAATTTATTATGAAACCACTACCAAACCCTTAACCCAAGATCTCCTTACTAGGAATTAAAACATACAAACATGCATATATAATATAACTAGAGTTTAGGCACCAAACTGAACCGCTAGTATCCAATCCGATGAAGAAAACCCTGATTCAGCCTTCTTCTCCTCAGGCGCCCAAACGTTCTCCCTCCAACGGTGATATACACGAAACTCGGACCAAGGAAGAACTCCTTCTTCAAGTTGCTTGGAGAAGTGGAACTCTTTCGGCAGCCTTTGGTCTATTGACCACTGTAGGACACCCTGTCCTACTGTAGGGCACTAAACACTCTCCTAAACCACTCTTGGTTTTAGGACAACCCTCTTGTAAGACCCCTTAGGCTTATGTCCTAAAACAAAGCCTTGTCCTATTAGAAACCTTGTCTTAACAACACAAGTCTTGTCTTAAGAAAGTAGGGAGAGAGAGACACTCAGAATAGTACTTCGATCGAATTCTTCATTATCAGACTCATTTCACCACCCCCTATTTATAGATACAAAAGGGGCATGTGATATGTCCTCCCATCAACTTATCAGATATGATTTTTCAAGATCGAAGAGAATTTATCTGGCTTGAAAATCATATCTAATAAGCCCATCATGCACCAAAGACCTTATTCACATCCCTTCTTTATCTGGATGAATTCTCACTTGCCACATGTCAATGACCAGCCCATAGGAAGCCAAGAGGCACCTCTTCAATCCCCAACATTCGAAGATTATGAAGAGTCCTGATAGCAGAAGGACTCTCCATCAGAACCGCGCGCTACATGAAGAGTTGCGACTCTTCATGCACCATGCGTGCCATCCTTCTTCCATGCAAATTTCAAAGAATGTTGACTAGTAAAAACATAGACAATATGGGTGTCATTGGAAAGAGCATAAATTTTCTTTCTGGCCATCTAAATTATATTCAAATCTGAGATCTATAGCTCATTCTAGCACTTTTGAAGTTAAGGTATCATTTAGGTACCAAGAGTCCCATGCCATTGGGACACTTCATGTATGGCGCCTAAAATGCCCTTAAATCCAATTAAAATCAGATTTAGCTCTAATTAGGGTAGCCCACTTAGGACTCACCTAATTTAGGTTTTCCATATTAGGTTAGCCCAATAGCAAGCAACCGGATCCAATCCAACTGGGTCAGGAATTTGGTTAGCCTACATATGCTAGTATATAATCCAGCTAACCAATTAGGATCCTATGACCCTAATTAAATCATGAATGACTTCATTGGCCAAGTCTTTATTGTGTGTGACCCTTGGATTCTACATCTAGCCAGCAGTAGGTTTAGGTTTGAGCTGATTCAATCCGATCGACCCTGTTGACCTAATTATGTCAAATTGGCTCACCAAATTGTCCAATTTGAATCACACACCGAATTAACTCATGAAACCAAATCAATTGGTTCATGAAGACCTACAAGACAAGATTGACGTCTAGCAACGTGTTATGCCTACCCGAAAAATGAAGAATTTTGATGGATTTACCAAAATAACCTTCAGTGTGAGTTACCGAGCAATTCAGTCCTTCGATCTACTTGCACCCTGAATATGACTATGGATTGGATACTTGTCAAATCCAATTTCATATTCATTCCTTGCTCAATCTGATAATGATGATTCATTATTAACCATTAGAAACTATTTCTAATGTTCATACTTTGATCAAAGATTTTCCTAATCTTTATTTGATTGAATCATCTGGATGCGCTTCCCTCTTACTAGGGTTGATTTATTCCTTTTTGACCTACTCACAACCTCCATATGCAAACCACCATACCTATCACCCCATGCATGACTCGGTGTCATGATTGAGTGTGAACCAAAGTATGGATTCATGCCTACAAGGTACCATGGCAATCTCAGGTCAAGGACCACATGCACTACTTCCACTATGAGAACTATCTATGACAAACAGATAAGGTTCCATTAGATGTTCTCAAGCTGGATCCATTTAGTGAACTTATTCTCTAATAAGCATCCACATCCTAGTATTAGTGTCAAACACAAGTGATTGTGAGATCAGTCACTCTCTTCACCAAGCATACATAGGATGTGCTGGTCTTACCGGAAACATTGATCCCCTACTCAATATCCCATCGACCAGGAATATTCTAGATTAGGATTTTAAGGCTTTAGGTCTCACTGGTATGATCTCATCATAACCCTAGAACCATAGCCCTAATCTATGGGGTTCATCATATCTTAATAAAATTAATAAGACACATCGTATGATGAAAATAAAATGCCTTTATTAATTGATATGTCAATACACTGGTTTAGGATACAAAAGAAAATCCCATCGAAATACAACATTTCGATTGGCCTTTAGGGCATAATCCTTTCAATCTCCCACTTGCACTAAAGCCAATCGCCTTTAATTTTAACCCCATACAATCGGGTGGCGATCAAAACTCCCGCTGTGGTAGAGCATTAGTGAACGGGTCTGCTATGTTGTTCTTTGTTTCTACTCTTTTAATGCAGACTTCTTGTCTTTTCAATAATCTCTTGAATGAGATGGAAGCGTCTTAGAATGTACTTTGATTTGTGATGAGCTTTAGGTTCCTTAGCTTGAGCGACGGCTCCAGTTTTATCATAGTAAAGTGGTACTGGACCTTCAATCTCTGGAACAACGTCAAACTCTGAGATGAACTTCTTCATCCAGATAGCTTCCTTGGCAGCTTCACTAACAGCAATGTATTCACCTCATTTACCTCAGTTGTTGAGTCAGCTACAGCCTTAGAACTCTTCCAGCTTACAGCTCCTCCATTTAGGGTAAAAACTATCCTGAAATATATTTGCTATCATCTGGATCTGATTGAAAATTAGAATCTGAATAAGCTTCTAGTTTAAGATCAGATCCTCCCTATATCAGAAAAATATCCTTTGATTTATGATGAGCTCTAGGTTCCTTAGCTTGAGCGATGGCTCCAGTTTTATCATAGTAAAGTGGTACTGGACCTCAATCTCTGGAACAACGCCAAACTTTGAGATGAACTTCTTCATCCAGATAGCTTCCTTGGCAGCTTCACTAACAGCAATGTATTCTACCTCAGTTGTTGAGTCAGCTACAGCCTTAGAACTCTTCCAGCTTACAGCTCCTCCATTTAGGGTAAAAACATATCCTGAAATATATTTGCTATCATCTGGATCCGATTGAAAATTAGAATCTAAATAAGCTTCTAGTTTAAGATCAGATCCTCCCTATACAGAAAAATATCCTTAGTCTTTCTCAGTACTTAATATTTTTCATAGCCTTCCAGTGATCCTCTCCTGGATCAGCCTGAAATCTGTTGGTTATACCTAAGGCATATGCCATATCAGGCCTGGTACATAACATAGCACACATTATAGATCCTATAGCCGAAGCATATGGTAAAGACTCATTCTATTCTTTCTTTAGGCGTCTTAGGAGACATCTTCTTAGAAAGATGTATGCGATGACCAATGGGCAAGTACCTCTTTTAATTCCCTCCATGCTAATCTCTTTAGCACTTGGTTAATGTACCTAGACTGGGATAAGCCTAGCATCCTCCTAGATCTATCTCTATAGATCTTGATACCCCGTATATAGATTCTTCTCCCAAGTCTTTCATGGAAAATTGTTTAGACCATACCTTGACTGATTGTAACATTGGGATATCATTCCCATGAGGTATGTCATCCACATACAGAACCAAGAAAACTATGGCACTCCCACTAGTCTTCTTGTATACCAAGATTCATCCTCATTTTTGATAAAGTCAAACTCTTTGACTGTCTTACCAAATTGGATATTCCAACTCCTGGATGCTTGCTTTAATCCATAAATGGATTTCTTCAACCTACATACTTGATTAGATTTAGTCTCCAAGACAAAACCATCTGGTTGTGACATATAACCTCTTCTTCAAGGAAACCATTAAGGAATGCAGTTTTCATATCCATCTGTCAGATTTCATAATCATGATATGCTGCTATAGCAAGCATGATCCGAATAGATTTGAGCATGGCAACAGAAAAAAATGTTTCATCATAATCTATTCCCTGTTTTTGTCTGAAACCCTTAGCCACTAATATGGCTTTATAAATTTCGACTTGGCCATCTGCCCCAATCTTTTTCTTATAGACCCATTTGCATCCAATAGGGTTAACACCCTCTGGTGCATCAACCAAAGTCCACACTTGGTTGAAATACATGGAGTCCATTTTGGATCTCATGGCTTCCAGCCATCTATCTGAGTCCCTACTCATGACAGTATCCATATAGGTTAGAGGCTCATCATTTTCAATGATCCGGGCTTGATTATTTTCAGTAATGAACCCATACCTGATATGGGACTATATGCATGTAATTTTTTTTGTATGTTTTTATGTGGGGTTAGGTGATTAATTCCTAAATTTCAGATCAAAATTAGCTGTAGGGAATTTTGTATGAATTTTGAAGCCAAGCATGCAGATTAGAACCTAGAAAAGTACTAAAGAAGGATCGTCGGGGCTGAAAAGCCTCGATTAGGGCAAGTTCTCCTACAATATAAACTGGAGGTAGAGGGGGTGTACCTGACACGTCTGAAGTGCCCGGTGAAGATCGCAGCAAAGGGATCTCTCGTTCTTCGATGGATGCGGCATGGATAATCGAGCCAAGACCCACGGATACCCAGCTTTCTGCTCGGTGGTCCGATTGAGGCTTGGCTGGAATCATTGAATTCGTAGGAACTCGGGGACCTGCAAACACCTATCAGGGGTTAGAAAACTCAAAGGAGATCAAGAAAATAAGGAAAATAGCAAAGAGAAGAAAATTTTGGAAGGGGCTGGAAGGATGGTTGGCGGCAGTAAGATGGTTGCAAACACTGGGAAGAAGAACTCTCTCAACCCCTTTATCCACACAGCAGGGTAATGACACAAAGCAATATAAGAACTTAAGGTTTATTTCATATCAAAATCAAGTTTCATGCAAGAGGCTACGGTCCCTTAAATAGATCCTTAACCTTGGGCTCCAAGTAAGGATACTTTAGACTTTACATAGGACTCCTTCTCCCTTTCAAACCCTAACTAGGAATACAAGGCAACCTAGGTAGAAATCCCTAAAGCACTTGGACTCCCTCTTCTTGTCTTGGTTGGCCAAGGGGTGTGACCATAAGTGGCCGACCAAGAGGAGGGTAATCCTAAGAGTGGCACCCTAATTCCTCTTCCTGGGCCTGGGCTGGCCCAATTTGCTTCTGGCTAGAACAGGGCTCTAGATTTGTTCCTGTTTTCATTTTCTCCTCCTGGGATCTTCAGGTCTTCAAGTTGGGTTGGATTTGGCTCAACTTCCATGTCTTCAATTAGATTGGACTTGGTCTTCACTTGTATGAAGTGGTCTTGAGTCTTCGATATGCTTGGATAGGACTCAAAAAAAATAAAATTAGCTCGACATGAGCTGACTACTATACTGAACTGAACTAGCTCAACATGAGCTGACTAATTACAGGACTAAAATAAAATAGCTAAGCTTTATTACAGTGGACTTGAATGTCAATTAAGTGATCCATAGAGGGTTGAGAAGCCTCTACCTTATTCTGGTGCCTTGGTGTCCGCACCAATACCTCTCAGGTGCATGACGCACCCTATCAGACCTATGGATAGGAGTGGTGTGTTCTGGTTCTATACTAACTATGTTATCATTTGGTTGAGATGTATTATTTGTTGAACTTCTTCAAGTTCAATATTTCTCCCACTGCCCTTTTGTAGGATAAACTCTTTCTCTAGAAAAGTGGCATGCCTACTGACAAAAACTTTTTATTCAGTAGAGTGGTAGAACAGATATCCTATACTATCTTTAGGATATCCTACAATAGATACTTATCTGCTCTAGCATCCAGCTTATGTCCAAAATTTCTTTTGACATAGGCTGGACATCCTCATAGCTTAAGATACCTAAGATTGGGTTTCTTACCCCTCCATATCTCATATAGAGTGCTAGAGACAGATTTAGATGGTACTCTATTTAAGATTTAGCCATGGTTTCCAAGGCATATCCCCAGAAGGAAACAAGTAACTTTGTGAAGCACATCATGGACCGTACTATATCTAATATGGTACGGTTCCTCCTTTCAGCAACACCATTTAATTGTGGTGTGTAAGAAGGGGGTCCATTCAGAGATAATCTCCTTTTCTTTAAGGTGATCGAGAAAACTCGGTGGTATTCACCTCCTGATCTGATCGAAGGATTTTATACTTTTCCCCGTTTGTTTTTCTACCATACTTTGATACTCTAAAAATTTATCAAAGGCTTCGGACTTATGTTTTATAGATACACAAATCCGTACCTTGAAAAATCATCAGTAAACGTGATGAAATAGTATCCACCCTTGGCCTGAGTTGTCATAGGCCCACATACATCTGTATGTATGAGTCCTAATAACTCAGTTGTCCCTTTCTCTATGTCCACTAAATGGAGTCTTGGCCATTTTACCCATGAGACATGATTCCAGTTCCTAATGATATAATCGTAAGGATTAAAATTTTTCTTGTATAACTTACTAATCCTAGTCTCACTAATATGTCCAAGCCGACAGTGCCAAAGTAAAGTATTATTTACATCATCTCTCTTTCGTTTGTTACTTACATGAAGTATATTGTCATTAGTGGACAGAATTAAAATATCATTGCAAAATACGCCACCACATATAATTCATTAGAAAAGCTGATTGAGCAACCATTGCTCATCACATTCATAGTATAACCTTGTCTAAGTAACAAGATACAGATATGATAATTCTAATGACCTTAGGCATATAGTAACAATCTCTCAGCTCTAAATCTTCCCCGAAGGTAACTTTAAGATATAAGTCCATACGGCCTCTGCTGGATGGACTCTCCTCCAGCACCGTAAAGCTCGAAGTCTCCTTCCTTCAATACTCTAAGCCTTTGCAGCCCCTGCAATGATTTGCAGATATTATGACCACAGGTGGTATCCAATACCCAAGTATTTAAAATGGAAGAATCCAATGACAAAATAGTATGAACGTCTTTCATACCTTTTGGTGCATCCGATGCACCAGGCTTCACACCTGCAAGGTAAGCCTTGCATTCCTCTTCCACTGACCCGGCTTGCCACAGTGAAAGCAGGTCATCTGTTCGGAGGCCTTCTTTCCTTTCTTCTTCTTGATGCCCTTTTTTGGGTTCAATCTTGTCTTGGAACCCTTTCTGCCTAACTTCTTCTTGTTGATCCCATCCACAAGAAGAAGTAGAGCCTTATTTTTCTTTAAATGGCTCTCTGATGTTTTTAACATGTTTAACAGCTCAGGCAAGGAAGTGTTAAGTTTGTTCATATAATAATTAAGAACAAACTATGAAAACTCTGGGAGTGACTACAGGAGCAAATCCTGATTCAACCCCCATCCATAACAAACCCAATTGACCTAATCGAGTGATCAGGTCAATAACCATCAGTACGTGGTCTTGTACGGATGTACCTTCTATCATTCTCGCATGGAACAACTGCTTAGATATCTCATATCTAGCTGTTTGACTATGTTCTCCATATAGCTCTTTTAGATTGAGCAGCATGGAGTTAGTGTCCATGCTATCATGTTGCCTCTACACCTCATTGATCATAGAGGCAAGCATGATACATTTGATAGTGAGTGAGTCATTTTGCCACAGCTTGTATGTGGTCATTTCCTCTTACGAGGCATCTTCCCCTAAAGGTTCCAAGATATGGGTATCAAGAATGTAAGAAAGTTTTTCCTAGCTGAGTACTATCTTTAGGTTTCTCAACCAGTCCACATAGTTCGGTCCAGTCATTTATTGGCATCAAGTATACTACGAGTGAGAGTGAAGAGGGCCATTTAATCTACATTACAAAGACATAACATAAGCAAACAACCAATTAACAAAACATAATTAAATTAGGACTTTAACTTATTATGTCTCCCACTATTTTATCGAGCATCATAACCCTCTATATGATGATCGAGAAACCTAATTGATTTTGTTAGTGGAGTTGAGATCCTAATTCCTTATAAACCTTGTGTGTACACAACAATCTTTTATAAGTTCATGGTAGGAAAACTCTTTCCAATTGTATCTCATACAATTCTCAACAAAACCTGGCCTCTAAAATATTATAGCCTTGTATGTGCACAACAAACTATAATATTTTTAGTTAAGTAAGACCCTTCATTCTTTTATAGTCATGATTGTAATAATAATACCCTTGTGTGTTCACAACAAAGTATTATATTAAATCATGCCATAAGCATCAAATGCACCAGGCCAAATTATGTTAGTTACCATATAGACCTTGTGTGTACACAACAAACCTAATACGGATCATAACATAATAATGACCTAGCATGAATGAAGGCCTAATGTAGTGAATATTACACTAAGCATATCAATCAAGAATTAAGTTAATCTTATCAGCCAGGTAAGTGGGAGAGTAGTGGGAGTCCCCCCGTTGCTTTCCTAGACACCAAAAAATTAGCCAGATCAGTCAATGGAACCAATTAAAAACCACATCCTCTTTACCGATCATGAACCACTTTTCTAGACACCGAATGATCAACTAATCATCTTGATTATTTTTCTTTTGGTATATGACACTACAACTTAATATAATTTTTATAGAGGGCAATTCAAACAGAAGTGCATTCTAATATTACCATTCATCAACCATGCATCATATATCATTTTATAATGTGCCAAGTGTGTCATCATACTAGGACAACCATCTACCACTGGATCCACCATTATGCCAGGGCAACCTTATTTTAGTATGATGACTAGAAAGCTAAACATATCTCTATATCGGTTAAGGTTTAAGTAAAAATCCTAACCAGTGACATACATATATGCATAAACAAATCATCATACATAACTTTATACTTTTGTAGAGTCCTACAAAATTGGGCAACTTCAAATTTTGTAGAGTCCTACAAAAATGGCAACCTCAAGTATCCTACAAAATTGAGCAACTTCAAATTTTGTAGAGTCCTACCAAATAGGCAACCTTAAGAGTCCTAGAAAATTGGGCAACTTCAATTTTGTAGAGTCCTACGAAAATGGGCAACCTCAAGAGTCCTAATAAGGTGGCTCTGATACCATTGTAAGGGTTTTGGTGACCAGGATGGAAGCGCGGATTTCAAAAATTTATTATGAAACCACTACCAAACCCTTAACCTAAGACCTCCTTACTAGGAATTAAAACATACAAACATGCATATATATATAAACTAGAGTTTAGGCACCAACCTGAACTGCTAGTATCCAATCCGATGAAGAACCCTGATTCAGTTGTCTTTTCCACCAGGCACCCAAATGTTCGCCCTCCAACGGTGATCCACACGAAACTCGGACCAAGCAAGAACTCCTTCTTCAAGTTGCTTGGAGAAGTGGAACTCTTTCGATAGCCTTTGGTCTATTGACCACTGTAGGACACCCTGTCCAACTGTAAGGCACTAAAGACACTCTCCTCCTAACTACTCTTGGTTTTTAGGACAACCGTCCTAGGACCCCTTAGGCTTATGTCCTAAAACAAGCCTTGTCCTATTAGAAAAGACCTTGTCTTAACAAGACAAGTCTTGTCTTAAGAAAGAAGGAGGGAGAGAGAGACACTCAGAATAGTACTTCGGTAGAATTCTTCATTATCAGACTCATTTCACCACCCCCTATTTATAGATACAAGAGGGGCATGTGATATGTCCTCCCATCAACTTATCAGATTTGATTTTTCAAGATCGATAGAAGTAATCTGGCTTGAAAATCATATCTAATAAGCCCATTCATGCACCGAAGGCCTATTCACATCCCTTCTTTTATCTGGACAAATTCTCACTTGCCACATGTCAATTACCAATCCCTAGGAAGCCAAGAGGTGCCTCTTCAATCTCTAAACATCGAAGATTATGAAGAGTCCTGATAGCAGAAGGACTCTCCATCAGAACCGCATGCTACATAAAGAGTTGCGACTCTTCATGCACCGCGTGCGCCATCCTTCTTCCACTCAAATTTCAAAGAATGTTGACCAATCAAAACATAAGCAATATTGTGTCATTGGAAGAGCATAAAATTTCCTTTCTAACAATATAATTATATTCAAATCAGAGATCTATAGCTTATTCTGTGCCCTTTTTAAGTTAAGGTATCATTTAGGTACCAAGAGTCCCATGCCATTGGGACTCTTCATGTATGGCACCTAAAATGCCCTTAAATCCAAATTAAAATCAGATTTAGCTCTGATTAGGCTAGCCCCACTAGGACTCAACCTAATTTAGGTTTTCCATAATTAGGTTAGCCCAATTAGCAAGCAACCGACTTAATCCAATTGGGTTAGGATTTGGTTAGCCTACATATGCTAGTATGTAATCCGGCTAACCAATTAGGATCCTATGACCCTAATTAAATCATGAATGACTTCCTTGGCTAAGTCTCTTTGTGTGTGACCCATTGGATTTCACATCTAGCTAGTAGTAGGTTTAGGTTTGAGCCGATTCAATCCGATCAAACCCTATTGACCTAATTAGGTCAAATTGGCTCACCTAATTGTCCAATTCGAATCACACATCGAATTGACTCTTGAAACCAAATCAATTGGTTCATGAAGACCTACAAGACAAGATTGACATCTAGCAACATGTCATGCTTACCCAGAAGATGAAGAATTTTGGTGGGTTTACTAAAATACCCATCAGTGGTGAGTTACCGGGCAATTCAGTCCATCGATCTACTTGCACCCTGAATATGAGTATGGATATGGATACTTGTCAAATCCAATTTCATATTCATTCCTTGCTCAATCTGATAATGATGATTCATTAATGAACCATTATAAAACTATTTCTAATGTTCATACTTTGATCAAAATTTTCCCGAATCTTCATTTGATTGAAATCATCTAGATGTGCTTCCCTCTTACTAGGGTTGATCGATTCATTTTTGACCTACTCACACCCTCCATATGCAATCCACCATACCCAGTATCGCCCATGCATGACTCAGTGTCATGATTGAGTGTGAACAAAGTATGGATTCATGCTACAGGTACCATGGCAATCTCAGGTCAAAGGCCCACATGCATTACTCCCACTATGAGAACTATCTATTGACAAATAGATAAGGTTCCATTAGATGTTCTCAAGCTTGATCCATTCAGTGAATTCATTCTCTAATGAGCACCCACATCCTAGTATTAGTGTTACATAAGTGACTGTGAGATCAGTCACCTCTTCACCAAGCATACATAGGATGTGCTGGTCTTACCGGAAACATTGATCCCCTACTCAATATCCCATCGACCAGGAATATTCTAGATTAGGGTTTTAAGGCTTTTGATCTCACTGGTATGATCTCATCATAACCCTAGAATCATAGCCCGAATCTATGGGTTCATCATATCTTAATAAAATTAATAAGACATAGCGTATGATAAAAATAAAATGCCTTTATTAATTGATAATGTCAATACACTGGTTTGGGATACAAATGAAAATCCCATCGAAATACAACATTTCGATTGGCCTTTAGGGAATAATCCTTTCATCTTCTTCTTCTTCTTCTTTGCGGGACACTCCAGGAGATGAAGAAGTACTATGGAAGATTTAGGAAGTGCACTCAAGGACCCTTACCAAGACACTATTCCCAAGCCTAGAAACACTAGGGAGCACAAACCCAAACCCAAACCTTTCTTTCCCACACAAAGGTCTCAAAATCTTCTAGCCTTTTCTCCCCCTTTTTAATGGTTTTTTTAGCAAAGACTTTCAAAAATATCTCTTCTCCATGCCCTCCTTTAGCCCCAAATATAGAGATAGTGGGGAGAGAAGAAACAGGGAGACTTACAAACAAAGAGGGTTACATAAGTTATGGGATTACATAATTATGGGGGGTTACATGACATTCAAGGCCATGGGAGTTACATCCTTTTAAATTCAAACTAAATCCTGAATTTAAATGCCAAATCAAATTTGAATTCATAATTCAAACTTGAATCTGAAATGATGTAATGATTTAGCCCAAATCACATTGGACCTAAACCGAGCCCAAACTGAATCACATTTGGTTTGACCCAAACTTAATTCTCAATCAAATTGAGTTAATCAAGAAATCACATTGCCACTAACCATCCAAATATTACCCATTTAGTAATTAAAACCTTTGTCACAATATTTGTAACATGATATTTTAACACTTGATAAATCATCATTCCCTATAATTGAGTCAACTCATGAGTCGACTCCGAAATGTAGATGGATAATCAAATTATCCAAAGAGTCCAAAAAATAATTTCTAATCATTCAATAGCCATTAAGTTAATTAGAAACCCTTATGGTGTATGACCTCAAGTTTCAAATACTAAGCCGATAGTACTGAAACACTTCCAGTACCAGTCAAAGTCACATCTAGCATGACACCCAGTATCCAGATAGGTCGAAGATTGCAAAGCAACTATCAAAAACCAAATGGATATGATAATCATATAATACATTTCTTTAACCCTCAATGCTTTGGAAGACTTAGGGTTTATATTCCCAACCCTATAATAGTCCTCACAATATATCTCAATACTTAAATTTCCTGTAATTGCTTACAAGGACTATCCTAGCCAAGGTTTTACTTAATTGTGACATAATAAGTCATTCACTCTAAACTCTTTTGGAGGAGTTAATCCCATCTTGATCCAACCACTGTTACACAAGTACTTGACTATATCCAATAAACTTTCATCCCCAGATAGAAATTTGGATAGTCCGGCACCTAAGCAAATGAGTTGCTTGCAAGCTACCATGGTGATCTCAAGTCAGAGGAATACTTATATCCATATCCTAATGTGAACTCTTTAGCAAAAAGAATGTTCTACAAATGGGTCATGTCTAGTGAAGTGTCATACACAACACTTGCATGCCATACCAGTATCTCCACACTCCTTGTTAAAAGGACAGCTAACGACTATGACATACAACGACCTACACTTGATACATATCATCCTGTGATAATGTATCATTTTGTAAGAACCAATTTAAGAACTAGATGATATTGAAAGAATTATGCATTGAAAGTCAATCATAGTTATTGTGTTGTGGCATTTTTTATTCTCCCAACTCAAGATTGATATTAATAAGGGTAATTTATGATTCATCTTTGCTATGTCTTTATTTTAATTATAAGATTATGATGAACTCCTAGATTAGGGCAATGGAATCAAAGTTATGTTGGAGATCTAATGGTGAGACCTATGTTATTATAATCCTAATCAAAGTATTCCTAGTCGATTGATCATTTATTTGGGGATCGATGAATCCGAAAGATTTGCACATCCTATGTATGCTCAATAGAGAGGGTGGTTGGTCTCACAACCACGTGTGTAGAACAAATACAAGGATGTGGGTGTTTATTAGGTTATGAGTCCAGTGAACTGATCCAATAGAGAGATATCAAATGGAAGTTTTACTTGTCAAAAGATGTTCTCTAAGTGAGAGTTGTGCATGTGATCCTTAGACTTGAGACTACCATAGTACCTTATGCACATGAACCCATGTTTTGGTGCATACTCATTCATGACATTAGTCATGTACGGGGTGCTTTTGGATATGGTGGATTATGTATGAAGGTAATGAGTAGGTTAACAAGAAATCGATCACTCCTAGTAGAGGAGATATTCTGTGTGATCACTTCGAATGATGACTCGGGAAGTCTTTGATCAGAATGATGAGATTATATAGGGTTTCTAATCTTTCATCGATCGAGTCTTCACTATTGAATTAAGATTCGAAAGGATTAAGTACTAGGGTTTGATAGTCATCCAACTCATCAATTAATCGAGATAAAAGAAGATCGAAGGATTGAATACGATAACTTTCCACTAAAGGATATTTTGATAATTTCTATCAAATCTTCATCTTTTGAATAGGCATGACAAGCTTCGACATTAATCATGTCTTGTAGGTTTTCATGGATCAATCGATTGGATTCATGAGTCATTCAAAAGTTGGTTCAATTGGCACTTAGGTTAGCTCAATTTGACCTAATTAGGTCAATTGTGTTTGATTGGATTGAATTGGCTTGGACCTAGATCTACTGCTGCTAGATATGGAACCCAGAAGTCACACACATTAGGAAATCAGCCAGAGAAGTCAATTATATATTTATTAGGGTCATGGGATTCTATTTGCTAGCTAATTGACATGCTAGAATATGTTGGCTAGCCCAACTCCTAATCCAATTGGATTAGGTCAGTTTGTTTGCTAATTTTGCTAAACCAATTTAAGTGGTATTTAATTTGGTTGATCCTAAGAGGGGTAGCCTAATTCAATATTATCTAGATTTATTTGGGATTTGTCTTGGTCAAATAAAGGTCCTACATGTCATGGACTCTTGGCACCATTTATGGTGTGCTCCAAGAAAGTATGCATGAAGGACCAGAGTCCTTCGGCCAGTTAGTCACAAAAGCTAGATAAAGTCCAAGGATATCATCCTCATCTCCACACCCTTTGGAAGGGCATTGACCAGTCAAAAGAAAGGAATTCGTGTGGAAGGGTTTGGCACAAAATGAAGATTGTGTCTCTTCATTTGGTGCTAATTTGAGACCAAGATCCTTCTGTTTGAAGGCTCCTATATTTCTCTGATGCCTCACATCTGAAACCACACCTTTTGGGCTTCCATAACCAATCAAAGCCATATGGTAGAAGGATGATTAATACTGGAAACCAAAGAGACAAAAAGTTGTCTCTTGGCACATAGAAAAACTTATCAAGATATGTCCTTTCCTTCTTATAAGACTCCTTCTACTTAAAGGGTCTTATCAAATGACTTATGGATAACATATCAGGCACCCAATCCCTCTATATATGGTGTTGATAATCTGATGCCAGGCACAAGAATCTCCCATCAGAATACTACCTACTATTTTCTCTCCCTTTCCTTAAGACAAGGTTTGTCTCTTTAAGACAAAATTTGTTCTTTCAGACAAGGCTAGTCTAATTAGGACAAGATCCTAGGAAACAAATAGAAGGGGTATTATAGAACTGAAGTGGATTTAGAGTGTTCTTTGAGAGCCCTACAGGAGGGTAGGGGATCTAGCAAGGAAGAAAGTCGGAAAGGCTGCCAGAAGAGTACCAGGCAAACAAGAAACTTTCGTAGGAGTGCTTTCTTTGTCTGATTCCTATGTGGATCACCTCTGGAGGGCATGCACTATGTGCCTAGTGGACATAAAGGAATATAGCATTCCAGGTATTCCTCTATAACCCTAATGATTTAATTTATTAGTTGATATACTCAAGTGGTCCTAGGGTTTAGGGTTTCGACCGGTCAGGGTTTTAATTAAGAAATTTTGAAACCTAGTCTTTCGCTGCACCCGACCTAGTACCCAACTGATATATCCTCTATATCACATCACATAGTCCTAAGACTTCATTAAACAAGATTTCATATAGGAAGATGTAAATGATGAACAGCTAGAATAAACATTTTATTTAATATAGGTCATATACAATTACAATAATAGATCAACTATCTACAACTAAGATTGGCTTTGGCACACATTTCTCAACAATTGAGATTTCCAAGCCCAAGTACAACCTTGACTCAACCCAATCATACATATCTAGGACTCAAAACCAGTCCAATACAAGTTCGCCCCTTGAGGCCAAGTCCCCTTAATCTCAAGACCTAAAGGCTAACTGATGGGGATCCAGGGCAGGTCCGGGTATTTTTTCTCCATTTTTTCTTATTTTTCTGTATTTTTTAATTTTACTTATTCCCGCTATTCCCTCAATTCCTCTATTCCATTTTATCCCGATCTTATTCTCACCTTATTCCAGTTTTATTCCATCTTCAGTGTCTTTCTCCCGTGGTTTTAAAACGAATTTCAAAACCCTAGCCTCCACCCAGTCGGTCCCAGATCCGGCCGCCAGACCCCCAGCCACCACCGTCGGACCGCCGCCGGTGGTCGCCGACCCTAGCCCTCACCGCAAAGCCGCCGCCGCCGCCCCATGCCCGTGGGAAGATGAACGGACGCGGAGGCATCGCCTGCCATGGCCCACAGTTGCCGCCGCGCTGCCGCTGCCGCCATCAGACTGTACCCGTCGTCGTTCCCACTATCCCTTGCCCCTGCAGGTGGGGTCCGCCGCCGCCCACGCCCCTAGGAAGACGAACGAACGCGGGAGGCATCCGTCCGCCATGGCCGTGGGAAGACGAACGAACGCGGGAGGCGTCCGTCCGCCCACGTGCACCCCTGCACACGCCGCCGTCGTTGCCGCCGCCGCCGCACTCCCCTGCCACCATCCCCGCTGTCCCCGGCCTTCCCCCCTTCCACCGCCACGACGGTGCCCTGAGGTCTCCCACGGCCGTGGGAGACAAACGGAAAGCCCTAGAGCGTGCCGTGTCATTCTTGCACCGTCTCGCCCGCAGCCTGCCGCCAGCCGTCCGTCGGCCCGTCCGCCACCCCTTCCCGACCGTCCGCCGATGCCCTGCCGGAGACTGTTTCTTCCCTTCCACGATCGTGTGTTGGTGTTTGCATGGATTTCAGAGTAGTCCCCCTTTCAGAGTAGCACGTTTCTGGGAGCAGATCAACAAGCTAAAATGCTTCTCAGAGCAGATCAGCATCACTTTTAATGCAACGTGAATTTTGATGTAATTTATTTTCCTTTTTTAGTTTTCTTAGAGGCTAAGAAACTGAGGGTTTTAGTTTTCTATATAAAGGCCCCCCTGTCCCCCTGTAATAATCAAGAGATGAGTTGATATAGATTTTTGGGTTGGTTCCGGTTATGGTTCTGGGCTGAGGCCCATTTTTCTTCGTTCCCTGTTATGTGCATTATTGGTTCGATGAGGGGTGTTAGGCGTTTCCCTACTGTGTGCATTAGGGTTCGATGAGCACCCTAGTTATCCCATCTCGTCTTCTTTATTCCTTATGTCCTTCGAGAGTCATCCTAGCACATCTATGTGAGAGCCTTGCTGTGTACATTATGGTTCGATGAGAGCTCAGGGTAGCTAGTGCTGTGACCCCTTCGGGAGGGTACCTTTATGCTCAGGGTAGCTGGTGCTGTGACCCTTCGGGAGGGTAGCTTATGCTCAGGGTAGCTGGTGCTGTGACCCCTTCGTACGGTAGCTTTATGCTCAGGGTGCTGGTGCTGGGATCACTCGAGAGGGTAGCTTTAGGCTTTGACCCCTGACTTTCTGTGTGCGTCCCCCTCGAGAGTGAGTCTCAAGGCCATGGTTCCACTTCCCGGTCCTCCATCTTCATCTTCTTCACACACATCCACCCAGAAAAATTGAAAACAAAAGAGATCAGCTGTCTTATCTTAGGATGTTAGTGTCAGTATTCCCTAGTCCCGGGAGGCTTCTTAGTCCTCCCAGGGTCCTAGTTTGTTTAGTTATTTCACTGTTTTCTAAATAACCAGGTATACATCAATTTTCGTCCAGCATCAATTTTGTTATCAGAGCGTTGTGGATTAGGGTATAGCTCCATTTTCGAACTCGATGGAATCGAGTTATTCGCGGTCCGAGGAGAATGATGGGGATCCAGTGCATGGTCCAGGTTTTTCTCCATTTTTTCTTATTTTTTCATTTTTTTTATTTTTACTTATTCCCGCTATTCCATCTATTCCCTCTATTCCAGTTTTTCCTCGATCTTATTCTCATCTTATTCATTTTATTCATCCTCACTATCTTTCTCCCTTGGTTTTAAATGAATTTGAAAACCCTAGCCTCCCACCCTGCCGGTCCCAGATCCGGGCCGCCCGACCCCCGGCCGCCACCGCCGGATCGCCACCGGCGCTCGCCGGCCCAGCCCTCATCGGCAAAAGCCGCTCGCCCCACGCCCTTGGGAGATATGAAGACGCGAAGGCGTGTCTGCCCTTTATGGCCCACCGGCTTCGCCGGCCGACTGCCGACGTCGTCCCCACCGTCCCGCCCGCGCCCTTGCCCGCCACCGGTGGTGTCCGAAGCCGCCCACCCCATTGGAAGACGACCCACAATACGTGGGAGTGAATCACGTTCGTCCGCGTGCACCCCTGCGCCGCCGCCACCGCCCGCATGCCCGCCAGCCCCATCCCCGTCCCCGGCCTTCCCGCCGTCCATCGACCACGCCGGTGCCCGAGGTCTCCCACGGACGTGGGAGACCAACGACCGCCCTGGGCGTGCCTGCCATTCTTGCGTCGTCTCGCTCGTAGCCCGCCGCAGCCATCCACCGGCCCGTCCGCCACCCTCTTCCCGGGGTCCGCCGATGCCCTGCCGGAGACCGTTCTTCACTTCCACGATTGTGTTGGTGTTTGCACGGATTTCAAAGCAATTTCCCCTTTTCAGAGCACACGTTTTCTGGAGCAGATCATCAAGCTAACATGCTTCTCAGAGCAGATCAGCACACTTTTGATGCAACATGAATTTTGATGTAATTTATTTCCTTTTTAGTTTTCTTAGAGGCTAAGAAACTGAGGGTTTTGGATTTTCTATTATAAAGCCCCCTCTCCCACTGTATAATCAGAGAGATGAGTTGATATATATTTTGGGTTGGTTCTAGTTCTGGTTCTGGGCTGAGGCCCATTTTCTTCGTTCCCTGTTATGTGCATTATTGGTCGATGAGGGGTGTTAGGCGTTCCTACTGTGTGCATTATGGGTTCGATGAGCACCCTAGTTATCCCTATCTCGTCTTCTTTATTCCTTATGTCCTTCGAAGTCATCCTAGCACATCTATGTGAGAGCCTTGCTGTGTAATTATGGGGATGAGAGCTCAGGGTAGCTAGTGCTGTGACCCCTTCGGGAGGGTACCTTTATGCTCAGGGTAGCTGGTGCTGTGACCCCTTCGGGAGGGTAGCTTTATGCTCAGGGTAGCTGGTGCTGTGACCCCTTCGGGACGGTAGCTTTATGCTCAGGGTAGCTGGTGCTGTGATCACTCGAGAGGGTAGCTTTAGGCTTTGACCCCTGACTTTCTGTGTGTCCCCCGCTAGAGTGAGTCTCAAGGCCATGAGTTCCACTTCCCGTCCCCCATCTTCATCCTTCCTTCACCACATCCACCCAGAAAAATTGAAAACAAAAGAGATCAGCTGTCTTAGGATTTTAGTGTCAGTATTCCCTAGTCCCGGGAGGCTTCTTAGTCCTCCCAGGGTCCTAGTTTGTTTAGTTATTCACTGTTTTCTAAATAACCAGGTTACATCAATTTTCGTCCAGCATCAATTTGTTATCAGAGCGAGTTGTGGATTAGGGTATGCTCCATTTTTCGAACTCGATGGAATCGAGTTATTCGCGGTCGAGGAGAATGATGGGGATCCAGGGCAGGTCCAGGTATTTTCTCCATTTTTTCTTATTTTTTCATATTTTTTTATTTTTACTTATTCCGCTATTCCATCTATTCCCTCTATTCCAGTTTTCCTCGATCTTATTCTCATCTTATTCCAGTTTTATTCCATCCTCACTCTTTCTCCCTTGGTTTTAAAATGAATTTGAAAACCCTAGCCTCCACCCTGCCGGTCCCAGATCCGGGCCGCCCGACCCCCGGCCGCCACCGCCGTATCGCCACCGGCGTGCTCGCCGGCCCAGCCTCATCGGCAAGCCGCCGCCCCACGCCCTGGTAAAGTGAATGGACGCGAAGGCCGTCTGCCCGTGTAATGGCCCACGGCTGTCGCCGCCGCTGCCCGCCGTCGTTCCCACCGCCCCCGGCCCTTGCCCGGCCAGACCGGTGGGTCCGAAAGCCGCCCACGCCCATGGAAGACGAACGGACGTGGGAGGCATCCTTCGTCCGCGTGCACCCCTGCGCCGCCGCCACCGCCCGCATGCCCGCCAGCCACCATCCCACCGTCCCCGGCCTTCCCCGCCGTCCATCGACCACGCCGGTGCCCTGAGGTCTCCCACGGACGTGGGAGACCAAACGACACGCCCTGGGGCGTGCCGTGCCATTCTTGCGTCGTCTCGCTCGTAGCCCGCCGCAGCCATCCACCGGCCCGTCCGCCACCCTCTTCCCGGTGGTCCGCCGATGCCCTGCCGGAGACCGTTCTTCACTTCCACGATTGTGTTGGTGTTTGCACGGATTTCAAAGCAATTCCCCTTTTCAGAGCAGCACGTTTTCTGGAGCAGATCATCAAGCTAACATGCTTCTCAGAGCAGATCAGCACCACTTTTGATGCAACATGAATTTTGATGTAATTTATTTTCCTTTTTTAGTTTCTTAGAGGCTAAGAAACTGAGGGTTTTGGATTTTCTATATAAAGGCCCCCTCTCCCACTGTAATAATCAGAGAGATGAGTTGATATATATTTTGGGTTGGTTCTAGTTCTGGTTCTGGGCTGAGGCCCTTTTTTCTTCATTCCCTGTTGTGTGCATTATGGATTCGATGAGGGGTGTTAGGCGTTCCCTGCTGTGTGCATTATGGGTTCGATAAGGACCCTAGTTATCCCCTATCTCGTCTTCTTTATCCCCTCGTGTCCTTCGAGAGTCATCATAGCGCTTCTATACGAGAGCCCTGCTGTATGCATTATGGGTTCAACGAGAGCTCAGGGTAGCTGGTGCTGTGACCCCTTCGGGAGGGTAGCTTTATGCTCAGGGTAGCTGGTGCTATGACCCCTTCGGGAGGGTAGCTTTATGCTCAGGGTAGCTGGTGCTGTGACCCCTTCGGGAGGGTAGCTTTATGCTCAGGGTAGCTGGTGCTGTGATCACTTTGGGAGGGTATCTTTTGAAAGGGATATGCCCTACAAGCCAATCTATGTTGTATCTCCCAAACCATTGTAATTGACAATATTCTAATAAAGGCATTATTTTCATCATACGCTGTGATTATTATTATATGATGAACCCCATAGATTAGGGCTATGATTTTAGGGTTATGATGAGATCGTACCAATGAGACCTAAAGTCTTAAAACCTTAATCAAAAACATTCCTAGTCGAAGGAACCATGAGTAGGTGATCAGGGTTTTTTCGGTAAGACTAGCACATCCTATGTATACTGAATAGGGTGACTACTTTCAAAGTCACTTGTGTATGACACTAATACTAGGATGTGGGTACTCATTAGAGAATGAGTTCACTGATATGATCCAACTTGAGAACATCTAATGGAATCTTAGTTACATATCAATAGAAGGTTCTCATAGTGGGAGTGGTACAAGTAATCCTTTGACCTGAGACTACCATAAGTACCATATGTACATGAACCCATGCTTTGGTTCAATCCTAATCATGACACTGAGTCATGCACAGGATTGATACTGGGAATGGTGAATTTGATATGAAGGTAATAAGTAGGTCAACAAGGAATCGATCACTCTTAGTAAGAGGAGATTGCATCTAGCTGGTTATCAATCGGATGATGATTCAGGGAATCTTTGATCAAAGTAGAGATATTAGAGATGGTTTCTAATATCAAGATAATTGAATCATCAATATAATATTGAGCTAGAAACAAATATAATATTGGATTTGACATATATCCATATCCATAATTAAATTTTGGATGCAGGCTGATCGAAGGATTTAATTATATGGTACATTTCTACAGAAGGGTAATTTTGGTATTTCATCAGAATTTCCATATCTTCCGAGTAGACATGACATGTTGCTAGACGTCAATCTTGTCTTGTGGGTTGATTTGAATGATCACTTATTAGGAAAAGTCCTAATTGATCAAAATCGGGTAAGCCCGATTTGACCTAAATCGATTAGAAAGAGTTCTAATCAAATTAGGTCAACTTATATTCGAACCCACTTCTGTCTAGATGTGGAACCCAATGGGTCACACACTTAAAAGAATTGATCAAGAGTCATTTATTTGCATGAAGACAGTCTAGCAAGTGTTGCAAATCCTAACTCCTATTCGAATCATAATCGAATTAGGGTTCCGAATTGACTTGATTTGGATTCTAATTGGATCTAATTAGACCTTAATTTAGAATATAGGGATAATGGCTAACCCAATTTGCTAACCTATTAGCTAGGCCACTTCCCCACCCGCCCACTTTCCCTAGCATGCCAAAAACACCAAGAGTCCATGCGCTTATGGACTCTTGGCGCGCCATTTGGAGGAGTTCATGGGCGCATGGACTCTTGGTGCGCGCCCACTTAATTCTCCGATGAATTAAGATGGGGCAACCTTCTTTCTTAGTATTAGTGCCTCATTTGTCCACCCTTGGATGATAATCTAACAGGTGGAGAGGTTTTAAGGAAGAAAGAAAGCACAGTTTCTTCCCGGAGCGCGAAATCAGTTCTCTTCGGAGATTCAAGTTTCGCGACTTCTTTCTCCCAATTGTCATGACTTCTTCCTTTGAGAAAAGCAATGAGGATTGATCTGGAAGGCCGTGAGAATAATCCAGAAGGCCGTGAGAAGAAGGAAAGGGCGTGAGAAGATGGAAAGGCGTGAGAAGAAGGAAAGGGCGTGAGAAAATTGTTTACGTTGAGTTGTGAGGGCGCATCTCCGAAAACTATAAAAAAGGGTGTGGGAATCAGAACTCGGTGATGTGATTTTTTTTCTTTCTTCATCTCCTGAAGACTCTTTCTCCCCTTCTTGTTTTTGCATTGTTTCCTTTACAGAGTAAAACTATGTCGAAACTCTGCTACTAAACAAGGTTAAGAGAGAAAGTCTTCGACGGTAAAGGAAAAGAAGAGTTCTGATCCAATTCTTTTCTTCCTTACATTAAGACATCTTTGTCTTAATTTCTCAACCAATTAAAGACAAGCATTAATCTTCTTAGGACAAGGTCTTACTTTCAAGACAAAGGTGTCCTAAAGGTTCTAAGTCTTGGTAGAAGGTGGAGAAGGGGTAAGAAGAAAGAAGACACACCTTTGAGTGGAAGATTACCAGCCATAATCCAAGTATTGAATTCCTGGAAGAAGAATTCAATTGAAGGATCCATTGGAACACGGAGTTAGGATCTTGGTCATTGCTTTGTGTGGATCACCATCGGAGGGCGGACACTTGGACGCCTGGTGAATTCAAATAGCCCGTCGATCTTCAAGTTTTAAGTCTTCATAAATTGGAATTAGCGATTACAGGTTAGTATTCTAATTCAATTTGCATAGAAATGTATGTATTCATACATTCTAGTCTTATTAAGGAGTTCCTGTTTTAGGGTTTTTGTGCATATTAATTTCTATATTTTGAAATTACCCTTCGCTGCGTTGCACCGGAACCCAACAGTGGTATCAGAGCCACCTTAATTAGGACTATAATTTATGATAGTTTGTATGCCACATCTTAGGGTTTTTAAATCCTAATATATTACTACACTTAGCATATCTTTGATTGCATATATGTTTTGATGTATGCCACTAGTTAGCGTCTTTCAGTCAAACCCTAATTATTATAGAGATATGTATAGTTTTGAAGTCATCATACTGAAATAAGGTTGCCCTGGCATAATGGTGGATCCATTATGTGGTAAATGGTTATCCTAGTATGATGACACACTTAGCACATATTTGTTTCTTTATAAGAGTGATATGTTGATTGTGATACATTCTATAAGGATGTGCTGGCAATTTATAAATCCCTCCTCTTAAAAATTATATTAAGTATTAGTATATTTAACTAATAAGCATCACTAGTCATGATGTACAATTGATCATTCGGTGTCTAGAAAGGTGGTTCTGGGAAGGTAAAGAGAATTGTGGTTTTTAATTGGTTCCGTTGACTGACCTAGCCAATTTTTATTGGTGTCTAGGAAAGCAACGGGGGGACTCCCACATCTCTTCCACTTGCCTGGCCGATTTGATTAAATTTAAATCTTGACTAAAATGCTTAGTGTTAAAAATACTATATATATTGGCCTTCCTTCATGCTGGATCATTATTGTGTTATGAACCACATTAGGTTTGTTGTGTTATCTGCAAGACCTAATATGGTGATTGACATAATACTAGTCTAGTGCATAGATTTGCTTATAGTATATTCAGTATAATGCTTTGTTGTGTTATCTGCAAGGGCATTATATTTGAGTATTGACTGTATAGAAATGAAAGGGTCTTGACTTAACTAGAACATTATGGTTTGTTGTGTTTTCTGCAAGACTAATAATGCTCTAGAGGCCAAGTTACTTCTTGAGAATTATATGAGATATAATTGGAAGAGTTTCCTTCCTTTGAGCTTATAAAAGATTTGTTATGTTTTCTGCAAGATCTTTTATAAGTTATTAGGATCTCAATCTCACTAAGAAAAACCGATCAGGGTTCTTCTTGATTATCATAGTGAGGGCTATGATTTTTGATAAAATAGTGGGAGACATAATTAAATTGAAGACCTAATTTAATTATGTAAGTCATTTCATGGTTGTTTGCTTATGTATTGTTCTTTGTTAAATATAAATAAATGGCATCTTCATTGTCACTGCGAAGTATCTTAGATACCAACAAACTGACTGGTCCGAACTATATGGACTGGTTGAGAAATTTAAAGATTGTGCTGAGTTCAGAAAAACTTTCTTATATTCTAGATAACCCTAGTCTTAATCCACTAGGGGATGATGCCACAGAGGAAAATATGGCCACATACAAAATGTGGCAGAATGACTCCCTCACTGTCAAGTGTATCATACTAGCCTCTATGACCAATGAGTTACAGAGACAGCATGATAGCATGGATACTCAATCCATAATGCTCAATTTAAAAGAGCTTTATGGAGAACATAGTAGAACTGCTAGATATGAAATATCTAAGCAATTATTCCATGCTAGGATGACAGAGGGAACATCCATTCAGGATCATGTTCTGAAGATAATTGACTTGATCACTAGATTGGGTCAATTAGGTTTTATCATGGATGGGGAGTTGAATCAGGATTTAATCCTGCAATCACTCCCAGGGTCATTTTCTTAGTTTGTCTTGAATTATCACATGAACAAACTGAACACTTCCTTGCCTGAGCTGTTAAATATGTTAAAAATAGCGGAGAGCCACATTAAGAAAGAAAAGGCTCCACTTCTTCTTATTGATAAGACCAATAAGAAGAAATCAGGCAAATAGGGTTTTAATAGGAGGCTAAACCCTAAGAGTGGCATCAATAAGAATAAGAAAGGAAAGAAGGCCTCCAAACAGTCGACCTGTTTCTTTTGCGGTAAAGCGGGACATTGGAAAAGGAATTGCAAGGCTTACCTTGCAACAGTGAAGCCTGGTGCATCAGATAAGCCAAAAGGTATGTATGAAATACATGCTATATTGACGTTAAATTCGTCTATATCAAATACATGGGTATTGGATACCGCTTGTGGTTACCATATATGCAAATCTTTGCAGGACCTCCACAAGCTTAAAGTATTGAAGGAAGGTGACTTCAATCTTTACGGTGCTAGTGGTGATATCATCCAAGCAGAAGCTGTAGGGACCTATATTCTAAAGTTGCCTTCAGGGAAGATCTTGGAGTTAGAAAATTGTTATTGTATGCCTAAGATTATTAGGAACATTATATCTATTCCCTTGTTATTAAAACAAGGATATGTAATGGATGTAACGAGCACTGGTTGCTCGATAATGTTATCTAATGAATTTGTTTGTTTTGGCATATTTAGCAATGGGCTCTTAACTATTTCTTCCAATGATAGTGTTTTTCATGTCAATAATAAAAGAAAAGGAGAAGACTTTAATGATACTTTACTTTGGCATCATCGACTTGGTCATGTTAATGAGTCTAGGATAAGCAAGTTATACAAGGAAAAATTTCTTGATCCTTATGAGTATGAATCATTAGGAACTTGCGAATCATATCTCATGGGTAAGATGACCAAGACTCGATTTACTAGACATGGAGAAAGGTCAACTGAGCTATTAGGACTTATACATACTAATGTATGTGGTCCAATGACAACTCAGGCCAGAGGTGGATACTCATATTTTATCACTTTTACAGATGATTTATCTAGGTTCGGATATGTGTATCTTATGAAACATAAATATGAAGCCTTTGATAAATTTAAAGAGTATCAAAGTATGGTCGAAAAACAAACCAGGAAAAGTATTAAAGTTCTTCGGTCTGATAGAGGAGGAGAATACTTATCGACGGAGTTTTTAGATTATCTTAAAGTTAATGGAATTCTTTATGAATGTACCCCTCCATATACACCATAACTAAATGGTGTAGCTGAAAGGAGGAATCATACCTTATTAGATATGGTATGATCCATGATGTGCTTCATAAATTTACCCATTTCCTTCTGGGGTCATGCCCTAGAAACTGCTGTTTACATTCTGAACAAAGTACCTTCTAAATCCGTTGTTAGTACTCCATATGAAATTTGGAGTGGAAAGAAATCGTATCTTAAATATTTTAAGGTATGGGGATGTCCAGCTTATGTTAAAAGAAATTTTGGACATAGGTTGGAACCTAGAGCAGACAAATGTCTATTTGTAGGATATCCTAAAGAGGGTAGAGGATATATATTTTACCATCCAACTGAACAAAAGATTTTTGTCAGCAGACATGCTACTTTTCTAGAAAAAGAGTTTATTTTAGAAAAGGGCAATGGTAGAACTATTGAACTTGGAAAAGTACAAGAAACACAGATAGACAATTCTCAATCAATAGAACATATAGTTAGGACAGAACCAGAACACAAAACTCCTCCCCGTAGGACTGATAGAGTGCCACGGGCACCTGAGAGGTATGGGTTTATTATTGAAAATAATGAGCCCAAGTCATTCAAAATGATGAACCTCTGACCTATACTGAAGCTATCTTGAGTACTGATTCAGATAGATGGCAAGAAGCCATGGAATCTGAGATAGACTCTATGTATGTCAACCAAGTATGGTCTTTGGTCGATGCACCAGAAGGTGTTAATCCTATTGGGTGCAAATGGGTCTATAAGAAAAAGATTGGGGTTGATGGCCAAGTTGAAACCTATAAATCCAGATTAGTGGCAAAAGGTTTTAAACAAAAACAGGGATTTGATTATGATGAAACATTCTCACCTGTTGCCATGCTCAAATCAATTCGGATTTTACTTGCTATAGCAGCATACCACGATTATGAGATCTGCAGATGGATGTGAAGACTGCATTCCTCAATGGTCTCCTTGAGGAAGAAGTCTACATGTCACAGCCAGAAGGTTTTATTTCAAAGAATAAACCTAATCAAGTATGCAAGCTAAAGAAATCCATTTATGGATTAAAGCAAGCTTCAAGGAGTTGGAACATCCGCTTTGATGAAACTATTAAAAGGTTTGGTTTTTTCAAAAATATGGATGAACCCTGTGTTTATAAGAAGATTAGTGGGAGTGCCATAGTCTTCTTGGTTCTGTATGTAGATGACATACTCCTCATTGGGAATGATATCCCAATATTACAATCAGTCAAGTTTTGGCTATCAAACCAGTTTTCCATGAAAGATTTGGGAGAATCATCCTATATACTAGGTATTAAGATCTATAGAGATATATCTAAGAGGATGCTAGGTTTATCCCAATCTAGGTACATTGACTTAGTGCTGAAAAGATTCAGCATGGATGGAAGTAAAAGAGGTTATCTTCCTAAAAGTCAAGGCATACATCTTTCTAAAAGGATGTCTCCTAAGACACCTGAAGAAAGAAATAGAATGAATTCTATACTTTATGCTTCGGCAATAGGGTCCATAATGTATGCCATGTTATGTACCAGGCCTGATATGGCATATGCTTTAGGCATTGTCAGTAGGTTTCAGGCTGATCCAGGAGAGGATCATTGGAAAGCAGTTAAAAATATTCTTAAGTATCTGAGGACTAAGGATATTTTTCTGGTTTATGGTGGTTCTGATCTTAAACTAGAAGCTTATTCTGATTCTAGTTTCAATCAAACCCTGATGATAGCAAATCCATTTCGAGATATATTTTTACCCTAAATGGTGGAGCAGTGAGTTGGAAGAGTACCAAGCAGCAGACTGTAGCTGACTCAACCACAGAGGCAGAATACATAGCTGTCAGTGAAGCCGCCAAGGAAGCAGTCTGGATGAAGAAGTTCATCACAGAGTTGGGTGTTGTTCCTGAGATTAAAAATCCAGTGCCACTTTTCTGTGACAACACTGGAGCTATTGCACAAGCTAAGGAACCAAGAGCTTATCATAAGTCCAAGCACATTCTGAGACGCTTCCATCTCGTACGAGAAATAGTAGAAAGACAAGATGTCTACATAAATAGAGTTGATACAAAGAACAATGTAGCAGACCCGTTCACTAAGGCTCTACCACAGCGAGAGTTTGATCGCCACCTCGAGAGTATGGGGTTAAGATTTAAAGGCGATTGACTTTAGTGCAAGTGGGAGATTAAAAGGGATATGCTCTACAAGCCAATCTATGTTGTATCTCCCAAACCATTGTAATTGATAATATTCTAATAAAGGCATTATTTTTTATCATATGCTGTGATTATTATTATATGATGAACCTCATAGATTAGGGCTATGATTTTAGGGTTATGATGAGATCGTACCAGTGAGACCTAAGCTCTTAAAACCTTAATCAAAAAACATTCCTAGTCGAAGGAACCTTGAGTAGAGGATTAGGATTTTTCCGGTAAGACTAGCATATCCTATGTATACTGAATAGGGTGACTGCTCTCACAGTCACTTGTGTATGACACTAATACTAGGATGTGGGTGCTCATTAGAGAATGAGTTCACTGATATGATCCAATTTGAGAACATCTAATGGAATCTTAGTTATATGTCAATAGAAGGTTCTCATAGTGGGAGTGGTACAAGTAATCCTTTGACCTCAGACTACCATAAGTACCTTATGTACATGGACCCATGCTTTGCTTCAATCCTAATCATAGAACTGAGTCATTCACAGGATTGATACTGGGAATGGTGAATTGGATATGAAGGTAATGAGTAGGTCAACAAGGAATCGATCACTCTTAGTAAGAGGAGATTGCATCTAGCTAGTTATCAATCGGATGATGATTCAGGGAATCTTTGATCAAAGTAGAGATATTAGAGATGATTTCTAATATCAAGATAATTGAATCATCAATATAAGATTGATCTAGAAGCAAATATAATATTGGATTTGATATATATCCATATCCATAATTATATTTTGGGTGCAGGCTGATCGAAGGATTTAATTGTACGGTAACTTTCTACTGAAGGGTAATTTTGGTATTTCATCAAAATTTCCATTTCTTTCGGGTAGACATGACACGTTGCTAGACATCAATCTTGTCTTGTGGGTTGATTTGAATGATCACTTATTAGGAAGAGTCCTAATTGATCAAAATCGGGTAAGCCCGATTTGACCTAAATCGATTAGAAAGAGTTCTAATCAAATTAGGTCAACTTGTATTCGAACCCACTGCCGGCTAGATGTGGAACCCAATGGGTCACACACTTAAAAGAATTGATCAAGAGTCATTTGCATGAAGACACTCTAGCAAGTGTTGCAAATCCTAACTCCTATTCAAATCATAATGGAATTAGGGTTCCGAATTGACTCGATTTGGGTTCTAATTGGATCTAATTAGACCTTAATTGAGAATTTAGGGATTATGGCTAACCCAATTTGCTAACCTATTAGCTAGGCCACTTCCCCACCTGCGCCCTTTCCCTAGCATGCCAAAACACCAAGAGTCCATGCGTTTATGGACTCTTGGCACGCCATTTGGAGGAGTCCATGGGCGCATGGACTCTTGGTGCGCGCCCACTTAATTCTCTGATGAATTTAGATGGGGCAGCCTTCTTTCTTAGTATTAGCACCTCATTTGTCCACCCTTGGATGATAATCTAACGGGTGGAGAGGTTTTAAGAAAGAAAGAAAGCGCAGTTTCTTCCCGGGAGCGTGAAATCAGATCTCTTCGGAGATTCAAGTTTCGCGACTTCTTTCTCCCAATTGTCGTGACTTCTTCCTTTGAGAAAAGCCATAAGGATTGATCTGGAAGGCCATGAGGATTGATCCAGAAGGCCGTGAGAAGAAGGAAAGGGCGTGAGAAGAAGGAAAGGGCATGAGAAAATTGTTTACGGAGAGTTGTGAGGGTGCCTCTCTGAAAACTATAAAAAAGGGGGTGGGAATCAGAACTCGGTGATGTGATTTTTTTTCTTTCTTCCTCTCCTGAAGACTCTTTCTCCCCTTCTTGTTTTTGCATTGTTTCCTTTACAGAGTAAAACTCTATCGAAACTCTGCTACTAAACAAGGTTAAGAGAGAAAGTCTCCGACGGTAAAGGAAAAGAAGAGTTCTGATCCAATTCTTTTCTTCCTTACATTAAGACATCTTTGTCTTAATTTCTCCACCAATTAAAGACAAGCATTAATCTTCTTAGGACAAGGTCTTACTTTTAAGACAAAGGTTCCTAAATGTTCTAAGTCTAGGTAGAAGGTGGAGAAGGGGTAAGAAGGAAGAAGACACACCTTTGAGTGGAAGATTTCCAGCCATAATCCAAGTATTGAATTCCTGGAAGAAGAATTCAATTGAAGGAACCATTGGAACAAGGAGTTAGAATCTTGGTCATTGCTTTGTGTGGATCACCATCGGAGGGTGGACACCTGGACTCCTGGTGAATTCAAATAGCCCATCGATCTTCAAGTTTTAAATCTTCGTAAATTGGAATTAGCGATTACAGGTTAGTATTCTAATTCAATTTGCATAGAAATGTTTGTATTCATACATTCTAGTCTTATTAAGGAGTTCCTATTTTAGGATTTTTGTGCATATTAATTTCTATATTTTGAAATTACCCTTTCGCTGCGTTGCACCGGAACCCAACAGCTTTAGGCTTTGACCCCTGATTTTCTGTGTGCATCCCGCTCTAGAGTGAGTCTCAAGGCCATGAGTTCCACTTCCCGGTCCCCCATCTTCATCCTTCCTTCGTCACATCCACCCAGAAAAATTGAAAACAAAATAGATCAGCTATCTTAGGATTTTAGTGTCACTATTCCCTAGTCCCGGGAGGCTTCTTAGTCCTCCCACGGTCCTAGTTTGTTTAGTTGTTTCACTGTTTTCCAAATAACCAGGTTACATCGATTTTTCGTCCCGCATCACTAACAGCCTTTCATCCTAGGGCCCAAACTAGCCCTAGAAATTCCATGACAATATCATGATCATTGGACCTTGGCCTTAGCCTTGGTCCCTTGAGCCTTGGAAGCACCACATAAGACCTAATAGTAATCACATACCTGATGTTCGGATAGGTCAAGAACCTAGGTATAGTTTTTGTATAATTCATCCCTTTGATCTAATGCTCATGATGACTTAAGAGTTAACTACCAACTCTCAAATAGAGCATCCAATATATCTTAACCTAACAAATCCTATAAATCCTCATAAAAATTTTCTTGGCCAAAGACTTAATAAATTGAAACACGATAGAGCATTTTTTTCAATATCTTGGAGTGGTCAATCCATCTTGACTCACTAACTTAATAAGTACTTGACCGCATCTAGTAACCTTCTATCACTGGATTAGAAATCCAGATAGTTTGATACTTGAGTATAGTAAGTTGTTTGCAAGTTACCATGGCGATCTCAGGTTAGAGAGATACTTATACCCATATTCTTTTAAGAGATACTCTCGATAGTAGAGTACTCTATAGTGTAGTCATGTCAGTGTAGTGTACTTCCATACTCACCTGCATGCTATACTAGTGTCTCCACACTTTTTTGTTATGAGGACAATCAACCCATATGGCATACAATGACTTATACTTGATAAACATTATCATCCTAGATAACAACATATCATTTGGTCATAAACATATTTAAAAACTACTTGATAAATCATCTTTTACCAAATTGAAGTAGTTCTAAGGATTTCATCTTAAAAGATTTCAAAAGAAGATGCACAAAAAGTGATGAACTACCAAAAATAACTTTTATTTTTTTAATGATCTATGTATAAATTTTTAATGAGTATAATTGTCTATAACTCAGATGATTAGCACTAGGATACATTTCCTAAAACCATTTATGGATTAATGGAGACATCTTAGAGTTGGAACATACATTTTGATAAGATGATAAGAACGTATAACTTCGATAAGAATAGAGAAGAGCCTTGTATCTATAAATGGGCTAATGACTCAATAAATATAGTCTTTGTGTTGTATGTGGATGACCTTCTCTTAATAGGGAATGACATCCATTCATTACTAGGGATAAAAGTTTGTTTGTCATCTTAATTCTCCATGAAAATTTGGGAGAAGCATCCTATATCTTAGGGATGAAGATCTATAAAGATAGATCTAAAAGGTTGCTTGGATTGTCCCAATCCATGTATATTGATACCATGTTGAAATAGTTCAGTATGGCAAATTCCAAGAAGGGTTATCTACTAATAAGCCAAGAAATTTTTATCTCTATGAAGGATTGTCTATTAGCTCCTCAAGAGAAGAGAGAGCATATGAGTAGAATTCCACATGCCTTGGTAATCGGATCAATCATGTATGCCATGACATGTACAAGACAGAATGTGGCCTACTCATTAGGGGTAATGAGTAAATACCAGTCTGATCCAGGTGAGAACCATTGAAAAGTTATAAAATTAATCCTTAAATATTTGAGAAATACCAAGGACCAATGGCTCATTTAGAGAGATACTAACTTAAAACTTATAGGACATACATAATCCTATTTTTAGCCAAACCATGATGATTGCAAAAGTATATTGGATTTTGTATTTATCTTAAATAGTAAAGTAATATGTTAGAGAAAAGTTTCAAGTAGCACACTATAGCCAATTCTATTTACGAGGGGGAGTATATTGTAGAATTTGATGCTACAAAAGAAGTTGTTTGGTTGCAGTAGTTCATTAGTGAGCTTGGAATGGCATCTTCCACTGATAGTCTAGTTCTTCTGTATCATAACAGCCCTAGAGCCATAGCTTAAGCAAAAGAACTGAGGTCTAATCAAAGAACAAAGCACATTCTAATCGCTATCACCTTGTATGAGAGTCGTAGATCGAGGTGACATTGGGCTTCAAAATGTTGATGAAAAAGAGAACTTGGCTAACCCATTTACTAAAACCCTTGGAATCAAAGAGTTTAATGATCATAAATGGAAGATGGATATTAGATACTGTTTCGATTGGCTTTAGTCGATGTGGGAGTTGTTGGAAATTATGTCCTTAAGTCAATTATCTAAGCTATAGATGGTTGTTCTCTTTGTAATTTGTATATGAATTAAAAAAAGTTATTTGGCATTTCATCATAATCTATGCATCTTATTTTTATGAACCCTTTTATAATGAAGTCTTTAGAACTACTTCCTATTGATAAAGGAGGATTTATCATGTGGTTCTTAAACTTGTTTATAACCAAATGATACATTATTAAGAATGCTGATATTTATTAAGTATAGGTTGTTGTGTGCCATATAGATTGGTTATCCTCGTAACTAAGATGTATGGAGACACTGGTATGGTATATAGGTAAATTGTAGGAGTACATTTTTATAAACGTGATCCAACAGCAAAGCAATTTACTATCAAGAGTTGCTCTAAAAGGATATAGATATAAGTGTCCCTTAGACCTAAGGTTACCATGGTGATTTGCAAGCAATTCACTATGCTTTGGTTCTAGACTACATGTATTTTGAATACAGTGATGGAAAGTTTTTGGGTATAGTCAAGTACTTTTGAAGTCTGTGTGAATCAAGATGGGATTGACCACTCCAGTTATTGGAGATAATGCCTCACTGTATTTCAATTTAGCAAAACCTTGGCCAGGGTAATCCTTGTGGGGAGTCATAGAATTATAAGGTTGAGGCACAAGATAGATGTATTGATCCCAAGAATGGTTTTGATAATTACAAAATATTATAGCATATATTCCATACTAATGCCTTTCAATTTGTTAAAAATATTTTTATAGAAAGCTTTTCAATGAACATCCATTAATTGATAATTTTATAGATCATTGGTATAGTGTGTAAGCTTATATGTAAATCCCATTAGTCCTTAAGGATTCCTTGTACCAATTGGGATGTCTAGTAAGTTTTTATGTTACTTAAGGAGTCTCTTTAGTTTATTTGTAACCTTAAATACTCTTATATTATTTTGAGGAATTCTTTGTATTATGATAGGATTAGAGTGTTGGAATCAATATTTTTTAAAACTTGAGTGAATTGGAAAGGTCTTGTATAGCATAAGAAGTCATTGGAAGATTTTGGAAGCAAGGAAGAGCCAAATTGTATCAAATTCCTGAAAAATTGGAGAATTGGTTGAATGAGTTGGCTCACCTTAAATGATCCAACTTTGGCATGGCATAGTGATCGATATTGAGAAAATGAGCTGACTCCTATTCTGCAAGCCTTCTCTCATTGGTTGGGCAAAAAAGTGAGTTTTGAGATGAGCCTTCTCTTTAGGAACATACAAGACCTTTCCAATTCGCTCAAGTAATGGCTAGTTTCAATAACTATATACCAAGCTTAAATTTCTGGTCACTGAGAAAATGAGCCAACTCCTCTGCAACAAGTTGACTCAGATCCCATGAATTGCAACATTAATGGCTAGTTTCAAAACTTATAGAATTTGATTTCCAATATCTCTAATAGCCATATTTTGCTTCCTAACAACTCTAAATGGCTAGAAATGATTGGGAACCAATAGGAAAACACTTGGAGAGATAAATTCTTGTAATCAAGGCAAAGAAAGAACAACCTTTAAGAATATTTTTCCAATTATTATAAATAAGAGAAACTTTAATGCTATCACCTGAAAACTCAAGAAAAGCATAACTCCTTTCCACCCATCCTCTTGAGATCTTAAGCAAAGAACAAGGAGAGCATTCACGGGCAACCTTTGAAGCCTTTCAATAGCTATATACCAAGCTTTAATTGCAACAACTCAGCTCTTTTTGGAGTTTGTTTTCTTTGTTGCTCTATTTTTGAGTTGATCATTTTGTATTGTTACAAGTCTAGTAGGGAGATGAGACTTTGTGGATTAGATTTAGATTTTGATTGGTTGACCTTGGAAAATATGTTGGCTTATTTGTGAGCCCAAAAATAAACATTGTATTGGGTTTAGGATTGTGAGCCCGGTGCAAAACAATATAGCTATATTCTTATAAAAATATAGTGAAAATTTCAAGAGATCCATGGGTTGATCTGATCGATCTCCCTGGAGTGCTAGCTCCTTATCACTTGATGGCTGATCAAAACTCCTTCAAATGACTAGGACTCTCTAGGAGATGAAGAAGAATGACAAAGAGGAAATGAGGAGATGGAGGAAAACAAGAAGAAGAAACTAATTTTCTTCTCTACCTGAAACCCCTAGATGAATCCTAGGGAAAACTCATGCTCAAAAGCTTTTTCTTGGCCACTCTTTTCTCTCATTCAGAAATCCCATGAGCCCCTTTCATATTTTCTCGAAGAAAAAATATTTCTCATATAAAAATTTGCATGCCCACCCTTCCATTTACTTAAGAAATGGCATCCAAAAGGGATAAGGATAAGTTGTCTTGATTCAAAATCAAAACCAACAATATCTTGAATTCAAATTCCAAGTTGAATTCAAATTTAACTCTTATCCTATCCAAGTAGGTAACAAGGAGGGGTGAGAAAGCATCTTTGGCATGGGAAAAGACTTAAGCAAATTTGACTTTAGCATGAGGATGTGCATGGCACAAGTGGGCTTAGGTGCTAGGAGAAACTCCAATCTAATTGGACTCTAAGTTGACCAAATTTAAACTTAATCCAAATCTCATTTGGTTAGACCCAAAGTGATAAGTGAACCTAATCAAATTGGAAATTAATTGAGCCTGAGTCAGAAATTCAACTCTCTTAGCGATTAGGTTATCTTATAATCTAATTAGGTCAAACATAATTGAATCCAATCCAATTAAACTTAATCCAAATCTCACTGCTTAATCAAATTGAGCTAATTAGAAATCTATTTGATAATAAATCCTCTAATAATTCTATAATTATTAGTGTATTATTTTATCATAAATTTTGCATAAGTTTAACCATCAATCATATTAATGATTATATCCTTGAACGATTCATAATCATTGATCAGTCATTAGTTTATGCAATAACTTCTAATATTTGTGATCCCATAGGTTCAAATACTAAGCCAATAATACAGGAATAATTTGTGCATTAATTGAAGTGACTATCTAGCAATGATATCCAATATTTGGATAGGTCGAGTAGTTGCACAGAAACATTTAACCTTTAGCATATGAATATATATAATTCATCCCTTTGACACTAAATGCTCAGGATGACTTTAGAGTTAAACTATCAATCCTTAATTAGTATATCCATGTTATGTTTCAACCTTATAAATCTTGCGACTCTTCATAAGGATTATCCTGACCAAGCTTTTGCTAAATTAAAATACAACAAAGCATTATCTCCAATAACTTGGAGTGGTCAATCTCATCTTGACTCATACACAAACTTTGCAAGTACTTGACTGTACCAAGAAATCTTCTATCACTATATTAGAAATATAGGTATTCAGTATCAAAGTATATTAAGTTGCTTGCAAGTTACCATGATGATCTCATGTCTGAGGGATACTTATATCCATATCCTTAATGAGTGATCCTTGACAGTAGAGTGTTCGGTCAGTGGGTCATGTTCAGTAAAATATGCTCCTACATTTTACCTATATGCCATACCAATATTTTCACACACTTGGTTATGAGGATAGCCAATTCATTTTGCACACAATGGCCTATACTAGATAAATGTTATCATCCTTTATAACATATCATTTAATCTTGAGCAAATTTAAGAACTATATGATAAATCCTTCTTTATTAAATGGAAGTAGTTCCAAGGACTTTATTTTAAAAGAGTTTATAAAAGGAAGATGCATAGATTATGATGAATTATGAAATAACTTTTATTAATTAATAATTTATATATTAATTACAAAGAGTACAACTATCTATAGCTTTAATGATTAGCTTTAAGACATAATTTCCAACAACTCTCATGTGGACTAAGACCAATCAGAACAATATCTAATACCCATCTTTCATTTGTAATCATCAAACTCTTTGATTTCAAGGGCTTTAGTTAATGGGTCGGCCAAGTTCTCTTTTTCATCGAACTTTTGAAGCTTGACATCACCTCGATCCACAATCTATCATACAAGGTGTTAGTGACATAAAATGTGCTTGGTTCTTTGATGGGACTTCTATTCTTTTACTTGAGTTATGGCTCTAGTGCTATCATAATATAGAAGAACAGGACTGTCAATGGAGGGTGCCACTCCAATTTTATTAATAAACTTCTACAACCAAATATTTTTCTTTGCAACATCGGATGCCATAATATACTTAACCTTGCAAACAAAATTAGTTGTAGTGTGCTATTTGGATCTTTTCCAGCATATTGCTCCACCATTTAAGGTAAAAACAAAATCTGATACACTATTGCTTTTATCATGGTTTGATTGAAAATTAGAATCAATATATCCCATGAACTTTAAGTCAGATCTCCACAGATGAGCAAGATCTTTAGTATTTATCAAATACTTAAGCATTATTTTTACAACTTTCTAATGGTTTTCACCCAGATCAAACTGATATCTACTTACTATCCTAAGTGAGCAGGCCACGTCCGATCTTGCATATGTCATGGCATACATGATAGATGCTATTACTGAGGTATATGGGACTTTACTCATACACACTCTCTCTTAAGGAGTTATTGGATAGTCCTTTGAAAGAGAAATTTCTTGACCTTTTAGTATATAGCCCTTCTTGGAGTTTGCCATCCTATACCATTTTAGCATGATATCAATGTACGTGGATTGGGACAATCCAAGTAACCTTTTAAATCTATCTCTATAGATCTTTATCCTTAGGATGTATGATTTATGTTCCAAATCATTCATTAAGAATTGAGATCAGAACAAAACTTTTATTCTCCACAATGCAGGGAAGTCTTTCCCAATTAAGAGAATGTCATCTACATACAATACAAGGAATATGATTACAAAACCATAAGACCATTTATGGTTGCATGGTTCTTCTCCATTCTTAATGAAGTAGTACATTTTGATCATCTTATTAAAATGACCATTTCAACTCTAGGATGCCTGCTTTAATCTATAAATGGATCTTTGAAGTTTGCATACCTTTGATTCATCTATAAATGTAAAATCCTTTAGGCTATATCATATACAGCTCTTTATCCAACTTTTCATTTAGGAAAACTATCTTGACATCCATCTACTAGATTTCATAATCAAAGTATGCTACTATCGCAAGCATAATCCAAATGAACATGAGCATTACTACATGAAAAAATGTCTCATCATAGTCAATACCATAACGTTGATGATATCTCTTAGCAACCGAATGGGCTTTATAGGTCTCCACCTTCTCATTTATTCTCCTTTTTCTTCTAAATATCCATTTACACCAAATGGGTTTTATCCACCTCTTTATCCAATCTTTCATTTAGGAAAACTATCTTGACATCCATCTACTAGATTTCATAATCAAAGTATGCTACTATTGCAAGCATAATCTAAATAGACTTGAGCATTACCACACGAGAAAATGTCTTATCATAGTCAATACCATAACATTGATGTTATCTCTTAGCAACCAAACGGGCTTTATAGGTCTCCACCTTTCCACTTATTTTTCTTTTTCTTCTAAATGTCCATTTGCACCTAATGGGTTTTATCCCTTCAAGTGGACCAATGAGTGTCCATACATCATTGATTTTCATAGACTCTTCATGGCTTCAAGTCACTTATCAGAGTTAGATTTCTACATGGCATCCACATAGGTGATCAGATCTTTATTATTCTCATTAAGTTCAATAGGATCACCATCCCAGACAAAGAAACCATAGTATTTATCTTGTTGACATGGTACTCTACCAGATATCTTGAAAAGTACTTCATTAATGGCCTTTAGGTTTGACCTAATCAAATCCTATTCTTTAGTTTCACTTATTTGTACCAATTCTTCTATCTGTTGAATTCATCAAGTTTAACTTTAGTAGCTTTAGTTCATTCTCTAAGGAACTTCTTTTCCAAAAAGATAGTCCTATGGTTGGGAAACACTTTTTGTTCTTTAGCAAGGTAGAAGTAATAACCCTTCTTTTGGGTACTCAACAAAAAGATATTTATTAGACCTTGGTTCAAGCTTATCTATCTTTAAATGTTTAACATAAGCTAGGCATCCCCAGGCCCTAAGGTATGAGAGTACCGGCTTACACCTTATTCTTATCTCATATGGTATTTCATGGATAGATTTGCTTAAAACCTTATTAAGTATATAACAAGCCATCTCGAGAGCATATTCTCAAAAAGTGATCGGCATACTTGAAAAGCCCATCTTGATCGAACCATGTTTAACAATGTTTGATTTCTCCTTTCTAACACTCATTATATTAAGGTGTCCTAGGAATGTCTATGGTGAGAGAATTCCATGTTGGGAATTGTGTGTCCCAAAGCCAATCATCCAGGTTATAGACGATTGTGTGACTAATGTATATGTATATAAATTATTAAATTGAATAAAAAGTTTATTCTGGTTGTTCATTACATGACATCTTCCTAACTCAACTCTTGTATGATGATGTTCTTTGAGCTACCTTATATGCGATGTAGAGATGATGAGTCATGTAGTTTATAAACTGGTTCACGACCAAAGGATTCACTATTTCAGGATGATGGTGTATTGAGAGTAGGTCGTTGATGTTATGTTTGTTGGTTATCCTCTTAACCAAGTAGCATGGAGATACTTGCATGACATCAGGTGTTGTGTTGACACTTCACTAAGCATGACTCCCATGCGAGATTCTCTTTCAACAAAAGAGAAGTTTTGAATTAGAATATGGACATGAATTATTCCTCTAACTTGAGATCACTATGGTAGCTTATAAGCAACTTACTATGCTTAGGTACCAGACTACCCGGATTTCTAATCTAGTGATGGAAGGTTGCTGGGTACAGTCAAGTATTTGTGTAGCGGTAGTAGGATCAAGATAGGATAGATCTCTCCAAATGGTTTGGATTGAATGCTCATTATGCCTCAATTGAGAAAGACCTTGGCCAGGGCATTCTTTGTAAAGAGTTATAGGGATTCTTTATTTGAGACATATTGAGATAGACTGATTAGGGTTGGGCAGTTTAACCATAAGCCATTTGGAGCATTAGGAGATCAAAGAATAGGTTTAATGATATTCCATGTTCAACAAGTTCTTGTTGCTCTACAACCTTCGACCAATCTGGATTCCGGGTGTCATTGCTTGATGGTGACTTTGGCTGGTACTAGAATATTCCTGTGCTACCGATTTAGTGTTTGAACCTACAAGGTAACACACCATGGAGTTTCTTCTTAATTTGATGTCTTGGAAATGATTGGAAATCATTCTGAACTCATTTGACAACAAGTCATCAAAACTACCAATCAAGTCAACCCGAGGCGAGTTGAGCTGTCTGACGGATTTGCTGAAAAATCCAAGAATGCTTCATTGATGGCTGTAAGCATTATAGCAATCAATGATTGGTGTTTTTGGGTTTTAATCAACTCCTATTACTAAAGTCCAAAGGTCTTGTAACCTATATGAATCCTAAGAGACTCTAAACCTCCTAGTAATCTCTCATTCTCTCCCCTTTATGGTTTTACTTAAGGGGATTGTTTTGGGGCTGAGAACGAGACACTTCATTCTTGATCAAGCCCAAGACTTGACTATTCTCTAGTCAAAAGTCTTGCTTGATCTTTAAGAGATTGGGTAGTGATAGGATTGGGGTTTTGGGATTCTTGTATGCATACCTTCTATTGAAGGTTTGGGGTAGAGTATTCTAGGAAAGGTTCTTGGGTACTTTGTTCCATCTACTGAGCAGTAGATTCTTCAAGGAGTTGAAGAAGGAGTCCATCATTGTCATCTTGTTTCCGGAGAGGCTAGCACCTTGAAGAATGGAGGAGAGTCCCCTTACCCCTGTATGAACTACCCGTAGAGGAAGGAAGCTTATGCTTCTCGCAGGGCTATTACTCATCCTTGAAGTACTTCCCCTCTAGGTGATCATCACCTTGGATAAAAGGTTTGTATTTTTATTTTATGGGTCTAAAGAAATGATCTTCAATATCATTGTGTGTGATTCAAAGAATGGATCAAAGAATTACATGCTTTACTTGCTTGACTTCATATATGTATTACTCTGATGCGGGATGACTCTAAGACTGCTAACATGCATAAAAAATAGTATAATAATTTTTATTATTTTTATAATTTTATTTGCAGGCTAGATTTTCAAAATAAAATAAAAACTAGCAGAAAGACTAGCAGTGCAAATAATCATCGGGTCGTAGGCATACTCAAGCAAACCAATGAAATATCCAGGACCCAAGAGTTAAGAAACTCCCGGTATAGGATAGCTTTTCTTCATTAAATCAGATAATAGGAGAAGGGAAGGTTTCTTACCAGTCAGAGATTGAAATTCAAAAGTAGTAGGGTTCACTCACAACTCTGATAGGAGCCTGGAAGAAGAAGCCTTGCTTCCCTCGAATCTGATGGCAGATTTGGGTGGTCTGAGTAGCAAAGAAGGCCTCCTCAGGGAAGGAAAAGCACCTCAGGGATCCTACAAGTGTCTGGGTTAATCAAAACAGCAATTAAAAATAAGAAGAGGAACTATAGGTTGAAAGGAATCAGGATTACGATTAGAAGATGGCTGTTTGAAGCTTGTTGAAGATCTCCTTACCTGGTAGCTTAGGGCACTCCTTCTTGGATGTGTGAAGGCTTGGATGGCAGTGAGTTAGGGCATGGAAGGATGCTAGGGCAGCAAGGAATTCGTCCAAGCACAAAAATACAAACCAAAGAACCAAAACAAAACACCAACACAAGGAAATAACTCAAAATTTCAGCAAGTTGTATTCATAAGAAAGAGATGCTTACAAGATAGGGAGGGGTGGGATATTTATAGAGTTGCCATGCCCTCACTAACCATGGTTACACTTGGGTTACAAGTCCTCTTCCCAATTGGAATACAAGTCCTTTTCTAGCTACGTTAGAAAAACAAATCCCCATTAGGTTAGGAATTGACCTAGTCTTCTCCTTTTTCCTTCATGCTTTGACTATTCGACTCAAGGACACCTCTTGGACTCGTTCAACACTTCAAGGATGCCTAGGAGGGCGTGTTGGGCTTCTAGGGGCAGCAAGGGGCCAGCCCAAAGGGGCTTGGGTGCATGGGTTTGGGCCCCTGGAAGCTGGGGTGGCCGGTAGCCTGGTAGCAAGAACATTCCATGGAATCTTGCTTCTTAAGGGCAAGGGCTTTGCACCTAGGCTTGATTTCTTTGGGTTGAGATATAGGTGGACCTCTAGAATCATGGATGCCCTAGTTTACGAATAAGCTCTGGCATCTGGAAAGGAATCTGGGCATTTGGAGGATATCTAGAAAGAATCAGGGTTTCTAGAAGCATCTTGGATCCTGGGTTGTCAAACAAAATCCAATGGGCTGATGTAGTGGCCTCTGACTCTTGGATGTGGCCTGGTGGAACTCCAAAATAGGGTGACCTCATCTCTTGTATAAAAATCGGGCTCATACTGGACTCATAAATGATGTACATGACTCAAAATACTGACTAGGTTGAGGGTTCAGACAAATCAACTAACCTCAACTTATTACAGGACTCAATTCTAGTTGATTACAAAATTTGACACATTGCTAGGTAAACCAAATAGGGCCCAGTAATTTGTGTCTAATCCTGGTGCCCCCACCAATTCTCCCGGGGTGGGAGGAACTCGACCCCATCGAGTGTGGGATAACTTGGCTCTCATAGTGCTCAAGTAGGTCTTGGTCGAGGCGCTGCAGATCCTCATGAGTGATCCATGAATCCTCATATTCTAATCGACTTTGCCACTGGACCAAGTACCTCTGATAGCCGTAATTCTAGGTACATATGGCTTGATCATCCAGGATTCTCTCAATCTTTTCCTCACTATTTGGACAATTGTATGTGGATAGTATGGGGTGGGTTCTCTCTTAAAAGGAAGGGTTAGGCTCAAGGTGCTCACTAGGTATTGCTGTTGGCTCCCTAGACTCTATAAGATTTGAAATGATGAAGGTGGAGCTAATACCTAAATCAGGTAGTATCTCACGCACATAGGCATTGGGTCCACAGATATTCATTATCTTGGATGGGCCAGCTTCGCGAGAAGAAAATTCTTTGCAACTATAAAATCCCCTGCAAAATTTTTTATCTCTCTTTTGGGAATTAGCCAAGTTGTTAGTTAGTTCATTAGTTATGTTCTGCTTTTGACTAATTTTCATATGCATATGCTGTGCAGGTGCAAACAAATGGGTTTGGACTGTGAATTTTATTGGACTCGAGATTGACACCTAAATGACTCGACTAGACATCCTTTTTAAAGAAATTTATTGAACTCTACGGGACAAAACCTAACAAACTATAGATTTATTAGGTTTGACCCTCGCATGACATGCACATGAAAACTTACTATGTGCTTCTAGTAAATGCCAAGGGATATGCAAGAAGTATGATGCAAACCTAACATGTGCAAGGAATGAATGTAACATGCAAACCTCTAAATGATGTAGGTGAATGGTTAAAGAAATATAAGAAAACTCAAGAAAGGCAAAAAATAAGAGGTGGATTCCGGATTAGTCTGGCAGGAAAAGGGTTCATGATTGATTGGATAGACTAGGATGTAAGAAGGGGTGTCAGGGATTAATCCTAAACTAATAAGATTGACCTTAAGGGGTTGGTATCTATCTACTGGGCCTATCTTATGGAAGAATGGGTCACTAATTTCAGGGAAAGGATCTTCAATTGGGATCAAGGAAGTGACTCCATCTTGAGGGTACTGGGTGAGATAAGAAGCCAAGTCCTCAATAAACTCTTTTGGCTTAGAAAATTCAGGACTATGCTCTACAATTGGATCCTCTTCTAAAGTCTGCTCTAATTGCTCTCCGATTGTAGCTTGGGTGTGATCTGGGTTATCCAATTCTAGGTTGGCCACTAACTGATTATGTTCAAGGTTAGCTAAATCTAGATTGGCTATTACTTGGGTATGGTCAGGATCAACTGATTCTAGGGTGGCTTCTACCTGGGTCTTTGTAAGTGGGTCTTTCTCTAATTCTTCTATGGACTCATCATCTTCATACTCCTCTACCAAACTTGGGTCAGCCTTATATATTTTTTCTTCTAAGTCATCTTGGTGAACCAATGGGGTGGTAAGAGGGGTTTGGCTAATGGGAAATTGACTTGGGTCTGGGGTAACAGGGTGGGTTAACTAAGGGTTATGGGTTCAAAGGTTATGGGTTCAAATCTAGGGGGATCAATCCTAGAGGGTTCAGGTCAACTATTGAGGGATAGTGGGTTACTACTGGGTTCATATCTAGGGACTATGGGTTCCTAGGGTCTATAGGGCAAGGGTTCAACTCTATAGGTCTTGCATAGGGTTCCTAATTGGTCTCTTACTTGGTCAAAACTATGGCTCGCTTGATTACTTGATTGGATCAATTGGTCAAGCTTAGCATCAGATTGGTCAAACCTATGGTCTATTTGGGTAAGCTGATTTTGGGTTTGGTCAAGCTTGAAGTTCGTTTGGGAGATAATCTGATCACTCATGGCCTTTATCATGGACTTAAAATTGAAATCTATAGTTGGGTTTTGTTGGGGTTTAGACTTTTGACATTGGGTTCTTAATCTAGTGGTCATGTAATAAATCAAACAATCAAAATGAAATGATGCAGCCAAGCATGCAAAAAGAGAAAGAAAAGGCTAGTATAATCTAGGATTTTGATGCGGCACGCATATGATTAATGTTTTGAATATGGTGTTTGTAGAGCAATGAAACCTAATTATACTTAGCATTGTACTCATCTTAATAAGATTTAAGGATTATATGAAAAGGGACTATTATATGATTAGACACAACTCTAAAACTAAGAAGGAAAAAGATCTAGACAATAGGGGCTAATGATTGAGGACTTACCTTGATGAGTTTTCCAACCTTCTATGATTCAAAACTTGAAACTACTGATGCTCTGGACTGGAGAACTTGGATAACAGTGATCAGAACCCTGGACTTCGGCTTCAGCTTGTTGGTTCATTGTCAAGGGGAACCCTGTTCATAACTTAAGGACTTTGAAGGACCCTGCAATGAAGATCAAAGTTAAGGTTGAAGGATGCAAACATAAAGAAGGGATAGGAGAACTTGTGAACAAAGAAAAGATAGTTGAGAAGATCTGGCAGACTCCAATGCCTTTGCGTTGAGCTTGGATGATGAATTGCTAGGGAAGAGAGTGGCTTTGGGCGTGGACGAAGAAGATAGGAAAATTTTCATACATAAAACTCAAGACAACTTCACTTCAAACTTCATTCATTTCCAAAATCAATCTCTTTTACAATAGGCGTCCAAGGCTTTTAATAGCCTCACAAAGCTAGCTTTTGAAATTTAAAAACTCCCCAAATTGAGGAGGATTACAAGGGGGGTTGGAGGATTTGATGGAGGGTTTGTAGGGATGTGGGGGGAGCTGGAGGATTTGGTGGAGGGCTTGGAGGGATGTGGCCGACCTCCTTGAATTTGAATCTCCCTTGTTGGTGCCCAAAGAGTGATGAAGTGGCTGGTGAGGTGGCACCTCTGGCTGATGACGTGGCATGGTGAGGTGGTCTTCTAATTTCAAGATGACATGTGGCGCCAAGTGGTCCTAGTTGATGGTCATTTTCTCTTGCTTGGTGGTGTGTCTTGTCTTCTTCATGGGGTCAAATTCTGGGGTCCAGAATTTGAGTCTTGTTGCTGGCTTTCATGGCTTTAAGACTTGAATAGACTTAACTCAACTGAATTAGACTTAACTTAATTGAATTAAACTCAACTGACCTAGACTTTAAAACTTGAAATGGACTTACAGGAAATGAAATTTTAAAAGTAATTACATGACTCAATAAGCACTCTTGATTTGAAACTCAAAATTAATTACAGGACTCTTAAAAAGAAAATGACTCCTGAAAAGGAAATAAATATTTTTTGATCTAAAGGATACAAGGTAACCTAATTATCTTCGATCCAAATCGGGATAAGGCTAACCTTGTTGGAGTGAAGTTTCTTTCGATTTCTGGTATCCACACCAATTCTCCTGGGGTGGGCTGAACTCGACCCAGTCGAGTATGGTTCAGTTTTGCCCTGGTAATGCTCGAACAAGTCTGGGTTAAGTCTTTGCAGGTCCTCTCGAGTAATCCAAGAGTTGTCAGACTCAGGTTGACCTTGCCATTGAACCAGGTATCGCTGATAGTCCTTATTCCTGGTAGTAATGGTCTTGTCATCCAGGATTCTCTCAATCATCTCTCTCCGCTCAGGTTGGGTTGGTGGTGGACACTCGGAAATATGTTCACTCTCAATGAAAGTTTCTTGCTCAAAAAGCTCACTAGGTATTAGTACTGGTTCTTTGTATTCTACTAGGTCTGAAACATTAAAGGTTGTACTAATACCCATATCAGGTGGAAGTTCCAAAATATATGCATTAGGCCCTATTTTCTTTAAGATCTTGAAAGGTCCCACTCCGTGGGCATGCAGCTTCTTTATGGTTCCAGAGGGGAACCGTTCAGGGTTGAGCCTAATCATCGTATAATCCCCTTCACAGAATTCTTTAGCCCTCTTATGTGAGTCAGCTAAGTGCTTGTAAGTTTCATTGCTCAGTTTGATCTTATTACTGATTTCTTTATGCAAATTTGTGACATGCTGTATGAAAGATTCAGCAAACTTAGAAATTTACACAAGCACTTACAAAATGCAGATTGAACTAGGCATCCTTATTGAGAGAAATTTTAATGGACTTTCTAGGACCTAAACCTAATAGATTATTGACTCTCTAGGTTTGACCCTGGTCTGGTATGCACATGAGAATTTACCATGGGTTCCTAGCAAATGCCATAATGTTTTCCAAAAGTAGGTAGCAAAAGGAATAGGCTTTAAAAGCTCATGCATCCTAGTAATCTCATCCAAATGAAACTTAATGTCTCTAAAATTATGATAAGACTCAGGGAAAGGCAGGAAATAAGAATCTGAGACTTAGGATAATTTAGGGGAATCTTGAAACAGACCTTGGCTACTCATGATGACCTTAAGATTAGAATTTTAATCTACAGGCGGGATGCTTCTAGGTAGTTGAAGGTCATTAGGAAAGTCTTCTAAAATAATGATTGGGTTCTTCTCAGGTACCTGAAGGAGTTCTTGTGTCGAAGCTAAATTATTGGGTTCTTCCTGAGGGCATTGTCTTACGGGAACCAAGTCCTCACTAAATTTTGGTTGTTCTGATGTTTCAGGACTAGGCTCAATAATCTTTTCTTTACCAAAGGTTTCCTCAGGTAAGGTACTAAAGTTGTTCTCTTCATAGTCTTCCCCTTCATATTCATCTATTAAACTTATGTCAGTCTCATACACATATTTACTAGGTTGTTCAAATTTGCCTTCTTCCTTCCCTAGCCCTTCAGTTTGAGGATACCCTAAGTCTTGAGTATCAATGAACTCAACTTGTACTTCAGGGTTCTTACTCCTATCATTCATATGAGCTAATGGGATAGTAGGAGTTGGTTGGTCTAAGAAAAATTGTTTAGCCAGCATTTGGTTCAATTGGGCCATTTGATCATTTAGGGCTTTCAGCATGGTTTCAAGATTCGGGTCCATTGCTACACTGGACTGGGTCTGGACTGGTGAATATAAGGCTCATAATCTAGTTTTCAAGCATGCAAGTAGACTCAAGCTTAAGCTAAGGTTTCCTAGACCTAGAGCATAAATTAGAAGTCTAATTAAGTGAACCAACTAGCTAGTATTACTTATAGGACTTAGCCAGGTAAGTGGTGGGGAGTGAAGGTCCCTGATTGCCAATCCTTAGACACCAATCTTAGATTGGCCAGGTAGGCGGACCAAATCACAAGCCCTGATGCACCAATCCTAGACACCAAGCCTGTAAGCACACACCAATTAGCTGACACAATAACTTGACCCTAACCTGAACCCAACTTGTTGGTGTCCCTAACCCACTAGGGCAATTAACGTTCTACTCAATTTTAATTAACGGGCTGGGATCGATATGCTGGTTGGTGATTTTTGGGCTAGGAACAGGTGATGAAACCCTGACCCTATGTCAAATTGATACCCTTAATTTGATTTCTCATGAGATGAATGAAATGCAAAGGTGCTGCAGAAGTGTGTTGCAGTTTGAAAGTTGTGTGGAAAACGTGATGAAAAAAATATCCAAAAATTCTGAAAAATTCATAGAGGATTCCTAACTTATATGTTTCAATGTAGATGAAAGAAATTTTAAAACTAAAATCTATACTACTCTAAGCAGATCCTACAAATGAAGATAAATAAAAAGGGCAGAACATAACCCTATGACAGTGTCAAACTGCAAAAATTTTTATTTTTTTATAATTTTTTTCAGATGATGAAGTTTAATATGGTGATAACTGACTTAATAAGGAACAAGAAAAAAAATATTTCAACAAAAAATTAGTGACTTGCCTTTGGAGCTGCAGACAGATTACAGTAAATAGATGCAAATTTTTAGAAAACAGAACCTAATCAAACAAGTGCAATGGCTTACCCAAACTTCAATTTAAAAAATTCACGTCCGGCCAGGGGCTCATTATTCCCATGGGTCGTGACAGTGTACTGGAGTACACCCGCTCAGGAAGCATGAATTTTAGATCTTGCTTGGATTTTAAGAAAACTATTCTACCCTAATGCAACCATGCTCTGATACCAATTTGATGCGGCACGCATATGATTAATGTTTTGAATATGGTGTTTGTAGAGCAATGAAACCTAATTATACTTAGCATTGTACTCATCTTAATAAGATTTAAGGATTATATGAAAAGGGACTATTACATGATTAGACACAACTCTAAAACTAAGAAGGAAGAAGATCTAGACAATAGGGGCTAATGATTGAGGACTTACCTTGATGAGTTTTTCAACCTTCCTATGATTCAAAACTTGAAACTACTGATGCTCTGGATTGGAGAACTTGGATAACAGTGATCAGAACCCTGGACTTGGGCTTCAGCTTGTTGGTTCATTGTCAAGGGGAACCCTATTCATAACTCAAGGACTTCGAAGAACCCTGCAATGAAGATCAAAGTTAAGGTTGAAGGATGCAAACATAAAGAAGGGATGGGAGAACTTGTGAACAAAGAAAAGATAGTTGAGAAGATCTGGCTGACTCCAATGCCTTTACCTTGAGCTTAAATGATGAATTGCTAGGGAAGAGAGTGGCTTTGGGCGTGGAAGAAGAAGATAGGAAAAATTTCATACATAAAACTCAAGACAACTTCACTTCAAACTTCATTCATTTCCAAAATCAATATCTTTTACAATAGGCATCCAAGGCTTTTAATAGCCTCACAAAGCTAGCTTTTGAAATTTAAAAACTCTCCAAATTGAGGAGGATTACAAGGGGGGTTGGAGGATTTGATGGAGGGTTTGTAGGGATGTGGGGGGAGTTGGAGGATTTGGTGGAGGGCTTGGAGGGATGTGGCCGACCTCCTTGAATTTGAATCTCCCTTGTTGGCGCCCAAAGGGTGATGAAGTGGCTAGTGAGGTGGCACCTCTGGTTGATGACATGGCATGGTGAGGTGGTCTTCTAATTTCAAGATGACATGTGGCGCCAAGTGGTCCTAGTTGATTGTCCTTTTCTCTTGCTTGGTGGTGTGTCTTGTCATCTTCATGGGGTCAAATTCTGGGGTCCAGAATTTGAGTTTTGTTGCTGGCTTTCATGGCTTTAAGACTTGAATAGACTTAACTCAACTGAATTAAACTCAACTGACCTAGACTTTAAAACTTGAAATGGACTTACAGGAAATGAAATTTTAAAAGTAATTACATGACTCAATAAACACTCTTGATTTGAAACTCAAAATTAATTACAGGACTCTTAAAAAGGAAATGACTCCTGAAAAGGAAATAAAATAGTTTTTGATCTAAAGGATACAAGGTAACCTAATTATCTTCGATCCAAATCGGGATAAGGCTAACCTTGTTGGAGTGAAGTTTTTTTTGGTTTCTGGTGTCCACACCAGGTTTCCTAGACCTTGAGCCAGAAACTTGGTGGGTCAGTTCAACTTAAACTTAACCCAATAGCTAATCCTTTCACTGGCCAGGTAGGGGGTGGGAGTATGGGAGGCCCCTCCTACTTTCATAGGGACCCAATTAAAAACCACAACACCACTTAGGTTGTTTGACTCTGGACCCCCAATCTTAGACACCAGCTTTCAGTAATAGCTAAAAGGTTAATGCACTAGTTGGCCCACACAGCTCGGACCCGACATGTTGATGTCTCCTAGTCCACTAGGGTAAATTAGGTCTAATTGATTTTAAATAGGCTTGGATTAGTATGATGATGGTGGTTTTGGGCCCAAGAAAGGTGATTAAATCCTGTCCTGATCTGAGATAGAGAATTGCCCTTAAGATTAGGTTAAGAATGATGGCAATCGATGGCCCTGATGCAATCTAAAAAAATCAAAAAATAAAATTTTTTTAATGATTTATGATGTGTCAAGTTAGGTTTAAGTTAACTGGGTTAGCAAACAAAGTTTGGCTTGGGATTGGGGTGTGTGGAAGTTGATTAGGTTAGGTTGAGTCAAGATGCAGAATTTAGCAAAAATCAAAAAAATTAGGGTTCAGATGATGCAAAAGTTGACATAGATCATGATGCATAAAAAAATCAAAAAAAATCTGGAACAGATGATGGACGGTGATGATGAAACCTACAAAATTTCATGTAGAAAAAAATCATATGATGATGCAAACCTAGGGTTTGTTTGGACTACTACAGAAATTATCAGGATTCTGTTAGGGTTTCTAATATGCCAAATTTTTATAATTTAGTTTTCTGTAAAATTAATTACAAATTTTATAAAATAGAAGACTCAACAAAGAACAATTCATGCAAATTTCAGAGAAAAATAAAATTTCTAGATGGTCAAAAATAGATGCAAAACTGATACCTAATGCAATGGACAGAATGCTGAAATTAGGGTTTATGATTGCAATGCAGATAAAAACTATCCTAAACCCACTCTGATACCAAACTGATATGAGATGACTCTAAGACTGCTAAACTCCATGGAAAATGGTAAAATAATTCTTTTGTGATTTTTATAATTTTATTTGTAGGCTAGATTCCCAAAATAAAGTAAGAACTAGAGGAAAGACTAGCAGAGCAAAGAATCATCGGGTCGCAGGCATACACATACAAACCAATGAAATATCAAGGACCTGAGAGTTGAGAAACATCTGGTTTAGGATAGCTTTTCTTCATTAAATCAAAAAATAAGAGAAGGGAAGGTTTCTTACCAGTCAGAGATTGAAATTTAAAAGTAGCAGGGTTCACTCACAATTCTGATCGGAGCCTGGAAGAAGAAGCCTTGTTCCTCAAATCTGATAGTAGATCTGGACAGTCCAAGTAGCAAAGAAGGCCTCCTCAGGGGAGGGGAAGCATCTCAGGGATCCTACAAGCATTAGGGTTAATCAAAACAGCAATTAAAAATAAGAAAAGGAACTATGGGTTGAAAGGAATCAGGATTAAGGTTAGAAGATGGCTGTTTGAAGCTTGTTGAAGATCTCCTTACATGGCAGCCTAGGGCACTCCTTCTTGGACATGTGAAGGCTTGGATCATAGTTAGTTAGGGCATGGAAGATGCTAGGGTAGCAAGGAATTCGTCCAAGCACAAAAACATAAACCAAAGAACCAAAACAAAACACCAACACAAGGCAATAACTCAAAATTTCAGCAAGTTGTATTCAAAAGAAAGAGATGCTTACAAGAGGGGGAGGGGTGGGATATTTATAGAGTTTCCATGCCCTCACTAACCATGGTTACACCTGGGTTACAAGTCCTCTTTCCAATTGGAATACAAGTCCTTTCCTATCTTGGTTAGAAAAACAAATCCCCATTAGGTTAGGAATTGACCTAGTCTTCTTCTTTTTCCTTCATACTTTGACTATTCCACTCAAGGAAACCTCTTGGACCTGGTCAACATTTCAAGGATACCTAGAAGGGTGTGTTGGGCTTCTAGGGAAATCAAGGGGATGGCCCAAAGTGGCTTGGGTGCTTGGGTTTGGGCCTTTGGAAGCTGGGGTGGCCTGGTAGCCTAGTAGCAAGAATATTTCATTGAATCTTGCTTCTTAAGGGCTTGGGCTTGGCACCTGGGCTTGATTTCTTTGGACTGGGATGTAGGTGGACCTCTAGAATTATGGATGCCCTAGTTTAGGAATAATCTCTGGCATTTGGAGAGGAATCTGGGAATCTGGAGGACATCTGGAAAGAATCAGGATTTCTGGAAGCATCTTGGATCCTGGGTTGTCACACAAAATCCAATGGACTGATGTAGTGGCCTCTGACTCTTGGATGTGGCCTGGTGGAACTCCAAAATAGGGTGATCTCCTCTCTTGTATAAAAATTAGACTCATACTGGACTCATAATTAATGTACATGACTCAAAATACTGACTAGGTTAAGGGTTGAGACAAATCAACTAACCTCAACTTATTACAGGACTCAATTCTAGTTGATTACAAAATTTGACACATGGCTAGGTAAACCAAATAGGGCCCAGTAATTTGTGTCTGATCCTGGTGCCCCCACCATACTCTATATGCATAAAGATCTGTGTAGGGCCCGTGTTAATTGGATTAACATGTAGGATAAAATTATTTTATCTCCTTTCGCTGCATCGTGTAGTTTGGAAAAGTTTTAAATTACATGTATCGGCCCTACCTAGGTTAACCTTATTGGGTTCGGGCACCAGTGCGGAAGCGTGGATTTCAAAAATTTATGAAATCAGGTCCGAACCCTAATCCCAAAATCTCCTTATTAGCAATTAAAACTGTGACTACATGCATGTCCAAATTTAAACATTGTTTAAATACTAACCTCAGATCGCTATTACCTGTCTGATGCAGAAATGAACTCCAAATTGAGTAGCCTCTTGAACACACCAGGCGTCCACTTGTCCGCCCTCCGATGGTGATCCACACGGGCAGATGATCAAGACATTGACTCCTTAATTGGGTTCCTTCCAATCAAGTTCTACCCTAAGAACTTGATATATGGGCTATTGGCTAGGACTCCTCTAGCCAAACTGGGACTAAACCTTCTCTCTTACCCTTCTCCTCGTCTTCTAGCAACTTTGGCCCCTTAAGACACTCTTGTCTTAAGAATAAGCCCTTGTCCTAAAATGGGACAAGGCTTGTCTTGGAGGGAGAAGAATTTTAAGACAAGATTGTCTTAATGTAAGAAAGAAAGGAGAGGCGCCTTCTTCCTTTACCGTCGGAGAGTTTCTCTCTGACTCTCCTTCTGTTCTGAGATTTGACAGAGCCTAGGCTCTGTAAAGGAATCAAAGAGGAAAGAGAGGAGGGGGAAACAATCTTTTAGAGAGGGAGAAGGAAAAAGAAGCAAGGCTTCGCCGTAGAAAATCTAGAATAATTTTTACGGTGAAGTCTTCTCCTTAAATAGGCGACAGAGAGGCGCCTTCTCATCTGTAATCATCCTCTCATGTCCCTCTCTCCCTTCTCACGTCCTTTCCCTTTATCTCACAGCCCTTGGGATTAATCTCACGGCCTTTGGGATGGGAAGACGCAAGGAAGAATCGTGAAAAACACAGAACGGCCCGCGCAGAAAAAAGAGTCGCACCCCTTCGGTGTTTTTTTTTTCTTTTTCATGGTAATTCCTTTTTTTTTTGAAGAGTCCACGCCTAGGTGGACTCTCTTCCACGCCTCTTCAGCCAAAAATGCCAACTTCTTTTCTTTTCTCATGCAGAAACGCCGCTTGGAGAGAGTCCACGCGCGCGTGGACTCTTCTCCTTGCGCGCGCGCGTGGGAAAAGAGGGGAAAGGGCTTAGGCGATGTGGGAAAGGGGTTTAGCCTCTTAGGTTAGCCCAATTGCTAGCCTACTATTAGCCCAATATCTTGAATCTTCAATTAGATTCAAACCGGAATGAATTTGGATCTAAAAAAGACCAAATCGGAACCCTAACTCGAATCCGATTCAAGTAGAAGCCATGGTTTGCAACACATGCTAGTGTGTTCATCTGCAAACGAGATTTAATTCCAAATTAAAACCTTGATTATCTGTCCTAAGTGTGTGACCCATTGGGTTCCATACCTAGCCAGCAGTGGGTCCGAGTGCAAGTTGACCTAATTTGATCAGAACTCATTCTAATCGATTTAGGTCAAATCGAGCTAACTCGAGTCAGTCAATTAGGATTCCTCCTAATTAGTGATCCAATTAAACTATTTAATTTGATCAACCCACAAGACAAGATTGACGTCTAGCAACGTGTCATGTCTACCCGGAAGATATGGAAATTCTGGTGAAATTCCAAAACTACCCTTCAGTGAAAAGTTCCCGTACAATTCGATCCTTCAATCATCTTGCATCCCGAATATAACTATGGATATGGAATCATGTCAAATCCAGTTTATACTCATTCCCAGCTCAGTCATACACTAATGATTCAATTAATTTGATATTAGAAATCATTTCTAATATCTGTACTTTGATCAAAGATTTCCTGAATCATCATCTGACCTAATTTGGCTGGATGCAATCTCCTCCTACTAGGAGTGATCAATTCCTTGTTGACCTACTCATTTCCTTCATATACAATTCACCACACCCAGCATCAACCTTGTGCATGACCCAGTGTCATGAATGAGATTGAACCAAAGCATGGGTTCATGTATATAAGGTATTATGGCAGTCTCAGGTCATAGGACTACTTGTACAACTCCCACTATGAGAAACATCTATTGACATGCAGCTAAGGCTCCATTAGATGTTCTCAAACTGGATCTATTCAGTGAACTCATTCGCTAATGAGCACCCACATCCTTGTATTAGTGTCCTACACAAGTGACTGTGAGGGTAGTCACCCTTTTCAGCATACATAGGATGTGCCAGTCTTACCGGAAACCCTGATCCCCAACTCAGGGTTCCTATGACTAGGAATATTCTAGATTAGGGTTTTAAGGCCTTAGATCTCACTGGTATGATCTCATTATAGCCCTAGGACCATAGCCCTAACCTATGGGGTTCATTATATAATGATACAGCGAATGATGAAAAAATATTGCCTTTATTAACTTGTCAATTTACAATGGTCTGAGAGATACAAATATTGGCTTATAGGGCATAATCCTTTCAATCTCCCACTTGCACTAAAGCCAATCGCTCTTATTCTTTAACCCCATACAATCGAGGTGGCGATCAAACTCCCGCTGTGGTAGAGCCTTAGTGAACGGGTCTGCTATGTTGTTCTTTGTATCCACTCTGTTGGTGCAGACTTCTTGTCTCTCGATTATCTCTCGGACAAGATGGAAGCGTCTCAGAATGTGCTTGGACTTGTGATGGGCTCTCGGTTCCTTAGCTTAAGCAACTGCTCCAGTGTTATCACAATAGAGTGGCACCGGGCTCTCAATCTCAGGAACTACTCCCAACTCTGTGATGAATTTCTTCATCCAGACAGCTTCCTTGGCAGCTTCACTAACAGCTATGTACTCTGCCTCGGTAGTTGAGTCAGCTACAGTCTGCTGTTTAGTGCTTTTCCAACTTACTGCTCCACCATTCAAGGTAAAGACATACCCTGAAATGGATTTACTATCATCTGGGTCTGATTGAAAACTAGAGTCTGAATAGGCTTCTAGTTTAAGATCAGACCCTCCGTATATGAGAAAAATATCCTTAGTCCTTCTCAGGTACTTGAGAATATTTTTCACAGCCTTCCAGTGATCCTCTCCTGGATCAGCCTTCAAGTGTCTTAGGAGACATCCTCTTAGAAAGACGTATGCCATGACCAATAGGTAAGTAACCTCTTTTACTTTCCTCCATGCTAAATCTCTTTAGCACCTGGCCAATGTACCTAGACTGGGATAAACCTAGCATCCTTCTTGATCTTTCTCTATAGATCTTTATACCTAGTATATAGGATGCTTCTCCCAAGTCTTTCATGGAAAACTGTTTCGATAACCACACTATGATTGATTGTAACATTGGGATATCATTCCCAATAAGAAGTATATCATCAACATATAGAACTAAGAAAACTATGGCACTCCCACTAGTCTTCTTGTACACACAAGGTTCATCCTCATTTTTGAAAAAATCAAATTCTTTGACTGTTTTATCAAATCGGATGTTCCAACTCCTGGATGCTTGCTTTAATCCATAAATGGATTTCTTTAGCCTACATACCTGATTAGGTTTAGTCTCCAAGACAAAACCTTCTGGCTGTGACATATAAACCTCTTCCTCAAGGAAACCATTGAGGAATGCAGTTTTACATCCATTTGCCAGATCTCATAATCATGATATGCTGCTATGGCAAGCATAATCCGAATAGATTTGAGCATGGCAACAGGGAAAAATGTTTCATCATAATCTATTCCCTGTTTTTGTCTGAAACCCTTAGCCACCAATCTGGCTTTATAAGTTTCAACTTGGCCATCTGCCCCAATCTTCCTTTTATAGACCCATTTACACCCAATGGGGTTAATACCCTCTGGTGCATCAACCAAAGACAATACTTGGTTGACATACATGGAGTCCATCTCGGATCTCATGGCTTCCAGCCATCTGTCTGAGTCTCTACTCATGACTGCTTCCGTATAGGTTAGAGGTTCATCATTTTGAATGATTTGGGCTTTATTATTTTCAATTATGAACCCATACCTCTCAGGTGCCTGTCGCACCCTATCAGACCTACGGATAGGAGTGTGTTCAGGTTCTATATTAACTATGTTGTTACTTGACTGAGATGTGTCTATTTGTTGAATTTCATTAAGTTCGATATTTCTACCAGTGCCCTTTTGTAGGATGAATTCTTTTTCCATAAAAGTGGCATGCCTACTGACCAAAACCTTTTTCTCAGTAGGGTGGTAGAACAGATATCCTATACTATCTCTAGGATATCCGATAAATAGACATTTGTCTGCTCTAGCATCTAGTTTATGTCCAAAATTTTTTTTTACATAGGCTGGACATCCCCATATCTTAATATACTTAAGATTGGACTTCTTACCTCTCCATAATTCATATGGAGTGCTAGAGATAGTTTTAGATGGTACTCTATTCAAGATATAAGTTGCTGTTTCCAAAGCATATCCCCAGAAAGAAAAAGGTAACTCCGTGAAGCACATCATGGACCGTACCATATCCAATAAAGTACGATTCCTCCTTTCAGCAACACCATTTAATTGTGGTGTGTAAGGAGGAGTCCATTCAGAGATGATCCCCTTATCTTTAAGGTGATCAAGAAACTCAGTGAATAAGTACTCACCTCCTCTATCTGATCGGAGGATCTTTATACTTTTTCCTGTCTGTTTCTCTACCATACTTTGATACTCTAAAAATTTTTCAAAAGCATTGGACTTATGTTTCATTTGATACACAAATCCATACCTTGAAAAATCATCAGTAAATGTGACGAAGTATGAGTATCCACCATAGGCTTGAGTTGTCATAGGCCCACATATATCTGTGTGTATGAGTCACAATAACTCTTTTGTCCTTTCTCCATGTCCACTAAATGGAGTCTTGGTCATCTTACCCATGAGACATGATTCACAAGTTCCTAATGACTCATAGTCATAAGGATCAAAGAAATTTTCTTTGTATAACTTGTTAATCCTAGTCTCACTAATATGTCCAAGTCGACAATGCCAAAGTAAGGTATTATTTACATCATCTCTTTTCCGTTTGTTAGAAACATGAAAAATATTGTCTTTAGTGGAAAGAGTTAATAGACCATTGCAGAATATGCCATAACATATAATTTCATTAGATAAAGAAATTGAGCAGCCACTGCTCATTACATTCATAGTATATCCTTGTTTAAGTAACAAGGGTATAGATATGATATTTCTAATGATTTTTGGCATATAGTAACAATTCCTTAGCTCCAAGATCTTCCCTGAAGGTAACTTCAAAACATAAGTCCCTACAGCTTCTGCTTGGATGGGGTCCCCTCCAGCACCGTAGAGCTCAAAGTTACCTTCCTTCAATACTTTAAGCCCCTGAAGTCCCTGCAATGATTTGCAGATGTTATGACCACAGGCGGTATCCAACACCCAAGTATTTGAAATGGAAGAATCCAATGACAAAATAGTATGAACTTCTTTCATACCTTTTGGTGCCTCTGATGCACCAAGCTTCACACTTGCAAGGTAAACCTTGCAGTTCCTTTTCCAATAACCCGGCTTGCCACAATGAAAGCAGGTCATCTGTTCGGAGGCCTTCTTTCCTTTCTTCTTCTTAATGCCCCCTTTGGGATTCATCCTCTTACTGGAACCCTTTTTTCCTGTCTTCTTCTTATCCACAAGAAGAACTGGAGCCTTATTTTTCTTTACATGGCTCTCTGCTGTCTTCAACATATTCAACAGCTCAGGCAAGGAAGAATTAAGTTTGTTCATATGGTAATTAAGAACAAACTGTGAAAATGACTCTGGGAGTGATTGCAAGATCAAATCTTGATTCAACTCCCCATCCATTAAAAAACCTAATTGACCTAATCGAGTGATTAGATCAATTATCTTTAATACATGGTCTTGTACTGATGTACCTTCTGTCATCCTTGCACGGAACAACTGCTTAGATATTTCATATCTAGCAGTTCTACTGTGTTCTCCATAAAGCTCTTTTAAATTGAGCAGCATGGAGTTAGTATCCATGCTATCATGCTGCCTCTGCAACTCATTAGTCATAGAGGCAAGCATAACACACTTGACAGTAAGTGAGTCATTTTGCCACATATTATATGTGGTCTTCTCCTCTTGCGAGGCATCTTCCCTTGGTGGTTCCAAAATTGGGGTATCAAGAATATAGGAAATTCTTTCTTGACTAAGTACTATTTTTAAATTTCTCAGCCAATCAACATAATTAGGCCCAGTCAATTTGTTGGCATCTAAAATACTACGGAGTGAGAGTGAAGAGGCCATTTATCTACATTTAAACAAAGAACAATACATAAGCAAACAACCATGAAATGACAATACATAATTAAATTAGGACTTTAATTTAATTATGTCTCCCACTATTTTATCGAGCATCATAACCCTCTATACGATGATCGAGAAAACCCTAATTAGTTTTTCTTAGTGGGGTTGAGATCCCAATCCCTTATAAAAGACCTTGTGTGTACACAACAAATCTTACATAAGTTCATAGGTAGGAAATCTCTCTCCAATTGTAACCCATACAATTCTCAACTTATCCCAGCCTCTAAAATATTAATAGCCTTGTGTATACACAACAAACTATAATATTTCAGTTAAGTAAGACCCATCATAGCCATATAGTCATGACTTTAATAGTAATACCCTTGTGTGTACACAACAAAATATTACATTAAATCATGCCATAAACAAATAATTGTATTAGGCCAAAAATTGTGTTACTCACCATATTAGGTCTTGTGTGTACACAACAAACCTAGTATAGATCGTAACACAATAATGACCTATCATGAAGGAAGGCCAATAATAGTATTTTAACACCAAGCATGTTAGTCAAGAATTAAATCAATCAGATCGGCCAGGCTAGTGGAAGAGATGTGGGGGTCCCCCCGTTGCTTTCCTAGACACCAATTTAAAAATTGGCCAGGTCAGACAACGGAACCAATTAAAAACCACGATTCCCTTTACCTTCCCAGAACCACCTTTCTAGACACCGAAATGACTAATTATCCATCATGACTAATAATGCTTATCGGTTAACTATACTACCACTTAATATAATTTTAAGAGGGATTTATGCAATGCCAGCACATTCAATTAAAAGCTATCACATATATTAATACATGCTTTAAACTAAGAAAATATGTGAAATGTGTGCCATCATACTAGGACAACCATTTACCACATAATGGAAACACCATTATGCCAGGGCAACCTTATTTCAGTATGATGGCTCCAGGGCTAATCATATCTCTAAGACAATTAGGATTTGAGTGGAAAACCCTAACTGGTGGCAATCATCAAACTCATGTTCAATCAAAGACATGCATTGTGCATCAATAAAGACTTTATCATGATACTACATCATTCAATAAAACATGAATTGAATTGTATAAGTTTTAATCCTAATAAGGATGCTCTGATACCACTATTGGGTTTGGGGACCAGTGCGGAAGCGTGGATTTCAAAAATTTATGAAATCAGGTCCGAACCCTAATCCCAAAATGTCCTTATTAGCAATTAAAACTATGACTACATGCATGTCCAAATTTAAACATTGTTTAAATACTAACCTCAGATCGCTATTACCTGTCTGATGCAGAAATGAACTCCAAATTGAGTAGCCTCTTGAACACACCAGGCATCCACTTGTCCGCCCTCCGATGGTGATCCACACGGGCAGATGATCAAGACACTGACTCCTTAATTGGGTTCCTTCCAATCAAGTTCTACCCTAAGAACTTGATATATGGGCTATTGGCTAGGACTCCTCTAGCCAAACTGGGACTAAACCTTCTCTCTTACCCTTCTCCTCGTCTTCTAGCAACTTTGGCCCCTTAAGACACTCTTGTCTTAAGAATAAGCCCTTGTCCTAAAATGGGACAAGGCTTGTCTTGGAGGGAGAAGAAAATTAAGACAAGATTGTCTTAATGTAAGAAAGAAAGGAGAGGCGCCTTCTTCCTTTACTGTCGGAGAGTTTCTCTCTGACTCTCCATCTGTTCTGAGATTCGACAGAGCCTAGGCTCTGTAAAGGAATCAAAGAGGAAAGAGAGGAGGGGGAAACAATCTTCTGGAGAGGGAGAAGGAAAAAGATGCAAGACTTCGCCGTAGAAAATCTAGAATAATTTTTACGGTGAAGTCTTCTCCTTAAATAGGCGACAGAGAGGTGCCTTCTCATCTGTAATCATCCTCTCACATCCCTCTCTCCCTTCTCACATCCTTTCCCTTTATCTCACGGCCCTTGGGATTAATCTCACAACCTTTGGGATGGGAAGACGCAAGGAAGAATCGCGAAAAACACAGAAGGGCGCGCGCAGAAAAAAGAGTCGCGCCCCTTCGATGTTTTTTTTTTCTTTTTCATGGTAATTCCATTTTTTTTTGAAGAGTCCACGCCTAGGTGGACTCTCTTCCATGCCTCTTCAGCCAAAAATGCCGACTTCCTTTCTTTTCTCATGCAGAAACGCCGCTTGGAGAGAGTCCACGCGCGCGTGGACTCTTCTCCTTGCGCGCGCGCGTGGGAAAAGAGGGGAAAGGGCTTAGGTGATGTGGGAAAGGGGTTTAGCCTCTTAGGTTAGCCCAATTGCTAGCCTATTATTAGCCCAATGTCTTGAATCTTCAATTAGATTCAAACCGGAATGAATTTGGATCTAAAAAAGACCAAATTGGAACCCTAACTCGAATCCGATTCAAGTAGAAGCCATGGTTTGCAACACATGCTAGTGTGTTCATCTGCAAACGAGATTTAATTCCAAATTAAAACCTTGATTATCTGTCCTAAGTGTGTGACCCATTGGGTTCCATACTTAGCCAGCAGTGGGTCCGAGTTCAAGTTGACCTAATTTGATCAGAACTCATTCTAATCGATTTAGGTCAAATCGAGCTAACTCGAGTCAGTCAATTAGGACTCCTCCTAATTAGTGATCCAATTAAACCATTTAATTTGATCAACCCACAAGACAAGATTGACGTCTAGCAACGTGTCATGTCTACCCGAAAGATATGGAAATTCTGGTGAAATTCCAAAACTACCCTTCATGGAAAGTTCCCGTACAATTCGATCCTTCAATCATCTTGCATCCCGAATATAACTATGGATATGGAATCATGTCAAATCCAGTTTATACTCATTCCCAGCTCAGTCATACACTAATGATTCAATTAATTTGATATTAGAAATCATTTCTAATATCTGTACTTTGATCAAAGATTTCCTGAATCATCATCTGACCTAATTTGGCTGGATGCAATCTCCTCCTACTAGGAGTGATCAATTCCTTGTTGACCTACTCATTTCCTTCATATACAATTCACCACACCCAGCATCAACCTTGTGCATGACCCAGTGTCATGAATGAGATTGAACCAAAGCATGGGTTCATGTACATAAGGTATTATGGCAGTCTCAGGTCATAGGACTACTTGTACAACTCCCACTATGAGAAACATCTATTGACATGCAGCTAAGGCTCCATTAGATGTTCTCAAACTGGATCTATTCAGTGAACTCATTCGCTAATGAGCACCCACATCCTTGTATTAGTGTCCTACACAAGTGACTGTGAGAGCAGTCACCCTTTTCAGTATACATAGGATGTGCCAGTCTTACTGGAAACCCTGATCCCCAACTCAGGGTTCCTATGACTAGGAATATTCTAGATTAGGGTTTTAAGGCCTTAGATCTCACTGGTATGATCTCATCATAGCCATAGGACCATAGCCCTAACCTATGGGGTTCATCATATAATGACACAGTGAATGATGAAAAAATATTGCCTTTATTAACTTGTCAATTTACAATGGTCTGGGAGATACAAATATTGGCTTATAGGGCATAATCCTTTCAAACCTAACATTCCATTCTCTTCTAGATGAGTTAGAAACTCACTAATAAGGTATTCTCCTCCTCAGTCTAATTAAAGGCTTTTATGCTCTTTCCAGTTTATTTCTCCATCTCATTATAGAATTATTTGAAAATTTCAAATGATTCAGATTTATGTTTCATAAGATAGACATACCCATACCTAAATAGGTCATTAGTAAACATAATAGAGTAGTAATACCCACCTTTGGCACTAGTTTCCGTTGGTTCACATATATCAATATATATTAGACTAAGAACATCATTGAAAAGTTCCCCTTTTCTAATAAAAGGTGACTTAGTCATCTTTTGAAGAATACATGATTCACAAGTTTCTAATGATTTATAATCATTGACATCAAGGATTCCCTCTTTTGTTAACATACTTATCCTATTATTATTAATGTTGGGTTACCTAGGTTGAGCACAGTGGAAGAGTAGGTTTCAAAATTTTTATATTTGAAATCCTGAACGGCCGGAACCCTAAACCCTAGAAACACTTGAGCATAACAACTAATAAATCAAATCTTTAGGATTATCGAGGAATACCTGGAATGCTGTGTTCCTTAATTTCTACGAGGCACACAAGTGCATGCCCTCCAGAGGTGATCCACATAGAAATCAGACCAAGAAAGCACTCCTACGAAGGTTGGTTGTTTGGCTAGTTCTCTTTTGGCAACCTTTCAGACTTTCTTCATTTGCTATATCCCCTACCATCCTATAGAGCTCTCAGAGAATACTCTGAATCCACTCTCAATTCCTTAATACCCCTTCTTATTCTTTTTCCTAGGCTCTTTTCTTAATTAGACTAGCCTTGTCTTGAAAGAACAAGCTTTGTCTTAAAGAGACAAACCTTGTCTTGAGGAAGAGGGAGAGAAAATAGCAAGTAGTATTCTAATGGGAAGCTCTCATGCCTTGGTATCAGATTACCATTGCCAATTTATAGAGAGGGATGGGGTGCCTAATAATATGCCTCTCTTTCAGTCATTTGATAAGACCCTTCACATAGAAAGAGTCTTATTAAGATGAAAGGACATATCACGATAAGGTTTTTCATGTGCCAAGAGACAAATAATTGTCTCTTTGATTTCTAGCATTTTTCCTCCATCTGCCAAATGGCTTTAACTAGTTATGAAAGGTTAAAAGGTGTTATTTCATAATTAAAACATCAAAGAAATATAGGAGCCTTCAAATAGAAGGACTCCTAGTCTCATATTAGCACCAAAATGAAGGGACGCAACTCTTCATTTTGCACCATCCCCTTCCACACCAAATTCCTATCATTTGACTGGTCAAAACTCTTCCAAAAGGGGGTGAAGATAAGGAACAATTCTTTTAGAATTTATCTGGCCTTTGTGACTGACTGGTAGAAGGACTCTTGGTCCTTCTGTGCACACTTTTTCTTAGCGCACACCGTAAATTGGTGCCAAGAGTCCATGCCATGTAGAACTCTTCATTTTGACCAAGATAAGTCCCAAATAAATTCAGATAAATACTGAATTAGGCTGTCCCACTTAGAACTCAACCTAATTTAAATATCACTTAAACTGGTTAGCCTAATTAGCAAATAATCTGACTCAATCCAATTGAGTTAGGAGTTGGGCTAGCCAACATATTCTAGTATGTCAATTAGCTAGCCAATTAGAATCCCATGACCCTAATAAATATGCAATTGACTTCCTTTGTAAATTTCCTAATGTGTGTGACCCTTTGGTTCACATCTAGCTAGCAATAGGTCTAGTTTCAAGCCAATTCAATCCAATCGAACTTGATTGACCTAATTAGGTCAAATTGAGTTGACCTAAGTTGCCAATGCGAACCAACTTCCGAATTGACTCATGAATCCAATCAAGTTTTTTATGAAAACCTACAAGACATGATTGATATCTAGCAATGTATCATGCCTACCCAGAAGATAAGGAATTTGATAAAAATTATCAAAATACCCTTCAGTGAAAAGTTACCATGTAATTCAATCCTTGGATCTTCCATTATCCTGATTAAGTGATAGGCATGGATAAATGTCAAACCCTAGCACTTATGTTGACTCCTATATTAATTTTGATGAATAACAAAATACTTAAGTATATTAGAGTTTAAATATGTGTTAAAAGTATGTTGATTAGAACAGGGTACATACATGTTCAATTGCTTATCATCATGTTGAAGAAGTCAGTTTTATGGATGAAATTTTAAGATAAATAGACCTTGGTACATAAGAATGACCTTGAAAGACTCAAATCTTAAGTTTAAAGAAGTTTCAGTAGAGTTTCAGAAGAGTTTCAAGAAAGTTTTAGCCAAGTATCAACTCATGGAAGTGAAGTGTTGACTCACAAAAGCTTGAGCTAATACATAGAAGAAGTTTTAGATGGCATGCATGATGTATCGACTCAAAAAGCTCAAGTATCGACTCAAAGCCTATGACAAAATTGATACAGAATAGGTTGAATTCAAGTTTTTTCTCAAGTTTCGACTCATGAAGATGAAGTATCAACCAAGTATCAATCACCAGAACAAGGTAGATGCACCAGTACATTCTAGAGAGCTTCAAAAGATAATTTTGACCTAGTGTCGACTCAAGTATCGACTCATGTGTTGACTCATGACCTGAAGTGTCGACACTTGCTAGTCTGGATGAACAGTAACGACTACTTTTTGGAAGCGCAGAAATGGTTCTTTTCATTCCTAACAACTATTTTCACCTCTCCAATGGTCAAAAATAGTCATTTAAGGCTTGGAAAGGTATTTAAAGTAGACCAAACGCAAGAGAAAAGAAACTAATAATAGACTAATGAGAAACGAATGAGCATTCATTGAGTATTCATTACTTTGGAGTGAAGTTGAGCCTTCAAGCATTCAAAAGCTTTTAAGAAGTATTCAAGTCCATCCTTTAAGCATCCATTAAGGCTTCAACAACTTAAAAACAAGCATCTTCAACAGCAATCAAAGAGTTTCAAAGAGATATTTACTTTATTTTTGAAGGCTTGATTGTATTATTACATTATATTCAACTCTATTTTTATTCCTAGTTTCATGTTGAGCCTTATTTCAAAAACCAACTTAGGTTGTTGGTGAGCCTTGAGAAAACCAACTAGATTTTTAGTTATCCTAGAAAATCAAGAGATTTTTGGTGAGCCTTGAGAAAACCAAGAGATTTTTTGTTTAGCCTTGTGAAAACCAAAGGGTTGTGATTAGTGAGCCCAGAAAACTAATCGGCTGTAATCAAGTGGGATTATAGTGAAATTCTGAAGTAGATCTTGGAGACTGGATGTAGGTGCTTTGGTGTGCACCGAACCACTATATATCTTTGTATTCGTGGTTGCTTGCTCTCTCTCTCGTTATTTGATCTTGTTTATTATATATTTATTTTACTAATTTTGCTACATATCTTTAAGCACACATGCACTTGAATCACTAGCACCTTCATTGAACTGAATCCTCGAATGAATCGTCTGTAAAATATGGCTAGGCCATGGAACCTACGTACATCGTGGATGCTAGCAGGGACAGGCCACTCAACTATAGCTCTAACTTCTCGAGGTTGGCTGAAACTCTTTTAGGGATAACTACAAAGCCTAAGAAGATAACCCTAGTTGTCATAAATTTACACTTCTTAGGGTTGGCGTAAAGGATATTCTCCCTAAGGGTTTGGCAGACTAACCTTAAGTGGTGAAGATGGTCCTCTTTGGTCTTGCTAAAGATCAAGATGTCGTCAAAATACACTACAAGGAATTTTTTAGTGAACTCGCGCAAGACTTGGTTCATGACTCTCATGAAGGTACTGGGCACATTAGACAACCCGAAAGGCATCACTACCCATTCAAACAGACCATCCTTAGTCTTAAAGGCTGTTTTCCATTCGTCCCCCGGTCGAATTCTAATCTGGTGGTAACCACTCTTGAGGTCTATCTTTGAAAAGATAGTGGCACCGGCCATCATATCGAGCATATCATCCAGGCGGGGAATAGGAAACCTATATTAGATTGTAATTTTGTTGATAGCCCTACTATCAACACACATCCTCCAGGTCCCGTCTTTCTTAGGGGTAAGTAGGGCAGGGACGGCACAGGCACTTAAACTCTCCCTAAGAAAACCCTTCCTAAGCAGCTCTCCCACTTGTTTCTGAACTCCTGATGTTCAGTAGGGTTCATCCTATAGTGGGGAAGGTTGGGCAAAGTGGATCCTGGGACCAAATCTATAGCATGCTGGTTATCCCAAAGGGGTGGCAGTTGATCAGGTAATTCTTCCGAGAAAACATCCTCAAATTCATTCAGAGTCTTTACTACTTCTTGGGGGTGTTCTACATTGGATGGCTCGTGACTCTCCTTGGTGGCTAGAATCCAAACAGGGGCTCCCTCTAAAATCTATTTCTCTAGCTCCTTAGGTGTGATCAGGTTGACTTCTGCTTTCTTCTCCTTAAGGTTGCTAGATCCTTTCTTGACGGGGTCCTTAGGTTGGATTGGATTGATTGTGATATTTTTCCCTTGGTGGAGAAAGACACAGGTATTGGATTGACCATAAAGGGTAGGAAATTGTGGCTAGTCCTAAAGATTTAACTGTACTCAAGGAAAGGGCATTAACACAGCTTCCACTATCAATGATGACCTTACAAACCTTATCTCCTAGCTTGATCAGGGTCTGTAGGATGTTGGTCCTACGCCAGTCTTCCTGTACTATGTTTTGGGCTAGGATGCATCGGACTACCCCTACAAGGTCATCAGATTCAAACACTTCTTCCTCTCCCTCATACCCTTCCAATAACTAATTTTTGAGATCATAGGTGTCCTCCTCAGGTTCTACGGTTGGTTCAGGTTCAGTCTCAGTTAATTCTTCTATGAGTAGGGCAGAGGCGGTGCACTGGCTTGCAAAATGTCCAAGTTTATGAAACCTAAAGCATTTACCTTGGGGATCAGGTCTCCTCTGGACTTCAACAGCCTTACCCTTTTCCTCTCTACTATATTGCGGTCGGTTCAGGCTGGGATGACTAAGACTGGGTCGGGCTGTATTTGTTCGACTTGGGTCAGTTCAGTTTGGGTTTGGTCGACTCGGGTAAGCTTAATTGTAACCTTGGGTGGATCCAGGGATATGGCTCGGGTTTCTAAAGGGCTCAGGTCTTCTATAGGTGGGAGCTCTTTGGAAATGCTCACAGAGCCTAGCAGCTTGGTAAGCTTCTTCCATGGTTCTAGTTGATATAAAATACAGCTCTCTCTGGATGTCTGGGTGTAGGCCAGCCCTAAACCTAGATAGGGTTACCTCGGGTGATTCAACAACCTTACGTCACATAACATATTCATCAAACTTGGCGATGTAATCGGCCACACTCTTACTCCCTTGACTTAAGGTCTGCCATTGGTCCAACAGTTTCTGGGTGTAAGATGCAAGTAAGTATTTCCTTCTAAGCTTTTCTCTCATCTCCCCCCAGGCGGTTATGGGTAATTGACCTTTCTGCTCTATGTAGTTCTCAACACTGTTCCAGAACAACCTAGCTTGGTGAACCAACCTAAGCTTGGCAAACTTAAACTTAGTTCTCTCAGACATAGAGTACCAGTCAAAATACTGCTCCATAGCAGACTCCCAATCTTCAAACACCCTGGGATCTAAGCTACCATCAAAAGTGGGTGCTTCAAGCTTGATGATCCTATGGGCTCTTTCTTCACGGTCTTCCAGATTGGGTCTCCTAGGACGGGTATCAACAAAGGGGTCAGGGTCTCTCCCAAAGTCATCATCAAAGTAAGGGTCTTGTGGTGAAAGATTGTGTCCTGAAAGCCAATTGAAATATTGTATTTCGATCCCAAAATCAATTAATTGACATTATTATAATAAAGGCATTATTTTCATCATACGCTGTGTCTTTATGATTATATGATGAACCCCATAGATTAGGGCTATGGTTCTAGGGTTATGATGAGATCATACCAGTAAGACCTAAAGCCTTAAAACCCTAATCTAAAATATTCCTGGTCGATGGGACATTGAGTTGGGGATCAATGTTTCCGGCAAGACCAGCACATCCTATATATGCTTTGTGATGAGGGTGACTGATCTCACAGTCACTTGTGTTTGACACTAATAGTAGAATGTGAGTGTTCATTAGAGAATGAGTTCACTGAATTGATCAAGATTGAGAATATCTAATGGAACCTTATCTGTTTGTCAATAGATAATTCTCATATGGGAGTAGTGCATGTGGTCCTTTGACCCGAGACTACCATGGTACCTTATATATATGAATCCATACTTTGGTTCACAATCAATCATGACACTGAGTCATGCACGAGGTGATACTGGGTATGGTGGATTGTATATGGAGGTTGTGAGTAGGTCAACAAGGAATTGATCAGCCCTAGTAAGAGAGAATTGCATCCAGCTAATTTGATCAAATGATGGATTCAGGAAATCTTTGATCAAAGTATGAACATTAGAGTTAATTTCTAATGGTTCATTAATGAATCATCATTATAAAGATTGAGCTAGGGATGAATATGAAATTGGATTTGACAAGTATCCATATTCATAATCATATTCAGGATGCAAGTTGATCAAAGGACTGAATTGCCCAATAACTCACCACTGAAGGGTATTTTGGTAATTCCACCAAAATTCTATATCTTCCGGCTAGTCATGATATGTTGCTAGACATCAATCTTGTCTTGTAGGTATATGATTAAATTATGGTAATTCAAATCAATTAATTAGAATTAGATTCTAATTGACCGAGTCGAGCTAGTTTGAGTTGACCTAAATCGACTTAGTTGAGATATAACCGAATTAAGTCAAATAGCACTCGGACCTACTGCTGGCTAGGTGTGGAACCCAATGGGTCACACACAAAAGAGAATTGATGAAGGATTTGAATTAAATCATGTTTGCAGGATAAACACACTAGAATGTGTTGCAGACCCAATTTCTATTCGAATCAGATTCAAATTTGGTTTCGAATTGGGCTTAATTGGGTTCTAATTGAACCATATTAAGGTCTAATTTAAATTTTAGACATTGGGCTAACCCATGGCTGAACCCAAGTGAATCAAGTGCACTGAGACTCTCTCTCCAAGCCATCCACACCCTTCCTCACCCTCACGCGACAAGAAGAAGAGTCCACGTGCGTGTGGACTCCTCTTCATGCGCATGGGAAGGAAATTCCATCGGAGAAAAATCAAGAAAAGGGGGCGATTTGGATCCTTGTCTGACGTCCTTGGATCTGGATCTGATGGCAAGAAAAATTAAGGAAAAAGATCCATCATTTTTGGTCGCAAGTCCGTTTTCAAAAGTCGCGATTCTTTCTAAAGTTTTTTCAAGAGTCCTCCTCGTCGGAAAAACGAAAATTAAATCGGAGAATCATGATTTTTGGTTGAGGAGACGCGTGAGGAATGAGGGATCGTCATTCCTGGGGTTTTAGAGGGTTGCGATGTTTTTAGAAAATGCCCCTCTGAAATCTATAAAAGGGTTTGGGTTCTCGGGGGTTTCTTTCAGATAATCAAATATAGAGATCATATTCCTCTCCTCCTCTCCGGAATACTCCTTCCCTTTATGCTTGTTGGGTATTGTTTCCCTTATAGAGATAATCTCTGTCGAAACTCTGACCCTAAACAAGAATAAGAGGAAGGTCTTGAACGGTAAAGGAAAGGGAAAAGGAAGGGTATGTTCTTCTTCTTTTCTTTCTTGAATTAAGACTTTACTTGTCTTAATTTCTTCTTCCAATTCAATTTAAGAAAAAGAATTCAAGAAGAGGAAAGAAGGAAGAAAAGAAATTTTCAAGAAAGAAAATTTCAGCCTAAAAGTCCAAAAATTGAATTCTTGAAAAAGAATTCAAGAAGAGGAGCCAAGAACAAGAAATTGGAGTCTTCATCTTTTTCTGTGTGGATCACCATTGGAGGGTGAACATTTGGGCACCTGGTGGAGATTTAATGTTTGGATTTTAGCAATACAGGTTAGTACTTTAATATGAGTTTAAATCTTATATATACATGTTATATGTTTTAATTCTTTTAAGGAGATCTTGGGTTAAGGGTTTGGTGAAGATTTCATAAAGAAAAATTTTGAAATCTATGTTTCTGCCTTGCCACCGAACCCTACATGTGGCATGTTCCTCCTTGGGTGAGGGGACTCAGGACTGGGTTCAGGTCGGGGCCTAGCATCCTCTAGGGGTCTCAGTCTGATCTCTATCTGGTCCAGTCTATTGATCAACTGGGTCATGGATTTGGTTAAGGCTCCAATGTCGGATCGCAGTTGGTCCATGGTGTCGGTAGAGGGTGGAGAAGGTGGGTGAAAAGAGGTTCCTAATCTAGGGCACATGTAACAAAACGATGCTACGGTTTGCTAGACCTAGGAGATCTCTCCAAAGGTAAAGTCAAGAAGATGAACCTGGAAGTAGTAACTTGGCACCTGGCCAAGTAAGTGCAAGGTGAGTGGAGATTCCTCTTTGCTTGCCTAGACACCAATTAGAAATTGGCCACGAAAGCGAACCAACCCACTTCCCTTCGGGCTCTTGTCCCTGAACCACTTGCCTAGACACCAGCTACACAAGCACACACCAACTAGCAATCTAGCTTGGCTCGGCACTTGGATTGACCCGACTTCATGGGTGTCCCTAGCTCACTAGAGCAGATTAAATGTCTAATTGATTTTAGTTAATGGCTAGGGTTCGATATCCCGGGTGGTGTTTTTTAGGCTAGGGACAGGTAATGAAATCCTGACCCAATGTTAAATTGACGCCCTTAAGATAAGTTATTTAAAATGAAGTACAATAATGACAATGAAATGACTTAAAAATTTTTTGTTCTTTTGTTTCTTTTAGATGGGTGAATGCTAAACAAAATGCAGGAATTAAAACATGCAAGAAGCAAGCTATATGGATGAATGAATCAAAAGATGAGATGCTTGCTGAAATATAGACCTGAGATTTTCTCAGGTAGTATTTCGGCTTGTAGATACTCTACAAACTGAAATTAAATCTAAGAAAATAGAAAAAAATACTTTGAAATTAATGCGATCTAAAAAAATAGAAATCATAAAATTTGGATGTTCCTACAGAGAGAAACAATCCAATAATTAGACCATATACGGACTGACCAGAATGCAGAAAATGAAACAAATGCACTAGTCCTAGCTGCTCTGATACCAAGATTGATGTGGAGGCAAGGGGGTTAGGGCTAGGGATGTTGGGATGGATGCTTATGATGCAAGGAATTTCTTTTTTTTTATGTTTGATGAGTTTTAGATATTTTTTTAGGGTTTCTATTCCCGATCATAAGCAAAGGTAAGAAATACGAAGAACAGTAATGAAAACTTACACTAGCAGTTCAAAGCCTCTGTGGGCACCAGGATCCGACAAGGCTCCTCAACCCTCTGTGGATCTCAGATTAGGGTTCCGCCTTCTATGAGTCCTGTAATAAGGCCTTGAGCAAAAGCAATTTCATAATTTCTTGTCAAAGTTTGTTTAGTCCGGTACCTTGATCAATTTGGGTCAAGTTAGGTCATGAGTCCTGTATTTGTTCGAGTCTGAGTTTGGACTGGGCCCAAGCCCAATTGAAGTCACCCTGGTTTTCTTCACCAAATCAAGTTCTTGTGGGCCAACCCACCCCTTCCACTTGGCATAATGCCAACTCAGGTGCCACCTCAGCTACCTATGTGGCACCACATCAGCTGCCACTTGGGCATCCAAGGAGGGAAACAAAGTGGCACCCTCATGCTTTCCACATGCCTTGGGTGACATTGGAAGGAAGAAACACCATACCCCTCTTCCCTCCCCTACATCACGCCTTGTTCCATCAAAAGAAGGGCGTTGAAGATCCTTGAAGAAACCAAGCCACAAAGCAAGCCCCCTTCCAAGCTTTCTTCCCAAAGCGTTCATGCAAGGATGGAAGGTCAAATGACACACTCCCCTCTTCAAGCCCTCAACCATGCAACGCCCAAAGAGCTCTCCCTTGGTCAACCTTGAATCAATCCAAGAGATGGCATTGAAGAGTCCAAGGGAACACATCCCTTCAAGCAAGCCATGCCCCACTCTTTCTTCCCAAAATAAGCATGCTAAGGAAGGAAGTCAAGAGACCAATCCCCCTCTCCAAGCCTTCCCACATGCCATGCCCAACCCCAAGTCATTTGGTCAGCCAAAGAGAGGAGATGATGGAGAATTTTGGGCGCCACCATGAAAGTTGTAATTTTGAATTTCAAATGGGCCTTTGGTGCCTATTTAAAGGACCCAATCCCTCCCTTGTAGAACGATTGAATGATTGAGTGATTAATGAAAAAGTTTGAGTTTTTTCCCCCTCCAACCATTGTCTCTTAGTCTAGGTTTGAGTGGAATTGCCTTCGTCCCCAGGGACGTTGAGTGGTGTGAGGCCACCTGTCCGTCGCCCCAGGGCGTCGCGAATCCTTCGTCCTCCAGGATGTCGCGTGGTGTGAGGCCACATTCCTTCATCCTCAGGGATGTCGCGGGGTGCAAGGCTCCAAGTTATCTCCAACTTCGACTTCGGAATCCTGCCAGACACCGGGCTTGAAGCCCATTCCCAACTCCATCTCAATTCCTTTCCGTGCATCTCCACATTTCGTTGACCCTTCTTTTGTTTGCTTACAGGTCCTCCCTAGCAACTCGGGCATTGAGACAGTCAGCTTTGTCATCGCGACCTCCTAACCAAAAGCCAGTTCTCCCATGGTTCGACTGCTCGGGCATCCAGGCCACATCCCCGAGTTGAGCGATCTCTGCACCGAGCACTCCAGAAGTTTGAGGTTTGCTTTTTCTTTATCTCCTAAGTAGATATTGTAGGTCGAGCTAGTCCTACCAGGGTTTCTTAATCCGGGGTCCTATTCTCGTTTTCACTTTTAGGGCTTTGAACTGCTAGCATAAGCTTTCATTACTATTCTTCGTATTTCTTACCTTTGCTTGTGATCTGGAATCGAAACCCTAAAAAATATCTAAAACTCATCAAACATAAAAAAAAAAGAAATTCCTTGCATCATAAGCATCCATCCCAGCATCCCTAGCCCTAACCCCCTTGCCTCCACATCATTCATGTATTTGAATTGACACATGCTTGTTTAAATCTTTGCAAAAAAAATTTTAAAACCCAATTCACCCCTCCTTTAGGTTGCTTCACTGGGCAACAAGTGGTATCAGAGCCATGTACTCAGCTTTTAGGTGTAACCACCTTAAGTTAATGATCTATGGTAGCCCCTTTAGGTTTTAGTGTTGTTAAGGGTCAAGCCTTAAATAGACCACCTTACTTTAATGGCATAAATTACATGTATTAGAAAACTCGCATGCGAATTTATATGCATTCTATATAGATTACAATCTTTAAAAAATTATTGATAAAGGGAACATATTCCTTCAATTATTGTTAATGGCATTTCCATTTCAAAACTTGAAGAGGATTGGGATAAAAATGACATTAAGCAATCCGAGCTCAATGCTGAAGCAATGAACTTGCTTTATTATGCATTGGATCCTAGTGAATTTAATAGAATTTTCTTATGCACCTCTATGAAAGAAATATAGGATACACTTGAGAATACTCATAAGGATACCAATCAAGTAAAAAATACTAAGTTAATATGCTTGTACATACACATGAGATGTTTAGAATGGAGCCTAATGAATCTATTACTGATATGTATACTAGATTTACTAATATTGTAAATATCATGAGAAGTCTTGGGAAGGTTATGTCTAATGCTAATCTTGTAAATAAGATTCTAAGATCATTGCCAACATCTTGGGATCCAAAAGTAATAGCAATTCAAGAAGCTAAAGATGTTGAGACACTTCCCTTGGAGCAACTTGTTGGTTCACTCATGACTTTTGAGTTGAACATGAAGCAAAAGGCAGTGGATGTGGATAGAAAGAAAAAGTAAATAGCATTCAAATCCACTACACCAGATGAACCTTCAAGTGAAGAATCTGACAAAGAAGAAAATGAGGATGAAGAGGCACTTATTGCAAGAAAATCTAAAGATTTATGAGGAAGAAGAAACTTTCTATAAATAGAAGCCTCAACCTAGCAAGGAAAAGGGAAAAGAAAAAGAAAAAGAGAAGGAGAAGGATCAACCAATTTGATTCGAGTGCAAGAAGCCTGAACACTACAAGTTTGATTATCCTTTCCTTAAGAAATCCAAAAAGAAGTTTAAAAAGAAGGCAATGATGGCAACATGGAGTGATAGTGAAGACTCCAGTTTAGAGAAAGAACAACCAGAAGTAGCCAATCTTTTCCTTATGGCTCAAGAAGATGAGGTACAATTTGAATTAAGACCTGATTTTACATTCGATAAACTTAGAGATGCTTTTGATGAACTCATGCATGAATATAAATTGCTAAAACTTGAAAAAAAAAGTTAAAGAAGCATACTAATTCATATTCTCTTGAAAACACCAATCATGCAAATAAAAATATTGATTTGAAAACTAAGATGGACGTTTTAGAAAAACAAAAGAATGCTTTATCAATGGAAATAGATGTTTTGAAAAGATCCAAGGTTGTTGTTTCAAATAATGAACTTTTAAAGAAAAACAAATATCTTGAGGTAGAAAACAAGAAATTCAAAGATGAGCTTGACAAAGTTAAACCATTTATTGAAAAATTTATATTCAATTCTTAAAAGTTAAACCTATTATTGAACAATCAAAGAGCTGTATTTGATAAAGCATAACTTGGTTACAAGCAACAAAAGAAACAAAATTTTTTTAGGAATTTCTTTGTTCCTGCATCATCTAATGTTACTTGTTTTAGTTGTAGAAGACTTGGACAAAAAGCTTATCAATATGATCTAAGAAGTTAAATAATTCTAGAAAGGTTTGGGTTCCAAAAGGAACCACCCTTAGTACTAACCCTAAAGGATCCAAAATGGCTTGGGTACCTAAAATAAAAACTTGATCTATTTTGCAAGTGTGTCTTCTACCAAAGAAAAGAAGAAATTGTGGTATCTTGATAGTGGTTGCTCAAGACACGTGATAGGAGATGTAAAATAATTCACATCTCTAGAGGCTCTGAATGGAGGGAGTGTAACTTTTAAAGATAATGGTAAAGGAAAAACTATTGGTATCAATAAAGTTTACATCTCCTCTTCTACTTTTATTGATAATATTTTATTAGTTGAAGGATTAAAACATAATCTACTTAGTATTAGTCAGTTTTGTGATAAAGGCTTTAAAGTAGTTTTTGAATTTTTCTTTGCATGGTTTCTAGTCCTAATAGTAATGGAGTGAAATTCATTAGAAATAGGCATGATAACATCTATCTTATTGATCTTGACAATTTAATGTTACATGATGGTGAATGCCTAGTTGTAATGAATTCCATAATTAATGAGACTAATTGACTTTGGCATCGTAGTTAGGTCATGCAAGCATGCATTTACTTTATAAATTATACAAAAAAGATTTAGTTAAAGATTTACCAAAACTTAAATTTGAAAAAGATGAAATTTATGAAGCCTATTAATTTGGAAAACAAATAAGAATACCTTTTAAAACTAAAGGAACGGTTTCAACTACTAGGACACTAGAACTACTCCATATGGATCTCTTTGGACTAACTAGGACCACAAGCCTAGGAGGCAAGAGATATGGATTAGTCATAGTGGATGATTTCTCATGATATATATGGGTTTTATTTATAGCTCATAAAGATGAATCCTTTTTGGCTTTCATGAAGTTTTATCGAAAAGTTTCAAATTAAAATGGTACTTCTATTTTATGTATTCAAAGTGACCATGGAACTAAGTTTGAAAATCAAGATTTTGAAAAAGTTTGTAATAAAAAAGAAATTGAGCATAATTTTTCTGCATCTAAGATATATCAATAAAATGGGGTAGTAGAAAGAAAAAAACGTACTTTAGAAGAAATGGCATGAACAATACTTTGCAAAAATGATGTTCCAAGATATTTTTGGATAGAAGCTGTTAATAATGCTTGTTATATTTTAAACCATGTTTTAATTAGACCAACTATTGCTTCCATAATTGGTACAAAATGGGTATATAGAAATAAATTAGATGAAAATAGAATAGTAACTAAAAACAAGGCTAGACTCATAGCTAAGGGTTACAATCAAGAGAAAGAAATTGATTTTGATGAAACATTGCTTCAATAGATAAACTTGAAACTATTAGATTACTTTTAGTATTTGAATATTTTATAGAATTCAAACTATTTCAAATGAATGTTAAAAATATTTTTTAATGGTTATTTAGCTGAAGAAGTTTTTGTTGAACAACCATCTGGTTTTGAAAATCATGCACATCCTGATCATGATTTCAAACTACGTAAAGCACTTTATAGTTTAAAGCAAGCCCCCCATACATGTTATGAAAGACTTATGGTGGGGACACCAGGATCAGACAAAGATCCCTGGATCCCATATGGTTTAATTAGTCATGTGTTAAAGTTTTGAAAATTTTGTAATCAATTAAGATTGAGTCCTGTACATCAATTATGAGTCCAGTATGAGCCCAATTTTTGTACAAGAGAGGAAGTCACCCTATTTTGGAGTTCCACCAGGCCACATCCAGGAGTCAGAGATCACTACATCAGTCCATTGGATCTTGTGTGACAACACAGGATCCAAGATGCTTCCAAAAACCCTGATTCTTTCCAGATATCCTCTAGATGCATAGATTCCTCCCTAGATGCCAGAGCATATTCCTAAACCAGGGCATCCATGATTCCAGAGGTCCACCTACATCCGAGCCTAAGGAAATCAAGCCAAGGTACCAAGCCCAAGCCCTGAAGAAGCAAGATTCCATGGAATATTACTGCTACTAGACTACTAGGCCACCCCAGCTTCCAGAGGCCCAAACCCATGCACCCAAGCCCCTTTGGGCCGGCCCCTTGCTGCTCCTAGAGGCCCAACATGCCACCCTAGGCATCCTTGAGGTGTTGACCAAGTCCAAGGGGTTTCCTTTAGTGGAATAGTCAAAGCATGAAGGGAGAAGGAGAAGACTAGGTCAAATCCTAACCTAGTTGGGACTTATGTTCCTAATTATTTTAAGATTTATTTTTCGAACCTAGTTAGGAGAGGACTTGTAACCCAAGTGTGTAACCATAGTTAGAGGGCATGGGAACTCTATAAATACCCCTCCCCTCTCCCTCTTGTAATCAACTTTTATTCATGATATCAAAGCCCTGGTGAATTTATTTTGAGCTTGCGAGCTTGTGTTACTTTGTTTTTTTGGTTCTTTGGTTTGTGTTTATGTTTCCTTGCTGCCCTAGCATCCTTCCATGTCCTAACTCACTGCCATCCAAGCCTTCACATGTCCAAGAAGGAGTGCCCTAGGCCACCAAGCAAGGATATCTTCATCAAGCTTCAAGCTGCCCCGCTTCTAAACCTTAACCTGATTTCTTGTAAATCAAGTCCCCTTTCTTTTTCTTACTTGCTATTTTGATTGACCCTTGAAGATTTGCAGGATCCCTGAGGTGTTTCACCTCCCCAGAGGAGGCTTTCCTTGCATCCAAAACCATCCAAATCAACCATCTAATCAAGGGAACGAACTTCATCATCCATAATCCAATCAGAGTGCTGTGTGAACTCTTCATCGGACGTTCTTCAAATCACTGATTGGTAATATCCATCCCTTCTTATAATTTCTTATTTGATGAAGATAATATAGCCTAATCTGGGAGTTTCTCAATTCTTGGGTCCTGGAATTTATTATTTTGCATGGGTTTGCCTACAACACGATGATTCTATGCATTGCTATTCTTCTTGCTAGTTCTTACTTATTTTTTGGGAATCTAGCCTGAAAATCAAATTATAAAAAAATATAAAAAAATCAATTTACTATTTTCCTGCATGTTTAGCAATCTTAGAGTCATCTTGCATTAGTTTGGTATCAAAGCAGGTTTAGGATAGTTTTTTATTTGCATCGCATTCACAAACCCTAATTCTGCATTTTGTACACTACATTAGGTGTCTAGGTTTCATTTGATTTTGGCATCCTAAGCATTTTATTTTTTTATGAAATTTGCACTACATATCCTCCTTTCTGTCCTAGTAATTATCATAATTTTTAATTATTTTTACAGAAAACCTAAGGTTCTAAAAGTCAGCATCGTAGGAACCCGAACAGAATCCTAAAAACTTCTACAGCAGTCCAAATCTTCTAAGATTTGCATCATCATTTGATTTTTTTCTGCATGAAATTTGGTAGGTAGAATCAAAACCATCAATCCTCTTCTCTAGAATTTTTCTGATTTTATTTTTGCATCGAAATCTATGTCAAATTTGCATCGGCTGAAAACCTAATATCCTGAATTCTGCTATTTCTACATTTTGACTCAACCTAACCTAATCAACTTTCAAACCCCCCAATCCCAAGCCAAATTTTGTTTGCTAACCCTAGTAGACTTAAACATAACTTGACATCTCATAAATTAATTAAAAATTATTTTATTTTCTGATTATTTTAGATTGCATCAGGACCATTGAATGTTCATCATCTTTTAATCTAATCGTAAGGGCAATCAATATAATATCAGGGCAGGAGGTCATAACTTGTCCTGGGCCCAAAACAACCATCCAACATTTCACCCAAGCCTTAATTATAATTAATTAGACTTAATTTGCCCTAGTGGGCTAGGTGACACCCAACAGGTCGGTCCGAACCGTGTGGACCAACTAGTGCATTTAATCCTATGGCTATTACTGAAATCTGGTGTCTAAGGCTGTGGGTCCAAAGTCAAACGACTTATGTGGTGTTGTGGTTTGTAATTGGGTCCCTACAAAAGCAGGGGGGGCTCCCACACTCTCACCCTCTACCTGGCTAGAGGAAGGATTAGCTGCTGGGTTAAGTGTAAGTTGAGCTGACTCACCCAGTTTTGGCTCTAGGTCTAGGAAACCCTAGATTAAGCTAACCTATTTTGCTTGCTTGACTGCACCATTCCATCTGATTGCTTGATTGAGTGTATTACCACTAGATTAGGAACCCAATACCATAATACTAAACCCCAAACCAACTTAGCCATGGATCCCAATTTTGAAGCCATCATGAACCAGCTTGCCCAGCTAACTATCCAAATGAACCAAGCCAATATCCAATCTCAAAACCAGTTTACCCAACTAAACCAATCCAATACCCAAATTAATACTAAGCTTGACCAAACCAATGACCAGATAACCCAAATGAACTATAGGTTCAACCAAGAAGACCAACAATTTGACCAGGCAACCACTAGGATCGACCAATAAACCAGTAGACTAAACCAAGTAGAGAATCGATTAGGTACTATAGAGAAAACCCAAGACTCTAATGCTGAACCTAATCTTGATCCATCCTATTCTACCTCTCAAAATCCTAGTAAAACCCAGACTCAGGAACCCTTTGTAGAGCCTAACCATCAGGAACCATACCAAGAACCTAACCATAGGAGAGTCCCGAACCCTGAACCTATCCAAGAACCCATCCATAGAAGGCCCCAACATGAAGTTCATGATCAAGATGAAAGGGCCATGAGAAATATTAGGATAGAAGAACCCATCTTTAATGGAAGTCTTGAACCAAAGGTCTATGTAGATTGGGTAGGTGATATGGATTATTATTTTGAATGGTATGAAATGAGTGAAGGGATGAAATATAAATTTTCCAAGATGAAGTTGATTCATCAAGCTAGATTACCTTGGGCTAATCTTGAGCGTACTAGGAGACAACGAGCCCTTCCACCTATAATTACTTGGCAAGAGATGAAATTGCAACTCAAAGAGAAATACCTACCAGAATCCTACAATCAGCAGCTCTTAGACCAATGGAACAAATTCATCAAGGGAATAGATCAGTGTCAGATTATATTACTGAATTTGATGAGTTTGCTGTAAGGTGTAGTGTAACCGAGTCCTTAGACCAAACCCTATCGAGGTTTAGAATTGGATTGGGTGAAGACATTAAAAGGGAACTATATATGAGGGAGGTCCATGATTTGGAACAAGCCTATCAAATAGCTAGACATTATGAACAATTCCAAAGAGGACCTACCTATCAGAAATCTGAACCTGTTAGGAACAATACCCAATTTTCATGATCAAACCCAAACAGGTATACCAGGGTAGACAAAATCCTAACCCCAACCCAGGTCGATTTAACTACAACCCAATTAGGCCAAACCGTAACCCAGTCCGACCCAACCCTAATACAACCTGATTCAATCCCAACCTAAACCACCTCAACCCTAACCCATCTCGACCTAACTCGAGTTCGAGTCCATCTAGTGCAAGTAATTCTGCACCTGCTAGAATCGACAAGGGTAAAGCACCCATGTCTCAGAAAGCCCCAAGCCCTAGCCCCAATGCCTGCTTTAGATGTAATAAGGTAGGTCACTATGCTAGTCAGTGTCCCACCAGGTCATTACACATAGGGGAGCTTGAAGAACAAGAGGCTGAACCCAATGTTGATGACCTAGAAGAAGAAGTTTATGAGGCTGAACCTGACTTGATAGAGGAATATGAAGGAGATGAGGAGGAATTTGATCAAGTAGGGGTGGTTAGATGTATTTTAACCCAAACCCAACCTGAGGAAGATTGACATAGGACTAGCATCCTACAGACTTTTGTTAATTATGAAATAAAATATGTAAGATTATAATTGATAGTGGTAATTGTGTCAATGCCATTGCTACTAAGATAGCTAAATCTTTAGGCTTGTCCCTAGTTCCACACCCTGACCCCTATAAAGTATCATGGGTAGATTCCACCTCTATACCAATCAAGTCTAGGTGCCAAATCCTAATTAAATTGCAATCATTTGAAGAAGAGATTTGGTGTGATGTCCTTCCCATGAAGGTTAGTAATGTCATTCTAGGTTGACCATGGCTATATGATCATGATGCTGTCTTATTTGGTCGAACCAACATCTGTACCTTTCATCGTCATGGGAAAAAGCTTGTGATTTACCCCAGTCAGCCTAGGAATTTAAGAAATTCTAGTAGTCTTAGAGCAAAACCAAGAGTAAATCTAATTAAGGCTAAAGAATTAGAAATAGACCCATCTGAACCCACTAAGAAATTCATGAGAATTGATCCTGAACCCACTTTAATATTGAAGAAGTAATTAAGCCATGATCAAACTTTATGTGTGAAACTAATAATTTACAAAAGTTGTTCATAGAGGAAGCCCAAGATCAAATCCCTAAAGAACAACCAAAAGAAATAGGTGTATATAATGGAACAACATCTGAATGTGATCCATAGACTCAATCTGTATGCCTGCACCTACACTAGCCTCTGCACAACATATGCATCATGAAACTAGTCAAGAGATGAACATAATTAACGAACTAAATAATAACTTGGCTAATTTCCAAAAGAAATATAAAGATTTTTACGTAGAGGAATAGGTGACTGTCAAAAAATTTTTGCTCGCAAAGCTGGCCCATCTAAAATAATGAATAGTAGTGGACCCAATGCCTACGTGCCTAAGATATCACCTGATTTAGGTATTAGCTCCACCTTCATCATTTCAGACTTTGTAAAGTCTAGGGAGCCAGCAGTGATATCCAACGAGCCCCTTGAGCCACTCCCGTTCTTTGAGAGAGAACCCACCCCAGAGAGACCATATATAATTTGGCCTTATGATGAGGAAATGATTAAGAGAGCTCTGGATGATCAAGCTATCGATACCCAAGATAGAGACTGTCAGTAGTATTTTGTCCGGTGGCAAGGTCAGCCAGAATCTGAGGACTTGTGGAATGCTGGTATGGATCTGCAGTGCCTCAACCCAGATCCTCCTTGAACCAAATTGACCCATACTCGATGGGGTCGAGTTCCTCCCATCTCGGGAAAATTGGTGGGGACACCAGGATCAGACATAGATCGCTGAATCCTATATGGTTTAATTAGTCATGTGTCAAAGTTTTGAAAATTTTGTAATCAATTAAGATTGAGTCCTGTACATCAATTATGAATCCAGTATGAGCCCAATTTTTGTACAAGAGATGAGGTCACCCTATTTTGGAGTTCCACTAGACCACATCTAGGAGTCAGAGGCCACTACATCAGTCCATTGGATCTTGTGTTACAACCCAGGATCCAAGATGCTTCAAGAAACCCTAATTCTTTCCAGATGTTCTCTAGATGCCCAAATTCCTTCCCAGATGCCTGAGCATATTCCTAAACCAGGGCATCCAAGATTCCAGAGGTCCACCTGCATCCCAGCCTAAGGGAATCAAGCCAAGGAACCAAGCCCAAGCCCTAAAGAAGCAAGATTCCATGGAATATTTCTACTACCAGGCTACTAGGCCACCCTAGCTTCCAGAAGACCAAACCCATGCACCCAAGCCCCTTTGGGCTGGCCCCTTGCTGCTCCTAGAGGCCCAACATGCCACCCTAGGCATCCTTGAGGTGTTGACCAAGTCCATGGGGTGTCCTTGAGTGGAATTGTCAAAGCATGAAGGGAGAAGCAGAAGACTAGGTTAAATCCTAACCTAGTTGGGACTTATGTTCCTAATTGTTTTAAGATTTATTTTTCGAACCTAGCTAGGAGAGGACATGTAACCCAAGTATGTAACCCTAGTTAGAGGGCATGGGAACTCTATAAATACCCCACCCCTCCCCATCTTGTAATCAACTTTTATTCATGATATCAAAACCCTTGTGAATTTATTTTGAGCTTGCGAGCTTGTGTTACTTGTTTTTTTGGTTCTTTGGTTTGTGTTTGTATTTCCTTAATGCCCTAGCATCCTTCCATGCTTTAACTCACTGCCATCCATGCCTTCACACATCCAAGAAGGAGTGCCCTAGGCCACCAAGCAAGGAGATCTTCATCAAGCTTTAAGCCGCCCCGCTTCTAAACCCTAACCTGATTCCTTCTAAACCTAGTCCCCTTTCTTTTACTTACATGCTATTTTGATTGACCCTTGATGTTTTGCAGAATCCCTGAGGTGTTTCACCTTCCAAGAGGAGGCTTTCCTTGTATCCGGAACCATCCAAATCAACCATCTAATCAAGGGAACCGAACTTCATCATCCAGACTCCAATCATAGTGCTGTGTGATCTCTTCATCAGACATTCTTCAAATCACTGATTGGTAACATCCTTCCCTTCTTTTAATTTCTGATTTGATGAAGATAAGCTATCCTAATTTAGGAGTTTCTCAAATCTTGGATCCTGAAATTTATTATTTTTCATGAGTTTGCCTGCGATACGATGATTCTATGCATTCCTATTCTTCTTGCTTGTTCTTACTTAATTTTTGGGAATCTAGCCTGAAAATTAAATTATAAAAAAATATAAAAAAATTAGTTTACTATTTTCTTACATCTTTAGCAATCTTAAAGTCATCCCGCATCAACTTAGTAAATTTTTGATTAAAAATGATTTTTCTAGAGGTCATGTTGATACTACATTATTTTTAAAGGAAAAGGCTGATGATCTATTAATAGTATATATCTATGTTGATGATTTTATCTTTGGTGCCACTAATGAATCACTTTGTCAAGAATTTGCAATGCTAATGCAGGGAGAGTTCAAGATGAGCTTGATGGGAGAATTGAACTACTTCCTCGAAATCCAGATTAAGCAAACAAGTAAAGGAATTTTCATCAACCAAGCTAAATATACAAAGAAGATCTTGAAAAAGTTTGGGATGCAGAAGACTAAGCCCATCAGTACACCTATGAGCCCTTCATATAAGCTTGACAAGGACGAGTCTAGTAAAAAAGTTGATTAAAATTTTATAGAGACATCATTAGATCTTTACTGTACTTAACTGCTACTAAACCAGATATTATGTTTAGTGTATGTATATATGCTAGATATTAGTCCGAGCCTAAAGAATCTCATTTATTGGTTGTTAAGCGCATACTTAGATATTTATCTAGCACTATTGATATTGGTCTGTGGCACTCTAAGAGTTCTGTTATTGATTTAATTGCATATTCTGATGCTGATTTTGTTGGTTGTAAGTTAGAGAAAGTACTTCTAGAGCATGTTAATTTCTTGGAGTTAATTTAATCTCATGATTTAGCAAGAAATAAAATTCAGTCACACTATCTACGGCTGAAGCTGAATATATTATAGCTGGAAGTTGTTGTGCTCAAATCTTGTGGATTAAACAATAACTCAAGGACTTTAGCATCAAATTAACTAAGACACCAACAAGATGTGACAATACTAGTGCTATAAACTTAACTAAAAATCCTGTTCAACATTCTAAAGTAAGCACATTAAAATTAGACATCATTTTATTAGAGATCTTGTTCAGAATAATGATATTATGCTTGAATTTGTTTGCACTGAAATGCAATTAGCTGATATACTAACCAAGCCTCTCCATGAAAATAGGTTCTATATGATTAGAAGGGAATTAGGGGTCATTAATCCTTTTGATTAAATCCTAATCTCTTTTATAACCTTTCAAGTTTTACTTAAGAATTTCCTAATCAAATACCCTTGAAAATCATGTTTAATCATTCATAGATCATTAAAATTAGATTCTATAATTTTTTATGATTTTTTTCTATTTTTTTTGGATTTTTGTCGAAGTGTTGACACTTTGAAGTGTTGGCACCTCCAAGTGTCGACACTTGGCCTGAAGTCATGAGTTGACACTTGAACGGTAGGAACTCGAGAACAAATAAGAAAAACTGTTCATTTCCTTCCATTTTTTCTTCCAATCCTTGAGCCGACTCATCCCTAAAATAGCATCCCAACCTCCATTAACCTCTAATCACTGTTTCAACGATCCGATTCCTTGTTTGAGCCTGTTTCTTCCCCGTTTTTTCACTGTTCTTCCTATTTTCTCATGGTTTTACCATGAAATCTTGGTCCATTTAGCCCTAGATTGTTTCTATCCTTTTTTTGGGGAGATGGAGCCTAGGAAGCAAGTTGTCAAGAGACCTCGTTAGTCTACAAAGGATACAAAGCGGTGAACGAAGGCATGCCATGATGATCAGACAACAGAGCCACCTGTTTAGCATGAGATTCCAGTTAGACCACCAATTCATGGAGTAGATAGAATGGCCTCCAAGGCTATTATTGGAGGATGGTGAGTAGACTTCGACTTTGAGGACTAGCATCATTTTCGTATAGGACAATGGTTGAGAGATGCCGGGTTGGCCCACTTCTACTCACTAATTGAGAGATTTTATCCTGGCTTGATTCAAGAGTTCTATGGTACTTTGGCCAGAGGAGTAATGGATGGATTTCTAAGGTCCGAGGGATAGATATTCCACTTACTACTGAGATTCTGAGCAAGGCTTAGGAGATTCCCATGAGAGGTTCTATGGTAGACTCCTTAGTAGATAGGATGAGCGGATTATAATGTAACTTTGAGTCAGATGATCTCAGAGAGGGAGACATAGTGGTTGCATCCACACTCTCACCGGAGATGAGATTGCTCCATCACATCATCACCCAAATACTTCTACCGAAGATCAGATGCTTTGATTTTATCACAGAGAGAGAGTTGCTGGTTATGGTATCTTTGATTCGACGGACTCCAGTCGGCCTCCCAGTTCTTATGGTACACCAGATGATCGTGGCTGCTACGAGAAGGAGGCTATGCTTGCCATATGGCTTGGGTCTGACCATCTTATTCCGAGCTTATGGAGTTGTTATAGATGGAGAGCCTTTCAGGCAGTTACTTCACATAGACATCAACGATGAGAGATCATTACATAGGATGTGATATCATCTACATAAAGGATAGTGGAGACGGAGAGTATCCGGACAGACCACAAATGCAGATGATGAGGACATTGCTGAGGAGGAGCAGATTTAAAGAGATGAGGCCGAGGGCCGAACCATTTGAACCACTGAGAGACATTCCTAATACTCAGCCCATGCCATAACTTCCAGCACAGTCAAAGGGCCACCTCCTATTGACAGCATTGTGGATAGGATGACTCTACTGGAGATAGAGATGATGATCATTAGACAGCGAGTCGATCATATACATTTAGAGATGAGGGCAGGTCGTCGGAGTTAAGAGATGGCTTCTTTACTATCCTGGCTGCACTAGATAGATTGACATCTACCAAGGCACCATCACCTCCCTCATCAAATTCTTTGCCATCACCTCCAGCACCTCCAGCTCCAGCACAAGACACAGGAAAAGGTCAGAGAGATTCTTCTACTAATTTTGATGTGGCGGACTACATAGCGGAACCTATGCTAGACACCATTGCTGAGCAGCATCCTGAGAGGAAAGACTACTCCTACCCCATCCGGTCCACCTCATCAGACACCTATTCATTCTACACCCAGTGATTCCATTCGAAAATGATATCTCTATCCCTATTCTATACTCTGATCTACTAGATCCCACTCTAGTGATTCCATCTTCTACCCTACATACTTCATCATTGATCTGGGAACTAGTGTTTTACAACCCTGGTTTTCACATTCTTCCTTCCAGACCTATTTTTAATGTTACTGCATCTGACCCTGTCACATCTTCTATTCCTGCCATTGACATTGTATCTTCTTTAGCACCAGTATGAGGGAGAGCATATGCTAGATGTAGACGCCAAAGCCATGATGACATTCCTAGACCCGTTAAGACTAGACTTTCTAATCTCCAATCGATGTGGCCGTGACCCCGTCCCTCTATGGTTACAGGGCCTATTATTTTGGAGATCGAGTCTTCCTTCGATCTAGGGTCAGTGTACTAGGTAGTAGCATTTCACTTTGATGTATGTTTACTTTATTATGAATCATGTATCAAGTTTTGTATCAAGTGTATCAAATACATGAAATTTTATATATAAAATATCTTTTATAGCAACTCTTGGTATTCTTATCTCTTTTTTATTGCAATGTCTTATTTTCATCTTGTTCTACTCTTTTTTGCACCCTTTTCATGATGACAAAAAGGAGTAATTATTGAAGTAATTAATGAATGACATAAAGAAGGAGAGATTTTTTGAAAATATTTTTGAAAAAGAGATCAAAAAGTAAGGGAAAGAGAAATTTCTAATTCTTTTTGAAATTTTTCTTTTGAAATGCTAAAACTTGTAAGTTTTGAAAGTTGTTTTTAGATCATATATGAGGGGGAGCTTTTGTTCTATAGTTTTATGCTCTGATACAATTCAGTTTTATGCTCTTATTCCTATTTGTTATGTTTTGACACTTCTTTTCTTTATATATATATGCTCTGCTACTCCTTATTTTCATGCTCTAATACACTTCATGAGCTGATAAGTTTGCTCTGATACTTTTTTCTTTGTGCTGACATGCTTTGACATCCTTCAAGTATTGATACTCTTAAAGCTTGTCTTTGTTGTTTTTGCTTTGATACTCTTCATGAGTCAATCTATTTTTGCTGAAGTATCTACTTTTCAAATACATTTTAGTTTTAATACACCTTTTGAGCATCTTACATATACAACTTAGCTCTAATACTTTTTAATCATAGCTCTGATAGTCCATAATTTTTAGCTCTGATACATTGTAATTACAGCTCTGACATTTAAGCTATATGAATTGAATTCATTCTCATACATATATCTAGCTCTGATATAATGTAAATAAGTCTTAGCTCTTAATAATCATTATAAATTTAGACTCTAATACTTATCATCATTAGCTCTGATACTTAGAGCAAAATGATCTATACCTATTACAATTCTTTTGAGCTTACTATGAAAATTATACTTAAAGGTTTTGTCATCATCAAAAAAGAAGAGATTATTGACTCCTATATTGATTTTGATGAATAACAAAATAATGAGTACTAACTGTATGTTAAAAGTATGTTTATTAGAACAGGTTACTCATATATTCAATTGCTTGTCATCTTATTGAAGAAGTTGGTTTCATGGATGAAATTTCAAGTTAAATGTACCTTGGTATGTAAGAATGACCTTGAAAGACTCAAATATTAAGTTTAAAGAAGTTTCAGCAGAGTTTCATAAGAGCTTCATGAAAGTTTCAGCTGCCAAGTATTGACTCATCAAAGTGAAGTGTCGAGTCAAGATGTCGACTCACAAAAGCTTGAGTTGATACGTAGAAGAAGTTTCATGAAGTGTCAACTCAAGGCCTGAGACAAAATTGATACAGAACATGCTGAATTCAAGTCTTTCCTCAAGTGTCGACTTATGAAGATGAAGTGTCGACTCAAGTGTTGACTCACCAGAAGAAGTGTCGATGCACCATTGCATTCTAAAGAGCTTCAAAAGATAATTTTGACCTAGTGTCGACTCAAGTATCGACTCATGACCTGAAGTGTCGATACTTACAGGTCTGGATGAATAGTAATGGCTAGTTTTTTGAAATACAGAAATGATCCTTTTCATCCCTAATGACTATTTTCATCTCTTTAATGGTCAAAAATAGTCATTTGAGCTTGGAAATGTTTTTAAAGTGGACCAAACTCAAGAGGGAAGTAACTAATGATAGACTAATAAGAAACTAATGAGCATTCATTGAGTATTCATTGCTTTGGAGTGAAGTTGAACCTTTAAGCATTCAAAATCTTTTAAGAAGTATTCAAGTCCATCCTTTAAGCATCCATTAAGGCTTCAACAACTTAAAAACAAGCATCTTCAACAGCAATCAAAGAGCTTCAAAGAGATATTTGCTTTATTTTTGAAAGATTGATTATATTATTACATTATATTCAACTTTATTGTTGTTCCTAGTTTCAAGTGATTTGAAACTAGTGCTTGGATTGTTGGTAAGCCTTATTTCAAAAACCAACTTAGATTGTTGGTGAGCCTTGTGAAAACCAACTAGGTTTTTGGTTATCCCAAAAAATCAAGAGGTTTTTAGTGAACCTTGAAAAAACCAAGAGATTTTTTAGTTAGCCTTGTGAAAACTAAAGGGTTGTTATTAGTGAGACCAGAAAACTAATCGACTGTAATCAAGTAAGATTTTAGTAAAATTTCCAAGTGGATCTTTGGAAGTGGATGTAGGTGTATTAGTGTGCACCAAACCACTATATATCTTTGTATTTGTGATTGCTTGCTCTCTCTCATTATTTGATCTTATTTATTTTGCATTTATTATACTAGTTCTGATGCATATCTTCAAGCACACATATACTTGAATCACTAGCACCTTCATTGTATTTGAATTGGCAGATACTTGTTTAAATCTTTGCAAAATATTTTTTAAAACCCAATTCACCCTCCCTGTTATGTTGCTTCATTGGGCAACAATTTAATCCTTTCAAATCTCCATTTGTTAATGAAGACTCGACCGATGAAAGATTAGAAACCCTATATAATCTCATCATGCATTGGTCAAAGACTTCCTGAGTTATCATTTGAAGAGATCACATGGGATAACTTTTTCTCTTACTAGAAGTGTTCCATTCTTTATTGACCTACTCATTACCTTCATACACAATCCACTATATCCAGAAGCACCAAGTACATGACTTAATTTCATGAATAAGCATGCACCAAAACATGGGTTCATGTGTACAAGATATTATGGTAGTCTGAGATCTAAGAACTACATGCACTACTCCAACTAAGAGAACATTTCTTTTGACAAGTAAGTAAGACTTCCATTAGATGATATCTTGTCGTATTAATTCAATGGACTAATAACCTAATGAGCACCCATATCCTTGTATTAGTATCTTTACACAAGTGGTTGTGAGACCAATCACCCTCTCCATTGAGCATACATAGGATGTCCTAATCTTTCCAAATTCATTGATCTCTGAATCAATGATCCATCGACTAGGAACATTTTAGATTAGGGTTTATAGGAACTTAGGCCTCACTATTATGATCTCCATCATAACCCTAATTCCATTGCCCTAACCTATGGGGTTCATCATAATCTTATAATTAAAGCATAAGACACTGCATATGATAATCAAAAATTACCTTTATCAATCTTGAGTTGGGAGAATATCACTGATACAATAACTGTGATTGACTTTCATGGCATAATTCTATCAATTAATATAATCAAGCCTACATAACCAATGATAGGTATCAATGATATTATTTAATCTTGGATATTTATTACAAGTGTTCATTAAAGATATGGGATATGCTAGCAATCCTAGACTTTAATGACCATCTATTGGAACCAACAAATAAAAATAATTAATTAATTAATGTAAATAAAAGTGGATAATCAAGGGAAGTAATTATTAAACTAATTTAGATCTAGTTAAAATCAAGGTCTGATCTAGGAAGTGACCATATTGGCACACATAATCAAGAATTTTTAAAAGTTAGATCCTTGGTCATTAAGAAATGATCACTAGGCTAAGGCTAATCAATTTTTAAGTCAAATATAAAAGAATTAAAAATGGGTGCTAAGAAAAAAATAAAATTTCTAGTAAAAAGTTTAAATCCTAAACTAAATCATGAAGAGGTCTTACCGAGCATGGGATGTCATAGCTGTTGGGAATTGGGTCCCAAAGCCAATCGCCTGGGTTGTAAACGGTTGAGCTAAATATTGTACTCTTTCCTTGAATTAATAAAATATTATATTTTGGCAGCTCATCACATATTGTATTTTCCTGAAATGAACTCTTTTCATGTGATGAAGTCCTTAGGACTACACTGACTTCGATACAGAGAGGATGTATCGAGTGGTCCTTAAACCCTGTTCACAACCAAAGGATATATTGTACTGGATGGCAATATATCAAGTATAGGTTGTTGTAGTTCACAGTGTTTGGTTGTCCTCTTGACCAAATGAGTGTGGTGACACTAATATGATCTACAAGTGGGATATGTGATATCTCATTGAACGTGACTCCGTGCAGCCCCTTTCTACCAAAGGGAAGCTCACGATTGGATATGGATATATGTGTCCCTTTGACCTGAGGTCATCATGGTAGCTTGCAAGCAACTCCCCGTTCTTTGGTGCTGGACTACCCAGATTTTTAATCCGGTGACAGAAGGTTTCTGGGTACAGGCAAGTACTTGTGGAGCAGTGATGGACCAAGATGGAATTGACCTGTCCAAACAGTTTGGATTGAATATCTCGCAGTATCTCAATTTAGCAAATCCTCGGCCGGGGTAGCCCTAGTGAAGAGTCACTAGGCTTACGAGGTTGAGACACATAGTGGACTGACTCTGTCTGGGTTGGCAGCCAATCTCAGTCGTCCTGAGCATTAGAGGTCAAAGGGATGAATTATACGGTAACCATATGCCAGAGGTTCGATAGTTTGCTCCTGCATCTTCGGCCTATCTAGACGCCAGGACCCATTGCTAGATGGTTTCCTGTGCTGGAACTGGAATTGTTCCAGTGATACCGTTTAGGTTCGAACCTATGAGGTCACACGTCATAGAGGATTACTCTTTGATCCGGATACCGATTACGATTGGGAATCGTCTCGGTTTTATGGTCACAGTATTTTTTTAGCACTCTTTTTCCCGTCTTATCCTTGTCTGTGTCAACCAGAAATTGTTTCGAGCTGACCAGGACTGCGCCAGGATTTTTCTGAATCAGTTTTGAACTGATTCGAAGCTCATTTCGGCCTCCAATTGGTTATGAACCAATTAAACCAATTTTATTGGGCTTGAACCGGTTCAATTGGATTGAACCATGTGGTTTAATGGGATTGAACCAATTCTTGGGTTTGGACCAGTTTTCCTTTGAACCGGTGTTTTATTTCTTAGTGTAAATGGTTTACATGTTAGATTTTCTCACGCTGGAAGGAGAAAACCAAGCGTCCAAAGCCCAAACATCCGCAGCTCCTCTCCCTGTGATGTCCCTTCTTCTTCTCCACCCGATGGCCTTCACTCTCTTTTATTCTGCTGTTAATTGGTGTGATGGCAGCTGCTACCTCTTCCTCTCCCTGTCTCTCCATCTCCCTCTCCCTGCTACCCTATAAAACCTTGCTGTAGTCCCCTGTGAAGAAGAGAGTTGTTTTAGCCGTGAAGAACCTAAAACTCTTTACCTGCTGTTCTTTCTTTGAGAGGTTGAAAGATCCCTAGATTGAGAGCTTAGACTCTCCTCTTATAGGCTAGGTTTTGGAGGGTGAGAGGGAGAGTTTCAAGGACGTTTTCCTTATCCCTTTTAGTGCACAAATCAAAGTCTGCAGCAAAACAGAGTTGCTGAAATTCCCTGTGGCCAATTCACTTCCAGCGGCTAGCACCGCGTGTGGAGTGGGATCCGAGAGCCCCGGGCGTGTCTCCCCTCTAGAGGGAGTATCCTTCTACTCCTAGGAGCAAGCCACGCGAGCCGGGATCGCTCCAGCTGCTCCAAATCGAAGGCCAAAGCCTGCTGCCCAATTCTGCTGCAGAAATTTTGGCAGCAGACTTTGGTGATTTTTTATAAATTTTTGGCTAACTTTTTCTTGCAGTTTTCAATTGGAGATTGAAGAGCACTTGTCCAAGTTGCTAATGCTGAGTTTTGGAAGCAAACGGAGGTCCGGAAGTCATCATTTCGGCGATGTTTTTCAAGCCAAAAGCAGAGCTTCTTTCAGCCCAACGAGGAAGAAGGCTGGAATAGATTTATTCCAGCTATTCCAGCCTATTCCAGGTTTATCCCAGAGTTATTCCAACCGGAATAAGGTATGAAAAATTATTTTTTTTAATCATGCATGATTTTAATTTTTAATTCAAATATTTTTCAAATATTTTATATTATCCAACATGCCTAATTGCAACTAGAATTAGATTAGTTTCTGGGCGGAGCAGATTTCCACTGCGCGGATATTAAAATTGTTTTTAAAATCCTTTCTGCTCCCACTATTGTTTGCATACCTAGTGTAAGAACATGTCAAACCACTAGCACCTATTTTCTTTCATTGGTATCAGTGCCAGGTTCCATATATAATCTAATCTAGTATGCATGTTTAATAGATTAAATTAGTTTAATCTAATATGTATCCAAATTTTTTTTTGGAACCTAGTTGAGACCTTCACCATGACCATGTGTCTTTGACACGATGCAGATCGTCTGTATTGGCCTCTTCAAAGGATCCTTAAAGAATATTAAAAATTAAAAATTATTTTAATTTGGTCATACATGATTTTAGGCATGTTTAATATGAATATAAAATATGTGTAAAATATCTTGATGCATGATTTTTTTTTTTTTATGTAAAATTGTTTTACATAGAGACTTAATTAAAAATATTTTAATTAAGAGTTTGGCTTATTAAAAAAATTTTTAGGTTTATGAAATCTAATCAAAATTTGCATAAGCCATTTTGGGTTAATTGGGTTAGCTGACTAGTTGGGTCCATAACTGGGTTAGACCTAAGTTTAGTTGAACCGGATTACAAGAAGATAAAACAAAAGTTGTTTAAGGCCCTTCTTTAGTACTATCTAATAGTTAGATTTGTTGATCCGTTCATCTAAAATAGATCCAATTAGTGGCTCAGAGGATGCCCGAGTCTTTAGGCTAATCTGATCGAGTCAGGTAAACCGACTGGTGTCGAGGTAGGTTTGGCATTGTGATCATGGTTGTATGAGGCTACCTCTTTCCTGGCCAACTTGGTTGGTGTCTAGGAAAGATGGTTAATGGCGGATACTCACCCATGATCTCACCTACCTGGCTAGTCGAGTCGACCAGAACTGATTGAAAAAGCTCAATGACTTGAGTTAACCCATGTCACTCAGGTTGATCTGTCTGACTGATCTTTAGGTGCCCATGGATCGTTTGTTGATTTATTTCAACCCTCCTGAAATCTGATTAATTCAGTGGGAGGATGATCCATGTCCTTATCTTTTCTTCTGTCACAACTAAAAATCCTCTAAAATTATTAGGTCCTTAAAAAGACTAAGTCAAGGAGTTGATAGTGTCTTAGCCTCCCATTAAGTCGGTTAGAAATGTGTCCACTAGCTTGGTGTGCATCGGCAGTTCCAAAAAATAGGTGTACATCTGGCGACTGGAATTTCTATCTGATCGATGATGGTTTAGTGCAACCTCCTTAACGGGACCAGGTGGGCCGGCCAAAGTCAGGCTTGGTCTTTAGTTAGCTGGAAGCATTGGATTTGTCATTTTAATGGTTGGACCTAACCAGAGACCCGCAATAGGAGGCCCCAAGGCCGATTGGGGTGTTCTCTGGGGCAAAATGAAATACTGAAAATTGTTTAGGGAAACAATTGCTTTACGAACCTACCTTTAGGCTCGTATGGGTGAGCCGGCCAAAGTCGGGCTCATGCGAGGCCTATTGGATTTCAGTACCCACTTGAAAAAGTGTTTTCACGGATTGGAGTTAGAGGCTACCAATCTAAAAAATTAGTGGGAGAAACCTTTAGACTAAAGTCCAAGTCTTTTGGTTAAATTATTAATTCATACACTAATTTGGTCTTTTTTTTTTTTTAGATGTCTTCCAATTTATCGCTCCGGTCACTTCTCGATAACGAGAAGTTAAAGGGTCACAACTTCGATAGTTGGTATCGAAGGTTGAGAATCGTTTTGGAGCATGAACGGATCCTTTATGTGATAATGGATCCGGCACCTGAAATCCCTCCCGCTAATGCATGGAGTGCGGTCAGAGATGCTTATCTGAAGTGGGTCTCTGATTGGACTACTGTCCGTTGCATTATGTTAGCGACGATGAACGACTAGTTCAGTCGCAAATTCGAGGAGGCCCAACCTGATGAAATCCTTCAAAAGTTGAAGGAATCCTTCGACACCCAGGATGATGTAGAATGGTACAAAGTGTCTTGTGCCATCTACAACTCCAAGATGCCGAATGGTGGTTCAGTCACTGATCATGTATTGTACATGATCGAGCTGATTGAAAAACTGGGCAAACTCGGATGCCCCTTGCACGAGCAGCTTGACAAGGATGCGATCCTGAATTCTCTTTCCTCCTCCTATCTTGATTTTCTTGATCATTACAGAATGAACAAGCCTGCAGTCAACTACCATGGTCTTTTGGGGTTGCTGCAGACTTTTGAGAAAGACCACCAACTGAATAAGGGGGTAGTGAATTTAGTGGGAGGAAGTAGTGGTCGTCATCCCTTTAAGAAAGGGAAGAAGAAAACAAATAAAAAGGGAAAGAAGGTGCAGAATGCTCCTGGCCCTAGTCAGACCAGGAAGTATAAGGCTGATCAATCTTCTGCAGAATGTTTCTACTGCAAGAAGACGGGACACTGGAAGAGGAATTGTCCTCTTTATATTTCATCCCTTGATTCGAACAGGCCGAGGAAGCAGAAGTCTGCTGAACAAGGTATTTATATGATAAAACCTTGTAATTACTCAATTGTTGATACTGCTAACTGGGTATTGGATACTGGTAGTCCAATTCACGTTTGTAATTCGTTACAGGGACTTCAAGTTAGCAGAAGATTTGCAGATGGAGAACAGTTTCTAAGAATCGGGAATGGAAATCGTGTTCCAGTACTGGCGGTCAGAGTCCTGCGTCTAGTCTTTGAGTCTTGTACTGTCGAACTAGTCGGCTGTCACTATTATCCTAGTTTCATTATGAGCATAATCTCTGTAGGCCTTTTGGCCAATTATGGTTTTGAACTATCAATAAAGGGAGATTTTTGCAATGTTATTTTGAATAACTCTGTGATAATGAAAGCTAGATTAAAAAATGGCATATATGTACTATCAAGGCCTGTTAGTGTAATGTATACTTCTAGCAAACGCCCAAGATTAGATAATGTCAATGATTTGTATCTTTGGCATTATAGGCTAGGTCATATTAACCAAAATAGGATAAACAAGATGTGAGGAGATGGACTCCTCGAGGTCAGTGATTTTGAATCACTGCCCACTTGTGAATCCTGTTTACTTGGTAAAATGACCAAGTCACCTTTTACTGGAAAAGGTGAACGAGCTACAGAACTTCTAAGTCTAATACATACTGATGTATGTGGACTGATGACAGTTAGTGCCAGAGGAGGATACAAATATTTCATTACTTTTACAGATGACTTTTCAAGGTTCGGTTATGTCTTTTTAATGAGACATAAGTCTGAATCGTTTGAAATGTTCAAATGATATCGTAATGAAGTAGAAAAGCAAACTGGGAAAAGTATTAAAACCCTTCGATCTGATCGAGGTGGTGAAACTTATCTGGTGAATTTTTGACATATCTTAAGGAGAATGGAATTCTCTCTCAGTGGACTCCTCCATGAACACCACACTTGAATGGTGTGTCCGAAAGGAGGAATCGAACCTTGTTGGACATGGTTCGATCCATGATGGGTTTTGCAACTTTGCCGCTATCATTTCAGGGATATGCGCTTCAGACAGCCTATTACTTATTAAATGATGTTCCAAGTAAGTCTGTTGTCTCTACTCCGTATGAGATGTGGACTAGACGTAAACCCTTAATCTCACACCTTCGGGTCTGGGGTTGTTCGGCTTACGTAAAGCATTTAGACTCAGACAAACATGGTCCTAGGTCTGATCGGTGTTTATTCATTGGTTATCCTAAGGAAACCAACGGGTATTTCTTCTACTTGGAGAATGAATAAAAGGTGTTCGTTGCTCTTAGAGCTATCTTTTTGGAAAAGGAGTTCATTGGAGAAGGAACTATAGCTTCTAAGATTGAACTTGATGATGTTCAGCCAATAGAAGAACCTGCACACTCTAAGGACATCGTAGAACCGGCTGTGATTGAATCACACCCAGAACCCATTAGGAGATCTGGTAGAATACCGCGTCAGCTGGATAGATACTATGGTTTCTTGGTCCGGGACGGCGATCCCATTGAGCTCGATGAGAACAATGAGGATCCGATCACCTATATGGATGCACTTCAGAGATCTGACTCTGAGGCATGACTTGGAGCCATGCGATCCGAAATGGAGTCCATGGAAATCAACAATGTTTGGACATTGGTTGATCCGCCTGAAGGTATAAAACCCATCGGGTGTAAATGGATCTTCAAGAGGAAAAGGGGCGTAGATGGGAAGGTAGAGACCTATAAAGCCCGTCTGGTTGCCAAGGCGTATCGTCAGCGATATGGTATCGATTATGACGAGACTTTCTCCCCTGTGGCAATACTCAAGTCCATTCGGATCATGCTTGCTTTGGCAACATATTTTGATTATGAGATCTGGCAGATGGATGTCCGAACCGCTTTCCTAAATGGGGAGCTGGAAGAGGAGGTGTATATGATACAGCCTGAAGGGTTCACATCCATAGATGAATCAAAAGTATGCAAGTTGCAGAGGTCAATTTATGGACTCAAGCAAGCATCTCGAAGTTGGAACTTACAGTTTGATAGCTGTATCAAATCGTATGGCTTCGTTAGGAATGGAGAAGAACCGTGCATCTATAAATGGGTTAATGGTTCTGTGATTGTAGTCCTAGTACTGTATGTTGACGACATTCTCTTAATTGGGAATGATGTCGCAGCATTACAAGGAATAAAGGTCTGGTTATCATCTTAGTTCTCCATGTAGGACTTGGGTGAAGCTTCTTACATACTAGGTATGAAGATCTATAGAGATAGATCTAAGAAGCTTTTAGGACTGTCCCAGTCTACGTACATTGACACCGTGCTGAAATGGTTCAGCATGGAAAATTCCAAGAAAGGCTATCTCCCGATAGGTTTTGGAATTACTCTTTCCAAGAAGGATTGTACGACAACTCCTAAGGAAAGAGAGCGCATGAGTAGAGTAACTTATGCTTCTGTAGTAGGCTCTATCATGTATGCTATGACTTGTACTAGACCCGACGTGGTATACTTACTAGGAGTAGTGAGCAGATACCAGTCTGACCTAGGTGAGGTGCAATGGAAGGTGGTTAAGTCCATCCTTAAGTATTTAAGAAATACTAAAGATTAATGGCTGATTTATGGAGAACCTGACTTGAAACTTGTGGGGTACTCTGACTCCAGTTTCCAGTCAGATAGAGATGATAGCAAGATTGTGTCAGGGTTTGTATTTACCCTGAATGGAGGAGCGATCTGCTAGAAAAGTTCCAAGCAGGCAATTATTGCAGACTCGGTATGCGAAGCAGAATACATTGCAGCATCAGATGCAGTAAAGGAAGCTGTGTGGTTGCTTAAGTTTCTTGGAGAGCTAGGGGTGGCACCTTCCCTAGATGGTCCTGTTCTGGTGTACTGTGACAGCACTGGAGCCATTGCTCAAGCTAAGGAGCCTAAAGCTCATCACCGCACCAAGAACATACTGCGGCACTACCACCTCGTACGAGAGATCGTAGAACGAGGTGACATCAATCTTCTGAAGATTGATGGAAAAGAAAATCAGGCCGACCCCTTCACTAAAGCCCTCGAAATGAAAGAGTTCGACTATTGTAAATGGGAAATGGGTATTAGATACTCTTCTGATTGGCTTTAGTACAAGTCGGAGTTGTTGGGAATTGTGTCCCAAAGCCAATCGCCTGGGTTGTAGGCAGTTGAGCTAAATATTATACTCTTTCCTTGAATTAATAAAATATTATTTTTTCGCAGCTCATCACATATTGTATTTCCCTGAAATGAACTCTTTTCATGTGATGAAGTCCTTAGGACTACACTGACTTCGATATAGAGAGGATATATCGAGTGGTCCTTAAACCCTATTTACAACCAAAGGATATATTGTACTGGACGGCAATATATCAAGTATAGGTTGTTGTAGTTCACATTGTTTGGTTGTCCTCTTGACCAAATGAGTGTTGTTATACTGATGTGATCAATAAGTAGGATATGTGATATCTCATTGAACGTGACTCCGTGCAGCCCCTTTCTGCCAAAGGAAAACTCACGATTGGATATGGGTATATGTGTCCCTCTGACCTGAGGTCATCACGATAGCTTGCAAGCAACTCCCTGTGCTTTGGTGCCAGAATACCCGATTTTTTAATCTGGTGATGGAAGGTTTCTAGGTACAGGCAAGTACTTGTGAAGTAGTGATGGACCAAGATGGAATTGACCTATCCAAATAGTTTGGATTGAATGTCTCGCAGTATCTCAATTTAGCAAATCCTCGACCGGGGTAGCCCTAGTGAAGAGTCACTGGGCTTGCGAGGTTGAGACACGTAGTGGACTGACTCTGTCTGGGTTGGCAGCCCAATCTCAGTCGTCCTGAGCATTAGAGGTCAAAGGGATGAATTATACGGTAAGCATATGCCAGAGGTTCGATAGTTTGCTCCTGCATCTTCGACCTATCCGGACGCCGGGACCCATTGCTAGATGGTTTCCTGTGCTGGTACTGGAATTGTTCCAGTGCTACCGTTTAGGTTCGAACCTATGAGGTCACATGCCACAGAGGATTACTCTTTGATCCGAAAACCGATTACGATTGGAAATCATCTCGATTTTATGGTCACAGTATTTTTTGAGCACTCTTTTTCCTATCTTGCCCTTGTCTGTGCCAACCAGAAATTATTCCAGGCTGACCAGGACTGTGCCATGATTTTTCTGAATCAGTTTTGAACTGATTCGGAGCTCAATTCGACCTCCAATTGGTTATGAACCAATTAAACCAATTTTATTGTGCTTGAACCGGTTCAATTGGATTGAACCAAGTGGTTTAATGGGATTGAACCAATTTTTGGGTTTGGACCAGTTTTCCTTTGAACCGGTGTTTTATTTCTCTGTGTAAATGGTTTACACGTTAGATTTTCTCACGCTGGAAGGAGAAAACCAAGCGTCCGAAGCCCAAACATCCGCAGCTCCTCTCCCTGCGACATCCCTTCTTCTTCTCCACCCGATGACCTTCACTCCCTTTTAATCTGCTGTTAATTGGTGTGATGGTAGCTGCTGCCTCTTCCTCTCCCTATCTCTCCATCTCCCTCTCCCTGCTGCCCTATAAAACCTTGCTGCAGTCCCCTGTGAAGAAGAGAGTTATTTTAGCCGTGAAGAACCTGAAACTCTTTACCTGCTGTTCCTTCTTTGAGAGGTTGAGAGATCCCCAGATTGAGAGATTAGGCTCTCCTCCTATAGGCTGGGTTTTGGAGGGTGAGAGGGAGAGTTTCAAGGACGTTTTTATTGTCCCTTTGAGTGCACAAATCAAAGTTTGCAGCAAAATAGAGTTGCTGAAATTCCCTGTGGCCGAATTCACTTCCAGCGGCTAGCACCGCATGTGGAGTGGGATTCGAGAGCCCCAGGCGTGTCTCCCCTCTAGAGGGAGTATCCTTCTACTCCTTGGAGCAAGCCACGCGAGCCAGGATCGTTCCAGCTGCTCCAAATCGAAGGCCAAAGCCTGCTACCCAGTTCTGCTGCAGAAATTCTGGCAGTAGACTTTGGTGATTTTTTATAAATTTTTGGCTGACATTTTCTTGTTATTTTCAATTGGAGATTGAAGAGCACTTGTCTAAGTTGCTGCTACTGAATTTTGGGAGCAAACAGAGGTCCGGAAGTCATCGTTCTGGCGACGTTTTTCAAGCCAAAAATAGAGCTTCTTTCAGCCCAACGAGGAAGAAGGCTGGAATAGATTTATTCCAGCTATTCCAGCCTATTCCAGGTTTATCCCAGAGTTATTCCAATCGGAATAAGGTATGAAAAATTATTTTTTTTAATCATGCATGATTTGAATTTTTAATTCAAATATTTTGTAAATATTTTATATTATCCTACATGCCTAATTGAAACTAGAATTAGATTAGTTTCTATGCGGAGCAGATTTTCGCTGCGCGGATTTTAAAATTGTTTTTAAAATCCTTTCTGCTCCCGCTGTTGTTTGCATGCCTAGTGTAGGAACATGTCAAACCACTAGCACATGTTTTCTTTCATTAGCTTCCTAGAAAAGGGAGATCAATCCAAAGGTTGTTGAGATATCTAGCCAATGGTTTACTATTGGGTTTCGGGCTGACACGGAAGAAGATTGGAAATCATAATTTTCATTATTGAAATCTTAATCGACCAAACCCCTGGACCCATGGATCACTTGACCATGACAACTAATAAATCTTAACTTTTATGTTACAAAAGAATACCTAGAGTGCTATATTCTTTAATTCCATAAGTCACATAAGTGTGTGCCCTCCAAAGATGATCCACATAAGAATTGGAGCAAGGAAGCACTCCTATCGAGCTTGCTTATTTGACTATGACTCTTCCCGGTAGCCTTTCTTTCTTCAACGACCTTTCTCCCTTGCTGGAACCCCTACCCTCCAATAGGGCACTCAAAGACCTCTCTGAATCCTCTCTTAGAATCTAATTATCCCTCCTATATCTCTTCCTAGGTTCTTGTCTTAAAATAACAAGCCTTGTCTTAAAGAAGACTTCTTATCCTATGAGAAGAAAGAGAGATAGGAAAGTTTTCTTTTGGATTATTTTTTGATGTCCTGGCATCAGATTATCTATGCCTATTTATAATGAGTGAGGGGGTGCCTGATAAACCTTTTTCTCAGCCCTTGATTTGATTATCTAATGATCAGATAGAACCCTTCAAGCAGAAGGAGTCCCTTGGGTGAAAAGATTTATCTTGATATACCATATCATCCACCAAAAGACATATAAGTGTCTCTTCAACTTTCTTGCATTTTTTTACACTTGCCATGTGGCAAGTAATGGGTCAATATCTGGCTAAGGGGTGTGGGATTACAATGGATATACTAGAGAACCAAAAGCCTTCAAGCAAGACTTCTAGATTTTTGAATTTGCACCAAATATGAAGGGACATGTCCCTTCATTATGCACACCACAATTTCATGCCAATTTTCCATCTTTTGATCGGTCAAGCCCAATCCAAATGGGCATGGAAATAAGGGAGAGTGCTCTAGTATTTATCTAGGAAAAGTGATTAAGTGGTAGGACTTTTGGTCCTTCTACGCCCCTTAATCTTGGTGCATGCCAATATGGCACCAAGAGTCCAATCCAACTTGGACTCTTTCACAATCTAAAGATAAAGTCCAATAACATCTAGATAAATTTAGATAATTACTGTCCCAATTAGGACTCAACCCAATCTAAGTTCCTCTTAAATTGGTTAGCCCAAATGGCAAGCTAATTGACCCAATCCAATTGGGTTAGGAGTTGGGTGAGCTTGCACATGCTAGTATGCTAATTAGCTAGCCTATTAGGATCCGATGACCGTAACCAAAATCCAATTGATTTTCTTGGCCAATTTCCTAGCATGTGTGATCCTTTGCACTCTACATCTAGCCAGCAATAGATCCAGGTCCAAGCTATTTTGATCCAATCAAAATTGATTGACCTAATTAGGTCAAATCGAGCTGACCCAAGTTGCCAATTCAAATCAATATCTAAATTGACTCATGAATCCAACCAATTTGATTCATGAAAACCTTCAAGACATGATTGATGTCTAGCAACATGTCATGCCTACTTGGAAGATGAGGTATTTGATAGATATTATCAAAATATCCTTTAGTGGAAAGTTACAATGCAATTCAATCATTTGATCTTTCTTTATCTCGAATAAGTGTTGGGTATGGAGAATTGTCAAATCCTAGCACTTAATCCTTTTGAATCTTAATTTGATAATGAAGACTCAATCGATGAAAGATTAGAAATCCTTTCTAATCTCATCCTATTTTGATCAAAGACTTCCTGAGTCAATAATCAAAGAGACTACATGGGATAAGTCCTCCTCTTACTAGGAGTGATCAATTCCTTGTTGATCCACTCACATCCTTCATGCATAATCCACCATATCCAAGAACACCCCATACATGACTCTTTGTCATGAGTATGAACCAAACATGGCTTTATATGCATAAGGAACTATGGTGATCTCAGATCTAAGGATCAACTTGCATAACTCCTACTATGAAAACCATCTTTTAACTAGTAAGACCTCCATATGATGTTCTCAAGGTAGATCAGTTCAGTGAACTCATACCCTAATTAACATCTACATCCTTGTATTAGTATTCCTATACAAGTGGCTATAAGACTAACCCCCCTCTCCATCGAGTATATATAGGATGTGCTAGTCTTTCTAGAAACATCCATCCCTGAGTCAATGATTCAATAACTAGGAATATTTTAGATTAGGGTTTATAGGAACTTAGGTCTCACCATTATGATCTCCACCATAACCCTGATTTCATTATCCTAACCTATGGGGTTCATCATAATCTTGATAAGATGCAGTAGTATGATGAATCAATAATTGCCTTTTCTTAGTAAATAATATCATATATGTGTTCAAGGATTATAGAAATACCCATAAAAAGATTGGCTTTTAGGGCATAATTTTTTCATTTACAAGTGAAGTGAACTAAAAACCATTGAATTTGGACTACTTCGAAAATCATTCAAAAATTTTCAAACTGTTACCACCCAAATAGAAAAAGATTAGCCCACAAATAAATGTATATTAGTCCAATTAAGAAAAGAAAATCCAAAGCCCAAAAGGCCCAAAGTTGGATGTTTTGGCTTTTCTTTATAATCTATGCACAAAAGCTTCTATGCCTTAACATTCATGCCTAGACTTTGGAGAAGGAACTAATTTTGAAGTGTTTGCATATGGATTTGAAGGAGGACTGGTCACCAGGGTGAGGGTGTTGGCATGCTCGGCATGGCATAGGAGGTGGCACGGGCTTGATGATGGCATCAAAGAGGAGGTAGAGGGATTCACTAGGGCTAAGTTCTCGAATCTGAGGAGGGAGAGGGTGGCGGATGGCAGATGGGGGTTGTGGGCAAGGGGTCACCAATGTCAAAGGAGAGGTGGTGACGAGGGGTAGCCACAAGCAATGGCACGGGTCCACGGAGATGGGATTGTCATTCTTATTGTTGATGTGGATGGTGTTGTTAGAGGCTTTGATGTTATAGATTAGAGGCCGAGGAGATGGGCAGACATGGTAGGGTGGTTGGGTGGTTGGTCATGGAGGGATTCCGGGGCATGGGTGGTAGTGTTGGTTGGGTGTTAGGTTTCCAGCAAGCTAATATTTCAATTTTTTAGAGGCTTCTATGTCTGGATTTGATCAAACTTTTTAAGGATTACGTAGTCTAAAATTTTTGCTGCAATGCAAAATTTTCAAAAGACTGAAACCTAAATTTTAAAGAAATCTAGTACTAAACTGAAGACTGATTCAAAAATCTACATCCATAGAAAAATTTGTCATCAAGTTTAGTTTTCAAAGCAACCAATTTTATAATTTTTTGACACTCCTATGAATGGGACTTAGGGTTTGAATAGAGATTGTCCAAAATTATAGGATGCAGAATTCTAAATACAGAAACTTAGAATTTCAGGTTTAATTGGCATGAATTTTAGAGCAATCTCACAAATCCACGGATATAGAAATGTTTGATTTCAAGTCTACTTTCTAGTGAAGTAAGTTTTATAATTTTCTAAAATGTGTATTAACAGGAATTTAAAAAAAAAAACTTAAGCATATGCAGGGTTTCAAATATTCAAATTTTTTGTAGAATTATTTTTTAAAAAAATGCAAACTATTCAAATGCAACCTAAATATCCTTAACCTAACCTATGCTCTGATACCAAGAATTTGATACGGGATGGTCTATCTATCCTAGACCTAATGACCATCTATTGAGATTAGCAAAGAAAAAAAATTAAGTAAATAAAGAAAATAAAAGCAGATAATCAAGGCAAGCAAGAATTGAACTAATTTATATCTAGTCAAAATTATGATCTAATATAGGAAGTGACTTGTCAGCATGCAAAGTCAAAAGTTTTCAAAAGTTGGATCGTTGCTTATTAAGGAATGACCACTAGGCTAAGACTAGTCAATTTTAATTAAATCAAATCTAAAAGAATTAAAGATAGGTGCTAAGAAACAAATAAAATTTTCAATAAAAAATTTTAGATCGTAAAATAAATCCTGAAAAGATTTCACCAAGCATAGGATGTCACGGCTTCTTAGAAGAGGGAGTTCAATCTGATGGTTATCAAGATATCTGGCCAATGGTTCACGAGCAAAGCAAACTAGAAGCCATTGAATTTGGACTACTCTGAAGAGCATGTAGAAGATTCCAAACTATTTTCACACAAATAGAAAAGGATTAAGCCCACTAACAAATGTAGGTTAGCCCAATTAATAAAAGAAAACCCAAAGCCCAAAAGGTGCAAAGTCAGATGGATGGGTTCTGCTTTGAAATCCATGCATAGAAGCTTCTATGACTTCATGTTCGTGCATAAACTTTAGAGGAGAAGGAATTGATTTCAAAGTGTTCACCTGTGGATTCAAAGGAGGATGGGTCACCGGGGTGAGGGCATTAGCACACTCGACATAGCATAGGAGGTGGTACAGGCTTGACGATGGTAGCGAAGGTGAGGCGAAGGGATTCATCGGGGCTGAGTTTTCCTTTGATCTAAGGAGGGAGAGGGTAGCAAACAACAAATGGGGATCACGGGTGAGGGGTTGCTGATGTTGGAGGAGAGGTGGCGATTAGGGGTAGCCACGAGCAATGGCACAGGTGCACAGAGATGGGACGGTTGTTCCCGTGTGCAATGTGGATGGTATCATTGGTGGCTTTGATGGCATAGATCAGAGGTCGAGGAGATGGGCAAAGATGGTGGGGTGGTCGAGTGGCTAGTCATGGAGGGATGTCGGGGCATAGGAGCTGGTGTCAGTTGGCATTGCTTTGATGGTGGTTGGAGATGGCTTATTGGTGGTGGGCAAATGCCTGAGGGAGGTGGGATTTAGTTTTGGGAAAATTTCTCAAGCATTTTAGAGAGAGGGACGAGGAGAATAAGAAGAAGAAAATGAAGTAGGAAAGTAAAGTAGAATAAAAGAAACAAAGAGAATAAGTGGAAGAGGAAGAAGCAAGGAAGAAGAAATAGTAGAGGAAGAAGAAATAGTAGAGGAAGAAGAAGAAGAGGGAGAAGAAGAAGAGAGAAAGACTGAAAGACTAGGGGGAGGAGAGAAAGCCAGGAAGATGGGAGAATTCTTGAAAGATTATTCTTGTTTGTCAATGAATTTTCCAATAATAGGATCCTTTAAATAAATTTGGACCCCCAACAACCCGAAGGCCATCCTTATCAAAACTCTAAGATTTCAGACTAATCTAAAATAAGTAAAATAATCTAAAATAAATTTTAAAGACTTCCAGATTAATCTAAAATAATTTTTATAAAATTTCAAACTAATCTAATCCTATTCTCTAAGATCCGTGCATGAGCTAAACATAAAAAAATACACCCAATCCTCATACACACAGATAAAGAGTAAAAATAAATAAAATAAAATATATCTATCTATCCCAGAATGGTACTAGGTATGCATCAAAAGTCATGCTAGATGATGTCCTCATTAATTACATTAATAATTGTGATAGAATATAATTGCTCTTTCTCAATTATCCTTGTATCAAAGTAATACCATTGACAATGATATCACAAAAAATATTCTTTATTAAAAATTTATATCTGCCCTTGGCCAAATGGCCTATAGAAATAACATAAAACAAGAATGATGGATAATAGTGATAATCATTTAAAATAATAAAATTAGAATTGAAAATAAGCTTGATAATTTCTAAAGCTAGGATAGGAACTTGACTTCCATCTTCCATGTTTAGAAATCTCTTGTCATCTTCAAATCTGCTACTGACTTGAAGTTCCTACAATGAATTACAAATATTAATTATATTCCCATTATCCAATACCCAGGTAGTAATATCATAAATAGAGAAGTTACAAGGTGTTATCATATAATTATCTTAACTAGTAATAGCTTGCTTCTTTCTCTTATTAGGCCTATTTAGGTCAAGAAAAGCAATATATAAAGGACAATGCATCTTCAAGTGATCCAGTTTCTTATAATAAAAGTACTCTGCCTCACTCTTATCGATCTGGGTCTTCTTGGTCTGAGAAGATAGACTATTAGATGTGTATGTCCTAGAAGCCAAGTTAGCTGATATACAGGATATCAAATTGTACCTAATTAAATTTTTATCAATAAAATTAAACATTTTTCCATTCATATTTTTATGTGTTCATAAATCGTTCATGAAGTTAATGAATAATGATACATATTCTTAAGAGTTAATATTTGAAACATGTGTCATTATAAGTTAACTCCTAAATGCTCTTGATCATTAGATCATCATGGGAATGGTGATTAATCCATTAGATCGGTGTACATATCACTTTCCTTTCGGGTAGACAAGTCTCAAATCTACAATATGGGAACCCTGGAGTTAGAGTACAAGTCATTGTTAGAGAAAAATAGTACTGAGCATGACCAAAGAATAAGAGTCACATGGATGTCTACTCACCTGTCAATGAATTCTTGAGTTGTAATTATGTGAGTAGTTCCTTGAAAATTGCATTATATACATATATATATAAGTATTTATTTAAGAATTAAATTATATTTATTTATTTAAAATTGATACTTTTATACATCATTTGCTTAAAAGAAGACTGCCAATATGAGGAGTTCAATTTATGGATTCAAATGAAATAAGTTTGAAAGAAATTGAACTTAAAATGAGCCCAGAATCAAAGTTTGAAAATTCATTAAGGAGTCACACAAATTTTAAAGTACCTAGTCCATGGTGGATCGGCTACTAGGTTTACAAGATGCCTGAGTGGTTCATGGATCCCATTAACCATGGTCCATGGCTGAGCTTCACAAACCATGAGCGATTTCAATGCACCACAAGCCACGATGATGGCCGGCGGCCACCCCACAACATTCGGTGAGTCCCATGGTGTGGCGAAGATGTTGACAATGTATAGATTTGGTGACCTTAGCTCATGATCAATCCAAATAATCCTTGGCTCATGGTGGCAGTAGTGATAAGGATTCCAGTGAGGTGGTGGTGTGGAGATGACTCCGGCAAGGCTCCTTGGGTGAGCGATCAAGAAGGATCAATGATGAGATGTGAGCGGACAAAAGAAATGGCAATCACAAAAAACATGGCAACCACCCCATGGTTTTGACGAGATCCATGGTTCCGGCGACGATGGCACAAGGAGACCTCGGCAAGACTCCTTGTGCTTGAGCATTGGTGTTGGAAAAAAGAGATGATAGATGGTGAGGGGAGGATCAGTTTTGCCAGTGAAAGAAGAAGCACAGTAAATCAGCCATTGGATCTTAATCCAATGGCTGAAATCAAACCCAACTGGAATTTGGCATGATCATGGAGGATATAGTAATTTTCAAAAATTTGATCTAAATCCAAGGGCTAAAAAGATGTTGACTGGTCAAAAATTAGTTGGAATAGGAACTAAAAGCCTATCACTACTAGGATTAGGCATATTTATATCTAACCATTGAGTCCTATAAAACAATATCTTAGCCACTCTTATGATCCTTTTGTTTAGTCCCATACTGGAAAAACATGAAGACCTCTCTCCTGTTAAATCCTATAAAAAGGCTCCTATACCTCTACTTGGAGGCATCACTCCTTGGAATCCCTCTAGAGCCTTTGGATAATGGGATAAGGAGAGGATAAACTTTGGAGCAGTTGAGTGTAGAAGTGCTGGAGGGAAGAGGAGATTTTGTACAAGGCAAAGCATGGATTTTCTGTTCTTCAATCTCTTGTATTTGTTTGGTATGCAATAAAAGAGTATGCTTTTAATTAAGAGTTCTTTATTTGCTCTTTATTATGTTTTACTATTAAATTAAATTTAGGAACAACTCTTGCTCTTTGGAAATGCACCATGATCTATTACGGATATGGGACACTCCAACGAAAGAAAAGTTGAATACCTAGTGCCTCCTGGAGATGCACCAAGATCTATGGATATAAAGCTTGCCGAGGGTGTTGGGTTTCAGGCAGGGTACAATGGAAGTCTGGATTTCAAAATTTTCATTATTAAAACCCTAATCAGTTGGAACCCTAAACCCTAGGATCACTTGACCATGATAATCAATAAATCAAAATTTTAGGGTTATAGAAGAATACCTGGAGATCTATACTCCTTAAGTTTCAAGAGGAACACAAGTGTATGCCCTCTAGAGGTGATCCACATAGGAACAGGACCAAGGAAGCACTCCTACCAAGCTTGCTTATTTGATTAGGACTCTTCTGGCAGCCTTTAGTACTTTCTCCCTTTACTGGAACCTCTACCCTCCTGTAGGGCACACAAAGATCTCTTTGAATCCTCTCTTAGAATTAAATTATCCCTTCTATACCTTTTTCAAGGCTCTTATTTTAAAATGACAAGTCTTGTCTAAAAAGGACAAGCCTTATCCTAAATGGACAAGCCTTGTCTTAAAAGGACAAGGAAGAGAAAATAAAAAGGGACTTCTTTCATATCAGAATGGAATGCCTGGCATCATATTACCAATGCCTATTTATAAAGAAGGATGAGCTGCTTGATAAGTCCTTTCCTCATCCCTTTGATAAGTTCCTTCAAGCAGAAGGAGTCTTTTGGGTGATTAGACTTATCGTAAAAGATCAATTCATGCACCAAAAGACATATAGATGTCACTTCATAATTCTAGTGAATTCTCCACATGTCATGTGGCATATTACCAGTCCAATAATGGATAAAGGGTGTGGGCTCCCAAGGGACACATTAGAGAAACCATAAGCCTTTAAACAGAAGGACTCTGGATTTTAAAATCAGTGCCAAATGGTGAAGGGATGCAACCTTTCAATATGCACTTCATATTTCTCATGCCAATTGCCACCTTTTGACCGGTAAACACCCATCCATTTGGGTGTTGAGATAAGAGAGAGGGGCTTAAAGATTATCTAGAAAAGGTGATTTAGATGTAGAAGGACTCTTGGTCCTTCTGCGCCCTTTATTCTTGGCACATGCTAATATGGCACCAAGTGTCTCTTCTAACTTGGACTCTAACATAAATCAAGGATAAAGCCCAATAAAATCTAGATAAATACTGATTAAGGCTTCCCCACTGAGGACTCAACCCAACTTAAATTTTACTTAAATTGGTTAGCCCAAATAGCATGCACACTGACCCAATCCAATTGGATTAGGAGTTGGGCTAGCCAACATATGCTAGTATGTCAATAGCTAGCCAATTAGGATCCTGACCCTAAGAAAAATACAATTGACTTTTTTGGCCAATTTCTTAGTGTGTGTGATCCTTTGGATTTCACATCTAGCCAGTAGAAGATCTAGGTCCAAGCCATTTTGATCTAATCAAAATTGATTGACCTAATTAGGTCAAATCAAGCTTACCTAAGTTGTAAATTCGAACCAGCTTCCAAATTGACTCATGAATCCAATCAATTTGATTCATGAAAATCTACAAGACATGATTGATGTCTAGCAAAGTATCATGCCTACTTGGAAGATGAAAAATTTGATTGAAATTACTAAAATACCCTTCAATGAAAAGTTACCATGCAATTTAATTTTTTGATCTCCCTTTATCCTAAATAAGTGATGCGTATGGAGAATTATCAAACACTAGCACCTAATCCTTTCGAATCTCAATTTGATAAAGAAGACTCGATTGATGAAAGATTAGAAACCCTATCTAATCTCATCTTGCTTTGATCAAAGACTTCCTGAGTCAACGATCAAAGAGATTACATGGGATAAGTCCTCCTCTTACTAAGAGTGATAGATTCCTTGTTGATCAACTCACATCCTTTATACATAATCCACCATATCCGAGAACACGTCATATATGACTCTTTGTCATGAATGAGTATCAACCAAAACATGGCTTTATTTACATAAGGAACCATGATGATGTCAGGTCTAAGGATCACTTGCACAACTCCCACTATGAGAACCATCTTTTGACAAGTAGTAAGACCTCCATAAGATGTTCTCAAGGTAGATCAGTTCAGTGAACTCATACTCTAATGAGCACCCACATCTTTGTATTAGTGTCCCTACACAAGTAGTTGTGAGACTAACCACCCTCTCCATTGAGCATACACAGGATGTGTTAGTCTTTCCGGAAACATCGATTTCCAAATCGATGATCCAGTGACTAGAAATATTTTAGATTAGGATTTATAGGAACTTAGGTCTCACTATTATAATCTCCATTATAACCCTAATTTAATTGTCCTAACCTATGGGGTTCATTATAATCTTAATAAGATGCAGCAGTATGATAAATCAAATATCTTTTATTAATAAATAATATCATACATGATTTGGAAGATTATAGAAATGCCCGTATAAAGATTGACTTTTAGGGCACAATTCTTTTAATCTCCCACTTGTACTAAAGCCAATCATCCTTGTATTTTACACCCATACAATCTAAGTGGCGATCAAATTGCTGCTGTGGTAGTGCTTTAGTGAATGGGTCTTCTATGTTGTTCTTCGTATCTACTCGTTCGATGACAACATCTTGTCTTTCTGGAATCTCTCAAATGAGGTGAAAGCATCTTAGGATGTGCTTGGACATATGATGAGACCTTGGTTCCTTAGCTTGCACAATAGCTCTAGTATTATTATAATAAAGTAACACTGGTTGTTGTATATTAGAAACCATGCCCAATTCCATGATGAATTTTTTCATCCACACAACTTTCTTTGTGGCTTCACTTGCAGCTATGTACTCTTCCTTAGTGACTGAGTCAGTTACAGTTTGCTGCTTTGTACTTTTTCAACTCACTACACCACCATACAAGGTGAAGACATACCTTGATATGGATTTGCTATCATATAGATCTGATTGAAAATTAGAATCCGTATACCCTTCTAGTTTCAACTCTGATCCACCATATATTAGAAAAGCATCTTTAGTCCTTCTCAAGTACTTAAGAATGTTTTTCATAGCTTTCCAATAACCCTCCCTTGGATCAGCCTGAAACTAGCTTACTATGCCCAAGGCATAACCAAATCATGCCTGGTACATAACATGGCATACATAATTGATCCTACAATCGAAGCATAAGGAATCAAACTCATTCTCTCTCTCTCTTCTAGTGTCTTAGGAGACATCTTCTTGAAGAGATGTATGCCTTAACTTATGGACAAGTAACCTTTCTTACTTTTCTCCATGTTGAATCTCTTCAACACTAAGTCAATGTACCTGGATTGGGATAAGACAAGCATCCTCTTTGATCTATCTCTGTAGATCATTATACCCAATATAGAGGATGCCTCTCCCAAATCCTTCATGAAAAACTGCTTTGATAGCCAGACTTGATCGATTTCAACATTTGTATATCATTCCCAATGATGAGTATGTTACCAACATACAAAACCAAGAAAACAAGGGCACTCCCATTTGTCTTTTTGTGCACACATGGCTCATCCACATTCTTGATGAAACCAAACTCTTTGATTTTTTCATCAAAGTGAATGTTCCAACTTCTTGATGCTTGCTTTAATCCATAAATGGATTTCTTAAGCCTGCATAATGATGCGGGACGGGATGGTGATGAGTGATATGCCATGCTTATCTTGATTTATATATATATTTTGTATTTTGAGAGAAATAACTGATATCCTAACAGCAAAAACAAATCGGAAGACCTAAAAAAAATAAAGTGACAACTAGTTATCGAAATTACCTACCCGTATGCAAATCTTGTCAAATAACTATAAGGGAGGATCGTGGTGATTGAGAAACCACCCTAGATTAGGTTACCTACTTTCGAGTTTTAGATCTAGAGGAAGGGAAGGGTTTTAGAATTACCAATACACTTTGAAATTCCCTCGATTGAAGATCAAGATCACAACACTCAAAGGTTGACGAACCCGACTCCAAAACTGACCGATCCGACATCCGGACTCCAATCACACCAGTTCCAAAGCAAGGACTCCAATCTTTAGAGTTGGATCTCGAAAGGATCTACAAAAAAATATCATAGTTAATTACTAGAAAAGTGCTAAGAATGCCAAGAACTCAGAAGAATAGAGTTAGAAGGAAGAAGAAGGTTGGCGTCAAGGTTGATTATGCTCCCGGGATCTTCTTCTTTGACTTGCTTCAGGAATCTCTTCAAAGGATTGGATGTAGACCTTATAGACTCTTCAAATGGAAAATTTGATGGAAAGAATGGAACCAATAAGTATAGAGCATCGCACCCTACGAAACTTGGATGTCGCTCCCAAGTTGTTCTAAGCATCTTACCTTGCACCTTCAATAAGCGTCCCACCCTATGAAATTTGGACGTCGCACCCAAGTTGTTCTAGGCGTCTCACCTAGCACCTTCAAGTAAACTAGCTATGGAGGAATTGGATAAAATGCAATAACACTTTATCTTTTCATTACCTAAATATCATTTCATTTCATTTCATTGCTTACAAAGAAGGGTTTTGGGCTCTATTTATAGCCTCATTACAAGTAGAAAGATGAGTTGAAATTCAAATTCAAAATAAAAGAAGAGGGAATTACAATTAAGGTTTTGGAATAGGTGCCATGGGGAAGGGAAGAGAATTTTTTTTGAAATGTAGAAAATTTTAACCAACTCTCTTAAATGCCTTCAAAACTTGTGCCATTTAATTCTCTTAAATACCTTCAAAACTAGTGCCATTTAATTCACTTAAATGCCTTCAAAACTTGTGCTATTTAATTCTCTTAAATGCCTTCAAAAAGCTTTCTTCAAGAAACTCCCTCCATCTTTAAAGCTCCTTAATTGCTGCTTTCTTCAAGAAACTTCCTCCATCTTTAAAGCTCCTTAATTGCTGCTTTCTTCAAGAAACTCCCTCCATCTTTTAAACTCCTTGTTTGGTGAAAGGTTTTCTTTGAGGAAGAATTTGCATGGAGCTTCCAACCAAATAAATGTAGATGTGGTCCCCTCTTTGCTTCCTTCATGTGATGTAGACTTGGTCAACTCCATACAAAAATAACTTAGGTCCCATTAAACCCAAAATGGATCCAAAGACTAATTACTGGACCCAAACAACAATTTAGACCCAATTAAGACCCAATTACAACTTAATGAAAAACTTCTTAATAAACCCAAATACAATAGACTCAGATTGAAATTCAAATAAACTCAAATTACTTATTTCTGGCTCTGGTGTCCCCACCACATACTTGGTTGGGTCTCTCACTTGAGACAAACCCCTCTAATTGTGACATATAGACTTCTTCCTCAAGATATCCATTAAGGAAAGCAGTCTTTATATCCATCTACTAGATTTTGTGGTCATAGTATATAGCTATGGAAAGCAATATCTGAATGGACTTGAGCATGGCTACTGGTGAAAAAGTTTCATCATAGTCAATAACCATGTCTTTGCCTAAAACCTTTTGCCACATCCTAGCCTTGTAGGTCTCTCTATTTGACCATCTACTCCAATCTTCTTCTTGAAGACCCATTTATACCCAATTAGGTTTACTCCCTCAGGTAGATCTACTAATGTCCAAACCTGATTAGCGTACATGGAGTCCATCTCAGATTTCATGGGTTCCAGCCATCTATCAAAGTCTCCACTCATGACTACTTTTATATACGTCATAGGATCATCATCCTATATGATTCTGGCTTCATTGTCATTTCCAATGATAAAAACATATATGAGAGGTGGACTAAACACTCTCTCTGACCTATAGAGAGGAGGTGTGTGTTGTGGTTGTTCTAAACTTTAGGAACACCTGGTTTAGGATTGCTTCAGGTGTAGGTTGAACTTCTTCAAGTTTGAATATCCTCCCACTACCCCCTTCTTGGATAAACTCTTTTTCCAAGAATGTGGCATGCCTATTGACAAAAACATTTTGCTTAGTAGGGTGGTAGAAATGGTAACCCATACCTTCTTTAGGTACAAACTTGCACTTTCAATACTAGCACTTAGCTTATGTCCAAAAACATTCCTGACATAAGCAGGGCAACCCCAAATCTTAAAATATTTAAGACTTGGACTTTTCCTTATCCATAATTGATATGGAGTGCTTTTAATTACTTTTGATGGCACCTTGTTTAGTATGAAGATAGCAGTCTCTAGGGCATAACCCGATAATGATACTTGAAGATCTGTGAAGCACATTATAGACCGTACCATGTCCAACAAGCTATGATTCCTTCTTTCTGCTATACCATTTAAATGTGGTGTGTATACAGAAGTCCATTTAGTGAGAATGCCTTTGTCTTTAAGATGATCGAGAAATTCACTAGACAAGTATTCTCCTCCTCTATCAAATCGAAGGATTTTAATACTATGCCTAGTTTGTTTCTCAACCTCACTTTGATGCTCTTTGAATTTATCAAAGGCTTATATTTCATAAGATACACATATCCGAACCTTCATAGATCATCAGTAAAACTGACGAAATAACGGTATCCTCCTTTGGCCTGGGTTATCATAGGACCACACACATCTATGTGTACTAGACCTAACACTCGATTTCCCTCTCTCCATGTCTAGTGAATGGAGATTTGGTCATCTTACTAATGAGACATGACTCACAAGTTTCGAATGACTCATAATCAAAAGGTTCAAAGAAATTATCTCTGTACAACTTGTTTATCCTGGACTCACTGATATGACCCAAATGGCAATGCTAGAGATAAGTGACATTTACGTCATCTCTCTTTCTTTTCTTGTTCTCAACAAGCATAACCTCAACATTGAGTGATAGAATCAAAAGACCATTAACAAATGTACCACAACCAAAGAATTTCTTTGAAAAAAAAATTAAGCACCCATGACTCGACAAATTTATTTCATAACCTTGTTTTAACAACAAAGGTATAGAAATAATATTTTTTATAATGTTGGGTATATAATAAAAATATTTTAATTCAAGAATATGATCGATGGCAATAATAATATATAGGTGCCAACATCTTCAACCTGAATGGATTCACAACTCGCACCAAATAGCTCGAAGTCACCCTTCTTAAAGCTTCTAAGTCTCTATAACCCCTGTAATGACTTGAAATATAAGACCCACAACAGTGTCCAATACCCATGAATCTAAAACTAAAGAACTCAATGATAAGTTTGTTTGTATCATGTACAAACTTTTAGATGCTCCACTAGCATCATGCTTCAGACTTGAAAGATATAACTTGCAATTCTTCTTCCAGTGCCTTTACTTCTCACAATGATAGCAGGTTCCATTAGCAGAGGGCTTCCTTGCCTTCTTCCTCTTCCGGAAGCTATTCTTTCTTTTTTGAACCCTTCCTTATTACCAGTTTCTTCCTTCCATCAACCAGAAGAAGCTAAGCCTTATCACCTTTAAAGTGGCTCTCTACTATCTTGAGAATATTCAGGAACTCAGGCAATGACATATTTAGTTTGATCATGTGATTATTCATGACAAACTATGAGAAGGAATCTCCGAGTGAATGTAGGATCAAGTCCAGATTAAGTTTTCCATCCACCACAAACACCAGTTGACCCAATGGAGTGATCAAGTCAACCATCTTGAAGACATGTGCCTGAATAAAAGAGCCCTCACTCATCCATGCTCAGAACAACTGCTTTGATGTCTCATATCTTGTAGTTCGACTATACTCTCCATAAATCTCTTTAAGATTGAGCAATATGGACTGAAGTTCCATTTTTTATATTGCCTCTACAACTCATTTCTCATAAAGGCCAACATGATGCACTTGACAGTCATGCTATCATTTTACCACATTTTATATGTGGCCTTTTTTTCTTTTTATAGCATCCTCTCCTACCAGATCTGGGTCAGGAGAATCGAGGATATAGGCAATCTTTTCTTAAGCTAATACAATCCTCGGGTTCCTTAACCAGTCCACATAATTTGGACCAGTCAACTTGTTGGCATCCAAGATTCCCTACAGTGAAAGAGTAGAAGCCATAATGTAAAAATCTATATTAAATTAAAGAACAACTATAAGCAGACCACTCATGATGATATTCATAATTAGACAAGAACTTTTGCATCTAATTGTGTCTCCCACTATTTTTTTTTGAATACCATAACCCTCAACTATGGTAAGCGAGAAACCTTGTCAGGGTTTCCTTAATGGGGTTGAGATCCCAATTCCTCATGAATGCATTGTGTTAATCACAACAAACACCCATGAGTTCAAGGGTAGGAAAATTCTTTTTTAATTGCAACCCATGCAACCTCAACATAACACTTGTCTCTAAGATACTTATAGCCTTGTGTTAATCACAACAAACTATAATATCTTAGTTTAGTCAGACCCTTCATTTCCATACAACCATATTTGATAAATGTTGCCCTTATGTCAATCATAACAAAGCAACACAACCAATCATGCCATAAAACATAAAATGCACCAAGACAAATATCATATCAAATCATAGAGTAGGCCTTGTGTTAATCACAACAAACCTATTATAGTTTTTGACATGGATTTGGCTTAGCATGAAGGCAATTTGTAGTGTGCTTAATCAATTAGCATTTCTAATTTAGGGTTTAGATATGACCAAATTGGCTAGGTAAGTGGAAGAGATGAGGGGGTCCCCTTGTTGCTTTCCTTAGGCATCAAATAAATTGATCAGGTCAGATAACAGAACCAACTAAAAAGCTCATTCTCTTTACCTTCCCAGAACCACTTGCCTAGACACCAATCGATTGATCAAACCCTAATTTGATTTACATCATGATTAACTTACACTATGACTAAATATATTTTTTTATAAGGGCTTTGATGGTCTCAAATACATCCTAATTAACCATGTCAACATGACACATATTCCAGCAAACAAGCATATTAGCCCTAATATGCATAACCATATCATGATTAATACAACAATTGGTTCACCTCACTTATTCATGGGATAAGGCTATAGCAGCACCCCAACATGCCATAGGAGATCCCATTGAATGAAAATAAGGGCCTTTAAACCCTACTTATCTTTTATGACCGGACGGCCATGGTGACAAACCCAATCCGAAGTAGTTACTAGGAACATAACATATCACATATGTAATATGAACTAATCATGCAAGAGTCATAGCAAAGCAAGCAATTAATACTAAAGTAATTACTAATTTCATGCATCAAGATGGTTCTGATACCATTATTGAGTTCTGGACAGGGCACAGCGGAAGACTAGGTTTCAAAATTTGTATTATTGAAACCCTAATCAGCCAGAACCCTAATCCCTAAAACTACTTGACCATGACTATTAATAAACCAAAGCTTTAAGGCTATAGAAGAATACCTGGAGTGACATACTCCTTAATTTCCATAAGGCATACAAGTGTATGCCCTCCAGAGGTGATCCACATAGGAACTGAACCAAGGAAGCACTCCTACCAAGCTTGCTTATTTGACTAGGACTCTTCCGCCAGCCTTTAGGACTTTCTTCTTTTGTTGGAATCCTACCCTTCTATAAGATACTCAAGGACCTCTCTGAATCATCTCTCAGAATTCGATTATCCCTCCTATATCTCTTCATAGGCTCTTATCCATAAATGACAAGTCTTGTCTTAAAAGGACAATCCTTGTCTTAAAGGGACAAGCCTTGTCTTAAAAGAATAAGGAATAGAAAATAGAAAGGGACTTCTTTTGGATCAGAATGGAATGCCTAGCTTAGATTACTGATGCCTATTTATTAAGAAGGATGAGACACCTGATAAGTCTTTTCCTTAGCCCTTTGATAAGACCCTTCAAGCAGAAGGTGTCTTTTGGGTGGATAGAATTATCATGAAAAGTCAATTCATCTGCCAAGAGACATATAGATGTCTCTTCATAATTCCAGTGAATTCACTACATGCCATGCGGCATATTACCAGTAAAATAATAGCTAAAGGGTGTGGACTCCCAAGGACACATTGAAGAAACTAGAAGCCTTCAATAGGAGTCTAGATTTTAAAATCAGTGCCAAATGGTGAAGGGACGTGACCCTTCAATATGCGCTCCATATTTCTCATGCCAATTGCCACCTTTTGACCGGTCAAACCCCATCCATTTGGGTATGGAGATAAGGGAGAGGGTCTTAGAGATTATTCGAAAAAGGTGATTCAGAAGTAGAAGGACTCTTGGTCCTTCTGCACCCATTTATTCTTGGCACATGCCAATATGGTGCCTAGTGTCCCTTCTAATTTGGACTCTACCATAAATCAAGGACAAAGCCCAATAAAATTTAGATAAATATTGCTTAAAGCTGCCCCACTTAGGACTCAACCCAATCTATGAACTATTTAAATTGGATAGCCCAAATAGCAAGCACACTGACCCAATCCAATCGGGTTAGGAGTTGGACTACCCAACATATGCTAGTATGTCAATTAACTAGCCAATTAGAATCCTATGACCCTAATAAAATACAATTGACTTTCTTAGCCAATTCTCTAATATGTATGACCCTTTGGGTTTCACATCTAGCTAGTAATAGGTATAGATCTAAGCCATCTCGATACAGTCAAATTGATTGACCTAATTAGGTCAAATTGAGCTGACCTAAGTTGCCAATTCGAACCAGCTTCTAAATTGACTCATAAATCCAACCAATTTGATTCATAAAAATCTACAAGACAATATTGATGTCTAGCAACATGTCTTGCCTACCCAGAAGCTAAAGAAATTTGGTAGAAATTACTAAAATACCATTTTGTGGAAAGTTACCATGTAATTCAATCCTTCGATCTTCTTTTTTTCTAAATAAGTGATGGACATGGAGAATTGTCAAACCCTAGCACTTAATCCTATGAATCTCAATTTGATAATGAAGACTCGATTGTTGAAAGATTAGAAATCCTATCTAATCTCATCCTGCTTTGATCAAAGACTTCTTGAGTTAACAATCGAATATATTACATGGGATAAGTCCTCCTCTTACTAAGAGTGATCGATTTCTAGTTGATCCACCCACATCCTTTATGCACAATCCATCATATTCGAGAACACCCCCTACATGACTTTTGGTCATGAATGAGTATGAACCAAAACATGGCTTTATGTGCATAAAGAACCATGATGATCTCTAGTCTAAGGATCACTTGCACAACCCTATTATGAGAACCATCTTTTGATAAGTAGTGAGACTTCCATAAGATGTTCTCATGGCAGATTAGTTCAGTGAACTCATACCTTATTGAGCACCCACATCCTTGTATTAGTATCCCTACATAAGTGATTGTGAGACCAACTACCCTCTCGATTGAGAATACATAAATGTGCTATCTTTCCGAAAACATCGATCCTCGAATTGATGATCCAACGACTTGGAACATTTTAGGTTTAGGTTTATAGGAACTTAGGTCTCACCATTATGATCACCATCATAACTCTAATTTCATTACCATAACCTATGGGGTTCATCATAATCTTAATAAGATGCAGCATTATAATGAATCAAATGCCTTTTATTAAAAATAATATCATACATGAGTTGGAAGATTATAGAATGCCCGTATAAAGATTAGATTTTATGACATAATTTTTTAGAGGGAAGACAAATAAATCTCTAAAATTAATTACATTACAATTATAAAAGAAATACAACTTGTCAGTACAAGATCAACCTATAACTCCCAAAATAATCTACTTTATTTACTTTGCTTTAAGAGTAGGTTAGTTCTTGATCACTTTTATTTTTACACAATAATAATTACTCTTTTTCAAAAAAAAACATAACTTAGCTCTAAGGTCTTTGAGGATACGATCCTAACTCACCCTAGCTATAGAATTGAGTTGGTAAATTATTTTTGACTTTCCATGACAATGATCAAATTTTGGCATCTTTGTCTGAGATTCTAGGCACAATTATGATTTAAAATAAAATAATAAAAATAAAAAAATCAACAAAAAAATTTAAATTTTTTCTTTTTTGATTTACTACTATCCTAACTAATTTATTGCTTTTTATTGCTCTTCAAATATTACTGCTTTCTGGTTATTTTTGATAAATTAGTTAACTACCTCATAACCCTAAGTCAATTTTGTCTTTTTTTTTCTCACACTTAATTAACTAAGTTAAAAACTTAGCTAAAAATAATCTAGCATAAAAAAAGGACACCTCATAACACGTAATTAAGATAGAGAAACTTATTAAACTTTAGAAACATATCACTTGTAGTGGACATCATCCTATTAAATATTGCATACTTCATAAAATAACTTAAGGGTACTAAACCCTAAAACAACATAAGGTGAGAATTTCATTACCTTTCCTTAGCCCCCAAGCCACCACCCTGCTTAATGCATTGACCTAAGCCTTTAAGCCAAAATCAATTAGATGTTGGGCCCTAAGGATTCTCGAGCTTGCTACGGCAAGGGAACCTAAGAGTTAACCAAGCTAGGTGTTGCCCAGTGTAGCAACCCAAGAGGGGGGGTGATATGGGTTTCTTTAAAAATTTAAGCAAATATGTGTTGAACTTAAAGTGTTTGTGAAGCAATGCAAATGAGCACAATATGAATAGATGCAATGCTATGTGAGGTAAGAAATAAAGGCAAGAGAAGATAAAATGTACACACAAATACAAAAGATTTATAGTAGTTTGGTACATATCAAGCACTTACATCCACTCCCCAAGCTATCCCTTGAGAATTTTACTATAATCCACCAAGATTACAATCAACTTGTTTTCAAGGGCTCACAAGTCAAACACAAAGTTGGTTTTCCCACTTAGGCTCACCAACAACCTTTCCTCAAGCCAACCAAGGCTTGGATTCTAATTTATGGCTTGGAAGGGCCTAACACTTAGTTTCAAATACCCTTGAAACTAGTCATAACAAATAAAAGCAGGAGTACAAGTGTAAAGCACAAGAAAAACTCTCTATAGAGTAGAAAATAGAAGCTATGAAGCTCTTCTTGATTTCTTGTGTTGTCTTCTCCTTGGAATCTCTCAAAGAATACCTTTGGAATGTTGATTTGAAGGCTCAACAGCAAGATTGAAAGCTTTTTCTGAAGGATTCTTCTTTTCAGCTCTCTTTAAACTTTTGAAGAGATATTCTCAAAGGTAGAATTTGTCTCTTGTGAGTTAGTTCTTCTTGAATGAGTTAGGTGAGAGTTAAATACTTCAAAAACTTTCAAAAAAATGGTTGAGCAAAACTAGCTATTTGGAGCCTTTTGGTGTCAAATCTATGCTTCAGAAATATAGCCGTTACTATTATCAGAACTTGTGAGTCGACACTTGACTACTTCATGAATCGATACTTGGATCTTCATGAGTCGACTCAAGGTATAATTCTTTGAAAAAATAGGGTTCTATTTCATTCTTTCTCAAGCTATGAGTCGACTTGTGAGTCAACACTTGGAGCTTGTGAGTCGACACTTGAGTCTTCTGAGTTGACACCTTAAGTCAGCACTTGACAAAATCCTCAAAATAACATAGTTTTGTAACATCTTTTGTCTTAGGCCATAAGTCGATACTTGGATCTTATAAGTCAATACCTGACTTCTTCATGAGTCAACACTAGACTTTTATGAGTCAACTCAAGGAATGTCAAAGAAGTTTCTGCATGCCAGTTCTTCTGAAGTGTCGACACTTCATGTTTCATGAGTCGACACTTGGTACATGCTAGTTAAAAAACTATGTGCCAAGCTTTAAATTCAAAGTTCTTTTCAATAAACCCTCAACTTCTTCTTCATATAGCTTAGATTGATCCATTTTAAGATTTTCCAAGGTGGGATTCGAAAACTCTGAAATTTACTTATCTTCAAATTAAGTGAGTTTGATACTTTTGTATAAAAAATTTGATATGCCTGTTTCCTAAAATTCACAACTACAATCGAAACATTAGTATAAAATATATACTCAACATTTTGTGAGTCATCAAAATCAAGGGCCAAAGCCAACAATCTCTCCATTTTTTATGGTGACAAAACCTTGAGTATATAAGCATTTAAATTCAATTATAGGTATTGTATCACACTTTCAGGTGAACAAAAACCTAAAGCTCATTGTGAATTGAGTCAAATTCAGCATATCAAAGTTCATACAACACAATTTCATAGGGGTAGTATGCCAAGCATAGTTAAATTTCATTTTCTCTTCCCCTATGTTAGGTAATGTGCCAAGCATAGTATCAAAAATTTTAGAAATTTCTGAAATTACTTATATAGATAATTAATCCTTTCTTACTCTCCATTTTTGTCATCATTAATGAAGTTAAGTAATTTTCTTATCTTTCTGCCCCTCAATTAGTGCATTCATCAAAAAAGAAGAAAAAAGTAATGCAAAGAGGATGAGTAAAAAGTAACTTTTCTTTCAATGCAATTCAAATAAGAAAGTTTCAATACAAAAGAAAAAGTCTGATACATAACTGAAATCATAATAGCAGAAAGCATAAAACATAGGATAAACACCTGTGAGGCTAGTCCTCATCAGATGGAAACTCTAGGTGGTGGGGACACCAAAGGCACCAGAATAAGATAGAGGCTTTTCAACCCTCTATGAATTGATCAATAATTTATGAGTCCATCTGTAATAAGGGCTTAGCCTATCTGAGTCCATTTTAGTAGTTATTTGAGTATTTTGAGTTTCAGTTATGTACTAGTCAGCTCATGTTGAGCTATTTCAGTCCAGTGTTAATCAGCTCATGTCGAGCTAATTTTATTTTTTTGAGTCCTATTCAACCATATTGAAGACTCGAGACCACATCATACAAGTGAAAACCAAGTCCAACTAGATTGAAGACATGGAAGTATAGCCCAGTCCAACCCAGCTTGAAGATTTGAAGACCCCAGGAGAAAAATTCAGAAAATCCTGATTCCTTGCAGATGCCCTCCAGATGCCCAGATTCCCTTCCAGATGCCAAAATATATTCATATACCAAGGAATCCATGATTTTAGAGGTCCATCTGCATCCTAGCCCAAAGAAATCAAGCCCAGGCGCCAAGCCCAAGCCCCTAAGAAGCAAGATACTAGGGAATATTCCTGCTACCTGGCTACCAGGCCACCCCTGCTTCCAGAGGCCCAAACCCATGCGCCCGAGCCCCTTTGGGCTGGCCTCTTGCTGCTCTTAGAAGCCCAACATGCCCCCTAGGCATCCTTGGAGTGTTGGCCAAATCAAGAGAATTTTTAAAGATTTTTCTACCTAATGTTTCCTTATTTTCTAGCTAGGGTTTGAGAGGGAAAAGGATTCTTATGTAATGACTTATGTGCCCTTACTTGGAGCCCAAGGTTAAGGGTCTATTTAAAGGACCCTAGCCTCTTGTATGAAGGGAGATTTTGATATATGAAATAAACCTTGAGTTCTTCTATTGCTTTGAGTGATAACCCTGCTGTGTGCATAAAGGGGTTTGAGAGTTCTTCTTCCTAGTGTTTGTAACTATCTTCCTGCCGCCAACCATCCTTCCAGCCCCCTCCAAAACTTTCTTCCCTTTGCTATTTTTCTTATTTTCTTGATCTCCTTTGAGTTTTCTAACCCCTGACAGGTCGTTTGCAGGTCCCTGAGTGTCTACGAATCCAACGACTCCAGCCAAGCCTTAATCGGACCACCGAGCAGAAAGCCGGGTATCTACGGGTCTTTTTCTCGATTTTCCAGGCCACATCTGTCGAGAAACGAGAGATCCCTTTGTGCAATCTTCATCGGGTGCTTCAGACATTGTCAGGTACACCCCTCTACGTCCAGTCTTTATATTGTAGGAGAACTTGCCCTAACCGAGGCTTCTCAGCCCGGCGATCCTTCTTTAGTACTTTTCTAGGTTCTAATCTGTATGCTTGGCTTCAAAAATTTATACAAAATTCCCTACAACTAATTTTGATCTGAAATTTGGTAATTAATCACCTAAACTCACATATAAAACATACAAATAGAATTGCATGCATATTAGTCCCGCATCATTTGGTATCAGAGCTTAGATTAGGGCTTGTTTTTCTATAATTTTTCAGTCCATATATATCTTTTTTTAAAATTATTTATCCATAATAAAAACTCCAAAAATTCTGAGATTTATATTTCTAGATTCTTCATAATTCACAATGATTTTTAGAATTTTTTCAGATTTTATTTCTGCCTGTAAATTTTCTTCAAGATGAAATACAGCCTGCAAATTTTGGCTCTATTTTTTTCAGCAAGACAAGTTTGGAAGTTTTAGGGTTTATTTAGCATCTTTTGCATATCTTTTAATTTTAGTATATTTCCTGCATATTAGGCCATAATTTGCAAGTTTTCTTCTATTTAAAAAAATACCAAAATAAAAAAAAATTACATATTCTCCAAAATACCAAAAAAATATCTAAACCCTAATTTGCATCCTCATCTGCCTGCCATCATTGCATAATTTACTTTAAGGGCACTCTTGCTATATCAGATGGGGGGAGGATTTGATCACCTCTCCTTAGCCCAAAACCACATCCCTTGCATTCGGTCCCAAGTCTTAACCTAAAATTAACTAGACTTAATTTGCCCTAGTGTGCTAGGGAGACCAACTGGTCAGGTCCGGGCTAAGTGTCAGATCATTGTGTCAAGCTAACCTGTGCGTGCCTTGTACTCAGTGTTGGGAATTGTGTCCCAAAGCCAATCGCCTGGTTGTAGGTGGTTGTGCTTAGTATTGTACTTATTTATGAATTAATAAAATATTATATTTTTGGCAGCTCATCACATATTAAATTTCCCTGAAATGAACTCTTTCCATGTGATGAAGTCCTTAGGACTACACTGACTTCGTACAGAGAGGATGTATCGAGTGGTCCTTAAACCCAGTTCACAACCAAATGATATATTGTACTGGATGGCAATATATCAAGTATAGGTTGTTGTAGTTCACATCGTTTGGTTATCCTCTTGACCAAATGAGTGTGGTGACACTGATGTAATCTACAAGTGGGATATGTGATATCTCATTGAACGTGACTCCGTGCAGCCCCTTTCTGCCAATGGGATACTCACGATTGGATATGGGTATATGTGTCCCTCCGACCTGAGGTCATCACGGTAGCTTGCAAGCAACTCCCTATGCTTTGGTGCTAGACTACCCGATTTCTAATCCGGTGATGGAAGGTTTTTAGGTACAGGCAAGTACTTGTGAAGCAGTGATGGACCAAGATGGAATTGACCTGTCCAAATAGTTTGGATTGAATGTCTCGCAGTATCTCAATTTAGCAAATCCTCGGTCAGGGTAGCCATAGTAAAGAGTTACTAGGCTTGCGAGGTTGAGACACGTAGTGGACTGACTTTGTCTGGGTTGGCAGCCCAAATCTTAGTCGTCCTGAGCATTAGAGGTCAAAGGGATGAATTATACGATAACCATATGCCAGAGGTTCGATAGTTTGCTCCCGCATCTTCGACCTATCTGGACACCGGGACCCATTGCTATATGGTTTCCTGTGCTGGTACTAGAATTGTTCTAGTGCTACCGTTTAGGTTCGAACCTATGAGGCCACTCACCACAGAGGATTACTCTCTGATCCGGATACCGATTACGATTGGGAATCATCTCGATTTTATGGTCACAATATTTTGAGCACTCTTTCCCCATCTTGCCCTTGTTTGTGTCAACCGAAAAATATTCCGGGCTGACTAGCTCTGCGCCAGGATTTTTCTGAATCAGTTTTGAACTGATTCGGAGTTCGTTCGGCCTCCAATTGGTTGTGAACCAATTGAAGTTCAAATTGGCTTGGGCCGAACGGTTCAATTGGATTGAACCACCGTGGTTAATGAAACAATGGGTTTGAACCAAATTGGTTTAATGGGATTGGACCGCTGGTTTATCTCCTCCATGGACCGTTTTAACACGGTCATTTGAATGAGAGGAAGTGCAATCGTTTAGAATGCCAAACGATCGAACCTGGTTTTCCCTGGCGTCTCTTCTCCTCCCTCCACCGATAGCACTTTATTCCCTATTTTATGGTTGATTTAATGGGCGTAATGCAGCCTTTAACTCTTCATCTTCCCAGCCTCTCCAACTCCCTCTCCTCTCCCTGCTATTTTAAACACCAGCCCCCCTCCTGTTTCAGCCTGGTTGGTTTACACCGTGTGAAGAGAACAGCAAGTGCTGTTCTTCTTAGAGTTGATAAATCCCCTGAGAGCTTGTTTCCTTCCATTGGGTATTTGTAGAGCTAGGTTTAGGAGAGTTTGAGGGAGAGTACAAGGGCCATTCATTGCCTTTTGAGTGCTCAAATCTGCACTGCAGCAAAAAGGATTTGCTGCAACTCATTGTGATCATATCATCTTCCAGCGGCTAGCACCGCGCGTGGAGGTGGATCGGAAAGCCCCCGGTGAGTCTCCCTCTAGAGGGAGTATCCTTCTACTCCTAGGAGCAAGCTACGCAGAACCGGCGCCCCAACAGCTCCAAAACGAAGGCCAAAGTTGGCTGCCCAGTTCGTTGTAGAAATTTGGCAGCAGACTTTGGTGATTTTTTATAATTATTTGGCTAACATTTCTTGTAGATTTCAATTGAAGATTGAAGAGGACTTGTCCAAGTTGCTGCTGCTCAAATTTGGGAGCAAACGGAGGTCCGGAATGGAGTATTCCGACACCGTTTTGAAAGCCAAAAATAGAGTTTTCAAACAGCCCAAGGAGGAAGACGACTGGAATAACTTTATTCCAGTTATTCCAGCCTATTCCAGGTTTATTCAAGAGTTATTCCAGGCAGAATAAAGGTATGGAAAATTATTTTTTTAATCATGCATGGATAGACTTAATTGTTTAATATTATGCAAATATTTATATGATTATTGTTGCCGCTCCCGTCGTCGCGCCCGTGCCACGGATCCGCCGATCCCTCCTGACCCTGGGAAGGAGCCTCCCTAACAGCGGCGAGCTGCAAAAAAGGGGTTAGAAGACCCTGGCCAGGGGATCCCGGTGAGGGACCTCCGACGGTCAAGTCAGTAGACGACGAGAAGGAACAGACTCTCCAGACGGACCCCGCGAAAGGTTCCAGACTTAGAGAGTTTACTAGTGAGAGAGAGAGACGCTCTGGGGACCAGAATCTTGCTGGGCCTCCTTGCGAGCTCACGCCCAGTGAGTCCCTCTCGGGATCTCTGGGTCTTCACTCTTCGCAGCGAGGCCTTTTTTGCCGTTGCTTCTCCTTCGTCCCCAGGCTTGTTTTTCTTACCTCCGTTGTCCCCAGATTCCTCCTCTTTATCTCCTTTCGTCGTGCGCTTTCTTTCCTCCTGGGAGACTCCCCTCCCCCCGTCTTCTTCTCTTTTCCCTTTTTGGTGAAGGGGGGCCAGGCGGCTTTCCGACCTCGTCCGCCGAGCCCAGCAGGGAAAAGGCAAAGACAGAAGAGAAGAGGGAGGGCGGCGCTGGTAAGGCGGCTGGTCAGGCCTCGGGCCCAGCAGCGGGCGCTCCCCTTTCCTCCCAGCGTGGGCGCCATCATCTATAGGGCCTGTTCTGTCAGAATCGTGCCCCTCGGGTGGAACTTGTCGGGCCGATGCAAGTGACGTTCCGCGTGCCGCCGCCCTCCGTAGGGGCACCGTCTGGGAATCGTACGGCCCGAGGGATGGCCTCCGGGCCCGCGGCTCTTTCCTGAGACCTTCTCCGTACGAGCGGCCTGACTTCAGCCAAGGTGGACCCGTCTCCGGGGGCCACCTGGCGGAGAGGAACGAGGCCAGCCGACCTCGGCCTAGGTGGACCCCTCCTGGGTGGACACCTGGCGAGGTGGCAGGAGGACGCCTGGCCTCGGCCGAGGTGGGCCCGTCTCCGGGGGGCCACCTGGCAAAGGGGCGAAGGACCAGCCGACCTCGGCCTAGGTGGACCCCTCCTGGGTGGACACCTGGCGAGGTGGCAGGGGATGCCTGGCCTCGCCGAGGTGGGCCCGTCTCTGGGGGGCCACCTGGCAAAGGGGCGAAGGACCAGCCGACCTCGGCCTAGGTGGACCCCTCCTGGGTGGACACCTGGCGAGGTGGCAGGAGGACGCCTGGCCTCGGCCGAGGTGGGCCCATCTCCGGGGGGCCACCTGGCAAAGGGCGAAGGACCAACCGACCTCGGTCTAGGTGGACCCCTCCAGGGTGGACACCTGGCGAGGTGGCAGGAGGACGCCCGGCCTCGGCCGACCTCACTTGGGCGGATTTCTCCGGGCTTGGGCGTCATCGAGGTGGTAGCGGAACTTCGGTCCGAGCTCGACCTCGGCGAGGGCGGTTTGCCTTAGAAAATTGCCGGCGCTGTAGTCTTGCCGAACCTGATCTTGAAGACGTGGCGCTGACTCGGCTGGAGAAACCTCCACGTGGCTCGATCGCATTTGGCGATACCGGAGCCTGGCCACGTCACTGTCACGGCTGTAACAGTTGCCCCCCAGCCCGCCGTTCCGTCGGGGCGTCGTAGAACGGAACATCGGGATTAAATGCGGACATGACGTGGGGAGGCGAAGATCTTGCATCATAATTGCCACGATCCTCGTCGCCGTGGCTCGATGCGGCTGAAAACCTATGGGGAGCCGCCACGCGTCGCCCACTTGCCCGCAATAAATGCGTCGCTTCGAGACAGAGGCCGTTGCTCTGCTAACGAGGCGTCGATGTCAGGCAGTGCGTGCGCCGACGTGGCGATCGTCCAGTGGTTCGAGGCGGAATGATGGGTACGGCCGCTGTCCGCTGAGTTTGAAAGGGAGGGGACTTTCCAGAACGAGGCCTTTTCCCCTTGCTTCGTGGGCGGTTTGCTGCAGGCTAACTCCTGTTGCCCTGCGCTCGTCTGTCGTATTTTCGGTGAGTACCCTCATCTTCTCGGCTCCCCTCCTTCTCTTTCTTTTTCTTTTCTCTTGATCCTCCGTTCTTCTCTTTTTCATGGCACGCCGTTGCCATGTCTCAACCCACCCGATAGGCCGGTCCATCCCGGCCGAGGACTCCATCTTCTTCCTCCTCAGATGAGGAGACGATCCCGGAGGAGATCCGCCGGCGTCTGCAACCCGGGGGTGTCACCATTGGCATCCCTAGGGGGATCCGGCCTCCTCCGGTTGCTCCTGTCGTCCCCCTTCGCTCTCTTCCGGCTCTTCCTGCTCTTCCTGCACCTCCTTCTCTTCCCACGGTCCCTCTGGTCATGCCTCCACCATGACCGAAGGCGATCTTTCTCTGCTCCGGGATGCTTACGGCATCCCGGGGTCCATTCGCTTGTTTGTTCCGCGGTCCGGGAGCGCGTCACCATGAGTGGCCCCGGCCGCATAGCCTTCTACGAAGACTTCCTCCTTGGGGGTCTTCAGTTTCCTCTGCACCCCTTCTTTCTTTCCTTCCTCAGCCATTTCCGGCTTGTCCCGGCCCAGTTGGCTCCCAATGCCATCCGGGTCATCTTTTCTTTCGTTGTCTTCTGTCACTTCCATGGGTTCGTTGCCCGTTTCTCCCTCTTCAGGGCCTTGTTCACCTTGAAGAAGTGCTCCACCGATGACGGCTGGTGGTATATTTCACCCCAGCCCAGGTGTCTCCGGTTCGACATCCCTTCCTCGGTGAAGGGCTGGAAGAGCCAGTTTTTCTTCGCCTCAATCGAAGATGTCGACTGGGCCTGGAGTGAACCGGACCGGACCCCGAACCAGAATTCTCGGGTCGAGTCAGCGGACCAGGAGTCCTACTCCCAGCTCCTGAGCGATGTGGTCCCGGCACTCGACATTCTGCTTTCGGAGCAGAACCTTTTTGAGGCTGGGATCAGTCCCATCCGCGAGACTGGTGAGATTCGGCCCCACTTTGACTCCTGCCCCCCTTTTCCTTCATGACCGAGCCGGCTGACTTTCTGTTCCTTTGTGTTGCAGGGATGAAGTTTTCGCTGGAGAACCTCCTGGAGGGCGCAGCCCAGCGAGATGTCACCGAGGTGGACGAGCCCGCGGCGAAGAGGGCTCGTACTGAGGCGAGCCGGGAGGTCACGGCGGCGACCGCACCCAGCCTGATTGCTGTCGCTTCCCCGCCCAGGCTACCCCAGGGCGGGGCCGTCGATGCCTCGACCGCGCGACCTGGTGGCGCCGCTGCTGAGAGGGCTCCACCGCCTGCAGCTTCGTCCGGCGCCAGTCCCGTCGTCGCCGCTGCCTCACCAGTGCAACCGGTGGCCACCGCCGGCCCGTCGACCGCGGAATCAGCTGAGGGGGCGGCCAGCGCAGGAGCCGGCCGGACACCTCCGGCACCGGTGATCACCCACCGGACTCGGTCATCCGCGACAAAGGACTCGCGGAGAAGATCATGGAGTACGCCTCCACCGCCCGGGACCGCCGAGCTCGGGGCGGCTGGGACTACGTAGACGCCGTGCTCGGGATTCTCCCGCAGCTTTTCACGGTAAGCCCGAGCTCCTTCCTTCCCCTTCTCCTTTTTTTTATTTTTTTATTTTTTATTTTTTTAAGATCTAACTCCTTTCATCCCGACCTGGTTTGCTCTTGTTGGCGCAGATCGGGAACGACGTTCTCCTACTGAGGAACTTCCTCGTAGGGAACGCACAGAGGGACGCCGAGAAGGAGAAGAAGCTCGGCAAGCTCGCGGCCGACGTCAAAGACCTCATGGAGAAGGGGTCGAGCTGCGAGCCAACAACCAGGTCCTCCAGTCCGACCTGGCGCGTTCTGAGGGGCGGAACAAGGAGCTGGAGGCCTCTTTGTCGGAGGAGCGGCCGCCTACCAACGCCGCACGGAGGAGGACGTGGCGGAGAAGGCTCACCTGCAGGCCACTCCCAGTGGCTGGAGCGCCAGTTGGAGGAGGCCCGGCGAGATGCAAGCACGGCGAGGGACAGGAGTGCGTACATCAACAGACTCCTGGAGGCCGCAAAGCGGGATGCGCAGGAGGCCGTCCCGAAATTCTGGGCTTCCGACGAGTACACGTCGGAAGTCCGGGAGGCCGCCATGGACTCCTTCTTGAAGGGGTTCTGGATGTGCCGGGAGAAGGTGGGGGCCCTCTTCCTGGAGCTCGACCTCAGCGAGGTGGTGATCGGAGGCAGAAGGCAGGGAGTCGAGAGAAGGGCTCCTGGAGCGACCGATGCAACTCCTGCGGCGCCGTCGACTAGCGAAGCTGCGGCTCCGGAGCAGCCTCAGAGCCGGCCACCGCGGAAGTCGAGGATGCGACGCCTGCACCCCCGGCAGAGGGCTACGACCCTGCACCCCACTGAACCCGGCGCCTCCTTCCTGTTTTGTAGTGTCTTTTCTTTTTCTGTATTTTCTTTCCTTTGGGGACTCCCGGCCTGTCGGGACTCCCGGCTTGTACTGATCCTTTGCATTAATGAAAATTTTGGTTTGATCAAATTTCGAGTTCATTCCATCTCACCTTTCTTTTTCTTTCTTTCTGAGATGTTGGTATGGAATGCTTGGGCGATTGTAGGTATGGTCCTTCCATTGCTCAAATCGAAGGTTGGGGTCTCCCGGGTCGCGTGGCGGCAAAGTAGGCCTTAAGCAGATCCGTCTTTGGGATCGCCCTCATACTTGCGCAGGTGACACGGTTTCTGCACCGCCTTCCAGGCCGAAGCCCAGGATCTCCGACTGAGCTCGATGCCGCAGGCTTTCTCAAGCCTTACGCGGCTTGCTGAGCTGTTCTCCGGCTTGCGTGGGCGAACTGGGTTCTGCGCCACCTTCCAGACCGAAGCCCAGGATCTTCAGACTGAGCTCGATGCCGCAGGCTTTCTCAAGCCTTGCGCGGTTTGCTGAGCTGTTCTCCGGGCTTGCGTGGGTGAACTGGGTTCTGCGCCACCTTCCAGGCCGAAGCCCAGGATCTCAGGACTGAGCTCGATGCCGCAGGCTTTCTCAAGCCTTGCACGGTTTGCTGAGCTGTTCTCCGGGCTTGCGTGGGTGAACTGGGTTCTGCGCCACCTTCCAGGCCAAATCCCAGGATCTCCGGACTAAGCTCGATGCCGCAGGCTTTCTCAAGCCTTGCGCGGTTTGCTGAGCTGTTCTCCGGGCTTGCATGGGCGAACTGGGTTCTGCACCACCTTCCAGGCCGAAGCCCAGGATCTCCGGACTGAGCTCGATGCCGCAGGCTTTCTCAAGCCTTGCGCGGTTTGCTGAGCTGTTCTCCAAGCTTTCTTGTCGAAGTGAGAAGGGAGTGTTTGAAGCGGAGGAACTTTATTACGGGAGCAAGGAACCTTACATCACTGATAGTACATCCTCAGGTTCGAGGCGTTCCACGTCCGGGGGAACCTGGCACCTCCCAATTCCTCCAAGTAGTATGCGCCATGGGGGAGGGCCTCTGCCACCCGATATGGGCCTTCCCAATTGGGCGAGAGCTTGCCGCATTCCCGTGGCTGGGAAGCTTCAGCGCGCCGGAGGACCAAGTCTCCGGGATGGAAAACCTTCGGCCGCACTCGGGAGTTGTAATACTTGGCCACGCGTTGCCTGTACGCAGCCATTCGAATTCGAGCTTTGTCCCTCGTTTCCTCGAGAAGGTCAAGGTTGAGCATCATCCTGGCTGGGTTTTCTGTCTCGTCATATTGCTCCACACGCAGTGTGGGTAGGCTAAGCTCGATCGGGATGATTGCCTCGGCTCCAAAGATGAGGTTGAACGGGGTTTCGTCGGTGGCCATCTCAGGGTGGTGTGGTATGCCCAGAGGACGCTGGGGAGCTCGTCGGCCCACCTCCCTTGGCCTGGTCCAGCCGCGTGCGGAGGCCCTGAAGAATGGTCCTGTTCGTGACTTCGGCCTCCCCATTGGTCTGGGGGTGCGCTACTGAAGTAAAGCGATGCTTGATGCCGAGGTCGCTGCAGAATTCTTCGAACTCCCGGCAGTCGAACTGGCACCCGTTGTCAGTGACCACGGTGTGGGGGAGGCCGAAGCGGCAGACGATAGACTTCCAAAAGAACTTGGCGACGTTTGCTTCGGTGATCCTCGCCAAGGGTTCGGCCTCGACCCACTTCGTGAAGTAGTCGATGGCCACTATCAAGAATTTCCGCTGGCCAGACGCCGGCGGGAATGGGCCCAGGAGGTCCATCCCCCACTGGGCGAACAGCCAGGGGGCTGAGAGCTGGGAGATTGGGTTGGAGGGCTGCCGTTGTACCGTGGCGTGATGCTGGCACCGGTCGCATTTCTTCACGAAGTCGGCGGCGTCTTCCTTCATCGTCTCCCAGAAGTAGCCCTGACGGAGGGCCTTGTATGCCAATGCCCTGCCCCCCACATGGTTCCCGCAGATGCCTTCATGGATCTCCGGAGCACAAGCTTGGCTTCCGTGGGTCCTATGCACTTTAGGGGGCTAGGAGTAGGATCTTCGATACAACTGCCCATCCATCAGGACGAATCGCACGGCCTTCTTCCTGATGAGGCGAGCCGCCTCGCGGTCCTCCAGCAGGGTGCCATTGGTGATGTATGCGGCGTACTTGTCTATCCAGCTGGGTTCATGGCCGACCTGGTGGACCTTCACCGGTGCCTCGAGGCTTGGGACCTCAAGGCGCTCCATGTAGGCGCGTCCCAGCATCGTGTCCGGCAGGGTCGCCAGTCGAGAGAGAGCATCCGCGCGGGCGTTCTCCCTGCGGGGGATATGGAAGATGTTGAAGCGTTGGAATCTGGACGCGCCCTCTTTGACGAGCTCCAAGTATCTCGCCATTTGGGGGTCGTGTGCGACGTACTCCCCGAACACCTGCCCCGCCACGAGCTGGGAATCAGTGAAAGCCTTGAGGTTGGTTACGCCCAGCTCGCGGGAGACTCTCAGTCCGGCAAGAAGTGTCTTGTACTCCGCCTGGTTATTTGTCGCGGGGAATTGGAAACGGAGTGCGCATTCGGCGACGACCCCGTTGCTGTTGGCAAGGATGAGCCCAGCCCCGCTCCCGCCGGAGTTCGAGGCTCCATCTACATGGAGGATCCAGGTGTCCTCCCCGGGCTCGTCGGTGCCTATCTCCATCGATCGGCCTGAGGGGCCTTCCTCGGGCTCCTTGCCCAAGCCCGCACATTGACCAAGAAGTCGGCTAGCACCTGTGCCTTCATGGCCGACCTCGGCCTGTACGTGATGTCGAACTCGCTGAGTTTCAGTGCCCATTTTGCCAATCGTTCCGAGGTATCGGGTTGGCTGAGCACTGCTTTCAGCGGTTGATCCGTCAGGACAGTGATGGGGTGCGCTTGGAAATAAGGCCTAAGACGCTGGGCAGACACTATTAGTGCAAAAACGAGTTTCTCGGGCCGAGAATACCTGAGCTCCGCATCACAGAGAAGTTTGCTGGTATAGTACACCGGCCGCTGGGCCCCCTGGCCGTCGGTTCGAACCAAGACGGAGCTGACGGCTTCCGGGGTAACCGCTAGATAGAGGATAAGCTCCTCTCCCTCCTCGGGCCTGGACAGCAATGGTGGCGATGCGAGGGTCTTCTTCAGCTCCTCGAAGGCCTGCTGGCATTCCTCGGTCCAAGCAAAGTCATTCATCTTCCTCAGTGCCTTGAAGAAGGGACGACAGCGATCCGCCGACCTGGAGATAAAACGGCTGAGGGCCGCAACTCGGCCGGTTAGTTGCTGCACTTGCTTCTTGGAGGCGGGCTGCTCCATATCCAGGATGGCCTGGACCTTCTCCGGGTTGGCCTCGATTCCTCTTTGGGTCACCATAAATCCTAGGAATTTCCCGGCGGAGACGCCAAAGGCGCACTTTGCCGGGTTCAGCTTCATCTGATGGCGTCGGAGGTTGCCGAAGGTCTCCGCCAAGTTAGCCACGTGATCCGACTCGGGTTTGCTCATTACAGCATGTCGTCCATGTATACTTGCATGTTGCGGCCGATCTGGTCTTTGAAGACTCTATTGACCAGGCGCTGGTACGTTGCCCCCGCGTTCTTAAGGCCAAATGGCATCATCCTGTAGCAAAAAGTTTCGCGGTCAGTTATGAAGGCGGTGTGCTCTTCGTCCTCCGGGCTCATTCGGATCTGGTTGTACCCAGAGAAGGCATCCATGAACGATAGGAGGCGATGCCCTGAGGTGGTGTCGACCAGCTGGTCGATCTTCGGAAGAGGGAAGCTATCCTTTGGGCAAGCTCGGTTGAGGTTGGTGTAATCCACACAGATCCTCCACTTACCACTACTCTTTCTTACCATGACCACGTTTGCCAGCCAGCTAGGGTACTGGACCTCCCGCACAAAACCGGCGGCGAGGAGCTTCTCCACTTCCTCGTTGATCGCCTTCTACCTTTCCATGGCGAAGCTTCTCTTCTTCTGGCGGACCGGGCGACAATTTGGGTCCACGTTTAGCTTGTGTGTGATGACCTCGGGCGGGATGCCCGGCATGTCAGCTGCTGACCAGGCAACACGTCAACGTTGGCACGGAGGAACTCCAGCAGGCGGGTTCGTTCTTCCTCAGGGAGCTGGGCCCCGACTTGCACCGTCTTCAGGGGTCCGAACCGAGGGGAAAAGTCAGCAGGCGCTCTACGGGCCCTCCCCTGGGTTCCTTCTCTCTCAGATCGAGGTCGTCGATATCATGGGCGAGCTCGGGCTCCTAGCACCCGGGACCGTCTGAAGGCAGAGCGGGACTGGCTGGGTCGTCCCCTTCATCTCCTCGAGCCCGGAAGGCGTGGGGAACTGTACCAACAGCCTTCTTGTGGAGATGGTGGCGTCTAGTTGGTTGAGCCCGGGATGCCCGAGGATGGCATTGTAAGGCGAGGGGAGCCTGACGACAGTAAAGGTTATTAGGACGGTCGCCTGCCGGGGTGGGGATCCGGCGGTGACCGGGAGAGTGATCTCCCCCTCGACCCCCACGGAGTCCCCCGTGAAACCTACCAGGGGGTGTGCACCGGTTTCAGCTGATCGTGAGACAAGTTCATGCGGGAGAAAGCATCGTAAAAAAGTACGTCAGCCGAGCTTCCACTATCAACCATGATTCGATGTACAGGATGCTTCGCGATGGTCATCTCGACCACCACGGCATCGTAGTTTACATTGTCACTTCCCTCCCCCCCCGGGGAGGGATTACATCCTCCGGGTTCCCGACTTCCCGGGCTCTCTTTGTCGCTCGACCAGACCCGCGTGAGATCATGCCCACGGGCTTCTCCGTTGGGCGGTTGTCGATCGTAGGGACGGACGGTAAGGCCGCGAGTGGCTGCCCTTCAGAGGGGGCCTCGTTCTTGACGAACTTCCTGAGGTAACCCCTCCTAACCAGCTCCTCGATCTCCCGCTTCAGGTGGCGACACTCCTCTGTGTCGTGCCCGTGCTCACGGTGGAACTGGCAGTACTTCGATTTGTCTCGGACGGCTCTCGGGTTCTGGGAGGAGGTCGGTGGAGGTAGCGCTCGCCCTCGATTTCCATGAGGATCTTCGTCCGAGGTGCGAGGAGAGGGGTGTACCTCCGCTCGGGAGTGGCCTCGCCCCTCGGCCTTGGATTCGGGCGAGGGTCGGCAGACGGCCCGGGCCTCCGAGCTCCCGGGGCGTCCCTCGGGAGCGGCTTCTTCGGAGTCTTCCTGTCTAACTCTCGACGGGTGCGGTCAGCCTCCTCCGCTCGGATGTATTTGTGGGCACGGAGGAGGAGCTCGGAGTACGTCCTGGGCGGCTTCTTGTCCAGGGAGTAGGTCAGGCAGGATGTCTTGAGCCCGCGCTTCAAAGCCAGTATGGCGACGGGCTCGTCCAAGCTGTAGATCTCCAGGGCCGCGATCTTGAACCGGGTGATGTAGTCCGGAGCAGCTCCTTGTCCTGCTGGCGGATGGAGAAGAGGCTGTCCACCTCTCTCGGCACCTTTTGACAGGCGTCGAAGTGTGCCACGAACCTTCCTTCCAGCTGATGGAAGGAGCAAATGGATCCGGTCGAGGCGGGTGAACCAGACTCGAGCGGCCTTCTGGAGGGTCGCCGGGAAGGCGATGCACAGGAGAGCGTCAGTGGCCCCCTGGACTCTCATGAGGGCTTTGTAGCTCTCCAGATGGTCCAGGGGGTCGGTGGTCCCATCATAGGGATCCACCTGCGGCATGCGGAACCGTTTCGGGATCGGTTCCGCCTGGATTTCTTCAGAGAAAGGGGGGCGGGAGTTGTAGCTCGCCGGGTCTGCCGATGAGTTCTGCAGGTTGGCAAATCGGCGGGCGAACTCCGCCAGCTTGTGCTCATGCTCCTCCAGGCGCCTCTCGACCTGGCGCCTGATGGCTTCGTCGGTGGAGTCTTCCACCGAGACTGCAGGTGAAGGGGGCGCCGATCGGTCTCGGTGCGAGGTCTGGCCTCGGCGTCGCTTGCTGCGATGCACCGTTTCGGCCCCGTCGGCTGGGGATCGGCTCTCATGATCCTCCAAGCTGGAGCAATTTCTCTTTGTGGGAGCTTGGTGGCTCCCCCGGGGGTTGGAGGCGGCCCTCGGATGGGATGGCCTGCCCTGGATTGAGCGCAGGTTCCCACGCTGCCCTGCGGCTCGGGCCGCGGGGGTTCCTGGCTGAGGCTGGGTGGCCAGGGAGCGTTGTTGGTGCTGAAGCTGCCGGACGCTAAGGTCAAGGTCTGCAGCTGCTGGATGACGGCCGCAAGGGGTCCGTCCGCCGGGGTAGGCTGCTGTGCAAGAGGAGGGGGAGCCAGATGCTCCCTCTCCGGGCTGAGGGCCCCTGGAGGGGAGTGAACTTCCCCTACGCGGCTGGTGGACGCCTCGCGGCCACGAGTGACCACCATCGTCAGAGAGCGCGACACCTGCAGAAAGCTAGCCCCCGCTCGGGTTTGGTGTCCTGTCCCCCTACCTGGCGCGCCAATCTGTTGCCGCTCCCGTCGTCGCGCCCGTGCCACGGATCCGCCGATCCCTCCTGACCGCCTGGCGAAAGAGCCTCCCTGACTGCGGCGAGCCTGCAAGAAAGGGGTTAGAAGACCCTGGCCGGGGGATCCCGGCGAGGGAACTCCGACGGTCAAGTCAGTACACGACAAGAAGGAACAGACTCTCCAGACGGACCCCGCGAAAAGGTTCCAGACTTAGAGAGTTTACTAGTGAGAGAGAGAGACGCTCTGGGGACCAGAATCTCGGCTGGGCCTCCTTGCCGAGCTCATGCCCAGTGACTCCCTCTCGGGATCTCTGGGTCTTCACTCTCCGGAGCGAGGCCTTTTTTGCCGTTGCTTCTCATTCGTCCCCAGGCTTGTTTTTCTTACCTCCGTTGTCCCCAGATTCCTCCCTCTTTATCTCCTTTCATCGTGCACTTGTGTTTTCCTCCTGGGAGACTCCCCTCCCCCCGTCTTCTTCTCTTTTCCCTTTTTGGTGAAGGGGGGCCAGGCGGCTTTCCGACCTCGTCCGCCGAGCCCAGCAGGGAAAAGGCAAAGACAGAAGAGAAAGAGGGATGGCGGTGCTGGTAAGGCGGCTGGTCAGGCCTCGGGCCCAGCGAGAGCGCTCCCTTTCCAAGTGTGGGCGCCATCCATCTATAGGGCATGTTCTGTCACAATCGTGCCCCTCACTGTGGAACTTGTTGGGCCGATGCAAGTGACGTTCCGCGTGCCGCCGCCCTCCGTACGGGGCACCGTCTGGGACTCGTACGTCCCGAGGGATGGCCTCGGGGCCCGCGGCTCTTTCCTGAGACCCTCTCCGTACGAGCGGCCTGACTTCGGCCGAGGTGGACCCGTCTCCGGGGCCACCTGGCGGAGAGCGAAGGACCAGCCGACCTCGGCCTAGGTGGACCCCTCCTGGGTGGACACCTGGCGAGGTGGCAGGAGGACGCCTGGCCTCGGCCGAGGTGGGCCCGTCTCCGGGGGGCCACCTGGCAAAGGGGCGAAGGACCAGCCGACCTCGGCCTAGGTGGACCCCTCCTGGGTGGACACCTGGCGAGGTGGCAGGGGATGCCTGGCCTCGATCGAGGTGGGCCCGTCTCCGGGGGGCCACCTGGCAAAGGGGCGAAGGACCAGCCGACCTCGACCTAGGTGGACCCCTCCTGGGTGGACACCTAGCGAGGTGGCAGGAGGACGCCTGGCCTTGGCCAAGGTGGGCCCGTCTCCGGGGGGCCACCTGGCAAAGGGGCGAAGGACCAGCCAACCTCTGCCTAGGTGGACCCCTCCTGGGTGGACACCTGGAGAGGTGGCAGGAGGACGCCCGGCCTCGGCCGACCTCACTTGGGCGGGTTTCTCCGGGCTTGGGCATCATCGAGGTGGTAGAGGAACTTCGATCCGAGCTCGACCTCGGCGAGGGCGGTTTGCCTTAGAAAATTGCCGGGCGCTGTAGTCTTGCCGAACCTGATCTTGAAGACGTGGCGCTGACTCGGTCGGAGAAACCTCCACGTGGCTCGATCGCATTTGGCGGTACCGGAGCCTGGCCACGTCACTGTCACGGCTGTAACAATTATACATGCCTAAATGCAACTAGATTTAGTTAGTTCCTGGCGAAGCATATTTCCGCTGCATGAATTTTAAAAAATATTTTAAAATCCATTCTGCTCCCGCAGATGTTTGCATGCCTAGTGTAGGATCTTGTCAAACCACCTGCTTTGTTTCCTTTCACTCAGCGTCTAGAACGGTGGTTTAGGGATTCAATCCCAAAGGGCTTGTGTGCTGGTTCGCCTACCTGGCCAATCTCTGATTGGTGTCTAGGATTGGCAATCAGGGACCTAACACTTCCCTTACACCTGCCTGGCTGAGTACAGGGTTACTATAGGCTAGTTTGCCACCCTGATTAAGCATCTAGTTTGGACTCTAGGTCTAGTCAGTTGTAGTCGGTCTGATCGAGTCTTTCATGAGCACTAGATCATGGGTTTCATATCACCCACCTCCTTCACAAATGTCTGAACCCATGGAAAATTTGCAAGCCCAAATAAAAGCACTCACTAAGCAAGTAACCCAATCCATGGCCAGTTGACTACCCAGTTAACTCAGTCTGGTACCCAAACCAATAATAGAATTGACCATCTTGCCAATAGGTTTGACCAGTTAGAAGGCCGTGTAGGGACCATAGCAAGAACCCATGGGTCACAGTCTGAGCCAGATCCTGAGTCCCCTCAACCTAGGAGAACCCAAACCCTGATCTATACCATGAGGTCGAACATAGGAGAGCCCCTCATCCTGATCCGTACTACAATCCTCAACCTAGGAGGATCCCAAACCCAGATCCATACCGAGAGGTTGAACCTAGGAGAGCCCCTCAGCCTGACCCATACTATAATCCTGATGGTGCGGGCACCAGACTCAGGAGAAGACTTCAGGGCTCCATCTGGATCTCTGATTGACCTTGCCCGAAGAATTAGGGTTTTCTGGTTTGTAATAAGGGTTGACTTGATCAACTCAATTTTAGCTTGAGTCTGTATGTCCCTGCAATTTAATTTTGTTGAGTCATGTTGACTCAGTAGTGGTCTAGGACTTCTCCAGGGTGTCACAATTTCTCCCAAGGCCAAGCAAGTGGGCGCCACACTCCCAGCCACACGCCCGAGTCCAGGGGGTGCCACATCTCCATCCAGTATGCTCTGGTCCCTACACCAAAAGATAGCAGGTCCCTTCTCTCATGTGCCACTTGAGGAGAAGACAATCTGGGATCCACAATTCAAGGGGGCGGCCAAAGTGTTTCAATAAGAGCCAAGCTATGAAAAGAAAGGAGAATAGCTTGGGGAGGAAGACTAGGAGGCGCCCAAGTAATTCCAAATAAAACCAGGTATGAAAGGAAGGAAATTTCTCTTGAAGAGCAAGGTTAGGAGGTGCCCAAATACTTTCAAATAAGACCGAGCATGGAAGGAAAAATATTTTTTCTTGAAGAGCAAGGCTAGGAGGCGCCACCCACTTTCCTTTTGAAGCAACCAATCAACATTTTTGGAACCTTTTGGCCGGCCATATGTGTGGGAATTGATCCTCAAACCTAATTTGAAGATCCACCCTATTAGTCCCACATGGGAAGATGTAAAACCCTGCTCTCTTGTAAAGTCCTATAAATTAAACCCTTCTTGTAAATTTGAAAGTTATCTGATGAATGAATCCAATTTATATGTGAGCAAACTCTATGTTTTCTCTCTTCCACACTTGCATCCAGGTGTTGAGCTCCGTGAGGGAGTAAATCCGGGTTCCCCAGGAACCTTGAGGAGGTGTGAGATCTCCAACCCCAAAACCCTAAGTTAGCCACTTCAACTCCAAAACCCTAGCCGCCCATCATTCTCCTCAATCCACCAAACCCTAGCCTACCCCACCTCCCACGGCCACTCTCTCCAAGTCAAGGCCGACCACCAGCATCCGGGTCCAGTCCGAATACTTCAGATTCAGAGCAAATTCTAGAGGGAGCCAGATCAACCTTTAGGAGAATCCGGATTTCAGCAACATCAGCTTTCAAGTTGACACAACCTAATTTAAGCTCTACTTAAATTGGTTATCCTAAATAGTAAGCTAATAAATCCAATCCAATTAGGTTAGGAGTTAAGCTAGCCAACATATACTATTATGACAATTAGCTAGCCAATTAGGATACTTTGACCCTAATAAAAAATATAATTGATTTCCTTGGCCAATTCCTTAATGTGTATGATCCTTTGTGTTCCACATCTAGCCAGCAGTAGGTCTAGTCCAAGCCAATTCAATCTAATCAAACTTGATTGACTTAATTAGGTCAAATTAAGTTGACCTAAGTTGCCAATTCAAACTAGCTTTCGAATTGACTCATGAATCCAATCCATTTTATTCATGAAAATCTATAAGACATGATTGATATCTAGAAACATGTCATGCCTACCTGAAAGATAAAAAATTTAATGAAAATTATCAAAATACCCTTTAATGGAAAGTTATCATACAATTCGATCCTTCGATCTCCCTTTATCCCGATTAAGTGATGGGCATGGATAAATGTCAAACCCTAGCACTTAATTCTTTCAAATCTCAATTCAATATTGAAGACTCGATCGATAAAAGATTAGAAACCCTATCTAATCTCATCATGCTTTGATCAAAGACTTCCAGAGTCATCATTTGAGGAGATCACATGGGATAACTTCTTCCCTTACTAAGAGTGATCGATTCCTTGCTGACCTACTCATTACCTTCATACACAATCCACCATATCCAAAAGCACCCCATACATCATTTAATTGCCATGAATTAGTATGCACCAAAACATGAGTTCACGTGCCCAAGAAACTATGGTTGTCTCAGGTATTAGGATCACATGCACAAATCCTATTAAGAGAACATTCTTTTGACAAGTAAGACTTCTATTTGATGTTCTCTTATCAAATCAATTCAGTAAACTCATAAACTAATGAGCACCCACATCCTTGTATTAGTATCTCTACATAAGTGGTAGTGAGACCAACCATCCTCTCCATCGAGTATATAAGATGTGCTAGTCTTTCCAGATTCATCAATCCCCGAATCAATGATCCAATGACTAGGAATATTTTAGATTAGGATTTATAGAAACTAGAACTCACCATTACAATCTCCATCATAACCCTAATTTCATTGCCCTAACCTATGGGGTTCATCATAATCTTGATAAGATGTAGCAGTATGATGAATCAAATATCTTTTATTAATAAATAATATCATACACGAGTTGGAAGATCATAGAAATGCCCATACAAAAATTGGCTTTTAGGGAACAATTCTTTCAATCTCCCACTTGCACTAAAGCCAATCACCTTTATATTTTACACCCATATAATCTAAGTGGTGATCAAACTACTACTTTGGTATTGCTTTCATGAATGGGCCTACTATGTTGTTCATTGTATCTACTCATTCAATGACAACAACTTATCTTCGAACGAGGTGGAAGCATCTTAGGATGTGCTTGGACTTATGATGAGACCTTTGTTGACTCTTGTCTTGATTTTGATGAAAAAAAAATACTTAAGTATATTTGAGTACTAACTGTGTATTAAAAGTGTGCTTAACAGAATAAGGTACTCATCAAAGTTGAAGTGTAGTGAAAGCTCAAAGTGCTTGTCAACTTGTTGAAGAAGTCACCTATAATGATGAAATCTCAAGTTATATGGACCTTGGTACCTATGAATGACCTTGTATGACTCAAATTTTGAATCTAGCAAAGTTTCAGCAAAGCTTCAGCCAAGTGTCGACTCATGGAGACCAAGTGTTGACTCAAGATGTCGACTCACTTGTTACCCAGGTGGCTTCCCAAGAGGGGGGTGAATTGGGATATAAAACTTTCTTGCAAATATGTGCACTTTAAAAATCTTTTAGTATTGGTGTTATGATAGATTATGCAATGGAAGTAATTAAATCAACGAACACAAAGAAGTCAATCAAACACAATCACAAACACAAAGAAATTAGAGTGGTTCGGAGCAACTCGCTCCTATGTCCGCTACCAAAGCACCACTTGAGATTTCCATTATATCCCCCATCGAAATATAGTCGGATTGTTTTAACAGGCTCATAATCCAAACCTCTATACTTTGGTTTTTAATCCGGGTTCACCAAAGATACCCAATACTTGGTTTTAACACAAGCAAACCAAGAACCTAACTCCCTTTGATTTTTAATACCGGGCTCACCAAAGAAACCCAAGCTTAGGTTTTAATAGGCTCACCTAAAAACTTTTCAACACTCACAAGACGCAGCCTCTTGCTGCTCTTGAAGAGAAAACAAGATATATAAAATGAAAATAGCAACTTTACAACAAGCCAAATTTGTTTGGTAGTTGTCGATGAAGTTCAAATTGAAGCCTTGCTTTATATGCTCTTGAATACTCTTAAAGCTGCTTTTTAACTTCCTCAAAAGTTGGATTCAATGAATGAAGATGAGTTGGAGAAGCTTTGAATCCTTTCTTGAATGCTCACTTGAAGTTGGTTGGTGAAATACTTGAAATTCACTTGAATGCTCTTTAACTTTCAATGAATAATCAGTTAATTATCCTTTAATCCATCATAAATACTCTCTTTTATAGTTTTCAAGCAAAACTAGCCATTGTAGGGCCTAGGAAACCGAAATATAACTATTGGAGGGCCTTTTGAATTCAAAAAATTGATTCAACAACTAGCCATTAAAAAGCCAGAACCCGTCACTCGAGTCAGCTCGAGAATCTTGAGTTGGCTCGAAGTCACAAACAGACCATAAACAAACACTGGATGAGTTGGCTCTTCTGGGTCGAGTCGGCTCGAAGTCTTGTTAGGATAAACACAAACTCTGGACGAGTCAGCTCTTTTACGTCAAGTCAGTTCATGGCTCTAAATTTCTAAACTTTATGATTTACAACTTCTGGGCGAGTCGGCTCATTATGCTCGAGTTAGCTCGAACTTCTAAAAATTTAAGACTCTCCATGCCATGCCAGAACATGAGTTGGCTCTTGGTCCATGAGTCGGCTCGAGGTCTATGAGCTGGCTCAAGTAGAACTTCTTCAAGGCAATTTTTCAACAAGAACAAGTCTTCCAAACACTTCAAAAAGCTTACCAAAGATGTCTAACCTATTTATACTCACATTTTACTAATTTTTAGCCCTTTTTACAAGATTACAAGGATAAAAATTAGGGCTTTACAACTTGAGATGTACATAAGTTTATACGATACTGGAATACACTTCAATTGAATAGAAAACCAAATGATACAATGATAAATATGTCCTACAAAAACTTCTTGAATAATTAAAAGAATTAGTAATACATATATGCTCCAATATTTTGTAATCATCAAAATCATTTCAGGGGTCAACAATCTCTCCATTTTTGATGATGACAAAACACTGGGCATGAAAAGCTTTAGAACACTTTACAGTTATATGTAATGACATACTATGTTTTGAATTTACATGTATCAGTGCGTATTCAAGGTAGTATGTATCAGAACAAGTGAAGTATCAAGATGTTGAAATGAATTAGTATCAAAACAACATATCAACTATTAAGAATATGTTTCAGGGCAACAAGGTTACTATATTAGTCATGCACTAAAGCTATAAGCGAGTGTCAGATTATATACTAATAACAAATATATTAATTTCCAACTTTAGTCAAGAGAACTTTTCACTTTATATTTGAAAGAAATTTCAATAATTGCTCCCCCTTTCTTATATAACGGGTTAATTTATGCTTGATATGCAATATACTTCTGGTTTTTATCATACTTTTCTATTCATTTTCATGCACTTCTCCCCCTTTTTGTCATCAACAAAACAAATACATTTTAGTGATAACATTCATTCACAATCATTCATACATATGTATCAATCAAAACACAAAATTTTCAAAACATATATATATATGGAAAGTTAGTACAGGATGTGATACAGTACAAAAGTGCTAAGCACTACAAAAGAGTATCACATACATGACAAAATGAAAAAAAAGAAAGACTCAATGTTCAGAAAGAAGCACTAGACTCATCTTCACTAGAAGAAGAGCCAACTTCTAAAATGCCAGGTTAAGGTTTAAATTTAGGAAACCTAGGCCTAAGGTCCCTAAGTCTAGTCCTAATGGGAGCAGTAGGTTTAGGAACTCTAGGTTTAGGCCTGGAAGGAGGTTCTGAAGAGATCTGGATGGGAGTGAGCTACACAAAAAGAGGATCAGACAAAGCTAAAGTGTTGGTGCTCGAAAGAATCTGAGTCGCTAGAGTGTCTTATACACCAGTGCTCTGTCCCTCAGTGACTTATGCACCAGTACCATCCCCAACTATAGGAGTATATGTAATAGGTGTGCCAGCAGAAGGCTCAGTCTCTTCCTGTGCAATGTCAGCATCATCATCTGGTCCTACTGGTGGTGGAGGAGGTGCTGATGGGCTAGCTGCAATGATCTTCAGAAGAACTGTCAAGATATGCTAAAAACCATCCCTCATCTCGGTCCATAGAGCAACTATCTTGGCATCAGTCTCTGCTTTGCCTCGCTGCAAAGTAGAGAGCTCATCCAAGATAACATACAATCTATGGTCATCTCTCGAACCACCAGTATCAGACTCTCTCACAGGTGATTGAAGTAGAGAGGGTGCTGGCTCAAAGGATCCAGCCTCATCAGTAAGTCTCTCCGCCTCAATGCCGTGTGGCTGACCACCTTGTCATCCTCATCGGACTCCTCATCAGAATGTGTAGCTCTCTGCCCAGAGGTCTTCCAAATCCAATGTCCATCAATCTTAAGAAACCCCATTCTGTTCAAAGATTTCATATTGTACATGTCAGTGTGTAATAGGGGCCTACTGTCCTCACCTGATAGATCAACCTCAGTATCTTGGGAAAAAAGGGTACATACCATACCATAGGAAAGGCAGGCTCGTGCCTTGCGAGCTACTTCCCTCATCTTAGAGATCATAATGTAGGGCAAGTTGAGGGCCTTCCCCTCAATCAGACATCTCATAAATATCAAATCTTTTTCACTTATCCAATCGAATCTTCCTGTTCTGGGTAAGAACACTCGACTAATGATATTATAAGTTAGCCTCATCTCAAAGGACAATTGATTTGCTATGACATGAATAATTCCAGATACATCACTCATCTCTAGGACTTTTCTCAGTGTCCTCTGTTTTTCCTTCAACACCAAATAACATTCTCCTTCTTTGGGAACTTGAAGAACACTGCTCAATTTCTGTTCATTCACCACAAAGCTTTTACCTTTAACAGTGGATTCCAAATGAAAGGTGCCCAGGGATAGGTTCTCAAAAAACTCTCTCATTAGGGTTGGATATGTGGGAAAATCGAGCATACAAAATGATTTCCAACCCTGAGCATTAAGCCAATCTTCTATCCTTAGGTTTTCTTGCTCTAGAAAGTTGAAATCTACAAATCTTTTGGATGTTACCTGTCTATTTTCCATAAGGATGATCTGCCTGGGGGCTTCCAGAGCTTCGGATTGCTGCTCTTCATGCTGCTCTTCCATGGAATGTGAAGCCGAAGCATCCAGCCTTTTCTTTGTCCTCCGTTCTTCTACAACTGATAGAACAACCCTCTTGGGTCTCTTTGCAACAACCTTCCTAGGACCCATCTTGCTTGGATTGGAGATTAGGAAGGGTTCTAGAGGTTTTTTCTAAGACTTAGGAGAGGGAACGGTTGGAGTTCAATAGAAGAAGTGGAAAGAAAATAGGTTTGAAAGCTACAAAACCCTATTTAAAAAAGTTTCAACCCGTCCTTCGAGTCAGCTCGACAAGACAAGGGATTTCTCTAGTTGGCTCGAGCAAAAAAATAGGATAAAGCTTGAACAATCAAACTAATGGTTTCTATGGGTAAATCAGTACTAGATCAAGTGGTCAAAGGCTCTAAATTGACTTTTGGAAACTTTAGATATTTTTTCCTATTTTTTTTGAAAAATTATGTCAACAGTTTTAATAAGGGTCACATAGACCTAGCTCATCTCTAATCTTTTCAAATTTATCTTGGCTAAGAGGTTTGGTGAAAATATCAGCAAATTAGTTCTTAGTTGGTACAAATTCTAATTCTACGACATTATTTAAAACATGGTCTCTAATGAAATGATGTCTAATTTCTATATGATTTGTTCTAGAATGCTGAGTTGGATTTTTTGATAAATTTATAGCACTTGTGTTATCACATTTGATAGGAATCTTAGACTGGATAACATCATAGTCTTCTAGCTATTGCTTCATCCACAACACTTGTGCACAATAGCTCCCTATAGCCACATAATCTGCCTTAGCAGTAGACAGTGCTATAGAGTTCTATTTGTGGCAGTACCATGAAATCAAGTTGACACCTAGAAATTGGCATGTGCCACAGGTGCTATTTCTATCAATCTTACAGCCACCATAATCAGCATCAGAATAACTAATTAACTTTAAAGATGAATGCTTGGAATGCCATAATCCTATATTACATAAGCCTTTAAGATATTTGAAAATTTTTTTAACAGCAATAATGTGTGATTCTTTTGGATTTGATTAAAAATGTGCACACATACAAACACTAAATAGAATATCAGGTCTACTGATAGTTAAATAGAGTAGAGATCCGATCATACCTCTATACAATTTTTGATCAACACTTGTGCTATTTTCATCTTATCTAATCTGCATGCAGGACTCATGGTGTTCCAACTTCTTTTCTTGATTCCATACCAAACTTTTTGAAATTTTTTTTAATATATTTGGCTGGGTTGATTAGAATCCCTTCCTTCGATTATTTGATTTGAAGCCCAAGGAAGTAGTTCAGCTCACCCATTAAACTCATTCCGAATTCACCCTTGATATGGCTACATCGCTGACGTGGGGCGCGTGTCAGGTCCAGCTGGACACTGGTCAGTACCACGTGATTTTTTTTTAAAAGATCCCTCATTCGGGGAGAAGTATTTCTGCTCCTCTGCCAGGTGGCTTCCGAAGATGGGTCCATCTCGGCCGAAGTCGAGCACCTCTCTGCCGCTCCGCCAGGTATCCACCCAGGAGGTGTCCATCTCAGTCGAAGATGGTGGCCCCTCGCTCCCTCGCCAGGTGGCACCCCAAGACGGGTCCACCTCGGTCGAGGTCGAGCTGGACCCTCTTGCTCCTTCGCCAGGTGGCACCCGGAGACGGGTCCACCTCGGCCAAAGTCGAGCACCTCTCTGCCACTCCGCCAGGTGTCCACCCAGGAGGGGTCCACCTTGGCCGAAGCTGGCGACCCCTCGCTCCCTCGCCAGGTGGCACCCCAAGATGGGTCCACCTCAGCCGAGATCGAGCCGGGCCCTCCTGCACCTTCGCCAAGTGGCACCCAGAGACGGGTCCACCTCGATCGAAGTCGAGCACCTCTTTGTCGCTCCGCCAATTGTCCACCCAGGAGCGGTCCACCTCGGCCGAAGCTAGCGGCCCCTCACTCCCTCGACAGGTGGCACCCTAAGATGGGTCCACCTCGACCGAGGTCGAGCAGGGCCCTCCTGCTCCTTCGCCAGGTGTTACCCGGAGATGGGTCCGCCTCAACCGAAGTCGAGAACCTCTCTGCCGCTCCACCAGGTATCGACCCAGGAGGGGTCCACCTCGACCGAAGCTGGTGGCCCCTCGCTCCCTCGCCAGGTGGCACCCCAAGATGGGTCCACCTCGACCGAGGTCGAGCCGGGCCCTCTTGCTCCTTCGCCAGGTGGCACCCAAAGACGGGTCCACCTCGGCCGAAGTCGAGCACCTCTCTGCCCCTCCGCTAGGTGTCCACCCAGGAGGGGTCCACCTCGGCCGAAGCTGGCGGCCCATCGGTCCCTCGCCAGGTGGCACCCCAAGATGGGTCCATCTCGGTCGAGGTTGAGCAGGGCCCTCCTGCTCCTTCGCCAGGTGGCACCCGGAGACGGGTCCACCTCGGTCGAAGTTGAGCACCTCTCTGCCGCTCCACCAATTGTCCACCCAGGAGGGATCCACCTCAGCCGAAGCTGGTGGCCCCTCGCTCCCTCGCCAGGTGGCACCCCAAGACGGGTCCACCTCGGTCGAGGTCGAGACAAGCCATCCTGCTCCTTCGCCAGGTGTCACCTGGAGACGGGTCCACCTCAGCCAAAGTCGAGCACCTCTCTACCGCTCTACCAGGTGTCCACCTAGGAGGGGTCCACCTCGTCGGAAGTTGGCAGCCCCTCGCTCCCTCGCTAGGTGGCACACCAAGACGGGTCCACCTCGACCGAGGTCGAGCTGGGCCCTCCTACTCCTTCGCTAGGTGGCACCGGGAGACGAGTCCACCTCGGCCAAAGTCGAGCACCTCTCTGCCGCTCTGCCAGGTGCCCACCCAGGAGGGGTCCACCTCGGTCGAAGCTGGCGGCCCCCTCGCTCCCTCTCGAGGTGGCACCCAAGGACGGGTCCACCTCGGCTGATGTCGAGCCGGGCCCTCCTGCTCCTTCGCCAGGTGGCACCTGGAGATGGGTCCACCTCGATTGAAGTCGAGCACCTCTCTGCTGCTCCGCCAGGTTTCGACTCAAGAGAGGTCCACCTCGATCGAAGCTGGCGGCCCCTCGCTCCCTCACCAGGTAGCACCCCAAGACGGGTCCACCTCGATCGAGGTCGAGCCGGGCCCTCCTGCTCCTTCGCCAGGTGTTACCCCAAGATGGGTCCACCTCGACCGAGGTCAAGCCGGGCCCTCCTGCTCCTTCGCCAGGTGTCCACCCAGGATGGGTCCATCTCGATCAAAGTCGAGAACCTCTCTGTCGCTCCGCCAGGTGTCCACCCAGGAGGGGTCCATCTCGATCGAAGCTGGCGGCCCCTCGCTCCCTCACCAGGAGGCACCCCAAGACGAGTCCACCTCGACCGAGGACGAGCCGGGCACTCCTGCTCCTTTGCCAGGCGGCACCCAGAGACGGGTCCACCTTGGTCAAAGTCGAGCACCTCTCTGCCGCTCCGCCAAGTATCCACCTAAGAGGGGTCCACCTCGGCCAAAGCTGGCGGACCCTCTCTCCCTCGCCAGGTGGCACGCCAAGACGGGTCCACCTCGGTCGAGGTCGAGCCGGGCCCTCCTGCTCCTTCACCAGGTGGCACCCGGAGACGGGTCCACCTTGGCGAAAGTCGAGCACCTCTCTACCGCTCCGCCAAGTGTCAACCCAGGAGGGGTCCACCTTGGCCAAAGCTAGCGCTCCCTCGCCAGGTGGCACCCTAAGACAGGTCTACCTCAGCCGAGGTCGAGCCGGGCCCTCCTGCTTTTTTGCCAGGTGGCACCCGAAGACGGGTCCACCTCGGTCGAAGTCGAGCACCTCTCTACCGCTTCGCCAGGTGTCCACCCAGGAGGGGTCCATGATGCGGAAAAAAAAGGATGAAGATGATGCTAGCACGGATGATGCAAAGGTGGTTATATCTTGTTTTCTTTTAGGGTTTTATCTTGATTCCCGAAGACGAACAAAGGGGCAATCATAGGATAAATTGTAACAACGAAACCAATGCTAGCAGGTAGAATCTCTAAAGAGTAGGGATGGAGAACAGGTTCCCGGGATTGAGAAACCCCGGTAGGACTAGCTCGCCAAATGATACCTTACCTGGGAGAAATAGGCACGAACCTCCATGCTTGTCGCACCCGATGACGAGATCGCTCTCACTTGGTGGATGCGGCCTGGATGCCCGAGCAGTCGGTACCCACGATGGCGCCAGCCTCCAGGTTACGTGATCGTGAAGGTGAAGTGAACCATCTCCGATGCCTGTGGTACCTGGAAAGACCTGAAAACAAATCCGCGACAGAATCAATGGAGAGTTGAGGAGTAGTGAAGTAGAAGTAGGGTTAGGGTTAGGGAAGTTTTCGAGCCCGGCGCTTGGAGGGATCCGAAGTCGAAAGGATAGCTTAGGGCCTCGCACCCCATGACGTCCCGGAGGATGAAGGAATGTGACCTCTCACCACATGATGCCCTCATGCAAAGGAATGTGGCCTCTCACCACGCGACGCCCTCAAGCGAAGGAATGTGGCCTCTCACCATGCAACGCCCTCAGGCGAAGGAATGTGGCCTCTCACCACGCGACGTCCCGAAGGATGAAGGAAGCTCTCACTCAACCTAGCCTAAGAGACAAGGATTGAAGAAGAGGATGGAACACACAAGCTTTCTTTCATTAATCATCAATAATCATCACAAGAGGGGTTTAGGTCATTTAAATAGGCACGCAAGAGCACTTTGAAATTTAAACTACCCCATTACACTTGGCGCCCAAAATTTGGAGGAGAACTTCTTTCTTTGCTTGCTTGGTTTTGGTAGAAAACATGAAGTAAGGCTAGCTTGGAGGGATTTGTCCCACTTTGACTTTTCATGGCTTGATTCAAAGTCGACCAAATGGGAATAATCCTAGGCGTGGCATGATTGGAGGCTTGGAGAGGGGGATTGGTCTTTGACCTTCCTTCCTTGCATGGCTTATTTTGGTAGAAGGCTTGGATTGAGGCTTGATGTCTTCACCATGCCTTTCTTGCTTAACTTCTTTATGGAAGAAGGCTTGAGTGGAGGCATGCATCAAGGGATTTGAAACTTTTTTCCACTTGGAGAGTGGAGGATGCCTTTCTTGCTTGACTTCTTTATGGAAGGAGTCTTGAGTGGAGGCATGCATCAAGGGATTTGAAACTTCTTTCCATGACCGCCCATCCTAGATTGGAAGAGAGCTTGAAGAGGGGAGGGGAAGGAGGCATGGATCATGTGAGTGGTCCCCCTCTTGGGCGTCCAAAACAAACCACATGTCATTACCTCAGTGCACCACATAAACAGATAAGGTGGGCCCTGAGCTGACTGGGCTTCCTTCCAGGTTTGGCTCCAAAAAGATACAAAATTGAGACCCGGAGTTACAAAGGACTCATACTGAGACTCAAACTGAGACTCGACTCGATACAGGACTCAGTTTGACCTAATGGGTCAGACATAATTCAAAACAAAAAGGAATAGGTTTGAGGCTTATAGCCTTATTACAAGACTCGATAAAAACAGAACCCTAATCTGAGATCCATAGAGGGTTGAGGAGCCTCTATCGGATCCAGGTGCCCACACCAGTTCTCCCGGGGTGGGAGGAACTCGACCCCGTCGAGTAAGGGGCAGACTGGCTTTGGCACCTCTCCAAGATGTCGGGGTCGATACGTTGCAAGTCTTCTCGGGTGATCCAAGAGTCATCAGATTCGGGTCAACCTTGCCATCGGACCAAGTAACGTTGGTAGCCTTTGCCCCGGGTGGTGATTGCTTGATCATCCAGGACATGCTCGATCCGCTCTCCTCTCTTAGGCATATTTAGAGGTAGACACTCAGGTTCAGGTTCACTCTCAAAAAAAATAATCAGGCCCAAATGGCTTGCTAGGTATTTGTGCTGGCTCCCTATACTCGACCAGGTCAGAGATATTGAAAGTCGAGCTAATTCCATAGTCCGGGGGTAACTCTAGTACATAGGCATTGGGGCCCATTCTCCTAATTACTCTAAAGGGACCCGCTCCATGAGCATGTAGCTTCTTAACAGTTCCCGGAGGAAACCGTTCAGGCCTGAGCCTAATCATGGAGCCAGACTTACAAAGGACTCATACTGAGACTCAGACTAAGACTCGACTCGATACAGGACTCAGTTTAACCTAATGGGTCAGACATAACTCAAAACAAAAAGGAATAGGTTTGAGGCTTATAGCCTTATTGCAGGACTCGATAAAAATAGAACCCTAATCTGAGATCCACAGAGGGTTGAGATCCAGGCAGGCCCTCTCATCCGTGCGTAGTCTCCAACCCCTGCGGGAGCCACCAGACTCCCACAAAGAGGAACTACTCCAGTTCAGCGAAGTACGAGAGTCGATCCCCGGCCAACGATGCCGAGGTGGCATGGCACAGCAGGTGCCATCGGGGCAAGGCCCATCATCGAGACCGATTGGCACCCCCTTCTTCAGCAGCCTCGGTGGAAGATTCCATCGATGAGGCCATCAGGCGCCAGGCTGAGAGGCGCCTAGAGGAGCACGAGCGCAAGTTGGCGAAGTTCACCCACCGCTTTGCTGACATGCAGAGCTCCCCAACAGATCCAGCGGGCTACGATGCCCGACCACCCTTCTCTCGAGAAATCCAAGAGGAACCGATCCCGGGTCGGTTCCGCATGCCTCAGGTGGATCCCTACGATGGGACCACCAATCCCTTGGACCATTTAGAGAGCTACAAGGCTCTCATGAGGGTCCAGGGAGCAACGGACACTCTCCTATGCATTGCCTACCCAACCACCCTCCGGAAGGCTACTCGAGTTTGGTTCACCTGCCTCAAGCTAGAATCTATCAGCTCCTTCCATCAACTGGAAGGAATGTTTGTGGTACACTTCGATGCTTGCCGGAAGGTGCAAAGAGAGGTGGATAGCCTCTTCTCTATCCACCAGCAGGACCAGGAGCTGCTGCGGGACTACATTACTCACTTCAAGACCACTGTCCTGGAAATCTATAGTCTAAACGAGCCTATCGCCATGCTGGCATTGAAGCGCGGGCTCAAGACCTCCTGCCTAACGTATTCCCTGGATAAGAAGCCCCCCAAGACGTACTCTGAGCTCCTCCTCCATGTCCACAAGTACATTCGAGCGGAGGAGGCCGACCGCACCAGGAGAGAGCTGGACGGGAAGCCTTCAAAGAAGCCTACCCCAAGGGATGTCCCCGGGACCTGGAGGCTTAGTCCACCTGCAGATTTTCGTCCAGGCCCGAAGCCAAAGAGCGGTGCTTCCCTGGAGAGAACGTTCACCCATCTCTTCACTCCCAGGATGAAGATCCTCATGAAGATTGAGGGTGAGCACTACCTCCGCCGACCTCCACCTTAAAACCCAAGGAGCATCCGTGATAAGATAAAATATTGTCAATTTCACTGCGAGCATGGCCACGATATGGAGGAGTGCCACAATCTGAAGCGGGAGATTAAGGAGCTGATCAAGAGGGGCTACCTCAAGAAATTTGTGAGGAACGAAGCCCTGGCGGAGGGATAGCTGCTTGCAGCCCTTCCCTCGATCCTCGTAATTGATAACTGCCCAACAAAGAAGCTGATGGGCATGATCTCCTGGGGATCGGGCGTGCGACGAAAAGAACCCAGGAGGCGGGAGGCCCAGAGAATGTACTCCCCTTTGAAAAGGGGAATAAAAATGAAAATATAAATAATGATGCAATAGTGGTCGAGATGACCATCGCAAAACATCCTGTACATCGCATTATGGTGGATAGTGGAAGCTCTATTGACGTGCTTTTTTATGATGCTTTCTCCAAAATGAACCTGTCTCATGATCAATTAAAGCCAGTGCACACCCCTCTCATGGGCTTCACCGGAGACTCGGTTGGGGTCGAAGGAGAAATCACTCTCCCTGTCACTGCTGGATCCCCACCTCGGTAGAGTATGGTCATGATGATGTTCACCGTTGTCAATCTCCCATCACCTTATAATGCCATCCTCGACCGTCCAGGGCTCAACCAGTTAGATGCTATCATTTATACTAAGAGGTTGCTTATACAATTCCCTACCACCTCTAGGATAGGAGTGATGAGAGGGACGGCCCAGCCCGTCCAGCATTGCCTGCAGACAATCCCGAGTGCCCGGGGTGCTGAGCTCGGCCTCGATGTCGACGACCTCAACCTAAGAGAGAAGGACTCCAGGGGAGGACCCGTGGAGCACCTGTTGATGTATCCTCTCGGTTTGGACCATCAGAAGACTGTGCAGATAGGAGCCCAGCTCTCGAAAGAAGAGCAGGTCCATTTGCTAGACTTCCTCCGGGTGAACGCTGATGTGTTCGCCTAGTCCGCCGCTGACATGCCAGGTATCCCCTCGGAAGTCATCACCCATCGGCTGAATGTTGATCCAAGGTATTGCCTTGTCTGCCAGAAGAAGAGGAGTTTTGCTGCAGAGAGGCAGAAGGCCATCAATAAAGAAGTGGAGAAGCTCCTCGCCGCCGGCTTTGTGCGGGAGGTACAGTATCCCAGTTGGCTGGCGAACGTGGTCATGGTGAAGAAGAGCAGCGACAAGTGGAGGATCTGCGTGGACAACACCCACCTCAATCGAACTTGCCCGAAGGACTGTTTCCCTCTTCCAAAGATTGACCAGCTCGTGGACACCACTTCAGGGCATCACTTCCTCTTTTCATGGATACCTTATCCGGGTACAACCAGTCTGAATGCACTCGCAGGATGAGGAGCACTCTGCTTTCATCACCGACCATAGAACCTATTATTACAAGATGATGCCATTCGGCCTCAAGAATGCCGGGGCCACATACCAGCGGCTGGTCAACAAAGTCTTCAAAGACCAGATCGGCCGCAACATGTAGGTGTACATGGACGATATGCTGGTAATGAGCAAGCCCCTTTCGAACCACGTCGGTGACCAGGCGGAGACCTTCGGTAACCTCCGGCTTCACCGGATGAAATTGAACCCGGTGAAGTGTACCTTCGGCATGTCCGCCAGGAAGTTCTTGGGGTTCATGGTAACCCAAAGGGGGATAGAAGCCAACCCGGAGAAGGTCCAGGCTATCCTGGACATGGAGCAACCCACCTCAAAGAAGCAAGTGCAGCGACTCACCGGTCGGATAGCCACCCTGAGTCGATTTATCTCGAGGTCCGCCGACCGCTGCCATCCCTTTTTTAAGGCACTGAGGAAGATGAACGACTTTACTTGGACGGAGGAGTGCCAGGAGGCGTTCGACGAGCTGAAGAGGATATTGGCATCCCCGCCGCTGCTCTCCAGGCCTGAAGAAGGAGAGGAGCTCCTCATGTACCTGGCGGTCACCCCGGAGGCCGTCAGTTCGATCCTGATTCGGACTAACAATCAGAGAATGCAAAGGCCAATGTATTACACAAGCAAACTCCTCCGCGATGCGGAGCTCAGGTATTCCCGGTATGAGAAACTTATTTTTGCACTAATCATGTCCACTCAGCATCTCAGACCTTATTTTCAAGCACACCCCATTGCTATCCAGACGGATCAGCCACTGAAAGCGGTGCTCAGCTGACCTGACACATCTGGGCACTTGGAAAAGTGGACACTCAAGCTCAGCAAGTTCGACATCACTTACAGGCCAAGGTCAGCCATGAAGGCACAGGTACTCGCTGACTTCTTGGTCGAGTGTGCAGGCCTGGGCAAGGGGGCGGAGGAGAGACTTCAAGACCGGTAGCCAGGGCCAGGACCAAAGGAAGACGTCTGGATCCTTCATGTAGACGGAGTGATGCAGAACAAAGAACAAAGAAGCGTATGCGGAAGTAAATTTAGGATTTTTTTTTTTTTTTTTTTATATTTCAGAAATTGGCTTTGACTCAAAGGAAAGCTAAGCTAAGTTGAAGGAAACTAGGTAAGGATTGAAAGCACAATTTAGAAGAAACTAAATTATCAGAGTAGTTTAGAAGTAATGGATCGCTGGGGGTTGAGAAACTCCCAGACCTAGGGTTTCGCTCTGAACTTTCAACAGGACAGAAATAGAGAGGAGAGATGGTTTACTAACCAGACGGTGATCTTCTCAGAATTTGGGTGGAAGAACTCTCTCAAGCAGATTGTGGGATCCTCAGAGTCGGCTATCTTCGCAATGGATCCTCCAATACTGGTCTTGTGGTTTGGTCAGCTTCTCCTGGACTCAAGATCTGGGAAAGAAGAGGAACAAGTGATGGAATTCAGATACTCAAGAAAAGATTTACCAGGTTGAAGAACTTAAAAGCTGAAGTTGCTGAAATCAGGATTCTCCTGGAGGCTGATCTGACTTCCTCTTAGAATTACTGTAGATCTGAAGTATCCGGACTGGAGCTAGATGCTGGTGGTCGGCCTGGACTTGGAGAGGGTGGCCGTGAGAGGTGGGATAGGCTAGGGCTTGGTGGAAAGAGAAGGGTGATGGCGGCTAGGGTTTGGGAGTGGAGTGGCTAACCTAGGGTTTGGGTTTTGGAGATCTCACACCTCCTCAAGGTTCCTGGGGAACCCGGATTTACTCCCTCATGGAGCTCAACACCTGGATGCAAGTGCGGAAGAGAGAAAACACAGAGTTTGCTCACTAAAAAAAATTGGTTTCATTCATCTGATTGATTTAAACTTACAAGAGGGGTTTAATTTATAAGGCTTTACAAGGGAGTAGGGTTTTACATCTTCCATGTGGGACTAAAGGAGGGGATCTACAAATCAGGATAATCCATACATATATGGTCGGCCAAGGTACCAAAAAATTTGATTAGGGTTATAAAAGGCAGGTAGATGGCGCCTCCTTGCTTGGATCTTCAAGAGAATTTTTTTCCTTCCATGGATCAACTCTTTTGGACTCCTCCTTTTCTTCCTCCCTAAGTCAAGGCCCTTCCCATCTTTGTTTTGGATATTTTTGGCAGGTAGTGGGCGCCTCCTTGAAGTTTTCTCCAAGAGAATTTCTTCCCTTTCTTAGTTTGGTTTCTTTGGGAAAGACTTGGGCCACCCCCTTGATTTGTGGACTCCTGGTGGATTTCTCCTCAACTGGCGCAAGAGAGAAGGAAGCTGCTATCTGTGGCATGGGGACCAAAGGCTGCTAGATGTAGATATGGCACCCCCTGGACTCAGGCGTATGGCTAGGAGTGTGGCTGGGAGTGTGGCGCCCACTTGCTAGGCCTTGGGAGAAATGTAACCCCAGGTTGAAGCCCTAGTCCACTACTGAGTCAACATGACTCAACAAAATAAAATGCAGGTAATGTAGACTCAAGCTAAATTGAGTTGATCTAGTCAACTCTTATTACAAACCAAAAATCCTAATTCTTCGGGCAAGGTTAATCAGAGATCCAGATGGAGTTCTGAAGTCTTCTTCTGAGTCTGGTGCCCGCACCATGGAGCCTCGAACTCCAGCAAGAATGGAGCTGGACTCATCCTCGCCAATGGCGAAGGGGTAGTCGTCGAATGTGTGCTCCATTTCCAGTTCGCCGCCACTAATAATCAAGCAGAGTATGAAGTGCTCCTCGCGGGGCTGAGAGTGTCTTGCGAGTTAGGCATGGCCAACCTCAACGCCTTCACCGACTCGCAGCTGATAGCCGGGCAGATCTCGAGGGAAAACAGCACGCGGGACCCCTAAATGGCAAAGTACCAGGAGCTCGTGAGAATGAGCATGGCAGGATTTTGGCATTTCAGCATCTCCCATATACCTCACGGGGAAAATTCTTGCACGGACGTGCTCTCCCGCCTTGCAACCCTGCCAGACTCATCGTTGGGCCATGCTTACATCGAACACGTCAAGGCCCCGAGCTATGAGACACCCGTGGAGGTCCGCAAGTCAACCAAGAGCCCAGCTGGATGGACAAGTACATCGAGTACATCACCGACGGCACCCTATCGGAGCACCGCATGGTGGCTGCCTCATCAAAAGGAAGGTCGCATGGTTCATCTTGATGGATGGGTTACTGTATCGAAGGTCCTACTCCTACCCACTCCTCAAGTGTCTGAGACCTACAGAGGCTGCACTCATGCTCCAAGAGATCCATGAGGGCGTTTGTGGGAACCACATGAGGGATAGGACACTGGCGTACAAGGCCCTCCATCAAGGATATGATGCAGAACGAAAGATTTGAAACCAAAAATGATGCAGAACAAAAAAGATGATGCGATGCGGAAGTAAATTAAAATTAATATATATATAATTTTTAATATATTTTCAGAAGTCGGCTTTGACTCAAAGGAAAGATAAACTAATGTTGAAAGAAACTAAGAAATGACAGAGAGCACAATTAAAAGGAGTGGATTATCAGAGTAACTCAAAAGTAGGATCGCTGGGGATTGAGAAACCCCCAGATCTAGGGTTTGCTCTGAGTTTCAACGAAACAGACAAAGTGAGAAGGGATGGTTCTTGTTACCTAGCAGTGATATCTCTCATTGCTTCAATTGGAGGACACTCTCGAGCAGATTGTAGGATCCTTGGAGACGGGGTTCTTCGTAATGGATCCTCGGATTGTAGTCCTATGGCAAGGTTGGCCTCCTTCTCGAACTCAGGATCTGGAAGAAGAAGAACAAAAGAAGAACCAGAAACTCAAAGAAAGACACTGACCTGAGGACTTAATGAAGATTGTTGGATGTAGAAGTTCCAGAGATCTTGATACTGATCTGACTCTCATTTGAACTGGCTCTGTAGTTGAAACAGTTGATCTAAACCTGGATGCTAGTGACCGGCTTCGATGTGGAAGAGAGGGGCCGTGGGATGAAGATGGAAAATTAGGGTTTGGTGGTGGTGGAGTAGAGATGGGTGGACTAAGCTAGGGTTTTGGGGTTGGAGATCTCACACCTCCTCAAGGTTCCTAGGGAACCCGGATTTACTCCCTCACGGAGCTCAACACTTGAATACAAGTGCGGAAGAGAGAAACACAAAGTTGCTCACATAGAAAATTTGGTTTCATTCATCTTTTTTTCAAGAGTTACATAGAGTTGAATATATAGACATAACAAAGAAATAAAATTTCATACACTTCCCATGTGGGACTAATAGGACTAACCCACACTTTAGGCATCAAATTCTCTTCCCAAGACTCCTTCCATGAGTGGGCAGCCCAAAAACTCCAAGAAAACTTGAAAATCAGCTCCAAATGGCAGGTTATGGGGGTGTCTCCTAGTATCTCTCCATGAATCAAGGATTTTCCCTTCATGGTTTGGCTCTTTTGGACACCTCCTAGTCTTGCTCCACAAGTTTAGGCTTCTTCCTTTCATGGCTTTGGCACTTTAGGAAACTTTTGGGTGCCTCCTTGATTTTCTCCCCAAGACATGCTCTCTTCCCTTTTATAACTTGGGTTTTTATGGAACATTGTGGGGCACCTCCTTGATCCTCTCTTCAAGAAAAATTCTTGCCATCCTGGCTTGGGTTTATCTGGAAAGAAGTTGGCTCCTCCTTGGATTGAGGTATCTTGATGGATTTCTCCCCCAAGTGGCGCATGAAAGAAGGGACCTGCTTTCTTATGGTGTGGGGACCAAGGCACACTGGATGGAGATGTGGCGCCTCCTGGACTCTGGCGTGTGGCTGGGAGTGTGGCACCCACTTGCTTGGTCCTGGGAGAAAATGTGGCACCTTGGAGAAGACCTAGACCACTACTAGGACTTGTATTGAGTCAACATGACTCAACAAAATTTAAATTGCAGGGAAATACAGACTCAAACTAAAATTGAGTTGACCAAGTCAACCCTTATTACAAAGCCAGAAAACCCTAATTCTTCGGGCAATGTCAATCAAAGATCCAGATGGAGCCCTGAAGTCTTCTTCTGAGTCTGGTGCCCGCACCAGGATACTTCTGAGAGACAATGAAAGAAGACGCGCTGACTTCGTGAAGAGGTGTGACCGATGTCAGCGGCACACCGTGGTGCAACGTCAGCCCGCCGCTCCACTCTCCCAGCTCTCCACCCCATGGCTACTCGCTCAATAAGGCATGGATCTCCTAGGACCTTTTCCCCTGGCATCCAGGCAACGAAAATTCTTGATCGTGGCCATCGACTACTTCACGAAGTGGGTCGAGGCCGAACCCTTAGCCCAGATCGCAGAGGCAAACGTCACCAAGTTCCTTTGGAAGTCAATTATTTGCTGCTTTGGCCTATCGCACACTATTATCACCGACAACGGATGTCAATTCAATTATCGGGAGTTCGAGGAGTTATGTAGTGACCTCAACATCCACCATCGTTTCACTTCGATGGCGCATCCACAAACAAATGGAGAAGCCGAGGTAACAAATAGGACCATCTTGCAAGGCCTCCGGACAAGACTGGACCAAGTCACGGGGAGGTGGGTGGAAGAGCTCCCGAGTGTCCTTTGGGTGTACCACACTATCCCGAGGATGGCTACGAACAAGACCCCGTTCAACATTATCTTCGGAGCAGAAGCGGTTATCCCAATCGAGCTTAGCCTACCGACCCTACGTGTGGAGCAGTACGACGAGGCGGACAACCCTGCCAGGATGTTGCTAAACCTCTACCTCCTTAAAAAAATGAGGGACAAGGCTCGAGTTCAGATGGCTACCTACTGGTAGCAAGTGGCCAGATACTACAACTCCAGAGTGCGACCGAAGTCCTTCCGCCCGGGAGATTTGGTGCTCCGCCACACTAAAGCTTCCCAGCCACGGGAGTGCGGGAAGCTCTCCCCAAACTGGGAAGGCCCTTATAAGATGGCGAAGGTACTTCCTCACGGGCGTACTACCTAGAGGAGCTAGAAGAATCCTGGTTCCCTCGGACCTGGAATGCCTCAAACTTGAGGATATATTACCAATAGTGTAAGGCTCCTTGAACTTTAGCAATGAAATCTTTTTCATCAATTGCTTCTTCTCATCTCGTAGGGTGAGAGCCACCCAGCTCTAAGTTCAGCGATCACAGACATGGTGGGAGACACACGAAGGCGTGATATCCGCCTCACAAGATCTCGGAGAACAGCTCGGCAAGCCGTGCAAAGCTCAGATACAGCCTACGGCCCCGGGGTTCAGTCCAGAAGTCCCGGACTTCAGTCTTGAAGGTGGGGTAGAATCAAATTCATCCACGTGATCCAGGAGAACAGCTCGGCAAGCCACGTAGGGCTCAAATATAGCCTGTGGCCCCGGGGTTCAGTCTGGAAGTCCCGAACTTTGGTCTGGAAGGCGGGGTAGAATCAAATTTGCCCACGCGATCTCGGAGAACAGCTCAGCAAGCCATGCAGGGCTCAGATAAAACTTGCAGTCCCGGGGTTCAGTCTGGAAGTCCCGGACTTTGGTCTGGAAGGTGGGGCAGAACTATGTTCGCCCACGCAATTCCGGAGCTCGGCTCGAAATGCACTACGGGACTTAGTCCCGTGGCTAGCACCGGAGTTCAGTCTGGAAGATGCAAAAAAAAAAAAAAAAGAAAAAGAAAAGTAAGAAAGTGTGAAGGGACAACTTAGTGAAAAGAGAATTTCATTGCATTTAAAGGGTCAGTACATAAGAAGGGCCCCGATAGGCCAGGAGACCCCAATGAAAGAAAATACAAAAGAAAGGTAAAAGCGTCGTGGAGCTACTTTGGCACAGCTGCATCCTCCTCGGGCTGAGGCACACTCTCTCCGTCGGCGCCGTCGACGGGAGGCTACTTGGGAGGCTGCTCGGGAGTCGCCGCCTCGTCACCGCCCGCTGTCGAAGCTCCTCCACTGGGCTCCTGCCTCCAGCCATCGAGGACTATCCCGCTAAGGTCGAGGTCGGGATAGAAGGAGCCAACCTTCTCCCGGCATACCTGGAACCCCTTCAATAAGGAGTCCACGGTAGCCTCCCGCACCTCGGCAACATACTCCTCAGAAGCCCAGAACCTCGGAACGGGCTCCTGTGCCTCCCGCTTGGATGCCTCCAGCAGCCCATTGATGTAGGAGCTCTTCTCCTTGGCTGCGCTCAACTTCTTCAGGACTTCGTCCACCCAGCGCTCCAACGATCGGGACTGAGCCCTGAGGTGGGTCTTCTCTGCTGCGTCCTCCTCGTTGTGGTGCTGGTTCGAGATCCTCTCCTCTGACAGAGAGGTCTCGAGCTCCTTGAAGCGCCCCTTAGCATGGGCTAGGTCAGCTCGGAGGGCCTGGTTATTTCCTCGCAGCTCGACCCCTTTCTCCATGAGGTCCTTGACGTCAGTTGTGAGCTTACTGAGCTTCTCCTCCTTCTCAGCATCCTTCATGGCATAGCTGGCGAGGAAATTCCTCAACAGTAGCATGTCTGTCCCGATCTGCATCGAAAGAAAAGGGGGTTAGAACAATCCAACTGGAACTTTAAAGGATTCGAAGCTCAGGACTTTTCGTAAAGAGCTGCGAGAGGATCCCGAGCAGCGCCTCGTTGTAGTCCCGGCCACCCCTCAGACGACAGTCCCGGGAGGTGCTGGCAAACTCCATGACATTCTCCGTAAGGCCCTGGTCATGGATCACGGAGCATCGGCTGGTGAGGCTCGGTGGCTGAATGGGCACGTCGGCAACAAGCAAGGCAGCCATCCCCTCGCCAAGTGGTGCGGCCGTCGGTGGAGCTACCACCATCCTGGTGGCCACCGTGGATGCGGCCGGTGTAGCGACTGAAGCCGGTGCTGCCCAAGGAGGTTCCGGCCTCCTCTCTTCCCCGGCCCTGTCGAGGTCGACGATAGGGACATCGGGCGCCCGGGCCCGAGGTGGCGTGGAGGCGGGAGCTGCCACTCCAGGTCCAGTGATGGAGGTCGGGGCGAGCATCCGGCTCGCCTCAGTACGAGCTCTCTTTACCGGGGGTTCAGTCTCCTCGGCAGCATCCCTCTACGCAGTGCCCTCCATCAGGTTCTCCATGGAGAACTTCATACCTAAAAAAAAAAAAAAAAGAGGTCAGTCAAGATAGTTCAGAAAAAAATGGGGGATGCAAAGAAGAAAAAGAAATCAAGGGAGAGAGATCCAAGCCTCACCCAGCTCCCGGATGGGACTGATCCCTGCCTCGAATAAGTTCTGCTCCAAGAGCAAAACATCAAGGGTGGGACCATGTCACTCAGCAGCTGTGAAAAGACCTCTTGGTCCGCTGGCTCGACCTGAGAGTTCCGGTTCAGAGATCGGTCTGGCTCGCTCCAGGCCCAGTCAACGTCGTCGATCGACGCAAAAAAGAATCGGTTCTTCCAGCCCTTAATGGATGAGGGAGGTCGGACCTGAGGCACCTAGGCCGAGATGAGATGTACCACTAGCCATCATCGGTGGAATAATGCTTCATGGTGAAGAGAGCTTTGAAGAGGGAGAAATGGGCAACGAAGTCGTGGAAGTGACAGAAGATAATGAAAGCAAAGATGACCCGGATGGTGTTAGGAGCCAACTGGGCCGGGACCAGACGGTAGTGACTGAGAAAAGAGAGGAAAAAGGGGTGAAGGGGAAAGCGAAGACCCCCGAGGAAGAAGTCCTCGTAGAAGGCGATTCTCCCGGGGCTGCTCGAGGTCACTCGATCTCTAGGCCGCGGGAGGGAAAGACGGGTCAAACCCGGGATTCCATAGACATCCCGGAGCAGAGAAAGGTCCTCCTCGGTCATTGTTGAGGCATGACCGAAGGGGCCACAGGGAGAGGTTACCGGAGGAGGAAGAGAAGAAATGGGATGGGCAGAAACTATGGGAGGAGACCTAGGACCCCTAGGGATGCCTATGGTCATAGACCCAGGCTGGAGCTGCCTACAGACCTCATCCAGGATCACTTCCCCTTCCAAGGAAGAAGGCAATGGAGTCCTCAGCTGGGAAGGACCGGCCTCGTCCAGGTTGGAGGAGACATAGCGGCGACGTGCCATGAATGAAGAAGAAGAAGCGAAGAATGGACACTAGGACTGAGAGATGGAAGAGGAGGAGGAAGACGTGGATACTCACCGAAATATTCTGTGCAAAAGGAATGGCGATCCTAGAAGGTGAAGGAAAACAACTGCAACCACCGGCGGAGTGCGAGAAAGTGGAGGGACTTCGTTTCAAGAAAGTCCCCCTCCTTTTCAAACTCAATCGATAGCGGTCGTAACCCTCTTTCTATTCCAGGCCACCAGATGGCCGCCACGTGGATGCACGCCCGACATTGACGCTTCAGTTCGATGGAAACTGCCTCATTTTTGAAATGGCACATTAATGGCCCGTCGGAAGCGCGCACGTGGCAGCCTCTCATAGGGTCTCGGGCGTAACAGAAGCGACGGCAGGGATTATGGCAATTATGGCACGAGATTTTTGCCTTCTCCATGTCATCTCCACATTAAATCCCCATGTCCCGAGCCACGACACCTCGACGGAACGTGGGGATGGGGGGCAACTGATTTGGCTACATCGCTGACGTGGGATGCGTGTCAGGTCCAGCTGGACAAGGTTAATACCACGTGGTTATTTTTCAAAAGATCCCCCATTCGGGGAGAAGTATTTCTGCTCCTCTGCCAGGTGGCTTCCGAAGACATGTCCATCTCGGCCGAAGTCGAGCATCTCTCTGCCGCTCAGCCAAGTATCCACCCAGGAGGGGTCCACCTTAGTCGAAGCTGGCGGCCCCTCACTCCCTCGCCAGGTGGCACCCCAAGATGGGTCCACCTCGACCGAGGTCGAGACGGGCCCTCTTGCTCCTTTGCCAGGTGGCACCCAGAGACGGGTCCACCTCGACTGAAGTCGAGCACCTCTCTACCACTCCACCAGGTGTCAACCAAGGAGGGCTCCACCTCGGCCAAAGCTGGCGGACCCTCGCTCCCTCGCCAGGTGGCATCCCAAGACAGGTCCACCTCGGTCGAGGTCGAGCCGGGCACCCATGCTTAATCTCCAGGTGGCACCCGGAGACGGGTCCACCTTGGCCAAAGTCGAGCACCTCTCTGCCGCTCCGCCAATTGTCCACCCAGGAGGGGTCCACCTTGGTCGAAGCTGGCGGCCCCTCACTCCCTCGCCAGGTGGCACCCCAAGATGGGTCCACCTCGACCGAGGTCGAGCCGGGCCCTCCTACTCCTTTGCCAGGTGTCACCCGGAGACGAGTCCACATCGGTCAAAGTCGAGCACCTCTCTACCGCTCCACCGGGTATCCACCCAGGAGGGGTCAACCTCGGTCGAAGCTAGCGGTCCCTCGCTCCCTCGCTAGGTGGCACCCCAAGACGGGTCCACCTCGGTCGAGGTCGAGTCATGCCCTCCTGCTCCTTCGCCAGGTGGAACCCGAAGACGGGTCCACCTCGATCAAAGTCGAGCACCACTCTACCGCTCGACCAAGTGTCCACCTAGGAGGGGTCCACCTCGGCCGAAGCTAGCGGCCCCTCGCTCCCTCGCCAGGTGGCACCCCAAGATGGGTCCACCTTGGCCGAGGTCGAGCTGGGCCCTCCTGCTCCTTCTCCAGGTGGCACCTGGAGTCGGGTCTACCTCGGTCGAAGTCAAGCAACTCACTGCCGCTCCGCTAGATGTCCACCCAGGAGGGGTCCACCTCAGCAAAAGCTGGCGACCCCTCGCACCCTCTCCAAGTGGCACCCCAAGATGGGTCCACCTCGGTCGAGGTTGAGCCGGGCCCTCCTGCTCCTTCGCCATATGGCACCCGGAGATGGGTCCACCTCGGTCGAAGTCGAGCACTTCTCTGCCGCTCGGCCAGGTGTCCACCCAGGAGGGGTCCACCTCGGTCGAAGCTGGCAGCCCCTCACTCCCTCGCAAGGTGGCACCCCAAGATGGGTCCACCTCGGCTGAGGTCGAGCCGGGCCCTCCTGCTCCTTCGCTAGGTGGCACCCGGAGATGGGTCCACCACTTTCGAAGTCGAGCACCTCTATGCTGCTCCACCAGGTGTCAACCCAGGAGGGGTCCACCTTGGTCGAAGCTGGCAGCCCCTCGCTCCCTCGCCAGGTTGCACCCCAAGATGGGTCCACCTCGGTCGAGGTCGAGCCGGGCCCTCCTGCTCCTTCGCCAGGTGGCACCAGGAGATGGGTCCACCTCGGCCGAAGTTGAGCACCTCTCTGCCGCTCCGCCAGGTGTCCACCCAAGAGGGGTCCACCTCGATTGAAACTGGCGGCCCCTCGCTCCCTGCTAGGTGGCACCCCAAGATGGGTCCACCTCGGTCGAGGTCGAGCTGGGCCCTCCTGCTCCTTCGCCAGGTGGCACCCGGAGACGAGTCCACCTCGATCGAAGTCGAGCACCTCTCTACCGCTCTGCCAGGTGTCCACCAAGGAGGGGTCCACCTCGACCGAAGCTATCGGCCCCTCGCTCCCTCGCCAAGTGGCACCCCCAGACAGGTCCACCTCGATCGAGGTCGAGCCGGGCCCCCATGCTCCTTCGTCGGCTGGCACTTGAAGACGGGTCCAACTCAACCGAAGTCGAGCCTCTCTTCGCCCCTCCACCAGGTGGCACCCCGTGACGGGTCCACCTCAACCGGGGTCAGCCCTACTCTACGAAGCCTTGGCGAAGAAGGGGCATGGGTTGCAAGATCGCCACTAGGGTTGCGTGCACCGTGCTCCGTAGGAGATGCCAGTACGGCTTGGAGTGACACACAAAACCTCGTTTACAACATTCGAGTGGGGCCACGTAATCAAGGAATGGAATCCTTGCAGATAGGAGCCTAAAATGGTTGGAAGCACACTGTCAATGCCTTGAAAGGAGAGCTCTTACACTCGGTCCAAAGCCTCACCAGTCTCCCCCCCTTTCGTGATACACGATGAACGAGGCGGTCCGGCCACTTAGCTCCTGGACCCGAAGAAGAAGGGGGGAGAAGGACTAGAAGTGGGAGGGAGCCCCCAGAGAGAAAGGGGGCTGAAGACAGTTTGATGGTATAAAAGGGATGGTAAAAACGGGCAGAGAGGTAAGTCGAAAAAGGGAGGAAACACTAAGAGAACGATCCTGGGAGTCCTCAAGGAGTCCTCAAGCATCAGCTCGGTGAACCCAGCGCAGGACACCAGGCTTCAACTCCCCTCTTCCCCACACTTCTTTCATTTACATCTCCTCTAAGCACAGGAATCCTTCGAGAACCCGCCTTATGGGCTCTGTTCCATCTCGCCGTGCTCTAACTTGACCGTCGGAGTGCCCCCGCCGGAACCCCCATCCAGGGTCTCTGACTTTGTTTTGCAGGTCCAGGAGCTTGGAGATCTCGAGGTGAGAGAGTCCGAGACCGGTGCCAGCTCAAGAGCTGTAGGCCACCGCGGTGAGATCGGCAACAACCCTATATTAACTTATCAAAATCTTGACACAAGGATTTATTAGTAGATCCAAATATTATATCTTCAATATAAATTTGAACAACCAAAATATCATTATTTTTCTTTTGAATAAATAATGTAGTATCAACACTACCTCTTACAAAATCATTTCCAAGTAAAAACTTGCTTAATTTGTCATACCAGGCTCTAGGTGCCTTTTTAAGACCATATAAAGCTTTATTTAACTTAAAACATGATTAGGAAAAGTGTGATCGATAAAACCAGGGGATTGTTCTACAAAAACTTCTTCGGATAGAAAACCACTTAGAAAAGTACTCTTTACATCCATTTGAAATAATTTAAAGTTCATGAAACATGAATATGCTAAGAGTAATCTAATAGCTTCTAGCCTAGCTACTAGTGCATAGGTCTCATCAAAATCTACTCCTTCTTCTTGATTATAACCTTGAGCTACCAGTCTAGCCTTATTCTTAATTACATTACCTTGTTCATCTAGCTTGTTTTTATAAACCCATCTAGTACCTATAACAGGGTAGTCAACTGGTCTCTCTACAAGTGTCCAAACATTGTTTCTCCTAAATTAGTTTAACTCATCATGCATAGCTAACATCTAATTAGGGTTGGTTTCAGCTTCTTCTATGGTATGTAGTTCTACATGAGAAACAAAAGCATTCAGATCATGTGCATCCCTATGTGAAGCTCTAGTTCTAACACCTTGTGATGGATCTCCTATAATGAGTTCTTTGGGATGTGAATGTACATACCTCCATTCTTTAGGTATATCTTCATGATTCTTACTCACCATTTCATCTTGTGGTTCACTTACTTGCTTATCTTTGATAATCATGTCCTTTAATCCTTGTTCAAGTATACCTGCATCATCATCAACACAATCTTCTTTTCTAGAAGATGAATTGATGTGGGATGACTCTAGGTTTTCTAAACATGCAAGAAAAATAGTAAACTAATTTTTTTATAATTTTTTTATAATTTAATTTGTAGGCTAAATTTCTAAAATTAAGCAAGAACTAGCATGATGAATAACAATGCAAAGAATCATCATAATCGTAGGCATGCTCATGCAAAATAATAAAAGCCAGGACCTGAGAATTGAGAAATTCCTGGCTTAGGATAGCTAACCTTCAATTAAAACAAAAACTAAGAGTGGAAAGGTTTATATCAGTCAGAGATTGAAGAACTTGCTGATGAAGGGGTCACACAGCTCTCAAATTGATGCCTAGAAGATGAAGCTTCAGTTCCCGAATCTGAAGGTGATCTGGACCCAGTCTGAAGGCAAGGAAAGCCTCCTCTAGGGAAGAGAGACACCTCGGGGATCCTGCAAAGCATTAAGGTTAGGTTTGAATCAACAATCAAATGAAACAAACAAGGTATGAAATAGAAGGGAAAGATTAGGATTAGGAGTGCTGGTGGCTTGGAGAATGATGGACTCCTTGCTTGGGTGGCCTAGGGTACTTTTTTCTTGGGCGTATGAAGGCTTGGATGGTAGAAAGCTAGGGCATGGAAGAATGCTTGGGCAGTAGGGATGGCTAGGGCACACAAAGCAACCAATAAATACCAAAACACCAACACCAACACAAGAGCACAAATCAAAATTTCAGCAAAGTTTAATTCATATGATAAAAAGATTGATTACAAGAGGGGGAGGGGTGGGGTATTTATAGATGTTCCCCAAGTCCTCTCCTATTTGGGATAGGATTACAAAGTTGAGAGGGAGAGAGATTACAAGTTTGCTTAAGACTAGGAGAATACACATTGAATGAAAATAAAACTAGTTCTCCTTATTCTACTTGGATTTCACTCCTCATTTGACTTGGTCAAAGGGCTCTCTTTGGGCTTGGGCACCAATATGGAGTTGGGCTTGGCTTTAGGGCAGCAAGGGGCATCCTCCTTTGGATTAGTGCATGGGATTTGGGCCCTGGAAGCTAGAGTGCCCTGGTATCAGCATATTCCTTGCAATCTTAGTTCTGGGACTCATGGGCTTGACTCCTGGGCTCGGAATTTCTTGGCCTAGGGTGCTGGCATATTCCTGGAATCATGGGGCACCTGGCATCTGGCATATTCTAGAGAATCTAGAGGGAATCTAGCATCTGGAATGGCATCTGGAGGGAATCAGTGCATCTGGAGAGCATTTGGAGGGTATCTAGGGTTCTAGGATGTCAAACAAGATCCGATAAGCTGATGTAAATGCCTATGGCTCTTAGATGAGGCCTGGTGGAACTCCAAAATAGGGTAGCCTCTTTTCTTGTACCAAAAGTAAACTCTCACTGGACTCATACAGGACTCAATAGATTGGCTAAGGTAGAGATAGATCAACTAGCCTCAACTTATTGCAGGACTCAATCTTACTTGGTTATAAAATTATGACACATGACTAAGGTTCTAAGAAAAACCCTAATTAGTATACCATATTGGATCCAGGGATCTATGTCTGATCCTGGTGCCCCACCAATTCTCCCGGGATGGGAGGAACTCGACCTCATCGAGTAAGGATCAATTTGGCTCAAGGAGGGTCTGGGTTGAGGCGCTGCAGTTCCGCACAGCATTCCACGTGTCCTCAAATTCTGGCCGACCTTGCCACTGGACCAAGTACTACTGACAGTCTCCATCCCAGGTATTGATGGCTTGATCATCCAAGGTTCTCTCAAACTTTTCCTCGCCAAAAGACCAAATTGTATGTGGTCGCTCTAGGATGGGTTCATTCACAAAGAAAGGGAGTGGCTCAAGAGGCTCGCTGGGTATCACTGCTGGCACCCTAGACTCTACAAGATCTAAGATGATGAAGGAGGGTTAATATCTAAATCAGGTGATATCTCTTATGCATAGGCATTGGGTCCATTACTCTTCATTATTTTGGATGGGCTAGCTTCACGAGCATGAAATTCCTTTATAATCACAAAATTCTCTACAAAAATTTTTTATCACGCTTTTGGGAATTAGCCAAGTTTTTATTTAATTTATTACTTATGTTCAGCTTTTGACTAATTTCCAGATGCAAATGCTATGTAGAGGTAAGTGCAGGTGCAGACATGTGATTCAGGGCTATGAATTTATTGGACTCAAGACTAACACCTAATAGACTCGACTAGGCATCCCTATTAAAGGAGATTTATTGGACTTCTTTGGGTCTAACCTAACACACTAATGACTTTCTATGTTTGACCCTTACATGGCATGCACATGAAAATTTACTATGCACTCCTACTAAGTGCCATAAGATTCTCCAGAAGTAAAATACAAACATGACATGCTCAATGAATGAATGCAACATGCAAACTCCTATAAAATGTAACCTAATAATAAAAGAAATAAAAGAAGTTTCAGGAAAGGGTAGAAAATAAGAGGTGGGTTCAGGGTTAGTCTGGCATGATGAGAAATAAGAAGATGGCTCAAGGTTAATCAGAAAGAGTAGAATACTATAAGGGGTTTTAGAGATGAGTCCTAGACTAATGAGATTGATCTTATGGGTTTGAGGTAGTCCTATATGGTCTACATTATAGAAGAATGGGTCATTAATTTCAGGAAAAAGATCAATTAGAGGCAATGGAGAAACTTCATCCTGAGGGTACTGATTTAAAGAGATCAAGTTCTTAATAAACTCTTCTGGTTCAAGAGATTTAGGACTGGGCTCTATACTTGGACTTTCATCTAGTGGTTCCTCAGGTAAGATTCTAATGGTAGGGTTGGGTTCCTCATCCCTTAACTGCTCTTCCACTACAGTTTGGGTGTGATCTGGGCCATCTAATTCTTGGTTGACTATGAACTGGGTATGGTTAGGGTCAACTGATTCTAGAGTGGCTTCTACCTGGGTATCTATTGATTCAACTAACTCGAAGTCTTCTATGGGAACTTCTCCTCTTCTTTCTCATACTCCTCTACTAGGCTCACATCAGCTTCATATATTTCATCTACAAGGTCATTCTGGTGAACCAATGGAGTGGTAAGAGGGGGTTGACTAGGGAAAAATTAACTAATAATAAGCTCAAATCTAGGGGTATTAATCCTATAGGGTTCAGGTTGATTGAGGGATAGTGGGTTACTACTGGGTTCATATTTAGGGACTATGAGTTCTTGGGATTCAGCTCTATGGGTCTTGCCTAGGGTTCCTACTTGGTCATCTAATGGATCAATCCTATGGGTTGCTTGGTTATTGGATTGGATTAATTGGTCAATTCGATTATTGATCTGGGTATTGGATTGATCAAACTTTTGGTTCAATTGGGTATTGGTTTGGTCAAATTTGAGGTTCATTTGGGGGTAAACTGGTCGGTCATGGCTTTCATGAAGGCCTCTAGACTGGGATCCATAGTTAAGCTGGGTTTGAGTTTAGACTTTTGGTATTAGGTTCCTAGTCTAGTGGTCATACACTCAATCAAACAATCAGAAAGAGATGGTGCAACCAAGCATGCAAAAGAAAAAAGGTTAGCACAATCTAGGGTTTCCTATACCTAGAGCCAAAACTGAGTGGGTCAGCTTAACTTACACTTAACCCAGCAGCTAATCCTTCCTCTGGCCAAGTAGAGGGTAGGAGTGTGGGAGGCCCCCCTGCTTTCGCAGTGACCCAATTGAAAACCACAACACCACTTAGGTCGTTTGACTCTGGACCCTCAGCCTTAGACACCAGTTTCAATAATTGCCACAGGATTAAATGCACTAGTTGGCCCACACAATTCAGACCCAACCTATTGGTGTCACCTAGCCCTCTAGGGCAAATTACGTCTAACTAATTTTAATTAGGCTTAGATCAGAATGATGATGGTTGTTTTGGGCCCAGGACAGGTGGTGAAATCCTGCCCTGATGTCAGATAATGAATGCCCTTAAGATTAGGTTAATCAGATGATGGAACTCAATGATCCTGATGCAATCTAAAATAATCAAAAAAATAAAATATTTTTTTAATTATTTTATGATGTGACAAGTTAGGTTCAAGTTAACTGGGGTTAGCAAACAATGCTTGGCTTAGGATAGGGGGGGTTTGGATGTTGGTTAGATTTGGTTCAGTCAAAGTGCAGAAATAGCAGAATTCAAAAATTAGGATTTTAGAAGATGCAGAATTTGACATAGTTACTGATGCAGAAAAAAATCTAAAAAATTTCAAAATAGAAGAGGATGGTAATGATGAACTCTGCCAAATTTTATGCAAAGAAAAAATCAGATGATAATGAAAATCCTAGGATTTTTTGACTAATACAGAAATATCAGGATTTTAGTTAGGGTTTCTAATATGCTAAATTTTAGTGAATTATGATTTCTATAAAATTAATAAAAAATATAAAAATTATCAAGACAATATAGAGGACATGACATACAAATTTCACTAAAAAATAATTTTTTTACTTGGTTGAAATCAGATGAAAAATAGGCACCTAATTCAGCTAGTAGGATGCAGAAATTAGGGTTTGTGATCCTAATGCAGATGAATGCTATCCTAAACCTGCTCTTATACCAAACTGATGCAGCACGACTCTAAGATTGCTAAACATGTAGAAAAAATAGTAAACTACTTTTTTTAGATTTTTTTTTATAATTTAATTTGCAAGCTAAATTTCCAAAATTAAGAACTAACATGATGAATAGTAATGCAAAGAATCATCATAATCGCAGGCATGCTCATGCAAAATAACAAAAGCTAGGACCCATGAATTGAGGAATTCCTGGCTTAGGATAGCTAACCTTCAATCAAAATAGAAATTAAGAGTGGGAAGGTTTGTACCAGTCAGAGATTGAAGAACTTCTGAAGAAGGGGTCACATAGCTCTCAGATTGATGCCTGGAAGTTGAAGCTTCAGTTCCTGAATCTAAAGGCAATCTGGACCCGATCTGAAGGTAAGGAAGCCTCCTCTGGATGGGAGATACCTCGAGGATCCTGCAAAGCATCAAGGTTAGGTTTGAGTCAACAATCAAATAAAACAAACAAGGTATGAAATAGAAGGGAAATATTAGGATTAGGAGTGCTGGCGGCTTGGAGAAGGATGGACTCCTTACTTGGGTGGCCTAGGGCACTCTTCTCTTGGGCGTATGAAGGCTTGGATGGCAGAAAGCTAGGGAATGGAAGAATGCTAGGGCAGCAGGGATGGCTAGGGCACACAAAGCAACCAACAAATACCAAAACACCAACACCAACACAAGAGCACAAATCAAAATTTCAGCAAAGTTTAATTCATATGATAAAAAGATTGATTACAAGAGGGGGAGGGGTGGGGTATTTATAGATGTTCCCCAAGTCCTCTCCTAGTTGGGATAGGATTACAAAGTTGAGAGGGAGAGGGATTACAAGTTTGCTTAAGACTAGGAGAATACACTTTGAATGAAAATAAAACTAGTTCTCCATATTCTACTTGGATTTCACTCCTCATTTGACTTGGTCCAAGGGCTCTCTTTGGACTTGAGCACCAATATGGAGTTGGGCTTGGCTTTAGGGTAGCAAGGGGCATCCTCCTTTGGATTAGTGCATGGACTTTGGGCCCTGGAAGCTAGGGTGCCCTGGTATCAGCATATTCCTTAGAATCTTGGTTCTAGGGCTCGTGGGCTTGACTCCTGGGCTTGGAATTTCTTGGCCTGGGGTGCTGGCATATTCCTAGAATCATGGGGCACCTGGCATCTAGCATATTCCAGAGCATCTGGAGGGAATCTAGCATCTGGAATGGCATCTTGATGGAATCAGGGCATCTGGAGAGCATCTGGAGAGTATCTAGGATTCTGGGGTGTCAAACAAGATCCCATAAGCTGATGTAAATGCCTCTGGTTCCTGGGTGAGGCCTAGTGGAACTCCAAAATAAGGTAACCTCTTCTCTTGTATCAAAAGTAAACTCTCACTGGACTCATATAGGACTCAATAAACTGGCTAGGGTTGAGACATATCAACTAGCCTCAACTTATTACAGGACTTAATCTTACTTGGTTAAAAAATTATGATACATGACTAAAGTTCTAAAAAAAGTTCTAATCAGTAAACCATATGGGATCCAAGGATCTGTGTCTGATCTTGGTGTCCCCACCAGTCATGTCAGTTTCTTTGAAAATAACATAAATCGATTATTCTACAGTTAAAGTTCTTTTATTGAAAACTCGATAGGCTTTACTATTTGTAGAGTAACCAAGGAAGATAATCTTATCAGATTTAGCATCAAACTTACCAAGATTATCTTTACCATTATTATGTACAAAACATTTGCAACCAAAATATGATAATAATTAATGTTAGGCTTTCTGTTGGCTTTGACTCCTTAGTTTTGATGATTAACAAAAGGTTGAGTATATGTTTGGACTAATGTTTAATCTCAAGATAAAGTTTCAGGACTTAGGTTATTCAAAAAGAGTATCATAAGGACAATGATGAAACTAAGTTTACCTGATTTGGAAATGAGCTCTTCTACCTTGAACAAGATCAAAATTCTCATAATGGACCTTCTTGTTAAGAAATATTTGACAAAAGAAACAAAGGCTTAAAGAAACTCAAGCATGGCACGCACATCTCAAAGAGTTTCAGAAAAATTCAGATCAGAGGTCGACCACCAGAGGTCGACACCTTGTCAAAGGTCGACCACCAGAGGTCGACTCATGAAGAAAAGGAAAGTTCAGCATGGCCGGCACGGCAAAGTCTCAGTGGCACGCTTCAGAGGTCGACCACCAGAGGTCAACACCTGTCCAGAGGTCGACACCAGAGGTCGACTCATAGCCTGAGAATTCAAATAGGCAGAACTATGGTATTCTGAACTTTTGCCTAAACTTTACTGGAGGTCGACTCATGAGGTCGACACTTGATCCAGAGGTCGACTCATGAGGTCGACTCATGGCATAACGGCTAGTTTTTCTGAACTTCTGATTTGATTTCTAACGGCCATAAACGGCCATATTTTTGAATCTAACGGTCTTGTGGAGTTGTTTCAGCATGAATGAGGTATTTAACCTCCACCAAACTTCAAAAAAGACAAGGAGACAAAGTGAAAAAGTGTTGATTCAAAGTACAAAGCCTTCAATCACTTCCAAGCAAAAAGAGTGAGAAAACCAAGAGATTCCCTAGCCAAAAAGTCTTCCATCTTTGAGGAATCCAACATTCAAGTGTTTGGCATTTAGTGAGGTCCAAAGATTCCAAGGGAAAAGGCTTGAAGAGTCTCCATCAAGAGCTTCAACGAATTTATTATTGCTCAAAAGGAGTTTGTTTAGTTTTCATAACTTGTATTCATACTCTTTTGTCTTTAGCTAGTTTCAAGGGAATTTGAAACTAGAGTGAGGTTTGTTGGTGAGCCAATTGATAAAACCAACTAGGGTTGCTTGTAAGCCCGAAGCCAAAACAAGTGAGTGAGGTTTGTTGGTGAGCCAATTGATAAAACCAACTAGGGTTGCTTGTTAGCCCGAAGCCAAAACAAGTGTGTAAGGTTTTGACTTGTGAGCCTGGTAAAACAAGTCGGCTGTAATCTAAAGATTATAGTGAAATTCCCAAGTGGAGCTTGGGGAGTGGATGTAGGTGCTGGGTGCACCGAACCACTATATTTCTTGTGTGTTTGCATTGGTTTGCTCTTTAGCTTCTTTAGCTCATTAATTGTCATTTTATTTCGTTGCTTCCGTTGCACAATTATTAAAGCACTATCACTCTTCACTTTTGAACTTGATAGCACATATATTGCCTTTAATTTTTAAAATACCCAATTCACCCCCCCTCTTGGGCACCATATCTGGGCAACAAGTGGTATCAGAGCACCGGTACTCTCTTGTAGGTCCAACGATCTTGAGTGAAAGATCATGGCCGCTCCAATTGGAATGGGTATAGTTGAAGGACAAGCATCAAATCGTCCTCCTTTCTTTAATGGCACAAACTACACTTATTGGAAAACTCGTATGCGTATTTATTTACAAGCTGTAGATTATCATATTTGGAGAGTAATCACTAAAGGGCCTCATCAGCCCACTCACTTGGTTAATGGCATTATCACCCCAAAATCTGAAGAAGAATGGGATGACAATGACATCAAACAAGCTGAGTTAAATGCTAAGGCGATGAATTTGTTATTCTGTGCACTTGATCCTAGTGAATTCAACAGAATATCAAATTGTATTTCCGCCAAAGAAATTTGGGATACACTTGAGGTTACCCATGAGGGTACACATCAAGTGAAGACCACTAAGGTGAACATGCTCATTCATACGTATGAGATGTTCAGGATGGAACCAACTGAAAGTATAAGTGAAATGTATACTAGATTTACCAATATAGTAAATGGTATGAGGAGTTTGGGAAAAATTATATCTAATGGTGAACTGGTTAACAAACTTCTCAGGTCTCTTCCGGCTTCATGGGATGCGAAAGTTACAGCCATAGAAGAAGCCAAGGATGTCAACACTCTGCCTCTCGAGCAGCTTCTTGGATCACTGATGACCTACGAGCTTTCACTAAAGCAGAAAATAGTGGACAATGACAAGAAAAAGAAAGCCATAGCATTCAAGTCCACTACAAAAGAAGAGTCAAGTGATGAATCTGAAGAAGAAGCTGATGATGATGAGACAGCCCTAATTACTAGGAAATTTAAAAGATTCATGAGAAAGAAGAAGGACTTCTACAAGAAAAGGCAACAAAAAGGTGATCACAACAAGGAGAAAGAGAAAGAAAGGGATCCACCCATCTGCTTCGAGTGCAAGAAGCCTGGACATTACAAAACGGATTGCCCTTTGCTTAAAAAAGTAGAAGGATGTTGAGAAAGAAGGCCATGATGGCTACCTGGAGTGAGAGTGAGGACTCCAGCAGTGAAGAAGAGCAGCAGGTAGTCGCCAACCTATGTTTCATGGCCAATGAAGATAATGAGGTAAATTCTGAACCTGAAACTGAATTTACTTTCAATGAATTGCATGATGCTTTTGATGACTTAGTAATGGAATATGAAAAATTAAAATTAAAAAATAAGAAATTAAGAAAGCAAAACTTTGAACTTACAAAGATTCAGAAAAGTTTTCAAGTGAAATTGAAAATTTAACTCAAGAAAACAAGAAATTAAAAGAACATGTAAAGACTTTGACAAATGACAAAGATAATCTTGTTAAAGAAAATAATTCTTTGAAAAATAATAGAAGTCTTAAAACTAATGAGAACATTGAAAAACAAAACAAAGAACTATTGCTTCAAAATAAGAATTACAAGGAAGAGTTAGAAAGAGTAAAACCTTTTGTAGAAAAGTTTACCTTTAGCTCAGAAAAACTAAATATGCTTTTAAATAGCCAACATGCAGTGTTTAATAAAGCTGGACTTGGATTTAAACCACACAATCAGCAAAAACTTTACAAAAACTTTTTCATACCTGCATCTTCTAATATTACCTGCTATGCATGTGGTAAAGTAGGTCATAAATCATATGTTTGTAACAGAAGAAAATCAAATACCTTTAGAAAGATTTGGGTTCCAAAAGGAACCAACCTGACTAACCCTAAAGGACCCAAGATGACTTGGGTACCTAAAGTTTCAACTTGATCTTTTTTTTGCAGGTGTGCCTTGCAACCAAAAATAAAAGAAGAATGTGGTATCTGGATAGTGGTTGCTCAAGGCACATGACTGGGGATGTGAAGCAATTCTCATCACTAGCTGCAATTGATGGTGGAAATGTCACTTTTGGTGATAATGGAAAAGGCAAAATCGTCGGAATTGGTAAAATCCATATCACCCCTAATGCTTATGTAGATAATGTATTATTTGTTGATGGATTGAAGCATAATCTTTTTAGCATTAGTCAGTTTTGTGATAAAGGTTTTAAAGTAATTTTTGAATCATCTTTGTGCATGGTATCTAGTCTAGATGTCGATGGCATCAAGTTCACTGGTCTTAGACATGGAAACATTTACATGGTTGATCTTGATGATCTAGCCATGGAAAGTGGTCAATGCCTAGTGGCTAAGGAAGCCAAGGCAAGTGAAACTAGTTGGCTTTGGCATCGTAGGCTAGGGCATGCTAGTATGCAGTTGATTTCAAAATTAAGCAAAAAGAATCTTGTAAAAGAATTGCCAAAACATACTTATGAAAAAGATAAAATTTGTGCTGCATGTCAATTTGGAAAACAAACTAAATCTACTTTCAAACCTAAAGGAGTAGTATCTACTACTAGACCCCTTGAATTATTGCATATGGACCTCTTTGGACCAACCAGAACAACTAGTTTGGGAGGTAAAAAATATGGGCTAGTAATTGTAGATGATTACTCACAATTTACTTGGGTAATGTTTTTAGCTCATAAAGATGAAACATTTTCAGCTTTTGTTAAATTTCATAAAAAGGTTTCAAACGAAAAAGATCTCACTATTGTTTCTTTGCGTAGTGATCATGGAACTGAATTTGAAAATCATGATTTTGAAACTTTTTGTAATGAAAATGGTATTAGTCATAATTTCTCTGCACCTAGGACACCTCAACAAAATGGGGTGGTAGAAAGAAAAAATAGGACACTTGAAGAAATGGCACGCACAATGCTTTGCGAAAACGATTTACCTAGATATTTTTGGGCAGAAGCCATTAATACTTCCTGTTACATTTTAAATCGTGTTTTAATTCGACCTATTTTGAAGAAAACACCATATGAGCTTTGGAAAAATCGAAAACCTAATCTCAAGTATTTTCGTGTGTTTGGTTGCCGCTGTTTCATATTAAACAATGCAAAGACAATATCAGTAAATTTGATGCCAAGTCAGATGAAGGTATCTTTTTAGGATACTCTACTTCTAGCAAGGCATACAGGGTCTTCAACAGAAGAACACTTTGGTTGAAGAATCAATTCATGTAGTGTTTGATGAATCTAACGAAAAATCTTCTAGAAAAGAAGATTCTATTGATGTTGAAACAGGTACAAAGAAACTTGAACAATTGACAATCAATGAAGATGAGCCCAAAGGAGATGATGATCAAGAAAGTCAAGATCAAATTCAAGAAATCAATGCAACTTCACCAAAACCTTTACCTAAAGAATGGAGGTATGCACATGGACACCCTAAAGAGCTAATAATAGGTGATCCATCAAAGGGGGTAAGTACACGCTCTTCTATTAGAAATGTGTGTGATTATTTAGCTTTTGTATCTCAGATAGAGCCTAAGTCAGTAGAAGAAGCTGAAAAAGATTGTAATTGGATTAATGCTATGCAAGATGAATTAAATCAATTTAAAAGAAATAATATTTGGACTTTAACTGAAAGACCCCTTAATGTTTCTGTAATTGGCACAAAATGGGTTTTTAGAAATAAACTTGATGAACATGGTATTGTAATTAGGAACAAAGCTAGACTTGTTGCTAAAGGCTACAACCAGGAAGAAGGAATCGACTTCGATGAAACCTTTGCTCCTGTTGCTAGGCTAGAAGCAATTAGACTTTTACTTGCTTTTGCTTGTTTTATGGATTTCAAGTTGTTTCAAATGGATGTAAAGAGTGCCTTTTTAAATGGATTTATTGAAGAGGAAGTTTATGTTGAACAACCTCCTGGTTTTGAAAATCATGAATTTCCTAATCATGTCTTTAAATTGCATAAAGCATTGTATGGTTTAAAGCAAGCTCCTAGAGCTTGGTATGATAGATTAAGTTCATTTTTGATGAAAAATGATTTTTCTAGAGGTAATGTAGATAATACATTGTTTTTGAAAAAGAAAAATGATGATCTCTTAGTAGTACAAATATATGTAGATGATATTATTTTTGGTGCTACTAACGAATGTCTTTGTCAAGAATTTGCGAAGTTAATGCAGAGTGAGTTCGAGATGAGCATGATGGGAGAACTCAACTTCTTCCTCGGACTCCAAATTAAGCAAACCAAAGAGGGGATCTCCATCAATCAAGCCAAGTACACAAGGGAAATCTTGAAAAAGTTTGGGATGGAGACCACAAAACCAATAGGTACCCCTATGAGCTCTTCATGTAAATTAGACAAAGATGAATGTGGTAAATCAGTAGACCAAAAATTATATAGAGGCATGATTGGTTCATTGCTATATTTAACTGCCAGTAGACCAGATATAATGTTTAGTGTTTGTATGTGTGCACGTTTTCAGTCTGCTCCTAAAGAATCACATCTCTTAGCTGTAAAACGTATACTTAGATACTTATCTGGGTCTATCGAAATTGGTCTTTGGTACTCTAGGGAGTCATCATATGAATTAATTGCATATTCTGATGCTGATTTTGCTGGGTGTAAACTTGATCGAAAAAGTACTAGTGGAACTTGTCAATTCCTAGGAGTTAATTTGATTTCATGGAGCAGTAAGAAACAGAATTCGGTTGCTCTATCTACGGCAGAAGCCGAATATATAGCAGCTGGAAGCTGCTGTGCTCAGATTTTATGGATCAAACAACAACTCGAGGACTTTGGCATCAAACTAACTAAGACACCCATAAGATGTGATAATACTAGTGCAATCAATTTAACGAAAAATCCTGTACAACATTCAAGAAGCAAGCATATTGAAATAAGACATCACTTCATAAGAGATCACGTTCAAAACTCTAATGTGTTATTAGAATTTATATGTACTGATTATCAATTGGCTGATATATTCACAAAACCATTGAATGAAGATAGATTTTGTATGATTAGAAGAGAACTGGGAGTCATTGATCCTCTTGCTTGAATCTCTTCATTTTTCATCAAAATTCCTCAAAAATGATTTATAAATTCTCAAATATGTTTAAAGGTCATTTTTCTAAATTTTGTCAATTTTTTTAAAATTTTACAGAATTTTATTTTGGAAGATTTATTGTTGGAGGTCGACACTTGAGATTTTCGGAGGTCGACACTTGAGGTCGACACTTAAGCTTTGGAGGTCGACACTTGAGGTCGACCCCTGAAAATTCTCAGAGGTCGACACTTGAACGAAAATCTGCGTTTTTAAAACCCGTCCGCAAGCCCTTTTCTCCCATTTTTTTTCCTCCTCTCCTTCGTGTGGTCCCCCTACAACTTCCCTAAACCTCCAAATAGTGGATTTCCACCCCTCTCCTCGATCTTTTTGGGAAATCCTCACCTCCTCTCTTACTTTTCTTGGAATCAACTCTCTTTTTGACCGTTTTCTTGATTTTGGACAACCGAAAGCCCTCGAATCCTTCAACCCTCAAATCTCGGTTGTTTTTCAATTGAAAACACATATTTCTTTCGTCCGTTTCTTACCTTTTCCTCATTTACTCTCGATTTTCACCAATCTCTCAAACCCTATCTCACTATTTCACATTCTCCTTCTTTTTTCCAATTAGTGAATATCTCTTTGCCTTACCTCTTTACATTTCTCCCTAAGTTACCCCTCATCCCTACACATGGGTCCGAGAAAACACCTGGCAGTAAGGAAAAGGAGATTGGAACAGGGGCAGGGTAGTACTGAGCGTCGAAGGAAAGTCAGACATGAGCGTGAGCAGACCCCAGAGGCTCCTGCACCAGTGCCAGCCAGCCTAGTCCGGAAGAACATTGCTTATGGGAGGCGCGTAGATATTCCATTCTGGGATCAGCATCACTTCTTCATTGGAGATGTACTGAGAGATGCAGGTCTGGTTCATTTTTGTACCATGTCCGAGAGATACTACCCAGACCTCATCAGAGAGTTCTATGGATCCATGGCCACTGATGGCATTAGATGGTCTGCCACAGTTCGAGGGATCGAGATTCCAGTGACACCTGAGGTGATCAGTCGCATCTGGAGGATTCCACTTCATGGCACTGCTGCCACTACGATTAGCGACAGAGAGCACGCCTTCAGGTGTATCCTAGAGCGTGAGGATGTTAGCGGCATTTCCACAGTGTCCGCTAACCAGCTTTCACTGGAGATGAGAGTGCTGCATCACATCATCGCCCGTATCTTGATTCCGAAGAGCGGGAGATTTGATTTTATCACTGAGCGTGAGCTGGTGTTGATGGTGTCCCTGAGCCAGCGGACTCCCATCAACCTCCCCAGGATCATGCTTCAGCAGATGGGTGAGGCAGCTTCTCACAGGAGACTCGTTCAGCCGTACGGTATGGGACTGACTCAGATATTCAGAGAGCATGGTGTCTCATTCGACGGCATACCCTTCAGTCAGCTACAGCACACAGATACTTATGGAGAGAAATCCCTACATCGGATGGGATTTCGACTGATCAGTGATCGATGGGTACGACGAGAGTCTGGCCAGGAGCCAGATGAGGAGGATGAGATCCGAGCTGCTGAGGCAGGGCCTTCAGGGCCTACTGATCATGGTACACCTCCTCGCCCAGCACCGGAGACAGAGACTACGGAGCCTGAGCCATTCACGCCACCACCTTCATCAGCTCCGGTACCTACTGCTACACCACGGAGGACTTCAGTGAGGATATCGGACTTCGAGCAGCGAGTGACTGATCAGATTTCAGAGGTCCGGACAGAGATCACTGGTGTACGGCAGGAGATTCATGATCTGCGGATACACACAGACACACGCATTAGTGCTCTCTCAGCTAGTATGGATACAGGATTCAGACAGATCCTCAGCTTATTGAGATTAGCACTGCCATCAGGGACTGCAGATCCGACAGTATCTCCTCCACATGATGATGATGATGATGATGATGGTGATGATGATGCTGATGACTCTAGTGGATACAGTGACAGTGATGGAGATCAGCCTGGAGCAGGTAGATCTGATGTTCCACCTGCAGAGCCGATTCCAGAGATTCCCCCTTCAGCTGATCTTCCTTCCACTGATTTTCAGAGTTCAGTTCCTCCAGCCACAGCTGTGCCAGTTGATGTTGAGCCTACAGAGTCACTATTTGAGACTATCACTGGGATTCCGGATGACATAGATGAGCATACAGAGACAGACATCGATGATCCCACAGCTTATGAGCTAGTCAGCAGGCAGACTCCAGCTCAGTCTACTCAGCATGCAGATCCGTCCACTCCTTCAGCTACTGCCTCTGTCTCGACTTCTGTGGAGCCCTTACCTAGGACTTATAGATCTCGTAGGACTACCCCTAGGTCTGGTCCCTCTCTGAGGACTCGGAGTTCCTCTCATAGGACTCCAAAATCCTCATCTAGGATCATGGCTCCTGTATCTTTTGACATACCTTCTGATGAGGAGTAGCCTCATAGTTTGCTTTTGTATGATCTGATGTATCAGTGTTTTGTGCCTATTTTGTAAGCAATTCTGTAACTGAATACATTTGCTTTTATCTATATTGTGCCATTTTATCTGATACCAGCTCTTAACATTTAACTTCTTAAACCCTCAAGTTAGAATATTTTGTTGTATGCACAAATTGAGGGGGAGCATATATTCTATACTTCATTATAATTGAACATAAGTCTCATTACCATATCCTTCTCTATAACAATAAACTTTTTGATTCTTGACAAAAAGGGGGAGTAGAAAAGTAGAGTAGTATATATGTATTTATGAGACTCCATCTTATGAGTAATAAAGTTTATATGATTCTTATCTTTCTTGACTTATGAGAATGTTTTCACAAAAAGAAAGAAATAAATGAAAAGTAAAATCTTTTTGACTCTTGAGAATATTTCCACAAATTTTTATGATACACTCTTGCATGAAAGGATACTTTGAAAATTTTTATTATTGCTATATTTTGCTCTTGGACTTAATTGCATATATACTCAAGGTTTTGTCATCATCAAAAAGGGGGAGATTGTTGGCTTTGACTCCTTAGTTTTGATGATTAACAAAAGGTTGAGTATATGTTTGGACTAATGTTTAATCTCAAGATAAAGTTTCAGGACTTAGGTTATTCAAAAAGAGTATCATAAGGACAATGATGAAACTAAGTTTACCTGATTTGGAAATGAGCTCTTCTACCTTGAACAAGATCAAAATTCTCATAATGGACCTTCTTGTTAAGAAATATTTGACAAAAGAAACAAAGGCTTAAAGAAACTCAAGCATGGCACGCACATCTCAAAGAGTTTCAGAAAAATTCAGATCAGAGGTCGACCACCAGAGGTCGACACCTTGTCAAAGGTCGACCACCAGAGGTCGACTCATGAAGAAAAGGAAAGTTCAGCATGGCCGGCATGGCAAAGTCTCAGTGGCACGCTTCAGAGGTCGACCACCAGAGGTCAACACCTGTCCAGAGGTCGACACCAGAGGTCGACTCATAGCCTGAGAATTCAAATAGGCAGAACTATGATATTCTGAACTTTTGCCTAAACTTTACTGGAGGTCGACTCATGAGGTCGACACTTGATCCAGAGGTCGACTCATGAGGTCGACTCATGGCATAACGGCTAGTTTTTCTGAACTTCTGATTTGATTTCTAACGGCCATAAACGGCCATATTTTTGAATCTAACGGTCTTGTGGAGTTGTTTCAGCATGAATGAGGTATTTAACCTCCACCAAACTTCAAAAAAGACAAGGAGACAAAGTGAAAAAGTGTTGATTCAAAGTACAAAGCCTTCAATCACTTCCAAGCAAAAAGAGTGAGAAAACCAAGAGATTCCCTAGCCAAAAAGTCTTCCATCTTTGAGGAATCCAACATTCAAGTGTTTGGCATTTAGTGAGGTCCAAAGATTCCAAGGGAAAAGGCTTGAAGAGTCTCCATCAAGAGCTTCAACGAATTTATTATTGCTCAAAAGGAGTTTGTTTAGTTTTCATAACTTGTATTCATACTCTTTTGTCTTTAGCTAGTTTCAAGGGAATTTGAAACTAGAGTGAGGTTTGTTGGTGAGCCAATTGATAAAACCAACTAGGGTTGCTTGTAAGCCCGAAGCCAAAACAAGTGAGTGAGGTTTGTTGGTGAGCCAATTGATAAAACCAACTAGGGTTGCTTGTTAGCCCGAAGCCAAAACAAGTGTGTAAGGTTTTGACTTGTGAGCCTGGTAAAACAAGTCGGCTGTAATCTAAAGATTATAGTGAAATTCCCAAGTGGAGCTTGGGGAGTGGATGTAGGTGCTGGGTGCACCGAACCACTATATTTCTTGTGTGTTTGCATTGGTTTGCTCTTTATCTTCTTTAGCTCATTAATTGTCATTTTATTTCGTTGCTTCCGTTGCACAATTATTAAAGCACTATCACTCTTCACTTTTGAACTTGATAGCACATATATTGCCTTTAATTTTTAAAATACCCAATTCACCCCCCCCTCTTGGGCACCATATCTGGGCAACACTTTCTATTGTTCCAAAGTGTATAGGGGGGTTTTTGTTATAATAGGTCTGATTAAAACTCTGTTTAAAATATACCAAATGGTATTTACAGCTTCTGCCCAAAAGTATCTTAGAAGATTGCCTTCATAAAGCAGTGTTCTAGACATTTCTTCCAAGGTTCTATTCGTTCTCTCTACAACAGCATTTTGCTTTGGTATTCTAGGAGCAGAGAAGTTGTGATCCTTATCATGTTTTATGCAAAAATGATCAAAATATTGATTTCCAAATTCCGTACCAAGATCACTACAAATAGAAATAACAAAAAGATTTTTTAATTTTGAAACTCTTTTGTAAAACTTTTTTAATGCTTTAAAAGTTTCATCTTTATATCCAATATTTAAAATCCAAGTATATTTTGAAAAATCATCTACAATCATAAGACCATACTTCATACCACCTAGGCTTGTTGTCCTTGGGGGTCCGAATAGATCCATATGAAGTAGCTCTAAAGGTCTAGTGGTAGAAACATTATTCTTGGATTTAAAACTCCCCCTCACTTTTTTTCCTAATTGGCATGCATCACCGATGTAATCAAAATTTACTTTAAACTTTAGCAAACCTTAAACTAAATCTTTTGAAATAAGTTTTGCAATAGTATCCATACTAGCATGTCCAAGTCATCTATGCCATAGTAGACTTGATTCTTTGCTCTTATCATTCACTGCCACAAGACTTGTATTACTTGACATAGCTAGATCATTAAGATCTACTACATATATATTGCCAAGTGTTGACTCCATTAGTGATTTTGATGATAAGCAAAACAGTTAAGTATAAAGAAAGTACTAATGATTTCTTTGAAGTATGTTTTTGTTGAAAAGGTACTCTCAAATTTGAAGAAGCATGTTTGTTTGAAGAAACCAAGGTTGGATGTGAAGGATTGCTCAAAGAGGACTTGGAAACTCAATATTTGCTTGAATGATTATTTTGAGTTAAGTGGAAATGTGTTTCAGCTCAAGTTCAGACTTTGCTGTGAAGAATTCAGTGAAGTGTCGACTCAAAGTGTCGACACATGACATCAAGTGCCAACACATGAAAGTGAAGTGTCGACTCAGGCTGGTACACAAGAATGTTTCAGATGGCACTATTGAAGTGTCAACACATGGACCTGAAGTGTCGACTCAAAGTGTCGACACATGGATCAACACATCACCTGAGATTTTCAAGTCACATAACTTGCTCAAAATGAAGAACAGCTAAAGTGTCAACACATGGAAGCAAGGTGTCGTCGACTCACCTGAGAAAGTGTCGGCACATCTGAGATTTCTAGAAGACTAGTTTAAAGTTATTTGAATTGGGTGTCGACTCAAGAAGTTCAAGTGTCAAACTTATGTGTCAACTCACATCCTGAAGTGTCGACACATAAAGTTCTGAGAACAGTAACGGCTAGTTTTTCAAATACAAAACTTGCACATTTTGCCCTCCAATGGCTAGTTTTTCAAGTCTAACAACTAGAAACAAGATTTGAGGCCTTGGAGAAGTATATATATATGCTCCGAATCAAATCAAATCAATATTTATTGAAGACCATTAAAGAGTTTTGAGAAGAGAGAAGAAAAGAAAGCTTTAACTTGATGGGGATCCAAAACAGGTCCGGATATTTTTCTATTTTTTCTTATTTTTCTCGTATTTTTTTATTTTTCCTATTCTCGCTATTCCACCTATCCCCACTATTCCAATTTTATCCCTAACATATCCCGGCTTTATCCCTGCCTTATTCCATCTTCCTCTTGTGAATTTTAAAACTCCCAAACCCTAGCCCACCACCCCGCCCCCCATAGATCCAGGCTGCCCGACCCAGGTCGCCCCCGCCGGCCCGCCGCCGGTGCTCGCCGGCTCCGCTCTCATTGGAAAACCGCCAAGTCTATCGCCCATGGCCGTGGGAAGATGAACAGACATGGGAGCCATCCATCCATCTTCCCATGGCCGTGGGCGACGGACTCGGCAATTTTCTGGTGAGAGCGGGGCCGGTGAGCACCGACAGGGCGGCCAAGGTCGGGCAGCCCGGATCTGGGGGGGCGAGGTGGTGGGCAAGGGTTTGGGAGTTTTAAAATTCACACGAAGAAGATGGAATAAGGTAGGGATAAAGTGGGGAAAGTTGGGGATAAAACTAGAATAGTGGAGATAAGTGGAATTGCCGGAATAGGAAAAATAAAAAAATACAAAAAAAATAAGAAAAAATGAAAAATATCTGGACCTGTTTTGGACCCCCATTATTCTCCTCGACCACAAAGAACTCGACTCCGTCGAGTTTGAAAATAGAGCACACCCTAATCCACAACTCGCTTTGATACCAAATTGATGAGGGACGGACTCCCGATGTAACCTAGATTATTTGGAAAAGGGAAACACCTAACAAACTAGGACTGTGGGAGGGCTAAGAAGCCTCCCAGGACTAGGGTGAAACTAAAACTAAAATCCTAAAACAACTTATCTCTTTTGTTTTCAATTTTCTTGGTGGAGATGGCGAAGGAAGGATGGGGATGGGAGACTGTGAACTAGAACTCATGGCCCTGGGGCTCACTCTAATGGAGAGATGCACACAGAAAGTCAGGGGTCAAAGCACATAGCTGCCCTGAGCTCTTATCGAACCCCTTAAAGCACATAGCAGGGCTCTCATAGATGCCCAGAGGGATCAAAGCACACGGCTACCCTCAATAGCACACAGCAAAGGCATCCCGCTAGTGTGACTCTCAAAGGACAAGAGGGGATAAAAAGATGGGATAGGGGATAACTAGGGCCTCACACCCCTCGACGCTCGCATGGAGCGAAGGCAAAATGGGCCTCAGCCCAGAACCAGAACCAGTGGCTAAACCAAAACTTTTTATCAATTAATTATTACAAGAGGGGAGGGGGCCTTTATATAGGCAAACAAAACCCCTCAATTACTTAGCCTACAAGCAAATCTAAAATGGAAAAAGCCTACAAGCAAATCTAAAATGGAAAATAAATTACATCAAAATCCGTGCTGCATCAAAATGGATAATGATCTGCTCTGAGAAGCATGTTGGCTTTATGAAGTGCTCTGAAAAGCATGCTGCTTTGAAAATTGGACTGCTCCAGAAACTATGCGGGACTATCTCACGACCGTGCATAGCATGGAGGGAATGATCTCCGTCGAACACCAACGGACAGTCGGCGGCCGGGAAGCGGGCAGCGAACGGCGAGCAACGGACGGCGGGCGGTAGGCTATAAGCGGGGTAGCGGGCTAGGGTTTGGGAGTTTTAAAATTCATGGGAGGAAGATGGAATAAGGTAAGGATAAAGAAGGGATAAGTTAGGGATAAAACTGGAATAGTAGGGATAGGTGGAATAGCGAGAATAGAAAAAATAAAAAATGCGAGAAAAATAAGAAAAAATGAAAAACTATCTGGACGTGTTTTGGATCCCCATTACAAAGGCTGTTCCATATAGATATCTTTCTCAGGATATCCATTCAGGAATGTAGTTTTTACATCATCCATCTGTCATATCTCATAATCATGATATGTTATAATTGCAAGCAATGTACGAATGGATTTCAGCATAGCTATTGATGAAAAGGTATCATGATAGTCAATGCCTTCACGTTGACTATATCCTTTCACCACTAACCTAGCTTTAAAGGTCACTACCTTACCATCTGCACCTATTTTCCTTTTGTAGATCCATTTACAACCAATAGATACAATATCCTCTGGTGGATCCACTAAGGACCAAACTTGGTTAGAATGCATTGAATCAATTTCTGATTTCATAGCATTCAACCATTTCTCGGAGTTGATGTCTGACATTGCCTCATCATAAGTCTTAGGATCAATCAATTGATCCTTGTCCCCAACAAGAAACATTTCCTTTAAATCCTCTATAAGCATATCCAAGTACCTTTCAGGAGGTTTGGAGACTCTAATAGACCTACGAGGTGGAAGAGCATTTACTTGTATTGGTTGATTAGGTTCGATCTGTTCTCCAGCTAGTTGCTCTTTAGAGACTTTCTCATCAAGCTCAATTAACCTCCCACTACCACCTTCCTGAATAAACTGTTTTTCAAGAAAGGTGGCATGTCTGCTCACAATCACATTATGATCTTCTGGAAGGTAAAAGTAATATCCTAAAGTTTATTTAGGATATCCTATAAACCAAGCTTTCACAGATCTAGATTCCAACTTGTCCGCCATTAGTCTCTTGACATAGGCAGGACAACCCCAAATCTTGAAATGGGCAAGACTTGGTTTCTTGCCATGCCAAATCTCATATGGTGTGGTAGGAACAGATTTAGATTGAACCCTATTTAAAATATAAATTGAAGTTAAAGGGCATATCCCCAAAGAAACAAAGGCAAGTCAGTGAAGCTCATCATGGATCAGACCATATCTAATAATGTCCTGTTTCTCCTTTCAAACACCCCATTGTGATGAGGCGTACCAGGTGGAGTCCATTGTGAGACTATGCCATTGTCTTTAAGATAACCTAAAAATTTCCTACTAAGGTATTCTCTTCCTCGATCTGATTGAAGAATCTTAAGGATTTTACCTGTTTGTTTTTCTACCTCATGTCTAAATTCCTTGAACTTTTCAAAAATTTTAGATTTGTGTCTCATAAGAAACACATAACCATACCGTGAACAATCATTAGTGAAGGTTATGAAGTAGTAAAAAATACCCCTGGACTGAACATCAAATGGACCACACATCAGTGTGTAGCATGACAAATAATTCTGTGGCCCTCTCCCTATGTCCTACAAAGGATAACTTGGTCAATTTGCCTTGAAGACATGACTCAGAAGGTGGGTATGATTCAGAATTAACTGAATCTAGGATCTCATCCCTTTTCAGTTTATTAATTCTGTCCTCATCTATATGGCCGAGCTTTAGGTGCCACATGTATTTTTCATTTAGGTCATCTCTAGGATTTTTATGTCCTATGGCATTCACTTTAATTTTCTCGTTAATGTTCAAAGATGCATCGGCATGCAAATGATAGAGACTGTTAATTAAAATAGCTTTTGCACCTAATTTATTTCTCAAATAAATACTACAAAAGTCTTTATTGAATATAAATTCAAATCCTTCTTGTGCTAGCACAGAGACAGAAATCAAATTTTTACTTGCTCCAGGCACAAAATAACAGTCACTAAGAACTAATCTAAACCCTAAAGGTAACACCAAAGAATATGATCCAGCCGCTTGAGCAGCAATTTTTGCTCCATTTTCGATACGTAGGACCATCTCACCTTCTCTCAACATTCTACTTCTTTCTAGACCCTGCAATGAATTGCATATATGAGCACTAGAGCTAGAGTCTAAAAGCTAGATGGAAGTAGATGAAACCATTAGGTTAGATTCAATAATGAGCATAGGCTTACCTTCAGAAGGTGCAACCTCCTTCTATTTCTTCAAGCTTTCCAGGTAAAGAGGACAATTCCTTTTCCAGTGGCCATCTGTATTTCAGTGAAAACATTTTCCTTTGCTAACCTTGCCTTTCTTGGGAGTGTCATTCTTCTTATGTTTGCTTTCTTTCTTCTGCTTCTTTGCAAGTTTTTTCTTCTTCCAAGTAGACTTTCTTTTGAAGGAAAACTACTCCACTAAGTAAACAAAGCCCCTTGAACTCTTCAGGGTCCCCTCATTGCTTACCAGCATGTTCAATAATTCAGGCAAAGTGTAGTTCAACTTGTTCATATTATAATTCATAACAAATTGAGCATATGAACCAATCAAGGACTGGAGGATCGAATCCACCTGAAGCTCCTTATGAATAGGAATGCCCAGCTTCTCAAGCTGTTCAATATCCTTGATCATTGTCAAATAATGATCATGCATTGACTGCCCTTCACGCATCTTGTTATTGAAAAGCCTTTTCGACACTTCAAGCATGCAATCCGACTTTATTCACCATATAACTCTTGTAGGTGAATCAGAATTGATTTAGCAGTTGGCATATCCTTATGTTGGCTCTGCAATTCATTTGACATTGAGGCCAACATATAACACTTAACCTTATTATCATCTTCCATCCATTTCACATGTGCAGTCATCTGATGAGCACTTGGATGGTCAGGTAAGACAAGGGGTTCCTGGTCAAGCAGATAGCCCAACTTCTCAGAACTCAAAATAATTTTGATATTTCTCAACCAATCTTTAAAATTGAGGCCAACTAGTCGGTTTGTCTCTAGAATACGGACTAAGGGATTTGAAGCAGACATTGTTAACTACAAGAGTAGAAGATTCAAATTAGATGCTTTATACTTAATTATAAAAATTATTTTAGGGTCTTTAAGAAATAATTTTAGAACTCTCACTTTTTCTCGGATCTCTCATACTCCCCGTGGAGATGCGAAAATCCTGCAACTCTAGGTTTATAGTGGGTGCTACGGTCCCATCGATGTGTGGCACCTCACCATATCCGGTTATTGGTAACACGCTATACCAATAAGTGGCCAACTCTTGTCCAATGTATCTAATACAAATTGTAGCTCTTGGTCAATAAATCATGGAACCTCAATGTGCCCGTTTATTAGTCCAGTCATTAGTTAAGTGAAACCACCATTCCTGCTAGACAATGCCATCATTGAGTCCCTCAATGTGCCCATTTTTTGGGCCCAACCCCATCAGTGCCTAGCAACATCTCATGCCTAATAGGGTGGTTATGTCTTCCCGATGCGACTAGACCACTGTAACCAGCCAAAAATAATCAACACCAGTAGGACACCCGCACACCTACAATGGTGGAAGACCTATGACTTAATATTTATTGGGAGTTTAGGTCCATGTCTCTTCTAAATTGATCGGCCAAATCATGACTAACCAATTACATTCAGTCAGCACAATCTCATGTCTGACTAAAATTACATTAGGTCAGCACAATCTCATGTCTAACTTAATATAACCAGCATGTCAAATCAAAAGTGACACTTTTGAAAACTTAATCAACCAAATAGGCTAAGTCAGTTTGATCCATGGGAGGGTTCTGCCAATATACTCTCTTTCTGCCAAACTAGTTGATTAAGAAAGAGTTAGCCCCAATTAGCAAACCATGATCGAAATATTCCTTAGACACCAATTGACTGACAAGATTCAATTAGGTAAACTAATGATCTGGGCTCATCACTAAGCCAAATTAGGTCTTAACTTATCGATTCACTATCAAATAAATTAATATGACCAGACTACATCTAAAACCAATTTTGAGCACACTTGACCTAACCCAAATCATTAGTTAAGTCACTTGCTCAAAATCATATTAGGGTTACTAGTTGATCTAATCAAGCCCTAATCACGTAGCCCAATCTCTAGACCTAATTTGTTCAACCCAAACCCTCATGCACCAAATTTGATTTTCTTGATCAAATCAATTTTAAAATTATGTTTAAGTACATGACATTAATGGCTTATGATCATAAATCATATAAAGATCCAAAACCTAATTTTGTGCATCGCATACAACAACTTTCATAATCATAAATCGATCAAAAGCCTTTTAAAAACCCTTTTTCAAAACTTGTATACATCAAAGTAGGACAACCTTTGCACTATACGGGATAAATACTATAACATGACAATCTTATGTCACTTTGTGCAATCTTTGATCAATTTAATTTCAGATTATTAAATTTAATTTCATATCTGAAAATTATGATTTTAATTTTTAAAATAATTTTTCAAAACATAAAATTCTATGCTAGAACAATCTTATGTTCAACATAGATCCGAAAAATCATAATCTTTCTAACTGATCTGAATATTTTTCAGATATGATTCTCATGCATACATGTTAAAGAGAGAACCGTGGCTCTGATGCCACTATTGGTTTTTGAAAGAAATAGGTGTAAGTGGTTTGACATGATCCTATACTAGGCATGCAAACAGCAACGGGAGTAGAATGGATTTTAAAACTTTTTTTAAAATTCTTGCAGCAGAAAACTACTCCATCCAAAACCTAACCTATTCATGTTGCATTGAGGCATGTATGATAATATAAAATATTTGCAAAATATTAAACAAATAAATCTACTTATGCATGATTAAAAAAATAATTTTCCATAACTTTATTCCACCTGGAATAACCCTAGAATAAACCTGGAATAGGCTGGAATAGCAAGGATAAAACTATTCCAGTCTTCTTCCTCCTTGGACGTTGAATACTTTATTTTTTAGCTTTAAAAACTGTGTTGAAATGTCACCTTCCGGGCCTCCGTTTCCTCCCGAACCGAAGCTACAGCAAGGTGATGAAGTGGTCTTCGTTTTGCCACCAAGATCTGCAAGCAAAAAATAGCAAAAATGGTGTACAATTCATCCAAAATCTGGAGCCAGAAGTTTGCTGCAGAACAGGACAGCAGCTTCTTTCTTCGTGTTTGGAGCAACAGCAGCAAATCCAGCTCACCTTGCTTGCTCCCAGGAGTAGAAGAGTACTCCCTCTAGAGGGGAGACACACCCAGGGCTCTCGGATCCGCCTTCACGCGCGATGCTAGCCACTGGAAGGAGACACGGTCACAGGTAGATGGCAGCAACACACCTTTGCTGTAGTGCAGATTTGAGCACAAGAAACAACAAAGAAAATGGCCTTGTTTCTCTCCCTCAAACACTCTAAAACCTAGCCCAAAGAATACTCAATGGAATGAAGGAATGATCTCTCAAAATGAAAGATCTCACTCAACCTTTCAAAAAGAAGAACAATGCCCGGTTTAAACTTGCTATTCCATCCTATCGCTGAAACAGGGGATAGCTATTTATAAAGACAGCAGGGAAAAGGGAAAGGCAGGGAGGCCGGGAAATCAAGAGGCAGCGGCTGCCATTCTCCTAATTAAACAGCCATAATACAAGGTTTAAAGCAGCGGGTGGGGAAGAGGAAGAGACGCCCAGCGATGTAAGGTTCGTTCGGTCGTTTTGGTTTCCAGGCGCTTGGATTTCAACGTGTAAACCAGTTACATGGTAGAAAAGCAAATGCTGGTTCAATTAACCGGTCCAAATCCATTTAAACCAAGTGATGGTTCAATCCAATTGAACCGGTTCAAACCCAATAAAATTGGTTCAAGGGATTAAAATTGGTTCACAACCAATTGAAGGCCGAAACGAAATTCGAATCAGTTCAAAACTGATTCAATAAAATCCTGGTGCAGTCCAGGTCAGCCCGGAACAATTTCCAGTTGACACAGACAAGGGCAAGACGGGGAAAGGAGTGCTCAGAAAAAAAAAATCGTGACCATAAAACCGAGATGATTCTCAATCAAAATCGGTATCAGGATCAGAGAGTAATCATCTGAGGCATGTGACCTCATAGGTTCGAACCTAAACGGTAGCACTAGAACAATTCTAGTACCAGCAAAGGAAACCATCTAGCAATGGGTCCCGGCATCCGAATAGGTCGAAGATGCGGGAGCAAACTATCAAACCTCTGGCATATGGTTACCGTATAATTTATCCCTTTGACCTCTAATGCTCAGGATGACTGAGATTGGGCTGCCATCCCAGACTGAGTCAGTTGACTACATGTCTCAACCTTGCAAGCCCAGTAACTCTTCACTAGGGCTACCCCGGCCAAGGATTTGCTAAATTGAGATACTGCGAGACATTCAATCCAAACTGTTTGGACAGGTCATTCTATCTTGGTCCATCACAGCTCCACAAGTACTTGCCTGTACCCAGAAACCTTCCATCACCAGATTAAAAATCTGGGTAGTCCGACACCAAAGCACAGGGAGTTGCTTGCAAGCTACCATGATGACCTCAAGTCAGAGGGACACATATACCCATATCCAATCGTGAGTAACCCTTTGGCAGAATGGGGCTGCACGGAGTCACGTTCAATAAGATATCACATATCCTACTTGCAGATCACATCAATGTCACCACACTCATTTGGTCAAGAGGACAACCAAACGATGTGAACTACAACACAACCTATACTTGATATATTGCCGTCCGTACAATATATCCTTTGGTTGTGAACAGGGTTTAAGGACCACTCGATACATCCTCTCTGTATCGAAGTCAGTGTAGTCCTAAGGACTTCATCACATGGAAAGAGTTCATTTCAGGAAAATTCAATATGTGATGAGCTGCCAAAAAAAATATTTTATTAATTCAAAGAAAGAGTACAATACAGAGCTCAACCGCCTACAACCCAGGCAATTGGCTTTGGGACACAATTCCCAACAACTCCCACTTGTACTAAAGCCAATCAGAAGAGTATCTAATACCCATTTTCCATTTACTATAGTCGAACTCTTTTATTCCGAGGGCTTTAGTGAAGGGTCGGCCAGATTTTCTTTTCCATCGATCTTCAAAAGATTGATGTCGCCCATTACATTATTTCTTGTACGAGGTGGTATCGCCGCAGAATGTGCTTGGTGCGGTGAAGAGCTTTAGGCTCCTTAGCTTGAGCAATGGCTCCAGTGCTGTCACAACACACCGGAACAGGACCATCTAGGGAAGGTGCCACCCCCAGCTCTCCAAGGAACTTCCGCAACCACACAGCTTCCTTTACTATATCTGATGCTGCAATATATTTTTCTTCGGATACCGAGTCTGCAACAGTTGCCTTCCTTGGAACTTTTCCAGTAGATCGCTCCTCCATTCAGGATAAATACAAACCCTGACACACTCTTGCTATCATCTCTATCCGACTGAAAACTGGAGTCAGAGTACCCCACAAGTTTCAAGTCAGGTTCTCCATAAATCAGCCATTGATATTTAGTATTTCTCAAATACTTAAGGATGGACTTAACCACCTTCCAATGCGCCTCACCTGGGTCAGACTGGTATCTGCTCACTACTCCTAGTGAGTATGCCACGTCTGGTCTAGTACAAGTCATAGCATACATGATAGAGCCTACTGCAGAAGCATAAGGAACTCTACTCATGCATTATCTTTCCTCAGGAGTTGTCGCACAATCCTTCTTGGAAAGAGTAATTCCAGAACCTATCGGGAGATAGCCTTTCTTGGAGTTTTCCATGCTGAACCGTTTCAGCACAGTATCAATGTACATAGACTGGGACAGTCCCAAAAGCTTCTTAGATCTATCTCTATAGATCTTCATACCTAGTATGTAAGAAGCTTCACCCAAGTCCTTCATGAAGAACTGAGATGATAACCAGACCTTTATTCCTTGTAATGCTGCGACATCATTCCCAATTAAGAGAATGTCGTCAACAAACAGTACTAGGAATACAATCACAGAACCATTAACCCATTTATAGATGCACGATTCTTCTCCATTTCTAACGAAGCCATACGATTTGATACACCTATCAAACTGTAAGTTCCAACTTCGAGAGGCTTGCTTAAGTCCATAAATGGACCTCTGCAACTTGCATACTTTTGATTCATCTGTGGATGTGAACCCTTCAGGCTATATCATATACACCTCCTCTTCCAGCTCCCGGTTTAGGAAAGCGGTTCGGACATCCATCTGCCAGATCTTGTAATCAAAATATGCTGCCAAAGCAAGCATGATCCGAATGGACTTGAGCAATGCCACAGGGGAGAAAGTCTCATCATAATCGATACCATATCGCTGACGATACCCCTTGGCAACCAGACAGGCTTTAAAGGTCTCTACCTTCCCATCTGCACCCCTTTTCCTCTTGAAGATCCATTTACACCCAATGGGTTTTATTCCTTCAGGCAGATCAACCAATGTCCAAACATTGTTGATTTTCATAGACTCCATTTCGGATCGCATGGCTCCAAGCCATGCCTCAGAGTCTGATCTCTGAAGTGCATCAATATAGGTGATCGGATCCTCATTATTCTCATCGAGCTCAATGGGATCGCCGTCCCGGACCAAGAAACCATAGTATCTGTCCGACTGACATAGTATTCTACCAGATCTCCTAATGGATTCTAGGTGTGATTCAATCACAGCCGGTTCTACGATGTCCTTAAAGTGTGCAGGTTCTTCTATTGGTTGAACTTCATCAAGTTCAATCTTAGAGGCTATAGTTCCTTCTCCAAGGAACTCCTTTTCCAAAAAGATAGCACTAAGAGCAACGAACACCTTTTGTTCATTCTCAAGTAGAAGAAATACCCTTTGGTTTCCTTAGGATAACCAATGAATAAACGCCGATCAGACCTTGGACCAAGTTTGTCTGAGTCTAAATGCTTTACGTAAGCCGGACAACCCCAGACCCGAAGGTGTGAGATTGAGGGTTTATGTCCATTCCACATCTCATACGGAGTGGAGACAATAGACTTACTTGGAACATTATTTAACAAGTAACAGGCTGTCTGAAGTGCATATCCCCAAAAGGATAGCGATAGAGTTGCAAAGCCCATCATGGATCGAACCATGTCCAACAAGGTTCGATTCCTCCTTTCGGACACACCATTCAACTATGGTGTTCCTGGAGGAGTCCACTAAGAGAGAATTCCATTCTCCTCAAGATATGTCAAAAATTCACCAGATAAGTATTCGCCACCTCGATCAGATCGAAGGGTTTTAATACTTTTTCCAGTTTGCTTTTCTACTTCATTACGGTATCGTTTGAACATTTCAAACGACTCAGACTTATGTCTCATTAAGAAGACATAACCGAACCTTGAAAAGTTGTCTGTAAAAGTAATGAAATATTTATATCCTCCTCTAGCACTAACTATCATCGGTCCACATACATCAGTATGTATGAGACTTAGAAGTTCTGTAGCTTGTTCACCTTTTCCAGTAAAAGGTGACTTGGTCATTTTATCAAATAAACAGGATTCACAAGTGGGCAGTGATTCAGAATCACTGACCTCGAGGAGTCCATCTCCTCGCATCTTGTTTATCCTATTTTGGTTAATATGACACAGCTTACATTGCCAAAGATACAAATCATTGACATTATCTAATCTTGGACGTTTGCTAGAAGTGTACATTACACTAACAGGCCTTGATAGTACGTATATGCCATTATTTAATCTAGCTTTCATTATAACAGAGTTATTCAAAATAACATTGCAAAAATCTCCTTTTATTGATAGTTCGAAACCACAATTGGCCAAAAGGCCTACAGAGATTATGCTCATAATGAAACTAGGACAATAGTGACAGTCGACTAGTTCGACAGTACAAGACTCAAAGACAAGACACAGGACTCCGACCGCCAGTACTGGAACACGATTTCCATTCCCGACGCTCAGAAACTGTTCTCCATCTTCAAATCTTCTGCAAACTTGAAGTCATTGTAACGAATTACAAACGTGAATTGGACTACCAGTATCCAATACCCAGTTAGCAGTATCAAAAATTGAGAAATTACAAGATTTTATCATATAAATACCTTGTTCAGCAAACTTCTGCTTCCTCGGCCTGTTCGGATCAAGGGACGCAATATAAAGAGGACAGTTCCTCTTCCAGTGTCCCTTCTTCTTACAGTAGAAACACTCTGCAGAAGATTGATCGGCCTTATACTTCCTGGTCTGACTAGGGCCAGGAGCACTCTGCACCTTCTTTCCCTTCTTATTTATTTTCTTCTTCCCTTTCTTAAAGGGACGACCACCTCTACTTCCTCCCACTAAATTCACCACCCCTTTATTCAGTTGGTTGTCTTTCTCGAAAGTCTATAGCAACTCCAAAAGACCATGGTAGTTGACTGCAGGCTTATTCATTCTATAATGATCGAGAAAATCAAGATAGGAGGGAAGAGAATTCAGGATCGCATCCTTGCCGAGCTGCTCGTGCAAGGGGCATCCGAGTTTGCCCAGTTTTTCAATCAGCTCGATCATGTACAATACATGATCAGTGACTGAACCACCATTCGGCATCTTGGAGTTGTAGATGGCACAAGACACTTTGTACCGTTCTACATCATCCGGGGTGCCGAAGGATTCCTTCAACTTTTATAGGATTTCATCAGGTTGGGCCTCCTCGAATTTGCGACTGAAATCGTCGTTCATCGCCGCTAACATAATACATCGGACAGTAGTCCGATTAGAGACCCACTTCAGATAAGCATCTCTGACCGCACTCCGTGCATTAGCGGGAGGGATTTCAGGTGCCGAATCCGTTATCACATAGAGGATCCGTTCATGCTCTATAACGATTCTCAATCTTTGATACCAACTATCGAAGTTGTGACCCTTTAACTTCTCGTTATCGAGAAGTGACCGGAGTGATAAATTTGAAGATATCCGAAAAGAAAATAAGACCAAATTAGTGTATGAATTAATAATTTAACCAAAAGACTTGGACTTTAGTCTAAAGGTTTCTCCCACCAATTTTTCAGATTGGTAGCCTCTAACTCCAATCCGAGAAAATACTTTTTCAAGTGGGTACTGAAATCTAATAGGCCTCGCATGAGCCCGACTATGGCCAGCTCACCATACGAGCCTAAAGGTAGGTTCATAAACCAATTGTTTCCCTAAACAATTTTCAGTATTTCATTTTGCACCAGAGAGCACCCCAATCGGCCTAGGGGCCTCCTATTGCGGATCTCTGGTTAGGTCTAACCATTAAAATGACAAATCCAATGCTTCCAGCTAACTAAAGACCAAGCCCGACTATGGCCGGCCCACCTGGTCCCGTTAAGGAGGTTGCACTGAACCATCATCGATCAGATAGAAATTCCAGTCACCGGATGTATACCCATTCTCTAGAACTGCCGATGCACACCAAGCTAGTGGACACATTTCTATCCAACTTAATGGGAGGCTAAGACACTGTCAACACCTTGACTTGGTCTTTTTAAGGATCTAATAATTTTAGAGGATTTTTAGTTATAACAGAATGAAAAGACAAGGACATGGATCATCCTCCCACTGAATCAATCAGATTTCAGGAGGGTTGAAATAAATCAACAATTGATCCATGGGTACTTATAGATCAGTCAGACCGATCAACCTGGGTGACATGGGTTAACTCGAGTCATTGAGCTTTTCCAATCATTTCTGGTCGACTCGACTAGCCAGGTAGGTGAGATCATGGGTGAGTATCCGCCATTAACCATCTTTTCTAGACACCAACCATGTTGGCCAGGAAAGAGGTAGCCTCATACAACCATGATCACAATGCCAAACCTACCCCGGCACCAGTCGATTTACCAGACTCGATCAAACTAGCCTAAAGACTCGGGCGTCCACTGAGCCACTAATTGGATCAATTTTAGATGAACGGATCAACTAATCTAACTATTAGATAGTTCTAAAGAAGGGCCTTAAATAACTTTTGTTTAATCTTTTTGTTATTCGGTTCAACTAAACTTAGGTCTAACCCTTTGAAGGACCCAACTAGTCAGCTAACCCAATTTAACCTAAAATGGCTTATGCAAATTTGATTAGATTTCATAAACCTAAAAATTTTTTTAATAAGCCAAACACTTAATTAAAATAATTTTTAATTAAGTCACTATGTAAAATAATTTTACATAAACCAATCATGCATCTAGATTCAAAATTTTACAAATATTTTATATCCAATATAAAACATGCCTAAAAACATGTATCAACAAATTAAAACTTTTTTAATTTTAATATTCCTTAAGGATCCTTCTGAAGAGGCCAACACAGACGATCTGCATCGTGTCAAAGACACACGGTCATGGTGAAGGTCTCAACTAGGTTCCAAAAAGAAATCAGGATACATATTTATATTAAACAATTTTTAATCTATAAACTTGCATACAGGAATAGATTACACATGCAACCTGGCTCTGATACCACTGAAAGAAATAGGTGCAGGTGGTTTGACATAATCCTACACTAGGCATGCAAACAGCAACGAGAGCAGAATAGATTTTAAAACTTTTTTTAAAATTCTCGCAGTGGAAAACTGCTCCGCCCAAAACCTAACCTATTCATGTTGCATGTAGGCATGTATGATAATATAAAATATTTATAAAATATTAAACAAATAAATCTATTTATGCATGATTAAAAAAATATTTTTCCATACCTTTATTCCACCTGGAATAACCATGGAATAAAATTGGAATAGACAGGAATAGCAAGGATAAAACTATTCCAGTCTTCTTCCTCCTTGGACGTTGAATACTCTATTTTTGAGCTTTAAAAACTGTGTTGAAACGTTGCCTTCCGGGCCTCCATTTCCTCTCGAATCGAAGCTACAGCAAGGTGATGAAGTGGTCTTCGGGTTGCCACCAAGATCTGCAAGCAAAAAATAGCAAAAATGGTGTACAATTCACCCAAAATTTGCTGCCAGAAGTTTGCTGCCATAAGTTTGCTGCAGAACAGGACAGCAGCTTCTTTCTTCGCGTTTGGAGCAATAGCAGCAAATCTGGCTCGCCTAGCTTGCTCCCAGGAGTAGAAGAGTACTCCCTCTAGAGGGAAGACACACCCGGGCCCCTCGGGTCTGCCTTCACCCGCGGTGCTAGCCACTGGAAGGAGACACGGTCACAGGTAGATGGCAGCAACACACCTTTGCTGTAGTGCAGATTTGAGCACAATAAACAACAAAGAAAATGGCCTTGTTTCTCTCCCTCAAACACTCTAAAACCCAGCCCAAAGAATACTAAATGGAATGAAGGAATGATCTCTCAAAATGAAAGATCTCACTCAGCCTTTCAAAAAGAAGAACAATGCCTAGTTTAAACTTGCGGTTCCTTCCTATCGCTGAAATAGGGGACAGCTGTTTATAAAGACAACAGGAAAAAGGGAAAGGCAGGGAGGCCGGGAAATCAAGAGGCAGCAGCTGCCGTTCTCCCAATTAAACAGCCATAATACAAGGTCTAAAGCAGCGGGTGGGGAAGAGGAAGAGACGCCCAGCGATGTAAGGTTCGTTCGGTCGTTTTGGTTTCTAGGCGCTTGGATTTCAATGTGTAAACCGGTTACACGGTAGAAAAGCAAATGCTGGTTCAATTAACCGGTCCAAATCCATTTAAACCAAGTGATGGTTCAATCCAATTGAACCGGTTCAAACCCAATAAAATTGGTTCAAGGGATTAAAATTCGTTCATAACCAATAAAGGCCAAAACAAAATTCGAATCAGTTCAAAACTGATTCAATAAAATCCTGGTGCAGTCCAGGTCAGCCCCGAACAATTTTCGGTTGACACAGACAAAGGAAAGACGGGGAAAGGAGTGCTTAGAAAAAAAAAATCATGACCATAAAACCGAGATCATTCACAATCGAAATCGGTATCCAGATCAGAGAGTAATCCTCTGTGGTGTGTGACCTCATAGGTTCGAACCTAAATGGTAGCACTAGAACAATTCTAGTATCAGCACAGGAAACCATCTAGCAATGGGTCCCGACGTCCGGATAGGTCGAAGATGCGGGACCAAACTATCGAACCTCTGACATATGGTTACCGTATAATTTATCCCTTTGACTTCTAATACTCAGGACGACTGAGATTGGGCTGCCATCCCAGAATGAGTCAGTCGACTATGTGTCTCAACCTTGCAAGCCCTGTGACTCTTCACTAGGGCAACCCCGACCAAGGATTTGCTAATTTGAGATACTGCGAGACATTCAATCCAAACTGTTTGGATAGGTCAATTCCATCTTGGTCCATCACTGCTCCACAAGAACTTGCCTGTACCCAGAAACCTTCCGTCACCGGATTAAAAATCCGGGTAGTCCGGCACCAAAGCATAGGGAGTTGCTTGCAAGCTACCGTGATGACCTCAGGTCAGAAGGACACATATACCCATATCCAATCATGAGTATCCCTTTGGCAGAAAGGGGCTGCACGGAGTCATGTTCAATGAGATATCACATATCCCACTTGTAGATCACATCAGTGTCACCACACTCATTTGGTCAAGAGGACAACCAAACGATGTGAACTACAACAACCTATACTTGATATATTGCCATCCAGTACAATATATCCTTTGGTTGTGAACAGGGTTTAAGGACCACTCGATACATCCTCTCTGTATCGAAGTCAGTGTAGTCCTAAGGACTTCATCACATGGAAAGAGTTCATTTCAGGAAAATTCAATATGTGATGAGCTGCCAAAAAAAAATATTTATTAATTCAAGAAAGAGTACAATATTGAGCTCAACCACCTACAACCCAGGCGATTAGCTTTGGGACACAATTCCCAACGACTCCCACTTGTACTAAAGCCAATCAGAAGAGTATCTAATACCCATTTCCCATTTACAATAGTCGAACTCTTTTATTCCGAGGGCTTTAGTGAAGGGGTCGGCCAGATTTTCTTTTCCATCGATCTTCAGAAGATTGATGTCGCCTCGTTCCATAATTTCTCGTACGAGGTGGTATCGTCGCAGAATGTGCTTGGTGCGGTGAAGAGCTTTAGGCTCCTTAGCTTGAGCAATGGCTCCAGTGCTGTCACAATACACCGGAACAGGACCATCTAGGGAGGGTGCCACCCCTACCTCTCCAAGGAACTTCTGCAACCACATAGCTTCATTTGCTGCATCTGATGCTGCAATATATTCTGCTTCGCATATCGAGTCTGCCACAGTTGCCTGCTTGGAACTTTTCCAGCAGATCGCTCCTCCATTCAGGGTAAATACAAACCCTTACATACTCTTGCTATCATCTCTATCCGACTGGAAACTGGAGTCAGAGTACCCAACAAGTTTCAAGTCAGGTTCTCCATAAATCAGCCATTCTTCTTTAGTATTTCTCAAGTACTTAAGGATGGACTTAACCACCTTCCAATGCGCCTCACCTGGGTCAGACTGGTATCTACTCACTACTCCTAGTGAGTATGCCACGTCTAGTCTAGTACAAGTCATAGCATTCATGATAGAGCCTACTGCAGAAGCATAAGGAACTCTACTCATGCGTTCTCTTTCTGAAGGAGTTGTTGCACAATCCTTCTTGGAAAGAGTAATTCCAGAACCTATCGGGTGATAGCCTTTCTTGGAATTTTCCATGCTGAACCGTTTTAGCACGGTATCAATGTACGTAGACTGGGACAATCCCAAAAGCTTCTTAGATCTATCTCTATAGATCTTCATACCTAGTATGTAAGAAGCTTCACCCAAGTCCTTCATGAAGAACTGAGATGATAACCAGACCTTTATTCCTTGTAATGCTGCGACATCATTCCCGATTAAGAGAATGTCGTCAACATACAGTACTATGAATACAATCACAGATCCATTAACCCATTTATAGATGCATGGTTCTTCTCCATTCCTAACGAAGCCATACGATTTGATACACCAATCAAACCGTAAGTTCCAACTTCGAGAGGCTTGCTTAGGTCCATAAATGGACCTCTGCAACTTGTATACTTTTGATTCATCTATGGATTTGAACCCTTCAGGCTGTATCATATACAACTCCGCTTCCAGCTCCCCGTTTAGGAAAGCGGTTCGAACATCCATCTGCCAGATCTCGTAATCAAAATATGCTGCCAAAGCAAGCATGATCCGAATGGACTTGAGCATTGCCACAGGGGAGAAAGTCTCTTCATAATCGATACCATATCGCTGACGATACCCCTTGGCAACCAGACAGGCTTTATAGGTCTCTACCTTCCCATCTGCGCCCCTTTTCCTCTTAAAGATCCATTTACATCCGATGGGTTTTATTCCTTCAGGCAGATCAGCCAATGTCCAAACATTGTTGATTTCCGTGGAATCAATTTCGGATCGCATGGCTCCAATCCATGCCTAGAGTCTGATCTCTGAAGTACATCCATATCGATGATCGGATCCTCATTGTTCTCATCGAGCTCAATGGGATCGCCGTCCCGGACCAAGAAACCGTAGTATCTGTCCGGCTGACGCGGTATTCTACCAAATCTCCTAATGGGTTCTGGGTGTGATTCAATCATAGCCGGTTCTACGATGCCCTTAGAGTGTGCAGGTTCTTCTATTGGCTGAACTTCATCAAGTTCAATCTTAGAGGCTATAGTTCCTTCTCCAAGGAACTCCTTTTCCAAAAAGATAGCTCTAAGAGCAACGAACACCTTTTGTTCATTCTCCGAGTAGAAGAAATACCCTTTGGTTTCCTTAGGTTAACCAATGAATAAACACCGATCAGACCTTGGACCAAGTTTGTCTGAGTCTAAATGCTTTACGCAAGCCGGACAACCCCAGACCCGAAGGTGTGAGATTGAGGGTTTATGTCCATTCCATATCACATACGGAGTGGAGACAACAGACTTACTTGGAACATTATTTAACAAGTAACAGGCTGTCTGAAGTGCATATCCCCAAAAGGATAGAGGCAGAGTTGCAAAGCCCATCATGGATCGAACCATGTCCAACAAGGTTCGATTCCTCCTTTCGGACACACCATTCAACTGTGGTGTTCCGGGAGGAGTCCACCGAGAGAGAATTCCATTCTCCTCAAGTTATGTCAAAAATTCACAAAATAATTATTCACCATCTCGATCAGATCGAAGGGTTTTAATACTTTTTCAAGTTTGCTTTTCTACTTCATTACGGTATCGTTTGAACATTTCAAACGACTCAGACTTATGTCTCATTAAGAAGACATAACCGAAACTTGAAAAGTCGTCTGTAAAAGTAGTGAAATATTTGTATCCTCCTCTAGCACTAACTATCATCGGTCCACATACATCAGTATGTATAAGACTTAGAAGTTCTGTAGCTCGTTCACCTTTTCCAGTAAAAGGTGACTTGGTCATTTTACCAAATAAACATGATTCACAAGTGTGCAGTGATTCAGAATCACTCACCTCGAGGAGTCTATCTCCTCGCATCTTGTTTATCCTATTTTGGTTAATATGACCCAGCCTACAGTGTCAAAGATACAAATCATTGACATTATCTAATCTTGGGCGTTTGCTAGAAGTGTACATTACACTAACAGGCCTTGATAGTACGTATATGCCATTATTTAATCTAGCTTTCATTATAACAGAGTTATTCAAAATAACATTGCAAAAATCTCCTTTTATTGATAGTTCAAAACCACAATTGGCCAAAAGGCCTACAGAGATTATGCTCATAATGAAACTAGGACAATAGTGATAATCGACTAGTTCGACAGTACAAGACTCAAAGACAAGACACGGGACTCCGACCGCTAGTACTGGAACATGATATCCATTCCCGATGCTCAAAAACTGTTCTCCATCTTCAAATCTTCTGCTAACTTGAAGTCCCTGTAACGAATTACAAACGTGAATTGGACTACCAGTATCCAATACCTAGTTAGCAGTATCAAAAATTGAGAAATTACAAGGTTTTTTCATATAAATACCTTGTTCAGCAGACTTCTGCTTCCTCGGCCTATTCCGATCAAGGGACACAATATAAAGAGGACAGTTCCTCTTCCAGTGTCCCTTCTTCTTGCAGTAGAAACACTCTGCAGAAGATTGATCAACCTTATACATCCTGGTCTGACTAGTGCCAGGAGCACTCTGCACATTCTTTCCCTTCTTATTTGTTTTCTTCTTCCCTTTCTTAAAGGGATGACCACCACTACTTCCTCCCACTAAATTCACCACCCCCTTATTCAGTTGGTGGTCTTTCTTGAAAGTCTGCAGCAACCCCAAAAAACCATGGTAGTTGACTGCAGGCTTATTCATTCTATAATGATCGAGAAAATCAAGATAGGAGGAGGGAAGAGAATTCAGGATCGCATCCTTGCCGAGCTGCTCGTGCAAGGGGCATCCAAGTTTGCCCAGTTTTTCAATCAGCTCGATCATGTACAATACATGATCAGTGACTGAACCACCATTCGGCATCTTGGAGTTGTAGATGGCACAAGACACTTTGTACCGTTCTACATCATCCGGGGTGCCGAAGGATTCCTTCAACTTTTGTAGGATTTCATCAGGTTGGGCCTCCTCGAATTTGCAACTGAACTCGTCGTTCATCGCCGCTAACATAATGCATCGGACAGTAGTCCGATCAGAGACCCACTTCAGATAAGCATCTCTGACCGCACTCCGTGTAATAGCCGGAGGGATTCCAGGTGCCGGATCCATTATCACATAGAGGATCCATTCATGCTCCAGAACGATTCTCAATCTTTGATACAAACTATCAAAGTTGTGACCCTTTAACTTCTCATTATCGAGAAGTGACCGGAGTGATAAATTTGAAGACATCAGAAAAGAAAATAAGACTAAATTAGTGTATGAATTAATAATTTAACCAAAAGACTTAGACTTTAGTCTAAAGATTTCTCCCACTAATTTTTTAGATTGGTTGCCTCTAACTCCAATCCGTGAAAACACTTTTTCAAGTGGGTATCGAAATCCAATAGGCCTCGCATGAGCCCGACTATGGCCAGCTCACCCATACGACCCTAAAGGTTGGTTCGTAAACCAATTATTTCCCTAAATAATTTTCAGTATTTCATTTTGCCCCAGAGAACACCCAAATCGGCCTAGGGGCCTTCTATTGCGAGTCTCTGGTTAGGTCCAACCATTAAAATGATAAATCCAATGCTTCTAGCTAACTAAAGACCAAGCCCGACTATGACCGGCCCACCTGGTCCCTTTAAGGAGGTTGAACTGAACCATCATCGATCAGATAGAAATTCCAGTCGCCGGATGTACACTCGTTCTATGGAACTGCCGATGCACACCAAGCTAGTGGACACATTTCTATCCAACTTAATGGGAGGCTAAGACACTGTCAACACCTTGACTTAGTCTTTTTATGGACCTAATAATTTTAGTTGATTTTTAGTTGTGACAGAAGGAAATGACAAGGACATGGATCATCCTCCCACTGAATCAATCAGATTTCAGGAGGGTTGAAATAAATCAACAATTGATCCATGGGCACCTATAGATCAGTTAGACCGATCAACCTGGGTGACATGGGTTAACTCGAGTCATTGAGCTTTTCCAATCAGTTCTGGTCGACTCGACTAGCCAGGTAGGTGAGATCATGTGTGAGTATCCGCCATTAACCATCTTTCCTAGACACCAACCATGTTTTCCAGGAAAGAGGTTGCCTCATACAACCATGATCATAATGCCAAACCTACCTCGACACCAGTCGGTTTACCTGACTCGATTAGACTAGCCTAAAGACTCAAGCGTCCACTGAGCCACTAATTGGATCCATTTTAGATGAACGGATCAACTAATCTAACTATTAAATAGTTTTAAAGAAGGGTCTTAAACAAGTTTTGTTTAATCTTCTTGTTATCCGGTTCAACTAAACATAGGTCTAACCCATTGAAGGACCCAACTAGTCAGCTAACCCAATTTAACCCAAAATAGCTTATGCAAATTTGATTAGATTTCATAAACCTAAAAAATTTTTTAATAAGCCAAACACTTAATTAAAATAATTTTTAATTAAGTCACTATGTAAAACAATTTTACATAAACCAATCATGCATCTAGATTCAAAATTTTACAAATATTTTATATCCAATATAAAACATGCCTAAAAACATGTATCAACAAATTAAAACATTTTTAATTTTAATATTCTTTAAGGATCCTTCTGAAGAGGCCAACACAGACGATCCATATCGTGTCAAAGACACACGGTCATGGTGAAGGTCTCAACTAGGTTCCAAAAAGAAATCAGGATACATATTTAGATTAAACAATTTTTAATCTATAAACGTGCTTATAGGAATAGATTACACATGCAACCTGGCTCTGATACCATTGAAAGAAATATGTGCAGGTGGTTTGACATGATCATACACTAGGCATGCAAACAGCAACAGGAGAATAATGGATTTTAAAACTTTTTTTAAAATTCTCGCAGCGGAAAACTTCTCCGCCCAAAACCTAACATATTCATATTGCATGTAGGCATGTATGATAATATAAAATATTTACAAAATATTAAACAAATAAATCTATTTATGCATGATTAAAAAAATAATTTTTCATACCTTTATTCTACCTAGAATAACCATGGAATAGACCTGGAGTAGGCTGGAATAGCAAGGATAAAACTATTCCTGTCTTCTTCCTCCTTGGACGTTGAAAACTCTATTTTTTAGCTTTAAAAACTGTGTTGAAACGTCACATTCCGGGCCTCCGTTTCCACCCGAATCGAAGCTACAGCAAGGTGATGAAGTGGTCTTCGTTTTGCCACCAAGATGTGCAAGCAAAAACAGAAAAAATGATGTACAATTCACCCAAAATCTGCTGCCAGAAGTTTGCTGCAGAACAGAACAGCAGCTTCTTTCTTCGCGTTTGGAGCAACAGCAGCAATTTCGGCTCACCTTGCTTGCTCCCAGGAGTAGAAGAGTACTCCTTCTAGAGGGGAGACATACCCGAGGCTCTCGGATCTGCCTTCACGTGCGGTGCTAGCCGCTGGAAGGAGACACGGTCACAGGTAGATGGCAGCAACACACCTTTGCTGTAGAGCATATTTGAGCACAAGAAACAACAAAGAAAATGGCCTTGTTTCTCTCCCTCAAACACTCTAAAACCTAGCCCAAAGAATACTCAATGGAATGAAGGATTGATCTCTCAAAATGAAAGATCTCACTCAACCTTTCAAAAAGAAGAACAATGCCAGGTTTAAACTTGATGTTCCTTTTTATCACTGAAACAGGGGATAGCTATTTATAAAGACAGCAGGGAAAAGGGAAAGGAAGGGAGGCCGGGAAATCAAGAGGCAGCGGCTGCCGTTCTCCCAAGTAAACAGCCATAATACAAGGTTTAAAGCAGCGGGTGGGGAAGAAGAAGAGACTTCCAGCGATGTAAGGTTCGTTCGGTCGTTTTGGTTTCCAGGCACTTGGATTTCAACGTGTAAACCTGTTACATGGTAGAAAAGCAAATGCTGGTTCAATTAACCGGTCCAAATCCATTTAAACCAAGTTATGGTTCAATCCAATTAAATCGGTTCAAGCCCAATAAAATTGGTTCAAGGGATTAAAATTGGTTCACAACCAATTGAAGGCCGAAATGAAATTCAAATCAGTTCAAAACTGATTCAATAAAATCCTGGTGCAGTCCAGGTCAGCCCGGAACAATTTCCGATTGACACAGACAAGGGCAAGACAGGGAAAGGAGTGCTCAAAAAAAAAAAATCGTGACCATAAAATCGAGATGATTCTCAATCGAAATCGGTATCTGGATCAGAGAGTAATCCTCTGTGGCGTGTGACCTCATAGGTTCGAACCTAAACGGTAGCACTAGAACAATTCTAGTACCAGCACAGGAAACCATCTAGCAATGGGTCTCGGCATCCAGATAGGTCAAAGATACGGGAGCAAACTATCGAGCCTCTGGCACATGGTTACCGTATAATTCATCCCTTTGACCTCTAATGCTCAAGACTACTGAGATTGGGCTGCCAACCCAGACTGAGTTAGTCGACTACGTGTCACAACCTTGCAAGCCCAGTGACTCTTCACTAGGGCTACCCCGGCCGAGGATTTACTAAATTGAGATACTGCGAGACATTCAATCCAAACTGTTCGGACAGGTCAATTCTATCTTAGTCCATCACTGCTCCACAGTACTTGCCTGTACCCAAAAACCTTCCATCACCGGATTAAAAATCTGGGTAGTCCGGTACCAAAGCACCGGGAGTTGCTTGCAAGCTACCGTGATGACCTCAGGTCAGAGGGACACATATACCCATATCCAATCGTGAGTATCCCTTTGGCAGAAAGGGGCTGCATGGAGTCACATTCAATAAGATATCACATATCCACTTGCAGATCACATCAGTGTCACCTCACTCATTTGGTCAAGAGGACAACCAAACGATGTGAACTATGACAACCTATACTTGATATATTGCCGTCCAGTACAATATATCCTTTGGTCGTGAACAGGGTTTAAGGACTACTCGATACATCCTCTCTGTATCGAAGTCAGTGTAGTCCCAAGGACTTCATCACATGGAAAGAGTACATTTTAGGGAAATTCAATATGTGATGAGCTGCCAAAAAAAATATTTTATTAATTCAAAGAAAGAGTACAATACTGAGCTCAACCACCTACAACCCAGCCGATTGGCTTTAGGACACAATTCCCAACAACTCCCACTTGTACTAAAGCCAATCAGAAGAGTATCTAATATCCATTTCCCATTTACAATAGTCAAACTCTTTTATTCCGAGGGCTTTAGTGAAGGGGTTGGACAGATTTTCTTTTCCATCGATCTTCAGAAGATTGATGTCGCCTCGTTCCATGATTTCTCGTACGAGGTGGTATCGCCGTAGAATGTGCTTGGTGTGGTGAAGAGCTTAAGGCTCCTTAGCTTGAGCAATGGCTCTAGTGCTGTCATAATACACCGGAACAAAACCATCTAGGGAAGGTGCCACCCCTAGCTCTCCAAGGAACTTCTGCAACCAACAGCTTTCTTTGCTACATCTGATGCTGCAATATATTCTGCTTCGCATACCGAGTCTTCAACAATTGCTTACTTAGAACTTTTCCAGCAGATCGCTCCTCCATTCAGGGTAAATACAAACCCTGATACACTCTTGCTATCATCTCTATCCGACTGGAAACTGGAATCAGAGTACCCCACATTTTTCAAGTCAGGTTTATCATAAATTAGCCATTGACCTTTAGTATTTCTCAAATACTTAAGGATGGACTTAACCACCTTCCAATGCGCCTCACCTAGGTCAGATAGGCATCTGCTCACTACTCCTAGTGAGTATGCCACGTCTGGTCTAGTAAAAGTCATAGCATACATGATAGTGCCTACTGCAAAAGCATAAGGAACTCTACTCATGCATTCTCTTTCCTCAGGAGTTGTCGCACAATCCTTCTTGGAAAGAGTAATTCCAGAACCTATCGGGAGATAGCCTTTCTTGGAATTTTCTATGCTGAACCATTTCAGCACGGTATCAATGTACGTAGACTGGGACAGTCCCAAAAGCTTCTTAGATCTATCTCTGTAGATCTTCATACCTAGTATGTAAGAAGCTTCACCCAAGTCCTTCATGAAGAACTGAGATGATAACCAGACCTTTATTCCTTGTAATGCAGCGACATCATTCCCGATTAAGATAATGTCGTCAACATACAGTACTAGGAATACAATCACAGAACCATTAACACATTTATAGATGCACGGTTCTTCTACGTTCCTAACGAAGCCATACGATTTGATATACCTATCAAACTGTAAGTTCCAACTTCGAGAGGCTTGCTTAAGTCCATAAATGGACCTCTGCAACTTGTATACTTTTGATTCATCTGTGGATGTGAACCCTTCAGGCTATATCATATACATCTCCTCTTCCAGCTCCCTGTTTAGGAAAGCGGTTCAGACATCCATCTGCCAGATCTCGTAATCAAAATATGCTGCCAAAGCAAGCATGATCCGAATGGACTTGAGCATTGCCACAGGGTAGAAAGTCTTGTTATAATCGATACCATATCGCTGACAATACCCCTTGGCAACCAGACGGGCTTTATAGGTCTTTACCTTCCCATCTGCGCCCCTTTTCCTCTTGAAGATCCATTTACACCCGATGGGTTTTATTCCTTCAGGCGGATCAACCAATGTCCAAACATTGTTGATTTCCATGGACTCCATTTCCGATCGCATGGCTCCAAGCCATGCCTCAGAGTCTGATCTCTGAAGTACATCCATATAGGTGATCGGATCCTCATTGTTCTCATCGAGCTCAATGGGATCGCCGTCCCGGACCAAGAAACCGTAGTATCTGTCCGACTGACGCGTTATTCTACCAGATCTCCTAATGGGTTCTGGGTGTGATTCAATCACAACCGCTTCTACGATGTCCTTAGAGTGTGCAGGTTCTTCTATTGGCTGAACTTCATCAAGTTCAATCTTAGAGGCCATAGTTCCTTCTCCAAGGAACTTTTCCAAAAAGATATCTCTAAGAGCAACGAGAACCTTTTGTTCATTCTCCAAGTAGAAGAAATACCCTTTGGTTTCCTTAGGATAACCAATGAATAAACACCGATCAGACCTTGGACCAAGTTTGTCTGAGTCTAAACGCTTTACATAAGCCGGACAACCCCAGACCCGAAGGTGTGAGATTGAGGGTTTATGTCCATTCCATATCTCATACGGAGTGGAGACAACAGACTTACTTGGAACATTATTTAACAAGTAACAGGCTGTCTGAAGTGCATATCCGCAAAAGGATAGGGCAGAGTTGCAAAGCCCATCATGGATCGAGCCATGACCAACAAGGTTTGATTCCTCCTTTCGGACACAACATTCAACTGTGGTGTTCCCGGAGGAGTCCACCGAGAGAGAATTCCATACTCCTCAAGATATGTCAAAAATTCACCAGATAAGTATTCACCACCTCGATCAGATCGAAGGGTTTTAATACTTTTTCCAGTTTGCTTTTCTACTTCATTACGGTATCGTTTGAATATTTCAAACGACTCAGACTTATGTCTCATTAAGAAGACATAATCGAACCTTGAAAAGTCATCAATAAAAGTAATGAAATATTTGTATCCTCCTCTAGCACTAACTGTCATCCGTCCACATACATCAGTATGTATGAGACTTCGAAGTTCTGTAGCTCGTTCACCTTTTCCATTAAAAGGTGACATGGTTATTTTACCAAATAAACAGGATTCACAAGTGGGCAGTGATTCAGAATCACTGACCTCGAGGAGTCCATCTCCTCGCATCTTGTTTATCCTATTTTGGTTAATATGACCCAGCCTATAGTGCCAAAGATACAAATCATTGACATTATCTAATCTTGGGCGTTTGCTAGAAGTGTACATTACACTAACTGGCCTTGATAGTAAGTATATGCCATTATTTAATCTAGCTTTCATTATAACATAGTTATTCAAAATAACATTGCAAAAATCTCCTTTTATTGATAGTTCAAAACCACAATTGGCCAAAAGGCCTACAGAGATTATGCTCATAATGAAACTAGGACAATAGTGACAGTCGACTAGTTCGACAGTACAAGACTTAAAGACAAGACACAGGACTCCGACCGCCAGTATTGGAACACGATTTCCAATCCCGACGCTCAGAAACTGTTCTCCATCTTCAAATCTTCTGCTAACTTGAAGTCCCTGTAACAAATTACAAACGTGAATTGGACTACCAGTATCCAATACCCAGTTAGCAGTATCAAAAATTGAGAAATTACAAGGTTTTATCATATAAATACCTTGTTTAGCAAACTTCTGTTTTCTCGGCCTGTTCGGATCAAGGGACGCAATATAAAGAGGATAGTTCCTCTTCCAGTGTCCCTTCTTCTTGCAGCAGAAACACTCTGCAGAAGATTGATCAGCCTTATACTTCCTGGTCTGACTAGGGCCAGGAGCACTCTACACCTTCTTTCCCTTCTTATTTGTTTTCCTCTTCCCTTTCTTAAAGGGATGACCACCTCTACTTCCTCCCTCTAAATTCACTACCCCCTTATTCAGTTGGTGGTCTTTCTCGAAAGTCTGTAGCAACCCCAAAAGACCATGGTAGTTGACTGCAGGCTTATTCATTATATAATGATCGAGAAAATCAAGATAGGAGGAGGGAAGAGAATTCAGGATCGCATCCTTGCCGAGCTGCTCGTGCAAGGGGCATCCGAGTTTGCCCAGTTTTTCAATTAGCTCGATCATGTACAATACATGATCGGTGACTGAACCACCATTCGGCATCTTGGAGTTGTAGATGGCACAAGACACTTTGTACCGTTCTACATCATCCGGGGTGCCGAAGGATACCTTCAACTTTTGTAGGATTTCATCAGGTTGGGCCTCCTCGAATTTGTGACTGAACTCGTCGTTCATCGCCGCTAGCATAATGCATCGGACAATAGTCCGATCAGAGACCCACTTCAGATAAGCATCTCTAACCACACTCCGTGCATTAACAAGAGGGATTTCAGGTGCCGGATCCGTTATCACATAGAGCATCCGATCATGCTCCAGAACGATTCTCAATCTTCGATACCAACTATTGAAGTTGTGACCCTTTAACTTCTCGTTATCGAGAAGTGACCGGAGTGATAAATTTGAAGATATCGGAAAAGAAAATAAGACCAAATTAGTGTATGAATTAATAATTTAACCAAAAGACTTGGACTTTAGTCTAAAGGTTTCTCCCACCAATTTTTCAGATTGGTAGCCTCTAACTCCAATCTGAGAAAATACTTTTTCAAGTGGGTACTGAAATCTAATAGGCCTCGCATGAGCCCGACTATGGCCAGCTCACCCATACGAGCCTAAAGGTAGGTTCGTAAACCAATTATTTCCCTAAACAATTTTCAGTATTTCATTTTGCACCAGAGAGCACCCCAATCGGCCTAGGGGCCTCCTATTGCGGATCTCTGGTTAGGTCCAACCATTAAAATGACAAATCCAATGCTTCCAGCTAACTAAAGACCAAGCCCGACTATGACCGGCCCACCTAGTCCCGTTAAGGAGGTTGCACTGAACCATCATCGATCAGATAGAAATTCCAGTCGTCGGATGTATACCCGTTCTCTGGAACTGCCGATGCACACCAAGCTATTGGACACATTTCTATCCAACTTAATGGGAGGCTAAGACACTGTCAACACCTTGACTTGGTCTTTTTAAGGATCTAATAATTTTAGAGGATTTTTAGTTATAACAGAAGGAAAAGACAAGGACATGGATCATCCTCCCACTGAATCAATCAGATTTCAGGAGGGTTGAAATAAATCAACAATTGATCCATGGGTACTTATAGATCAGTCAGACCGATCAACCTGGGTGACATGGGTTAACTCGAGTCATTGAGCTTTTCCAATCATTTCTGGTCGACTCGACTAGCCTGGTAGGTGAGATCATGGGTGAGTATCCACCATTAACCATCTTTTCTAGACACCAACCATGTTGGCCAGGAAAGAGGTAGCCTCATACAACCATGATCACAATGCCAAACCTTCTTCGACACCAGTCGGTTTACCAGACTCGATCAGACTAGCCTAAAGACTCGGGCGTCCACTGGGCCACTAATTGGATCCATTTTAGATGAACGGATCAACTAATCTAACTATTAGATAGTTCTAAAGAAGGGCCTTAAACAACTTTTGTTTAATCTTCTTGTTATCCGGTTCAACTAAACTTAGGTCTAACCCATTGAGGACCCAACTAGTCAGGTAATCCAATTTAACTCAAAATGGCTTATGCAAATTTGATTAGATTTCATAAACCTAAAATTTTTTTTAATAAGCCAAACACTTAATTAAAATAACTTTTAATTAAGTCACTATGTAAAACAATTTTACATAAACCAATCATGCATCTAGATTCAAAAGTTTACAAATATTTTATATCCAATATAAAACATGCCTAAAAACATGTATCAACAAATTAAAACTTTTTTAATTTTAATATTCTTTAAGGATCCTTCTGAAGAGGCCAACACAGATGATCCGCATCGTGTCAGAGACACACGGTCATGGTGAAGGTCTCAACTAGGTTCCAAAAAGAAATCAGGATACATATTTAGATTAAACAATTTTTAATCTATAAACATGCATACAGGAATAGATTACACATGCAACCTGGCTCTGATACCACTGAAAGAATAGGTGCAGGTGGTTTGACTTGATCCTACACTAGGCATGCAAACAGCAATGGGAGCAGAATGGATTTTAAAACTTTTTTTAAAATTGTCGCGGCGGAAAAATGCTCCGCCCAAAACCTAACCTATTCATGTCGCATGTAGGCATGTATGATAATATAAAATATTTGTAAAATATTAAACAAATAAATCTATTTATGCATAATTAAAAAAATAATTTTCCATACCTTTATTCTACCTGGAATAACCCTGGAATAAACTTGGAATAGGCTGGAATAGCAAGGATAAAACTATTCCAGTCTTCTTCCTCCTTGGACGTTGAATACTCTGTTATTGAGCTTTAAAAACTATGTTGAAACGTCGCCTTCCGGGCCTCCGTTTCCTCCCGAATTGAAGCTACAGCAAGGTGATGAAGTGGTCTTCGTTTTGCCACCAAGATCTACAAGCAAAAAACAACAAAAACGATGTACAATTCACCCAAAATCTGCTGCCAGAAGTTTGCTGCAGAACAGGATAGCAGCTTCTTTCTTCGCGTTTGGAGCAACAGCAGCAAATCCGGCTCACCTTGCTTGCTCCTAGGAGTAGAAGAGTACTCCCTCTAGAGGGGAGACACACCCGGGGCTCTCGGATCCGCCTTCACGCGCGGTGCTAGCCGTTGGAAGGAGACACGGTCATAGGTAGATGGCAGCAACACACCTTTGCTGTAGAGCAGATTTGAGCACAAGAAACAACAAAGAAATTGGCCTTGTTTCTCTCCATCAAACACTCTAAAACCCAGCCCAAAGAATACTCAATGGAATGAAGGAATGATCTCTCAAAGTTAAAGATCTCACTTAGCCTTTCAAAAAGAAGAACAATGCCCGGTTTAAACTTGATGTTCCTTCCTATCGCTGAAACAGGGGATAGCTGTTTATAAAGATAGCAGGGAGGCCGGGAAATCAAGAGGCAGCGGCTGCCGTTCTCCCAATTAAACAGCCATAATACAAGGTTTAAAGTAGTGGGTGGGGAAGAGGAAGAGACGCCCAGCGATGTAAGGTTCGTTCGGTCATTTTGGTTTCCAGGCGCTTGGATTTCAACGTGTAAACCGGTTACATGGTAGAAAAGCAAATGCTGGTTCAATTAACCGGTCCAAATCCATTTAAACCAAGTGATGGTTCAATCTAATTGAACCGGTTCAAACCCAATAAAATTGGTTCAAGGGATTAAAATTGGTTCACAACCAATTGAAGGCCGAAACAAAATCTGAATCAGTTCAAAACTGATTCAATAAAATCCTGGTGCAGTCTAGGTCAGCCCGGAATAATTTTAGGTTGACACAGACAAGGGCAAAATGGGAAAGGAGTGCTTAGAAAAAAAAACTGTGACCATAAAATCGAGATGATTCTCAATCGAAATCGGTATCCGGATCAGAGAGTAATCCTCTGTGGCATGTGATCTCATAGGTTCGAACCTAAACGGTAGCACTAGAATAATTCTAGTACCAGCACAGGAAACCATCTAGCAATGGGTCCCGGCGTCCGGATAGGTCGAAGATGCGGGAGCAAACTATCGAACCTCTAGCATATGGTTACCGTATAATTCATCCCTTTGACCTCTAATGCTCAAGACGACTGAGATTGGGCTGCCAACCCAGATTGAGTCAGTCGACTACGTGTCTCAACCTTGCAAGCCCAGTGACTCTTCACTAGGGCTACCCCGGCCAAGGATTTGCTAAATTGAGATACTGCGAGACATTCAATCCAAACTGTTTGGACAGGTCAATTCCATCTTGGTCCATCACTGCTCCACAAGTACTTGCCTGTACCCAGAAACCTTCCATCACCGGATTAAAAATCTGGGTAGTCCGGTACCAAAGCGCAGGGAGTTGCTTGCAAGCACCATGATGACCTCAGGTCAGAGGGACACATATACCCATATCCAATCATGAGTATCCCTTTGGCAGAAAGGGGCTGCACAGAGTCACGTTTAATAAGATATCACATATCCCACTTGCAGATCACATCAGTGTCACCACACTCATTTGGTTAAGAGGACAACCAAACGATGTGAACTACAACAACCTATACTTGATATATTGCCGTCCAGTACAATATATCCTTTGGTTGTGAACAGGGTTTAAGGACCACTCGATACATCCTCTCTGTATCGAAGTCAGTGTAGTCCTAAGGACTTCATCACATGGAAAGAGTTCATTTCAGGGAAATTCAATATGTGATGAGCTGCCAAAAAAAATATTTTATTAATTCAAAGAAAGAGTACAATACTGAGCTCAACCACCTACAACCCAGGTGATTAGCTTTGGGACACAATTCTCAATAGTTTTCTCCCAGGAACAGGAAATTACAATTAAACAAGCATCAGCAGCCTGTTGCAGCGGAAGCAGATATAAAAATAATATATATCTAATCGTGCAAATCATAAATAAGTATAATTTATTTATCATAATTTTCTAACATGCTGCGTAACATGAGAAAAATATTAGATCTAAAATAAAAGTTAATTTAAGTATAAAATACTTACCTGGATTGCTATTCAAGCCTACTCTGAAAAGTATGTAGATCCGCTACTGAAAAGCTGGGATTCTGTTAGAGCCGCACAAATGCCCAGTCTCTGCTGGTATCCACATGAAGCTCTCACAACCAAGTCATAGAGGGCACCGGACTGCTAGATCCTTGCAGCCCTCTCCTCCTTCAGCAAACTGCCTGCTTTAAAAACTATGCCGATCTGAATCCGGACTGGCTTTCAGCTTTTATCTTGCAAATCAGAGTGCAAGATTTTTTGAACACTTTCCTCTCTTCTTCCTTTTATAAAAAGACCTCTCAACGCTCTTGAAGATCACAAGGAAGAAAAAAAACAAGAAAAAAAGGAAGAGGAGATGGCACCCCAGAAGAGAGATTCTCTGGAGAAGACGCCCAAAAGAAAATCATGCCAAAAACAAAACCATGTATTCGGCCACCCCTTTCTCCCTTCTTTTATTTCTTTCACGATAAATCTCCCTAATTTTATATGCCATAAAAAAAGGAGTTTTGGCTAATCTAGTTTAGGTTTGAATTTTAAGAGGAGTGGAAGAGAAGGACTCTTCCCTCTCTTAATTTTTCCATGCCTAAACTCTATTACCACCCACCTAATTCACGCCCCATCATGTTCTGCTACACAAAAGCAATGGGGCCCACTTTGGCATGTAAAGGTAAGGGGAGACAAGCAGAGAGAGTCCCAGTCTAACTGGACTCTAGGTCTTGGTCTCAATGTAATGGTTTTACAATCAAACTGAAGCCAATATTAAATCCGAACGAACCATTTCAAAGCGGACATTGACCCGAATCAATTAAGATTAATTAATTGAGTCTAACTCAATTAAATTAAATCTAATTTAACTTAATTAACATTTAATCCATAATCAATTAATTGTAACATTTATAATTAGGTCAAATATTAATTTTAACATATACAATTATGTCCAAATTGATTTCCTAATTGGTTACTTGAGCTTCTAATATGTGTAACCCCTTCGGTCCTATCCTATCTGGTAATGAGACATACTATAATCTCCATTATACATCATCGAAACTCTTTTCGATGGACTGAAACAATTTTAGCTCAACCCTAATTAGGATCATCGATCCGAGAATGATCCTAACGAGCTCTCATAATCTACTAGTGACACCTAGCAGTATGTAATGGCAACCCAGCAAAATAAGATTGGAACCCCTAGATGCAGTTATCATGTGATTCGGTTCCTCTATCAAAATCCCGACATGATGTTGGTCAACCCATCAGTCATATGCTTAACCTAATCAACTCAAGTCCAATTGTGATACTAATGAAAACACATTTTCATTATCACCCTACTATGGCCATAGATTTCTGGAATTAGTCTCATTAAGCTTGCATAGGATTATACCTTATAACTAAAGCTGATGATCCCTACAAGTGAACACCCTACTCCTACAATAAACTTACTGCAGCCAACGAACATCACAAGTATAGATAGGAATCATGTGATTGTGCTGCCAAACTACAGCAACCTTATTATGAGTAGCCGAGACACTTTAGGTCAAGGAACTATTCAAACAACTACAGCATCAGAAAGTTATCGATGAGTGAGTAGTCATCCGTATAACTTCCTGTACTTGGTCACACTCAGTACCATTGATCTCTATCAACTACCTGCACTCTCACTCCAGTGTCACCACATTATAGGTCAGAGACTCATCTACCCTAAAAGAAAAGTGATCTGTGCACCAATTTTAATGGATCAATCACCATCCTCGTGATATTCCAACAATCGAGAGCCTTTAAGAGTTAATCTATAAAGACACATGTCTCAGATTCTCAACACTTGAGAATGTGTCATTATCCATTAACTCCATGGACGATTTATAAACACATCAATATGAATGTAACTAATGCCCTTTATTAATAAAGAAGAATTAAGTACAAAGTTAATGCCCTAAAAATTATAATGTATCAAGCTAACATGACTTTTAGGGCATACATCTAACACTTTGTTCTCTTAAACATCATGGGATGTGAGGCCTTACAAATCCAATAATCAGAAAAACCTAGCTGCCATATTCCATCCCTTTCCTTTCTCCTTTTCCATATTTGATGCGGAAAAAAAGGATGATGATGATGCTAGCACGGATGATGCAAAGGTGGTTATATCTTGTTTTCTTTTAGGGTTTTATCTTGATTCCCGAAGATGAACAAAGGGGCAAACATAGGATAAATTGTAACAACGAAAGCAATGCCAGCAGGTAGAATCTCTAGAGAGTAGGGATGGAGAACAGGACCCCGGGATTGAGAAACCCCGGTAGGACTAGCTCGCCAAACAATTCCTTACCTGGGAGAAATAGGCACAAACCTCCACGCTTGTCGCACCCGATGACGAGATCGCTCTCACTTGGCGGATGCGGCCTGGATGCCCGAGTAGTCGGTACCCGCGATGGTGCCAGCCTCCAGGTTACATGATCATGAAGGTGAAGTGAACCGTCTCCGATGCCCGTGGTACCTGGAAAGACCTGAAAACAAATCTGTGACAGAATCAATGGAGAGTTGAGGAGTAGTGAAGTAGAAGTAGGGTTAGGGTTAGGGAAGGTTTCGAGCCCGGCGCTTGGAGGGATCCGAAGTCGAAAGGATAGCTTGGGGCCTCGCACCCCACGACGTCCTGGAGGACGAAGGAATGTGGCCTCTCACCACATGACGCCCTCAGGCGAAGGAATGTGGCCTCTCACCATGTGACGCCCTCAGGCGAAGGAATGTGGTCTCTCACCACGCGACGTCCCGGAGGACGAAGGAAGCTCTCACTCAACCTAGCTTGAGAGACAAGGATTGAAGAAGAGGATGGAACACACAAGCTTTCTTTCATTAATCATCAATAATCCTTTACAAGAGGGGTTTGGGTCCTTTAAATAGGCACCCAAGAGCACTTTGAAATTTAAACTACCCCATTACACTTGGTGCCCAAAATTTGGAGGAGGACTTCTTTGGCTGACCAGCTTGGATTGGCATGAATCTTGGCTTGGAGTGGGGCGTTGCACCTTGACTTCCCCTCTTTGGGTTGCTTTGTTTTGGTAGAAGGCATGAATGGAGGCTTGATGTCTTCACCATGCCTTTCTTGCTTAACTTCATTATGGAAGGAGGCTTGAGTGGAGGCATGCATCAAGGGATCATGCCTTTCTTGCTTAACTTCTTTATGGAAGGAGTCTTGAGTGGAGGCATGCATCAAGGGATTTGAAACTTCTTTCCATGACCGCCCATCCTAGATTGGAAGAGAGCTTGAAGAGGGGAGGGGAAGGGGGCATGGATCATGTGAGTGGTCCCCTTTCTTGGGCACCCAAAACAAACCACATGTCATCACCTCAGTGCATCACATAAACAGATAAGGTGGACCCTGAGCTGACTGGGCTTCCTTCCAGGTTTGGCTCCAAAAAGACACAAAATTGAGACCTAGACTTACAAAGGACTCATACTGAGACTCAGACTGAGACTCGACTCGATACAGGACTCAGCTTGACCTAATGGGTCAGACATAACTCAAAACAAAATGGAATAGGTTTGAGGCTTATAGCCTTATTACAGGACTCGATAAAAATAGAACCCTAATCTGAGATCCACAAAGGGTTGAGGAGCTTCTGTCGGATCCTGGTGCCCACACCAGTTCTCCCGGGGTGGGAGAAACTCGACCTCGTCGAGTAAGGGGCAGACTGGCTTTGGTACCTCTCCAAGATGTCGGGGTCAATGCATTGCAAGTCTTCTCGGATGATCTAAGAGTCATCAGATTCGGGTCAACCTTGCCATCGGACCAAGTAACGTTGGTAGCTTTTGCCCCAGCTGGTGATTGCTTGGTCATCCAGGACATGCTCGATCCGCACTCCTCTCTCAGGCATATTTAGAGGTGGACACTCAGGTTCAGGTTCACTCTCAAAAGAAAAATCAGGCCCAAATGGCTCGCTAGGTATTTGTGCAGGCTCCCTATACTCGACTAGGTTAGAGATATTGAAAGTCGAGCTAATTCCATAGTCCCGGGGTAACTCTAGCACATAGGCATTGGGGCCCATTCTCCTAATTACTCTAAAGGGACCTGCTCCACGAACATGTAGCTTCTTAACAGTTCCCGGAGGAAACCGTTCAGGCCTGAGCCTAATCATTACAAAATCTCCTATGTTAAATTCTTTATTTCGCTTTTGGGAATCAGCTAGCTTTTTATATGATTAAATTATTTTTCATAGGCATGTCCCTAGTATGCAATGCATGTGATCATGCAGATTCTGAGACTCAAGTAGATACGAAAGCAAACTAAACTAGGTATTCCTAGTGGCAGGAATTTATTGGAGTCCTAGGGCCTAAACCTACTAGACCATTGGTTCTCTAGGCTTGACCCTAGTCTGAAAGATACAAGAAAATTCATAGTGGGTCCCTAACAAATGCCATAAGGTGTGCCAGAAGTATATGGCAAAAGGGGTGGGCTCTACGGAGTCATGCATTTTGGTGATTTCAACAAAAAGTAACCCCATGGCTCTAGAAATGTGAGAAGGCTCAGGGAAGGGTAGAAAATAAGGAGGAGACTCAAGGACTGGTTCAAGGTTTAGGCTACTAACCTTAATGTATGAATGAAGGTCTAAAGGTGTGCTCATCTTAACCTCATGGTCAGTACTAGGAGGATCGATAGGTGCAAGTCCTCGGGTAGGCGGGATGCTCCTAGATAGTGGAGGGCTTTCGGGAAGGTCTTCGGAACATTCATCTTGAGAATCTATACCTTCATCTACTTCGTTTGATCCTGGCTTGGTCAGTTCTGCTTCAAGGTCTATAGTGGATTCAGGATCATTATCATTTGGGTCCTTGCTAAGTTCTGGGGTATCCTTAACGATTCCATCAGGTGGGAGCTGATCAATTAAATTATCAGGCGATACCTCCTCACATTCTTCTTCTTCTTCTTCATATTCATTAATCTAGCTTATGTCAGGCTCATATATGACTTCCTCAAACTCACAGAAGGGTTCTAATCTTTTCTTCTTTGATTCCTCAATGGGTTTGGGTTCAGTTTCAATCGGTTCATCTATAAGTAGGGCAGGGGCGGTGCACTGACTGGCAAGATGCTCAGGTTTATGACACCTATAGTTATTACCTTAGGGATCTGGTCTCCTCTGGACTTCAATAGCCTTACCCTTGTCCTCTCTACTGTATTGGTGTCGATTTAGACTGGGACGACTAGGACTGGGTTGGGCTAGGCTTGGTCGACTTGGGTAAGCCTGGCTATAACCTTGGGTGGATCCGGGGATGTGGCTTTGGTTCCTAAAAGGCTCAGGTCTTCTATAGGCGGGAGCTCTCTGGAAACGCTCACGGAGCCTAGCGGCTTCCTCTATGGGACCTAGTCTGGCCTCTACTTGATCTCATCTATTAGCAAACTGGTTGCTTAATTGAGTCATGGCTTGGGTTAGGGCTTCAATCTGAGTTAGAATTTGGTCCATGGCTTCGGTAGGGGGTGGAGAAGGTGGTGAAAAGAGGTTCCTGATCTAGTGCATATGCAAACACACAGAACGGTACTACGGTGTGCTAGACCTAGTGGTGCGGGCACCAGACTCAGAAGAAGACTTCAGAGCTCCATCTGGATCTCTGATTAACTTTGCCCGAAGAATTAGGGTTTTTGGTTTGTAATAAGAGTTGACTAGATCAACTCAATTTAGCTTGAGTCTACATTACCTGCATTTTATTTTGTTGAGTCATGTTGACTCAGTAGTGGACTAGGGTTTCAACCGGGGATGTTACATTTTCTCCCAAGACCAAGCAAGTGGAAACCACACTCCCAGCCACACTCCCAGTCCAAGGGGCGCCATATCTACATCCAGCAGCCTTTGGTCCCCACTCCACAGATGGCAACTTCCTTCTTTCATGCACCAGATAAAGAGAAGTCCACCAAGAGAGCACAAATCAAGGGGGCGGCCAAGACTTTCCCAAGTAATTCCAAGCAAATAAGGGAAGAAGTTTTTCTTGGAAGAGAATATCAAGGGGCGCCCATTACCTGCCAAAAACACCTAAAACAAAGATGGGAAGGGCCTTGACTTAGGGAGGAAGAAAAGGAGTCCAAAAGAGTTCATCCAGGGAAGGAAGAAAATTTTTCTTGAAAAATCCAAGCAAGGTGGCGCCATCTACCTGCCATTTATAACCCAAATCCTAATTTTTGGTATTTTGGCCGACCATATGTAAGGGATTTGCCCTAATTTGGAGATCTCCTCCTTTAGTCCCACATGGGAAAATATGAAACCCTTCTCCCTTGTAAAGCATTATAAATTAAACCCCTCTTGTAAGTTGAAAAAAATCATAGATGAATGAAAGAAATTTTTTCTTGAGCAAACTTGTGTTTTCTCTTGTCCGCACTTGTTTCCAGGTGTTGAGCTCCATGAGGGAGTAAATCCAGGTTCCCCTGGAACCTTGAGGAGGTGAGAGATCTCCAAAACCCTAAACCCTAGGTTAGCCACTCAATTCCCAAACCCTAGCCGCCATCACCCTTCTCTTTCCACCAAGCCCTAGTCTTTTCCTCTTCTCACGGCCACCTTCTCCAAGTCCTGGCCGACCACCAGCATCCGACTCCAGTCCAGCTACTGCAGATCCACAGCAATTCTAAGAGGAAGTCAGATCGGCCTCCAGGAGAATTCGATTTCAGCAACTTCAGCTTTCAAGTTCTTCAACCTGGTAAGATCTTTTCTTGAGTTTCTGAATTCCATCATTTGTTCCTCTTCTTTTCCAGATCTTGAGTCCAGGAGAAGCCGACCAAACCACGAGACCAGTATTGGAGGATCCATTGTGAAGATAGCCGACTCCGAGGATCCCACAATCTGCTCGAGAGAGTTCTTCCACCAGAATCCTGAGAAGATCACTGTCTGGTGAGTAAACCGTCCCTCCTCTCTATTTCTGTTCTGTTGAAAGTTCAGAGCGAAACCCTAGGTCTGGGAGTTTCTCAACCCCCAGCGATCCGTTACTTCTGAACTACTCTGATAATTTGGTTCCTTCTAAACTGTGCTTTCAATCTTTACTTAGTTTCCTTCAACATAGTTTAGCTTTACTTTGAGTCAAAGCCAATTTCTGAAATATATATATAAAAAAATAATAATAATAATAATCTTAATTTTACTTCCGCATACGCTTCTTTGTTCTTTGTTCTGCATCACCTAGGAGATCTCACCAAATGAAAAGTCAAGAAGACGAACCTGGTAGTAGTAACTTGGCACCTGGCCAGGTAAGCGTAAGGTTAGTGGATGTTCCTCTTTACTTGCCTAGACACCAATCTTGCAATTGGCCAGGTAAGTGAACCAACCCACTTCCCTTCAGGACCTAGTCCCTGAACCGCTTGCCTAGACACCAGCTACACAAGCACACACTTCCAAGCAATCTAGCTTGGCCCAACACTTGGGTTGACCCGACTTCGTGGGAGTCCCTAGCTCACTAGAGAAGATTAACGCTCACTAGAGAAGATTAACGTCTAATTGATTTTAGTTAATGGCTAGGGTTTGAAATGTCGGGTGGCGGTTTTTGGGCTAGGGACAGGTTATGAACTCCTGACCCTATGTTAACTTGTCGCCCTTAAGTGTTTTATGAACAATGTATGCACACAAATGTCCAAGAAAATGATTTAATTTTTTATTATTATTATTTTTTTTTTTTTTTTGTGCCTTTTAGATGTATGGATGCTAAGCAAAATGTAAAAATCTAAACATGAACTAAATACATGAACTAACTAAATGAGACAAGAAAGAGATGCTTGCTGAAACTGCAGACCTGAGATTTTCTCAGGTGGTTTTTTGGCTTGTAGAATTTCTACAAGCTGAAATAAAATCTGAGAGAATAACAAAAAACTCCTCTAAATGCAGTAGATCCAGTAAAAGAAAAACAAAACAAAACAGAGATTCCTACGAAAAGAAAAAACTAAAATAGTTGACCAACTACGAACTGGACAGAATGCAGAAACTAAATGCAAGAGCACTAGTCCTAGCCTAGGCTCTGATACCAAGAATGATGCGGAAAAAAAAGGATGATGATGATGCTAGCACGGATGATGCAAAGGTGGTTATATCTTGTTTTCTTTTAGGGTTTTATCTTGATTCCCGAAGACGAACAAAGGGGCAAACATAGGATAAATTGTAACAACAAAACCAATGCCAGCAGGTAGAATCTCTAGAGAGTAGGGATGGAGAATAGGACCCCGGTATTAAAAAACCCCGGTAGGACTAGCTCGCCAAACAATACCTTACCTGGGAGAAATAGGCACGAACCTCCATGCTTGTCGCACCCGATGACGAGATCATTCTCACTTGGCAGATGCGGCCTGGATGCCCGAGCAGTCGGTACCCACGATGGCGCCAGCCTCCAGGTTACGTGATCGTGAAGGTGAAGTGAATCGTCTCCGATGCCCGTGGTACCTGGAAAGACCTGAAAACAAATCCGCGATAGAATCAATGGAGAGTTGAGGAGTAGTGAAGTAGAAGTAGGATTAGGGTTAGGGAAGGTTTCGAGCCCGGCGCCTGGAGGGATCCGAAGTCGAAAGGATAGCTTGGGGCCTCGTACCCCGCGACGTCCTGGAGGACGAAGGAATGTGGCCTCTCACCATGCAACGCCCTCAGGTGAAGGAATGTGGCCTCTCACCACACGACGCCCTCAGGCGCAGGAATGTGATCTCTCACCAGGCGACGTCCCGGAGGACGAAGGAAGCTCTCACTCAACCTAGCCTAAGAGACAAGGATTGAAGAAGAGGATGGAACACACAAGCTTTCTTTCATTAATCATCAATAATCCTTTACAAGAGGGGTTTGGGTCCTTTAAATAGGCACCCAAGAGCACTTTGAAATTTAAAATACCCCATTACACTTGGTGTCCAAAATTTGGAGGACTTCTTTGGCCGACCAGCTTGGATTGGCATGAATCTTGGCTTGGAGTGGGGCGTTGCACCTTGACTTCCCTCGTTGGGTTGCTTGGTTTTGGTAGAAGGCGTGAATGGAGGCTTGATGTCTTCACCATGCCTTTCTTGCTTAACTTCATTATGGAAGGAGGCTTGAGTGGAGGCATGCATCAAGGGATCATGCCTTTCTTGCTTAACTTCTTTATGGAAGGAGTCTTGAGTGGAGGCATGCATCAAGGGATTTGAAACTTCTTTCCATGACCGCCCATCCTAGATTGGAAGAGAGCTTGAAGAGGGGAGGGGAAGGGGGCATGGATCATGGGAGTGGTCCCCTTTCTTGGGCACCCAAAATGAACCACATGTCATCACCTCAGTGCACCACATAAACAGATATGGTGGGCCCTGAGCTGACTGGGCTTCCTTCCAGGTTTGGCTCCAAAAAGACACAAAATTGAGACCTAGACTTACAAAGGACTCATACTGAGACTCAGACTGAGACTCGACTCGATACAGGACTCAGCTTGACCTAATGGTTCAGACATAACTCAAAACAAAAAGGAATAGGTTTGAGGCTTATAGCCTTATTACAGGACTCGATAAAAATAGAACCCTAATCTAAGATCCATAGAGGGTTGAGGAGCCTTTGTCGGATCCTGGTGCCCACACCAATATTCTTCCTTTACTTTCTACAACCATCTAATTTTAGTTTCTTTTGAGTGATTGTAGGTAATCGAGGATTTGAAGTTAGGGTGTTCTTTCCTTGGAACCAACATCGCGGAAGTTCGAGGCCCAAAGATCAACCTTCTTGAAACCCTGCCGCAAAATCCTTGAGAGTCCAGTCGGATCCATAATCAGAGCACATAAGGTCATCGTTGGTAAATTCAAATCATCCCAAACTCCTTATTTTTTGATCCTTTAAGAAGTAGGACCCTAGTTTATAGTGGTTTCTTAGCCACCAAATCCTGTTTCCTTGTTTTACTTGTTAGATCTACTTTGCGGGTTACAACTAGTTGACTAGTTTTGTTTGATTTTTTACCTTGAGATTTTAGATCTGAAAATCCTAAAAAAATTAATCTCTATTAATCACTGTTAATTAGTTAATAATTAGCAGATTAATTTTTGTATATTATTTCACATCATTTTTGGTATCAGAGCGAAGGTTAAACTAGGGTTTAACTTCTAGTTCTGAAATTTCTGCATACCTAGAACTAGACTAAAATCAAACTTCATAAAAACCATCTTAAAAAATTCAAAGAAATTAGTAATTAATTTTCTCCTAATCCTTTATTAATCTACTACTAATCTAAAAAAAAAATTTATTTCCTATGTTCTGGTGGAAGGAAATCATGCCTCCTGAGCGGGTATGCGCATGTATATTGTCACGACCCATGGGAGTAATGAGCTACGTCCATATGTGATATCCCGAGATCGAAAATATAAAATTAATCAGATCTGAAATTTAATTGAAAAAAAATAATTTATTTTCTGCTATTTTTAATTATTTTAGCTTCATTGCATATTAGGATTTTATATCATGTGATTACATCATACTTAACCTAATCTTAAGGGCACTTGACTATCTCAGATCAGGGCAGGATCTTATCACCTGTCCTGGGCCCACAACCACCACCTTTTGCATCGAACCTAACCCTAATTAAAAATCAATTAGAAACCTAAAGTAGGTTAGGGATACCAACAGGTCGAATTCCAAGTATTGTGTGAAAGCTAGTGCACCCAATCCTTTGATTATCTCTTGAATATAGTGTCTAAGGCTAGTGGTTCAGAGGCAAATGCCCTAAGCAATCTCGTGGTTTTTAATTAGGATCCTACGAGAGCAGAGGGAGCCTCCCATGACCCCACCTCTTACATGGCCAGTGGATAAGGTAATTGCTGAATTAGTTATAATTTGAGCTGACCCATTCTACTTAAATTCTAGGTCAGGTACACCCTATCGGCCTACTCAAACCCAACTGAATCCACCCATGGACTCTAATATGGAGAATTTTATGAGAACTATAACTGAGCAATTTAGATAGCTTAATACAAGGTTTGACTAGATGGAAGAGAGACTAGGTAACCTTAAGGAATCCCATATGACTCGTTCAGACCCTGAAACACCTAGACCCACTCCCCTATGTCAAAGCTCTGAGACACCTAGGCCCATTCCCCTAATTCCAAGAGCCCAACTCACTCCCCTAGATCCAAGAGATCAGTATAGAGAACCTACTTCCCTAGGTCCAAGAGCCCAACATAGAGAAATTACTCCTAACCCAATTCCTAGGCACCAAACCCCTAATGTAAATGACCAGGAAGAAAGGATCCTTAGGAGCATTCGACTAGAGGCACCCACATTTGAGGGAAGTTTAGATCTTAAGGTTTATACAGATTGGAAGAGTGACATGGACCAGTACTTTGAATGGTACGAAATGTCAGAGGAGAGAAAATTTAAATTTGCTAAGCTTAGGCTAATCCGACAAGCGAGATTGTACTGGGGAAACGTAAAACGATTGAACCGACAAAGAGGTGATTTACCTATAAATACATGGCAAGCAATGAAGGTAAAGCTTAGGAAGAAATACCTACCATTCTCATATAAGAAAAACTTGTTGGATCAATAGCAAAAGTTGACTCAAGGTAATAAATCTGTGCCTGACTATATAACCAAATTTGACGAGTTCGTTATGGGTGTAGTGTAGTAGAATCAGAAGCTATTACCTTATCAAGGTTTAGTGCTGGCTTAAATGAGGATATCTAGAGGGAATTATTCTTGAGAGAAGTTAATGACTTAGACCAAGCCTACTAGAGAGCTAGGGATTGTGAACGATTTCAAAGAAAATCCATTACCCGCCAATCTGAGCCTAATAGGTTTAATGCCCCTGGAAATAGACCTAGCATGAATTGATTCCCAAATAGTTGACCTAATCCTACCTCCCAACCACCTCATAGGGAAGACAAAGGAAAGGCCCCCATAGTCCAAAAAGATGGGAATCAAAATACACTATATTTTAGGTGTCGTAAAATAGGCCATTTTGCTATGGAATGCCCAATACGAGCTTTACATATAGGAGAGAGTGAAGAAGAGAATTTAGAAAATGTTGAAAAATTTGAGGAAGAAATCTATAAAGTTGAGGAAGATTTGGTTGAAGAATATGAAGGTGATGAGAGCCAATAAAGTCATCTGATCTACTAGGTGTAGTTAGGTGTATTCTAGCTCAGACTAAGAAGAATAAGGACTGGCAGAGAATTAATATCTTACAGACCTTCATTAAGCTAGGAGACAAAGTGTGCAAAATTATTATAAATAGTGGAAGTTGTGTGAATGCCATATCTACCAATGCTGTTAAAAGCTTAGGCTTACCCACAGTACCACATCCTAGCCCATATAAGGTATCCTGGATTGATGCGACATTTATTCCCATTAGATTATATTGCCAGGTCTCTGTCCAAATTCAATCCTACTAAGAGAAAGTATGGTGTGATGTGATTCCAATGGGGGTTAGTAGCATTATATTAGGCAGACCATGGTTATATGATCATGATGCTACCCTCTTTGGTTGGACTAACTCTTGTTCTTTTAAACACTATGAAAAGAAAATAGTGATCAACTCGACCCCACCCAAAGATAATACCAAAAGAGGGTCTAGTCATTTAAGAGAGAAAGACCAGGATTGAACCTAATTACTGCTAAGGAATTAGAGCATGAAATTGTTGAAGGTTCAACAGTCTGAATGCTGACTGCTAAAGAAGTTCATGATGAACCACAAAAGGAACACCCTAAGGAGATTTTAGAGTTTCTTAAGGAGTTTAAGGATGTGTTCCTAAAAGACCTCCTTGATAGCTTACCTCCATTAAGAGACATAGAACACGCTATAGACTTAGTCTCATGAACTACCTTGCCGAATCTACCCCACTATAGGATGAACCATACTGAACATAAAGAATTACAGAGGCATGTTGAGGATCTTCTTAGGAAAGGATTTATCAGAGAAAGTTTAAGTCCTTGTGCCATTCCAGCTCTCATGACTCCTAAGAAAGATGGCACTTAGAGAATATGTGCCGATAGTAGAGCAATCAATAAGATTATAATAAAATATAGATTTCCAATACCCTGACTTGATGACATGTTAGACATGATGGCTGGTGCTACCATATTTTCAAAGATAGACCTTACGAGTGGCTATCATCATGTTAGAATTAGGCCTAGGGATGAATGAAAAATTGCATTTAAGACTAAGGATGGCTTATACGAATGGTTGGTGATGCCTTTTGGCTTATCGAATGCACCTAGTACTTTTATGAGGATTATGACTCAAGTTCTAAAAGCATTTATTAGAAAATTCGTAGTGGTATATTTTGATGACATCCTTATATATAGCAAAAATAAGAAGGATCACTTAGACCATCTTCAGTAGGTATGTCAAGTTCTTAGAGCAGATAATCTTTATGCAAATTTGAAGAAATATAATTTTATGACCCCGAGGATTATTTTCCTAGGTTTATTAGTGACTGCTGACCCCGAGAAGGTCAAATCTATAGTTGAGTGGCCTATACCTAAGAATGTACATGATGTTCGATGTTTTCATGGTTTAGCTACCTTCTATAGGAGATTGATTCGAGGGTTTAGTATGATTGATACACCAATAACTAATTGTATGAGAAAAGGAGCTTTTGAATGGTCTAAAGATGTCGATAGGACCTTTCATGACATTAAGGACAAGATGATCCAAGCCCTAATTCTGAGGTTATCAGATTTTTTGAAAGTTTTTAAGGTTTCTTGTGATGCCTCACGTGTAGGAATTGGAGGAGTCTTGAGTCAGGAGAATCACCCGGTTGCTTTCTTTAGTGAGAAATTAAATGATGCTAAATTGAAATATTTGACTTATGATAAGAAATTGTATGCGGTGGTTCAAGCACTTAGGTACTGGAGACACTATTTGCTATCACAGGAGTTTGTACTTTATTCTGATCATGAAGTACATAGATTTCTTAACTCGTGAAAGAAATTAAATCTTAGGCATGGAAAATGAGTTGAATATATACAGGCCTATACTTTTATTTTGAGATACCAATTGGGTACTGACAACAAGGTTGCTAATGCGCATAGTAAATGATTTATGCTCTTGAATTGTGTTAGTACTAGAGTAGTCGGATTTGAAAAGTTAAAAGATGAATATGAAAATTGCTCGGACTTCGATGAAATTTATAAGGTAGTTAAACAAGGACCATCTAGTTCATATAGTGAATATACTATTCAAGATGGTTATCTTTTTTGGGAAAGTAAGCTATGTTTTCCTAATACTTCACTTAGAGACTTCTTGATTTGGGAAATACATGCATGAGGTTTAGCTGGACACTTCGGTAAAAATAAGATAAGTTTAGTACTAGAAGACCAATTTTATTTGCCGAACCTTAAGAGGAGTGTTGCTCAAATAGTAGCTAGAAGTCGAACTTGTGATGTTGCCAAATAGCAAAAGCAGAACACTAGCTTATACACTCCACTTCTTGTACCGGATTGTCCATGGCAAGATCTTAGCATGGACTTTGATCTTGGATTACCTAAAACCATAAGGAAACATGACTCTATTTTTGTTGTGGTTGATAGGTTTTCAAAAATGGCTCATTTTCTATCATGTTCCCAAACCTATGATGCTTCTAAGGTAGCCAAGTTATTTCTGAATGAAGTGGTTGACTACATGGTTTACCTAGGACCATAGTATCTAACAAAGACATATGATTCACCGTTTATTTCTGGAAAACTCTCTAGCACTTGTTAGGGATGAAACTTAAATTTTCTACCTCTTATCATCCTCATACAATGGCCAGACTGAAGTAGTGAATCGCAGTCTAGGAAACTTACTAAAAAGTTTAGTCAGAGAGAATACTACCAATCGGGATCTATTACTGTCTAGGGCTGAATTTGCATATAATAGCTTAGTTAATAGGTCTACCGAGAAAAGCCCTTTTGAAATTGTTCATGGCTACAAGCCTAGAAATCTTTTAGATCTCATTCCTTTACCCATGCATGAACGTATTTCAGAGTATGCTAAGTCATATGCTAAGCATGTTAGAGAGTTGCATAAAGAAATAAGTAAAAAAATTAATGAAAGGAACGAATCTTATAAACATATGGCCGATTCCAAAAAAAGACTCAAAGAATTCAATGAAAGAGACATTATCATGGTCAGGCTACGACCTGAACAGTTCCCACCCGAAACTATGATAAAGTTACATGCCCGTAGTAGTGGACCATACAAAGTAATTTGGAAAATCGGATCTAATGTCTATATGCTTGAGTTACCACCTGAACTAGGCATTAGTTCTACTTTCAACATTTCAGATCTTATTGAGTATAGGGAGCCAACGTTGATTCCTAGTGAGCCTTTTGGGCCTAATCCAATCCTTGAGACTAAGCAAACCCATGTGTATCCACCTGCCATACTACCAGCCCAGAGAGACAGGATCAAGCAGATCTTGGATGACAAGATTATCGCTACTCAGGGCAAAGACTATCAGTGATATCAGGTTTGTTGGCAAGGATGACTCGAGACTGACGATTCTTGGATCACTAGAGTGGACTTACAAAGAATTGATCCAGACTTACTAGAGCACTATCATAGCAAGGTTGACCCATACTCGACACGGTCGAGTACCTCCCACCTAGGGAGAATTGGTGCGAACACCAGGGCCAGAAAAAAATGACAAGTCGAACCCACATCCTTGTGGATCACCTGTGAATGAAGCCCTAAGCCCAATCACAAATCACTTGTAAATAGTTATCTTAAATTTTATTATTTTAGCTTAGTTGGGTTTAGCCCTAAAACCTAAAATTGAGTCCCCAATAAAAATTCCTGGTCCCAAAGTTGAGTTTGTTAAAAAACCCCCAATTTCAATTGGATCATAGATTCTGTTATAATGGTCCAGTGTTAGTTAGCCCTTTTTACCAATTAAGGTTTTGTATATAAACCCTATTTATTAGGTTATGTCAAACCATATTTAGGCCCTTTTGGACCAAATCCTATTTACCATCTTAACCCCTTTTATTTAGTTGGTTATGCCTTTCAATCAATTTGATCAAGTTGGGCTTTTAATTAATTAGTTGGTTGAGTCTTGTAATTGTTAGTTGAGTTCTGTAACACAAGGGGGACCCAATTAAAGACCCCATGTGACATCATGTGTACCCAAGTCAAGACCCATGTCAAGCCATGTGCCACTCCATCTTGGATGCCCAAGTCACTTGCCACATGTCAAATTGATGCCATGTCAAGCCACATCATCAGTCTATGTCACATGACACTTATGTTTTGGACATCACTTGCCACCTTATTGGGACAACAACACATGCCATCTTACCTACCTTGGTCGGCCATATGGAGGATGAAGTTGACACCAATTTAAGAGTAAAGCAAAAGGAGTCCAAGCCATCTTAGCACCATTCCCTCCTCAATTTTGTCACCAAATCCAAGAAGTCGGCCAAGAGTTCTTTCTTGGAAGGTTGCCTAAGTTGGAGAAGGTTCAAAAGAGTTTCCTACTTCAAGCTAATCAAGTTCTAAGCAATCAACAAACTCTAGAGTTCCATTTGAAAGAAAGCTTTTGAATTTCAAGAGGATGAGATGCCATATTGTTGCCCAATCAAGAATGGATTGCTAATTTTAAGATGAGTAAGCCAGAAAGAAGCCTCACTTCATCGCCCAAACTTCAACATATTGTCGCCCATCTCATAATCCAAGTTGTCACCCATTATGGATGAAACCAAGGAGAGCTCAAGATCAGCCCAAAGACAAGATTCCAAGATGCCCAAGAGGAGATTCCAAGGAGTTGTTGCCTAAGGAAAACCAGTGCCAATCTTTGTAACCCTTATGCTACTAGTTGATGGTTTATAAATATCCCTTCAACCCCCCCTGTATTATTCATTCTTTATTCATCAATAACAAAGAGATTCTATAAAAATTCCTTTTCTATGTGCATTGCGGGGTGTGAGGCCCTTCCTTTGTTTTTCGTAACATCGTGGGGTGTGAGGCCCTGCATATCCAACAATCAGAAAAACCTAGCCGCCATCTTCCATCCCTTCCCTTCCTCCTTTTCCATCTTCTTCCTTTTCTTTCTACAACCATCTAATTTGAGTTTTTTTTGAGTGATTACAGGTGATCGAGGATTCGAAGTCAGAGTGTTCTTTCCTTGGAACCAACAATATGAAAGTTCGAAGCCCGAAGATACACCTTCTTGATGCCTTATCGCAATATCCTTGAGAGTCCAGTCGTATCCACAATCAGAGCACATAAAGTCATCGTTGATAAATTCAAGTAATCCCAAACTCTTTATTTTCTGATCCTTTGAGAAGTAGAACCCTAGTTTATGGTGGTGTCTTAGCCACCAAATCTTGTTTCCTAGTTTTACTTGTTAGATCTACTATACGGGTTACAACTAGTTTGGTGTGGGCACCAGGATCCGACAGAGGCTCCTCAACCCTCTGTGGTTCTCAGATTAGGGTTCCACTTCTGTGAGTCCTGTAATAAGGCTATGAGCCAAAGTAATTGTATAATTTTAGTCTTGTACCTTGACCAATTTGGGTCAAGTCTAGGTCATGGGTCCTGTATTTATTTTTGGTTCGAGTCTGAGTTTGGATTGGGCCCAAGCCCAATTGAAGTCAACCTGGCTTTCAAGACCAAGTCAAGTCCTTGTGGGCCAACCCACCTCTTTCACTTAGAAAGATGCCAACACAGGTGCCACCTCAGCCACCTATGTGGCACCACATCAGTTGCCACTTGGGCATCCAAGGAGGGAAACAAGGAGGTGCCCTCATGCATTCCACATGCCCTCCCTCATGCATTCCACACGCCCTCTCCATGCCTTTTTTCTCTTGGGCGACCTTGGAAGGAGGAGACATCATCCCCCTCTTCCCTTCCCCACATCATGCCATGATCCATCAAAATATGGGGCATTGAAGATTCTTGAAGAGACCAAGCCACAAAGCAAGCCTTCTTCCCAAAGTGTTCATGCAAGAATGGAAGGTCAAAGGACACACTCCCCTCTCCAAGCCTTCAACCTTGCAATGCCCAAAGCTCCCTCCATTTGGTCGGCCATGAATCACTCCAAAGTGGGCGTTGAATGATCAAAGGAAGCACATCCCTTCAAGCAAGCCTTGTTCCATGTTTTCTTCCCAAAATGAGCATGCAAAAGAAGGAAGTCAAGAGGCCAATCCCCCTTTCCAAGACCTCCCATATGCCATGCCAATCCTCTCCTCCATTTGGTCGGCCATGAAGAATCCTCCCCATCCATGTGGGCACCAACTTTTGGGGTTGTAATTTGGGTTCAAGGGTTTTGAATTATTTTGAATTCAAATGGGCCTTGGGTGCCTATTTAAAGGACCCAATCCCTCCATTGTAAAGCTATTGAATGATTGAATGAAAAAAAGAGTTTGAGTTTGTCTATCCTCCAACCATTGTCTCCTAGACTAGGTTTGAGTGAAGTTGCCTTCGTCCCCAGGGACATCGAGTGGTGTGAGGCCACCTGTCCGTCACCCCAGGGTGTCGCGAGTCCTTCGTCCTCCTGGATGTCGAGTGGTGTGAGGCCACAATCCTTTGTCCTTCGGGACGTCGTGGGGTGCGAGGCCCCAAGTTATCTCCGTCTTCGACTTCGGAATCCAGCCGGACACCGGGCTCGAAGCCCCTTCTCAACCCCATCTCAGTCCCTTTCTGTACATCTCTCCATTTTGCTAATCCCTATTTTGTTTGCCTACAGGTCCTCCCTGGCATCTCGGGCACCGAAGACAGTCGGCTTTGCCATCGCGACCTTTCGACTGAAAGCCAGTGCTTCCATGGGTTCGACTGCTTGGGCATCCAGGCCGCATCCGTCGAGTTGAGCGATCTCTGCATCGGGTGCTTCAGACGTGTGAGGTTTGCTCTCTCTATCTCTTAAGTAGGTATTGTGTTTCGAGCTAGTCCTACCGAGGTTTCTTAATCTTGGGATCATGTTCTCGTTTTCACTATTTAGGGATTTGAACTGTTAGTGTAAGCTTTCATTATTCATTTCTCTTATTGTTAATCTTTGCTTGTGATCGAGAATCAAAACCCTAAGAAAAGAAAAAAAAAAACATCTAAAATTCTTCAATTATCAAAAAAAAAAATTTCCTTTGCATCATAAGCATCCATACTAGCATCCATTCTAGCATCCTTAGCCCCCTTCCCCCCCCCCACCCCCGCACTAGTTGACTAGTTTTGCTTGATTTTTTATTGAGTCTTTAGATCTAAAAATCCTAGAAAAAATTAATCTCTGTTAATCACTGTTAATTAGTTTAATAATTAGTAGATTAATTTTTGTATATTGTCCCGCATCAGCAGGTGGCGATGGCAGTGGCCGGAAGAGGCTGTGGTCCACGGTTCCTTGCCCTAGACCAATAGTAATGGCAGCCGTAGACTGGGAAATCATGCATGAACCTTTGGATCAGTTCATGGTGGACCAGTAGTCTCAAACAACTCTACTTTAAAATGTGTGCTAACTAGTATTTTGGTGATTTTGGGCTTAATTAAACTCTGATTTGAGCCTCGTTTATGCTGTTAGATTCCATTTTATGAGCTCTTTATCTTGAGCTTGGATGGATCTAGTGATGGAGTCAGATCATAGGAGATGCATATGTAGGGATCGTGGTGCAGTGACCCTGCATGCAGGTAGGACGGGCAGGATTATTCCATCTTCGGCTCTCCTAAGTGGATAGAGCTTCATGGTATCGGGAGCAGTGTGGAGGTCTATTTGTAGAGCAAATCTCATCAAAGATGATGGATCTAGTGGTGGAGGAGCTCGCGATGGTGGTGCAAAGCTATAGGTCTTGTGCTATGGAGCAATGGCAGGTCCGGTGATCTACGGTTTAGCACAAGTGGAGTGATACATACTGGGGATCTTTCAGAGCATGACTGGTAGCTCCATCAATAGTGGACCAAGCTCTTGGTCACTATGGAGGAGAGCGATCGGTAGTACTCCAGCTACATTGATCATGATGGAGCTGTACGTGGGTGTGGTATCCCGCATGGTTGGAGATAGGTCTCGGGAGATGGATATCTCAGGGAGACTAAAGTACATCAGCAGAGATGATGCCATGGGCAGCTCAGGGAGACAAGAGATAGTTTCAAGGAGTGCCGGGGGTATCGGGCAGTCGGGAGTATCCCGGTATGACGGCATTGGCCTAGGGATAGAGACTGGAGCTGATGGAGATGGCAGCTCAGGGAGACCCATGGATAGGTCTCAAGGAGTGCCAGGGACATCATGTAGCCAGGAGATAGGCTGGGACATGATATAGCAGCCAGGTGGAGATGGTTGCTAGGATCAGCCACTCGGTTAGAGGAGTTGGGATGAGCTTCTATATTTCGAAGGTTCCTGCAGGGTTGAAGTGTATCTGAATGATCTCGGAGGGGTCCACGGTGATGCAGAGGGTCTGAGGAGGAAGCAACTGGGTACAAGGTTTAGGTGTAGGCTCAGTAGGGCAGCGTTAAGTTGCTAACCTTAGGGTTTCTTTCTATGGCATTAGGGGGACTTCAGTCTCAGGTGGAGCACCAGCTGAGAGGTAGCTTCACAGGTGGAGTAGGATTGCACATGAGTTCAGAGAGGGAGGTGCAGGGATATTGGCCAGATCCTAGCATGAGTGCCAAAGGTGCACTTAGCCAGGTGGAGCAGAGTGTGCAGAGATTGGCATGGCTCTGAGGAGATTATGTCAGGTAGAGCTCCAGTTACAGCGAGTGCCTATTTAGGTTCACTAGGTTCTCTCCAGGAAAGTCCAAGGAATAGATTTATGTAGCTACCATGTAGAAAGAATGCTACAATTAAGATATAGGATACAAGCAAGGGTCTTCAGCTATGAAGGAGGTCATCCCGAAGGCCTCCAGGTGATATCATTAGCTGAAGGGTGTTGGCAGGGGCAAGGATATCTGCACAAGGCTGTCAGGACACATAGTTATAGTGGGGTTATGTATGGAGGACATTGCCAGGTTTGCCAAGGCATGGGGGCGCCAAGATGGAGATTGTTGGGATCTTGCATGGTGCTCCTAGACATTAGAGAGACTTGAGAGACCATGGTATTGATGCTGGAGGTGATCCCTGGGCCTTGAGGGTGTGTCCCAAGCAGGTCCTGGATGTATTCCAAGGGTTTCCTGGAGGTGTTCCAGGGATACTCTGAGTCTGAGTTTGAGAGAACATGCAAGACATGGGTGTACGTGGGCTCAAGTTTGAGTATTTTCTCATGTGACTTAGGGGAGAGTTTTTGAGGGCTAGGTCGGTTATGACCTAGGATAAGTATATGAGTCTTTCGTCTTGTATATTGAACATCCAGAAGAATAAGACGTGATATCTTTTCTCCTTCAAAACCCTAGCCTCCCTTTTACACTCCTCTCCTTGGTTCTCTCTCATGTGTGCAGCCCCATGGTGGCCCGCCTCCGTGATGAGAGCTGATGGCGCACCCCATCCCTTCCCTGATGGTGCATTCCCTTTCCGCCATGGCAGCGTCAAGGAGGATCCTGGGCATTCTGTGGAGCATTTTCTCCAACACATTGTATCAGACTTGATCCCTGACCAGGAAGGACAATTGGTTGGTATTCTTAAGAAACATAAAGAGGCTATTGGCTAGTCTATTACTAACATAAAAGGAATTGACCCCTCCTTCTACATGCACCACATTCATTGTGAGGTAGATGATGTTGGGTTCCAAGCATGACACAATGGAAGATCGGGTTTCAAAATTTTTATTATTGAAACCCTAATCGGCCGGAACCCTAAATCCTAGGACCACTTGACCATGACAACTAATAAATCAAAACTTTAGGGTTATAGAAGAGTACCTAGAGTGCTATACTCTTTATTTTCATAAGGTACACAAATGTATGCCCTCCAAAGGTGATCCACATAGGAACTGAACCAAGGACACACTTCTACCAAGCTTGCTTATTTGACTAGGACTCTTTCGGCAGCCTTTCAGAATTTCTCCTTTTGCTGGAACCCCTACCCTCCTGTAGGGCACTTGGAGACCTCTCTGAATCCTCTCTTAGAATCCAAATATCCCTCCTAGTTCTTTTCCTAGGGCTTTGTCTTAAATAGATAGGCCTTGTCTTAAAAGGACAAGTCTTGTCTTAAAAGGACAAGTCTTGTCTTAAATGGACAAGTCTTGTCTTAAAAGGACAAGTCTTGTCTTAAAAGGACAAGCCTTGTCCTAAGAGGAAAGCAAAAATAGAAAGTGGATTTCTTCGGATCATATATTAATTATTGGCATCAGATTACCGATGCCTATTTCTAGAGAGAGATAAGGCACATATAAGTCTTTTTCTTAGCCCCTTGATAAGATCCTTCAAGAAGAAGGAGTCTTTTGAGTGAGAGGACTTATCATGAAATGTCCTTTCATGCACCAAGAGATATATAAATTTCTCTTTATTTTTCCAACCAATTTCTCCACCTGCCATGTGGCATATTTTTGGTTAGATAATAGCCAAGAGGCATGGGATCCCAAGAGGCATATCGGAGAAAATTAAGAGTCATCACATAGAAGGACTCTGGCCCCTTGAATCTGTGCCAAAATGAAGGGATGCAATCCTTCATCTTGCATGCCTATTTTCTTCATGCCATTTTCCCATTATTTGACCAATCAAGCCCCTTCCAAAAGGGCATGGAGATAAGGAAGAGGGGCTTAGAGATTATCTAGAAAAGTTGATTTGGAAGCAAAAGGACTCTTGGTCCTTCTATACCCCTTCAATCTTAGCATACGCCAAACTTGGTGCCAAGTGTCCCTTCCACTTTGGACTCAACCATAAATAAAGGATAAAGCCCAATAAAATCTAGATAAATACTAATTAAGGTTGTTGCACTAAGGACTCAATCCAATCTAAGTTTCACTTAAATTAGTTAGTCCAAATAGCAAGCTAACTGACCCAATCCAATTGGGCTAGGAGTTGGGCTAGCCAACATATGCTAGTATGTCAATTAGCTAGCTAATTAGGATCCAATGATCCTAATAAAAATATAATTGAATTCCTTGGCCAATTCCCTAATGTATGTGACCCATTGAGTTCCACATCTAGCTAGTAGTAGGTCTAGGTCTAAGCCATTTCGATCCAATCAAAATTGATTGACCTAATTAGGTCAAATCGAGCTGACCTAAGTTGAAAATTCAAACTAGCTTCCAAATTGACTCATGAATCAGATCAATTTGATTCATGAAAATCTACAAGACATGATTAACGTCTAGCAACATGTCATGCCTACTTAGAAGATGAGAAATTTGATAGAAATTACCAAAATATCTTTCAATGAAAAGTTACCATACAATTCAATCCTTTGATCTCCCTTTATCCTGAATAAGTGATGGGCATGGATAAATATCAAACCCTAGAACTTAATCCTTTCGAATCTCAATTTGTTGCCCAGTTAAAGCAACCCTAGAGGGGAGGTGAATTGGGTTTCAAAAAAAACTTTTTGATGAATTAAAAAATCAAGAGCTAGTGTGTTTCCAAGATGTTTGTGTGCTCAATAATAATATACAGCAAAAGTGATGAAGTAAATAAAGAAGAATAATAAGCAATCATAAATACAAAAATTTATAGTGGTTCGATATATCTTAAAACACATACGTCCACTTCCTAATCTCCCCTTAGGAATTTCACTATAATCCAACCTTGATTATAGTAGATTAGTTTTCCAGGTTCACTAATCAAAACCCCTTGGTTTTTACTCAAGGCTAACCCAAAACCTAGTTGGTTTTTCACTCTAGTCTAACCAACAACCACGGTACTACTTTCAATCCCCTTGAAACCAGTAACAACAAAATAATTAAAGTGCAATATAAGAATACAATAAGATTTCTCAAAAAGCAAATAAACTCGATGAAGCTCTTGAATTTGGTTGAAAAGCTTTGTCTTCAAGTTGTTGAAGCTTCAATCAATGCTTGAAGATGTGGACTCGAAAGCTTTTTCTGAACATAATGTGCTTAAAGGCTTAAATTTCTCAAAGTATTGGATGCTTGAAGGTTTTCAAAGAATGTTCTCATTAGTTTTCCAAAGAACTATATCCCTCCTGTGTTTGGTGTTGTTAAAATAGCTTTCCAATCCCTAAAAATCTCATTATAGCCATTGGAGAGGAGAAACTAGCCGATAGACACAAAATGGAAAAGTTTTGCAATTTAAAAACTAGCCATTATATGCTATCGATCCGCAAGTCTTGACACTTTAGACCATGAGTTGATACATGACACGACACTTGAGTCGACCTAGGTCAAGTAAGCCTTCTGAAGCTTTTTATAATGCACTGGTGCATCAACACTTCTTCTGGTGAGTCAACACTTAAGTCGACACTTAACCAAACTCCTAAAATCAGCATGTTCTATATCCTATTTAGTCTCAAGCCATGAGTCGATACTTGAATTGATACTTGGCTATTCATGAGTCGACACTTCTACGTGCTGGCTGAAACTTTTTTTGCATATCAACTCAAGCCTTTGTGAGTTAATACCTGAGTCGACACTTGACTGAAACAGTGCTCAACTTATCCAAACTAAAATTTTGAGCTCTTCAAAGTCTTTCTCATGTTCCAAAATTCATGTAGCTTGAGAATTTATGATCTTAAGTGACTTCTTCAACTGAATGACAAGCATTTCGATCTTACAACATAAACAACCTTGATGAATATCTAAATATGATAAACACACTTTTAACACATAATTAGTACTCATATATACTTAAGTGTTTTATTATTCATCAAAATCAAGATAGAAGTCAATAATCTCTCCTTTTTGATGATGACAATGTTGAGAATTATGTTCCAAAGCCAATTATCTAGGCTGTAGATGGTTGTGTAACTCATGTATATGTATATGAATTATTGAATTGAATAAAAAGTTTATTTTGGTTGTTCATCACATGTCATCTTCCTAATTGAACTCTTGTGTGATGATATCCTTTGTGCTACATTGTATGCGATGTAGAGAGGATGCGTCATGTAATTCATAAATTGGTTCGCAACCAAAGGATATACTATTTCAGGATGATGGTATAGCGAGAGTAGGTTGTTGATATCATATTTGTTGGTTATCCTCTTAACCAAGTAGCATGGAGATGCTGGTATGATATCAGGTGTTGTGTTTGACACTTCACTGAATGTGACTCTCATGCGATATTCTCTTTCTATTGAAGAGGAGTCTTGTATTAGAATGTGGACATGAATTATTCCTCTGACTTGAGATCACTATGGCAGCTTGCAAGCAACTCACTATGCTTAGGTGCCAGACTATTTGGATTTCTAATCCGATGATGGAAGGTTACTGGGTACAGTCAAGTACTTATGTAGCGGTAGTAGGATAGAGATAGGATTAATCTCTCCAAATGGTTCGGATTTAATGTTTAATATGCCTCAATTTAGAAAGACCTTGGCTATGGCATTCCTTATAAGGAGTTACAAGGATTCTTTATTGATATTCCATATTCGATAGGTTCATGTTGCTTTGAAACCTTCAACATATCCAGACATCGGGTGCCATTGCTAAATGGCACGATGGCTGGTACTAGAAATGTTCCTGTGCAATAAGTTTAGTGTTTGAACCTATGGGGTCACACACCGAGGATTTCTTCTTGCTTTGTGTTGCCCAATAAGCAACCCAAGAGAGGGGGTGAATTGGGTTTCTAAAATTTAATTACTTGATGCAATGCAATAGTATGTAATCTAATCCAATAATTAATCAAGGTACTAAGAATTTAAATGTAATGCTCTTAAGTAAAAGTACAACAGAAATAAAGAGGAATAAATAAAAGAGCAAGAAGAGAAGAGGAGACAAGCAACCACAAAGATAGAAGTATAGTGGTTCAGTGCTATCCAATGCACCTACATCCACTCCAAAAGATCCCCTTGGGAATTCACTATAATCTCAATCGATTACAGTCGATTAGTTTTTTGGACTCACTAATTAAAACTATTGCCCAGGTGGCTACCCAAGAGGAGGGTGAATTGGGAATTTAAAAACTTAAATCAAGAAAATGTGCAATTTAAAATCCCTTAGAAGGTGTTAAGTGCTGTGACAAGATAATAAGTTGCAAAAGCTAAAAGAGAGTAAAGAAGCACAACACAAACACACAAGATTTATAGTGGTTCGGAGCAACCCAGCTCCTACGTCCACCACCCAAGATACCACTTGGGATTTTCACTATATTCACACCTGAATACATTAGGATTGTTTTACAGGATCACAATCCAAAACCTCTACACTTTGGTTTTACGGGATCATCAAAGAAAACCCAACATCCTTTGGTTTTAACAGGCTCACCAAAGAAACCTAACTTGGTTTTACCAGGATCACCAAGAACCCAACACTTGGATTTTATCAAGGCTCACCAGGAACCTATTTGGTTTTTCAACAGGGCTCACCAATAACCCAACAATTCTAAAATTGAATGGAAATAAATGCAACAAAAATGACAAACTCAATTTATCAAATAGTTGTCGGTATAGCTTGATGGAAGTCCACTTGAATGCACTTGAATAAGCTTTAATTGCTTCAGTGGCTTCTTTCCAAAGTTGCTTCAAGCTTCATATCAGAGTTGGTGAAGGCTGACTTGAATGCTCTTATGCTCTTTTGCTGTTGGTAGGTAGGATATTTAATGAAGCTCTCTTTTCTTTGAAGAACTCTCTAATTCTTTTCTTCTTGGATGTTCAAATCCTTCAAATATAAGGTTTTCTATCACTCCAAGGCAGTTCTAGCCATTGTAGACCGTTGGAGAATGATTTGCGACCGTTGGAGAACCTTTTGGCATTCAAAAACAAATTCTGGAACTAGCCGTTGGATACCTGAAAGCGACGTTCGAGTTGGCTCGGATTCCTTTGAGTCGGCTCAGATCCTTCGAGTCGATTGGTCGAGTTGCCAAATCTTCAATGTAGTCGACTCTTTGTCTTAGGGTGCAAAACATCACTTTGGACAAGTTGGCTCTTTATAGCTCGGGTCGGCTCAAACTTCTTTCTTTGAAAAACTTAAACTCGAGGAGTCGGCTCTTTTCAGCTTAGGTCGGCTCTTCTTCTCAGGTTTGGAAAACCTTACTCTGGAAGAGTCGACTCGATGCAGTTCTGGTCGGCTCGCTTTCTCAGGATTTTGAAATTAGGTCTAGCGGAGTCGGCTCTTTCTGGTTTGGGTCGGCTCGCCTGGCTGTTCTCAGAATTCTTCAGAATCTGGACTCTGGAGTCAGCTCGCTTTCCATCGAGTTGGCTCGGATTGCTGCATTCCAGAATCCTTGCTGCGTGCTAGTAAGTGAAGTCGGCTCTTCATCATGTTGGGTCGGCTCGAGTGTCTTCTTCAAGATTTTTACATTTGAACATAAAGAAAAACTCTTACCAACTCTTTACATTTTTCAGCATACCAACTCAAAATAATTTAATGGCGCACACACACACAAAAGTAACCCTTTTTACTTGATTTTTTTTTAGCATTTTCAATTGGGTTCTTCTTTACAAAAACAATTACAACATAACTCAAACAAGAAAACATAAGTGTAGGAGTTTAAGTTTGAACATTTAATTCATCCTACAAAAACTTGTAAAACACTTGAAGAGTTATTAGATACTAATGTACATGCTCCAATGTTTGGTTATCATCAAAATCACTTATGGGATCAACAATCTCCTCCTTTTTGATGATGACAAAACACTGGGCATGAAAAAGGAATATAAAACTTTACAATTACTTATATAATTATATTTGCAGGAATATATGAACAAGTAAAACAAATTAACTTCAATTAGTGCCAAACAATGGAAGGAGAATCAGGGCAAAGAGAGGAAATCTCCCCCTCAATAAAATACTCCATGTTTTGGCATACTTTTCATGCAATTTCATATTTCAAAGCTCAAAAACTTTGAGTATCAAAGCTAACAGATGTTGAAGTATAAAACATTGTGTATCAGAGTTTAAAATTTGTAATTCAGAGCTTTAAATATTGTAAGTCAGAACTTAAAGTATCAAAGCTTAAAGTATCAATATATATTCTTTTCAAGTATCAGAGTTTGTATAAAGAAAGGGCTTTCGATCTTTGTGTATCAGAGCAAATATGCTTTTAAACCATGCTTTTAACTTTTATATATTAGAGCAAATATATTTATGTATCAGAGCAAATATATAATCATGAATATATTTTATCCTTTTCATCCTTTTCATGTAATAATTTCACAACTTTCTCCCCCTTTTTGTCAATCAATCAAAAAAGGTAGAGTAAGAGTTAAGCTCAGATTTTAAAATAGAATGAGAAAGTATTTAAATTTTTTTTGAAATAATTTCACTTTCTCATATTCATCTTGAAGTTCTAATTAAAAATTAGTCATTGTATCAACAATTGAACATAAATTTTCATTGCATATAGAGATAGAACACCTTATTTCAAGATGCAAAATGTGTACTTTCATTGCATTTCAAGAAGTTCAATACAAAGTACAAAATAAATGAAAATACATCTAGTCACTATCTATGTCAACGCTAGGTTTTGAAGAGTGACTAGGAATCTGGATGCCTGGAGGCATAGAGCTAATAGGGTCAGGATCTAAGACATGTCCTTGTGCCCAAAAATGTGGAGCAGGCTATCTAAGATGAAATGATTGAGACCAAGGTCTAGAGGTAGTAAGAGTAGGATCCAATGGTGAAGAAGGAGGTGCACTTCTTGCAGCTTGAAGATCTTCAATTTTGGTCATTATTTTTCATAATAAGCTATTGACAGATTTCAATTCGGCTTCTATTCTCTTTGTACTTCTGGAAGCTACCAAATCTTCTATTGCTTCCTTTATTTCTCCAATTGCCTTTTGCATTGAAAACATTTATGAGGCTTGTACTTTTGCAAATGCTTCAACTGAGCCTCTCAATCTTCCAAACTCACTTCTAATGATCCCAATACCTCTAGTATAGTCTTCTTCCATCCTTTTTCTTGCTTCTAATGATCCCACATTAACTCTCAAATTATCCATCTCAACCCTGTATGCTTCAAGTATTTGCGTAACAGATTTCTCAATTTTTTTCTGAACTTGAAGTAATCCATTGAAGAATAGGTTGTAGGTCTGATTTAGTTGCAGAAGCAGCAGACTTGGAGGTTTCAAGGTTATCAATTCTGCTCTTCAGATTATCTATCTGTCCCCCAAATCAATTAAGTCTTTCATCAACTGACTGTCAAAGTTCTCCAAACATTCCAACCATAGAAGACTTTATAGCTTCAGTCATGTTATTCATTTGCTGTGTCATGAAGTCTTGTAACAATGAAGTGTCTACAGCAGGAGCAGTAGTAGCATGACTATGAATTGGAATATCAGTAGACTGAGTAAAAGTAGGTGTACTATATGGCATATCAATCACATCTGGTGCTGAGATGTCTGGAAAAGAGGTGTCGAAGTCCATCTGGACTGGAGATCCCGGCTGTGGCTGTGATTCTGGAATTTGCATTGAAGTCCCTTCACTAGCCTCTAACTCTGCTTGCTCTTGAACCTTTTCATTTTGTTTAACTGTAGGAGCATCATTCTTCTTCTTCCAGGTGCCATCTGACAACAAGTATCCCATCCTTTGAAAAGTTTTGGCAGTGTAGGTATCAGTTTGGAGAAGTGTCTAGCTATCCTTTCTTATCAAATCTTATTGGCATTTTGAAAGAAGAGTGATAGGACCATTCCATAGGGTAGGCAAGCCTTAACTTTTCTTACAGCTTCCTTCATTTGGCAAATCATAGTTGCTGGCAGATTAATCTTATCACCATTGATCAGAAGTTCCATGAGGCATAGATCCTGTTCACTAACCCAATCAAAATGTCCAGTTCTGGGTAAGAAGATCCTGCTAATAAAATTGTGTAGAACTCTCATTTCAATGGATAACATGCTCGCCTTGAGAATTCCTCTTTCATTTACTTCAGTTCTCTCTAACACAGTTTGCAGTGCTTTAGTTCTATCTTTCAGTACCAAGTGCTCAATGCCCTCAAATGGCATTTCCAAAACATTCCCAAGGATTTCAGTAGATATGGTGATTCTTCTTCCCTTAACAGTTGATTCAATGAAGTTCTCTCCAAACCTCAAATTTTCATAAAAGGATCTAACTAGGTTTGGGTAGGTTTTAAAATCTAGAGAGCACATGTTTTTCCATCGTTGATTCTCAATAAAATCACTGATCACAAAACCTATCTCTTTTAGATATTCAAATAAAATCCATCTCCCGGTGGTAATAGGTCTCATACCAAAGAGATTTGGTGACTTGGAGAAACAGGGCTATGCTCTTCCTCAGACTGTGGAGAATTTTGAGAAGCACTGTCTTCTCAAAACTTGGTTCTCCTTTCTTGTGGAGTAGCATCACTACCTCGTCTTGATTTCTTTCCAGTTGCCTTCTTTGGAGCCATAGTGCAAGGAAACTTGAATCCCCAAGAGGTTTTTGGATGTTAGAAGTATTTGGAAGGTTTCTTGGAGGGAAGTGGAATAGGGTTTAGGAAAAGAAATGGGAAAAACAAACCCTATGACTCGAACTAAAAAGAGACGGCTCAACATCCGAGCCGGCTCGACCAATAGTTCATCTGCTCGAGTCGGCTCGAGCAGAGGGAGCACAAAAAAATTATTTGAGTTTTCAATCAAGGATTTTTAACAGGAATTTTGAATGGGAGTTTACCTAGATAATTTGTCCTTAAGATTATGAGAGTGATTCTAAATTGGGTCACATAATCCTAGTTCACTTCTAATCATTTTACATCTATCAAAATTCAATGGTTTGGTAAAAATGTTAGCAAGTTGGTTTTCAGTTGGCATGAATTCAAGTATAATATCATTATTCAATACATGTTCTCTTATAAATTTGGTTCTTAATTTCAATGTGTTTAGTTCGTGAATGCTGAACAAGATTTTTTGTCAAATTAATGGCACTTATGTTATCATATTTGATTGGAATTTTAAATTATGTAACATCAAAGTCTTCTAATTATTGTTTAATCCATAATACTTGAGCACAACAACTACCAGCAACAACATACTCTACCTTAGTAGTGGACAATGCTACGGAGTTTTGCTTCTTACAGTGCCATGAAATTAAATTCAACCCTAGAAATTGACATGTACCACTAGTGCTCTTTCTATCAATTTTGCAACTATCATAGTCAGTATCAGAAAAACCAATTAAATTCAAAGATGATTCTTTAGAATACCAAAGACCTAAGTTACTTGTAACTTTTAGGTATTTAATGATTCTTTTAACAGCAAGCATATGTGTTTCTTTAGGATTGCATTGAAATCTAGTGCAAACACATACACTGTACAAGATATCAGGTCTACTGGCTGTCAAATATAAAAGGGATCCGATCATACCTCTGTATAGCTTTTGGTCAACATTCCATTATCATCTTTATCTAGCTTGCAGGTAGGACTCATGGGTGTGCTAGACTCTTTGCTTGTTTCCATGCTAAATTTCTTGATTAGTTCTTTGATATACTTGGCTTGGCTTATAAAGATTCCTTTCTTCATTTGTTTGACTTGTAATCTAAGGAAGTAGTTAAGTTCACCCATAAGGCTCATTTCAAACTCGCCCTGTATTAACTTAGCAAAATCTCCACAAAGATTTTTATTAGTTGCACCAAATATAATATCATCAACGTAAATTTGTACAACTAACATATCATTTCCTTTATTTTTAATAAAAAGAGTTTTGTCAATATTTTCTCTTTTGAAATCACTTTCAAGTAAAAATTTGCTCAATATATCATACCAAGCCCTAGGTGCTTGTTTCAAACAATACAAAGCCTTATTCAATTTAAATACATGATTTGGAAAAGCATGATTTTCAAAACCTAGTGGCTGTTCTACAAAAACTTGTTCAGAAATAAATTCATTTAGAAAAATACTTTTGACATCCATTTGAAAGAGTTTAAAGTTCATGTAGCAAGCAAATGCAAGAAGTAATCTAATGGCCTCAAGTCTTGCTATGAGAGCATATGTTTCATCAAAATCAATTCCCTCTTCTTGATTGTACCTTTTGCTACCAACCTTGCTTTATTCTTTATGACCTTACCATTCTCATCTAGTTTATTCCTATAGACCCATTTGGTTCCTATAATTGGGTGGTCTGTAGGTCTACTAACTAGTGTCCAAGCATTATTCCTTTCAAGCTGGTTTAATTCATCATGCATGGCCATCATCCAGTTATGATCAGTTTCAGCTTCTTTTAAATTGTGTGATTCAATTTGAGAGAAAAGGCTAGGTAGTCATGTGCATCTCTATGTGCTGATCTAGTCCTAACACCATGAGAAGAATCATCAATAATTAAATCTTTGGGATGTGAAGTTACATACCTCCATTCCTTTGGTAAATCAGCATGATCCTTGCTTACCGTTTCACTTCCATCTTGCATTGGCTTGTCTTGAATGCTTAGATCTTCTATTTCCTTTTGTAGTGTACCTACATTATTATCTATACACTCATCCTTTCTAGATGGTGAGGGGTTAGCTTCATCAAAAACAACATGAATTGACTATTCTACAATAAGAGTCCTCTTGTTAAACACTCTATATGCTTTGCTGTGTAATGAATAACCAAGGAATATAGATTCATCAGATTTTGCATCAAACTTTCCTAGGTTATCTTTGCCATTATTTAACACAAAGAATTTACACCCAAAAACATGAAAATAATTAATATTTAGTTTTCTTCCATTCCAAAGCTCATAGGGGGTTTTCTTTGAAATTGGTCGAATTAAAACTTGGTTTAAAATGTAACAGATAGTGTTCACTGCTTCTGCCCAAAAGTACCTTGGAAGATTACCTTCATGCAATATTGTTCGGGCCATTTCTTCCAAAGTCCTATTCTTTCTCTCTACAATACCATTTTGTTGTGGTGTTCTAGGAGCGAAGAAGTTGTGATCAATGCCGTGCTCAGTACAACATTCATCAAAAAATTGATTTTGAAATTCAGTTCCATGATCACTTCTTATAGAAATAACGGAAATGTTTTTCTTATTTGAAACTTTCTTATGAAATTTTTGAAATACATCAAAAGTTTCATCTTTATGTGCAATAAATAATATCCATGTGAATCTAGAGAAATCATCTACAATCACAATGCCATATTTCATACCTCCTAGGCTTGTGGCCCTAGTTGGTCCAAATAAGTCCATGTGAAGTAGCTTAAGGGGTCTAGTTGTTGAAATAACATTTTTTGATTTAAAACTCCTCTTAGTTTGTTTGCCTAATTGACAATCATCACATACATAATCAAGATCAACTTTAAAATGAGGCAAACCTCTAACTAGATTCTTTGAGATTAATTTTGCAATGTATGCATGCTAGCATGACCTAATCGTCTATGCCATAATAAACATGACTCCTTGGTCTTAGCATTCATTGCTACTAACTGGAACTACTTGACATGGCTAGATCATTTAGATCTACCACATAGATGTTTCTAAGTCTATGGCCAATAAATTTGTTGCTAGAATCAAAAGAGTTAGCTACTATATACATAGATGATTCAAAGATAACTTTAAAGTCTTTATCACACAATTGACTAATACTAAATAAATTATGCTTCAATTTATCTAATAGCAGTACATCTTTAATGGAAGTACAGGGGATTATTTTGATCTTATCGATTTCGATTATTCTCCCCTTACCATTATCTCCGAATATAACCAATTCTCCTTCTTTCATTTATAAGGTGATGAACTGATCTTTGTCACCCATCATATGCCTTGAATAGCTGCTATCAAGATACCATATTTTCTTTAACTTTTGGACTGCAAGACAATCCTGCAAGACAATCAAGGACTGATTTTAGGTAACCAAGCTAACTTGGATCCTTTCGGGTTAGCAAAATTGATTCTATATTTCAATGCACTAATCATGGAATTTTTAAAGAATTGCATTGATAAGATTTATGCCCAAATCTATGACATGCATAACAAATAATTTTGTCATTTTTGAATGATGCATGCTTCGAAGCTATAAAAGATGTAGAAACAAAAATATTTTATTTGAAGGATTTTTGAATAGTATTCTTTCCATTTGAAATAGATTTCGATGGAAGAGCTTTTTCAAGTTTAACATTTGAAGCTAAAGCTTTTGAAGATACAAATTTTGTTGTTGAAATTCCTTTAATATTTAAAGCATTAAATCCAATTCCAGCTTTACTTTTTGAGTATTTTTGTTCTTTCAGAATTAGCTCAAGCTTGTTAGAACTCAAAGTAAGTTTTTCTACTAAAGGCTTAAGCTTTTCAACCTCCCTTTTTAAATCAACATTTTCGGTAACTAAGATTCTATTTATCTCATTTAAAGCATTTTTCTCATTATTTAAGACAATAACATTTTCAGAAAAGTTATTCAATTCCTTTTGCAAAATGTTATTCTTTTCAGATATCTCATCCTTGTCTTTTAATAAAACATCATTTTGTTTCTTCAAGGATTTAATTTTAACCCCAGCCTTCTTGAATTCAATAAGTAACTCATGAAATGTAGAATTCAGTTCATCATAAGTAAATTCAGTTCGTAGCTCAGAGGATGATACCTCATTTTCGAGACCCATTAAACAAAGATTCACTAATTTCGTGGCCTCTTCTTCTTCAGTAGATGAGGACATTTTGCTGTCACTCCACGTCGCTACCATAACTTTCTTTTTTTTTTCTTAAATCCCTTTTTCAATAATAGACTATCTAGTCGGATGTGCCTTGGCTTTTTGCATTCATAACAGGTGAGCACTTCTTTTTCTTTCTCCTTTTCCTTGTCCCTCCCTCTCCTTACTAAATTCTTTGTTCTTGTGGAATTTTCTATAATATCTTCCTTTTCTTCTTCCCAAGAACCTTTGAAATTTCTTGACGACCATGGCAACGTCTTCGTCTTCCATGTCGCTTTCAGTGGAGGAGCTTTCTTCTTCCAATTCTTCATCCTTTCTAGAATCCATAGCAGCTTTAAAAGCAATAGATCTCTTCTTCTTTTGATCATCTTCAGTTCGGTGCTACATGGTCAATTCATGTGTGATGAGAGATCCTAGTAGTTCATCCAGCAATAAGGTATTCAAATCTTTTGCTTCCTGGATAGTAATCACTTTCAGATCCCATTTATCCGAAAGAGATCTCAGTATCTTTTGCACTAGATCTGCATTAGTATATACCCTGCCAAGACTTTTTAAGCCATTAATAATGTTAGTGAAATGTGAAAACAAAGCAGAGATTGTTTCATTAGGTTCCATCTTAAATAATTCATAACTATGCACAAGAAGATTAATTTTAGAAGACTTCACTTGAGAAGTTCCTTCATGGGTCACTTCGAGTTTATCCCAAATTTCTTTTACGAAAGAGCAAATAGAAATTAGATTAAACTCATTGCTATCCAAAGCACAATATAAGAGATTCATTGCTTTGGCATTTAACTCACCCTTCTTCATGTCATGTTCGAACCAATCCTCTTCAGGTTTTGGAACGTCCACTCCATCAATTTTAACCATGGGGATATAAGGAGCCTTTAGAATGACCTTCCATAATTGATAATCAACTGCTTGAACATAAATTTTCATTCTAGCTTTCCAATATGCATAATTTATGCTAGTGAAAAGTGGAGGTCTATTAGTTAATTAGCTTTCTGCCAAGGACGTATGCATTGGATGAGCCATCAATCTTTACTCTAAAGTAATCAGAGACACTGCTCTGATACCAGTTGTTGCCCAGGTGGCTATCCAAGAGGAGGGTGAATTAGAAATTTAAAAATTTAAAGCAAGAAATTGTGCAATTTAAAATCCCTTAGAAGGTGTTAAGTGCTATGACAAGATAATAAATTGTAGAAGCTAAAAGAGAGTAAAGAGCACAACACAAACACACAAGATTTATAGTGGTTCAAAGCAACCCAGCTCCTACGTCCACTATCCAAGATACCACTTGGGAATTTCACTATATTCACACCCGAATACAGTAGAATTGTTTTACAAGATCACAATCCAAAATCTCTACACTTTGGTTTTACGGGATCACCAAAGTAAACCCAACACCCTTTAATTTTAGCAGGCTCACCAAAGAAACCTAACTTGGTTTTACCAGGATCATTGAGAACCCAATGATGCAGAACAAAGAGCAAAGAAGCGTATGCGGAAGTGAATTTAAGATTAATTCTACTTTTTTTCTTTTTTTTTTTTATATTTCAGAAATTGGCTCCGACTCAAAGTAAAGTTAAACTAAGTCGATGGAAACTAGGTAAGGATTGAAAGCATAATTTAGAAGAAGCTAAGTTATCAGAGTAGTTCAGAAGTAACGGATCGCTGGGGGTTAAGAAACTTCCAGACCTAGGATTTCGCTCTGAACTTTCAACAGGACAGAAATAAAGAGAAGAGATGGTTTACCAACCAGACAGTGATCTTCACAGAATTTGGGTGGAAGAACTCTCTCGAGTAGATTGTTGGATCCTCGGATTCGGCTATCTTCGCAATGGATCCTCCAATACTGGCCTCGTGGCTAGGTTAGCTTCTCCTGAACTAAAGATCTGGGAAGAAGAAAAACAAGTGATGGATTCAGAGACTCAGGGAAGGATTTACCAGGTCGAAGAACTTGAAGGCTGATGTCGCTGAGATCCGGATTCTCTTGAAGGCTGATTTGACTCCCTCTGGAAAGAGCTTTGGATCTGAAGTATCCAGACTGGAGCTGGATGCGGGTGGTCGGCCTGGACTTGGAGAGAGAGGCCGTGGGAGGTAGAATAGGCTAGGGTTTGGTGGATTGAAGTGGATGGTGGGCGGCTAGGGTTTTGGAGTAGAAGTGGCTAACCTAGGATTTGGGTTTTGGAGATCTCACACCTCCTCAAGGTTCCTAGGGAACCCGTATTTACTCCCTCATGGAGCTCAACACCTGGATGCAAGTGCGGAAGAGAGAAAACATAGAGTTTGCTCACAAAAAAAAGTTGGTTTCATTCATCTGATTGATTTCAAACTTACATGGGGGTTTAATTTATAGGACATTACAAGAGAGTAGGGTTTTACATCTTCCCATGTGGGACTAAAGGAGGGGATCTTCAAATTAGGATTGTAGGATCAATCCCTACTCATATGGCCGGCCAAATAATTCCATAAGATGATTGAGGCTTCAAAAAAGGAAAGTGGGTGGCGCCTCCTTGCCTTGACCTCCAAGAAAATTATTTTTTTCCTTCTATGCTTGGCCTTATCTGGAAGTGTTTGGGCACCTCTTAACCTTGCTCTCCAAGAGAAATTTTTTTACTTTTATATCTGGCTTTATTTGGAATGACTAGGGCGCCTCCTAACCTTGCTCTTCAAGAGAAATCTCCTTCCTTCCATGGCTCAACCTTTTTTTGGATACCTCCTTTTCTTTCTCCCCAAGTTATGGTTCTTCCTAACTTTGCTTTGGATATTTTTGGTAGGTAATGGGTGCCTCCTTAAAGTTCTCTCCAAGAAACTTTCTTCCCATTCATAGTTTGGATCTTATGGAAGTCTTGGGCCGCCCCCCTTGTTTTGTGGATCCTTGGTTGCTTTCTCCTCAATTGGCGCATGAAAGAAGGGAGCTGCTATCTATGGTGTGGGGACCAAAGTCTACTGGATGAAGATGTGGCGCCCCCTGGACTCAGGAGTGTGGCGCCCACTTGCTTGGCCATGGAGAAAATGTGACACCCCAGGTTGAAGTCCTAGACCACTACTGAGTCAACATGACTCAACAAAATAAAACGCAGGTAATACAGACTCAAGCTAAAATTGAGTTGATCAAGTCAACCCTTATTACAAGCCAAAAAACCCTAATTCTTCGGGCAAGGTTAATCAGAGATCCAGATGGAGCTCTGAAGTCTTCTTCTGAGTCTGGTGCCCGCACCAATTCTCCCAGGGTGGGAGGAACTCGACCCTGTCGAGTATGGATCAAGTTGGCTCTGGTATCTCTCCAAGAGGTCTGGGTCCAATTCTTGTAATTCTTCTCGGAAGATCCAAGAGTCATCAGAATCTGGCCTTCCTTGCCAGCGGACCAGGTATCTTTGGTATCCTCGATTACGAGTAGAGATAACCTGATCATCCAGGATCTTTTCAATCTGCTCTTTCCTCACAGGCCAGTTTATTGGTGGACACACAGGGTTGGGTTCACTCTCAAGAGCAGGATTAGGTTCAAAAGCCTCACTGGGAATCACAACTGGCTCTCTATACTCTACTAGGTCTGTAATGTTGAAAGTGGAGCTAATGCCTAGTTCTGGAGGCAACTCGAGCACATAGGCATTGGATCCTACTCTCTTCACCACTCTAAATGGTCCAGCTCCTCTAGCATGTAACTTTCTAACGGTTCCAGGAGGAAACCGTTCAGGCCTTAACCTAATCATTACATAGTCTCCTTCATCAAAAGTTTTGACTCGCCTTTGAGAATCAGCCAACTTCTTTTAAGTTTCATTACTTAAATTTATTTTGGCTTGAATTTCTTTATGCAAGTCTTTTATATGCTGTGCAAAAACTTTGGCAGACTCGGAGACTCGTGTGTGGACTGGTAAAGGAGCTAGGTCAAGAGGTGTGTGAGGTTTGTAACCATGCAAAATTTCAAATGGACTCTTACACGTAGACCTATTGACCGAGTCATTATATGCAAATTTAGCTCTAGGTAAGTACAAATCCCAGTTCCTAATGTTTTCACCAACAAGACACCTTAACAGATTGCCTAAACTATGGTTCACTACTTCGGTTTGGCCATCAGTCTGGGGATGATAGGCAGTTGAAAACTTAAGTTTTGTCCCTAACTTATGCCAAAGGGTTTTCCAGAAATAGCTGGTGAACCAGACATCCCTATCTGAAACAATGGTCTTGGGTAGGCCATGGAGTCGAACTATTTCATTAAAGAATAGGGTGGCTACCTTAGACGCATCAAATGTTTGGGAACAAGGCAAGAAATGGGCCATCTTGGAAAATCGGTCTACTACAACACAGATGGAGTCATGCCTCCTCTGGGTCTTAGGCAAACCTAACACAAAGTCCATGCTCACATCTTGCCAAGGACGATCTGGGACAGGGAGTGGGGTATAAAGGCCGGTGTTCTGTTTTCGCTGTTTGGCAACAGCGCAGGTCCGACACCTATCCACAATGTGTGCTACATCTCTTTTTAAGCTAGGCCAGAAAAAATGGTCTTCAATAGCCAGGGTGGTCTTATCTTTTCCGAAATGGCCAGCTAAACCTCCAGCATAAGTTTCCCAAATCAAAAATTCTCTAAGAGAGGTTCTAGGGATGCAAAGCCTATTCTTAAAGAACAGAAAGCCATCTAAAAGGGAATAATCCTTATGTTCACTAGATGGTCCTTGAGTTAGATCCTGGTACACAATCTTAAAATCCGGACACGACTCATATTCTTCTTTGATTTGCTCAAACCCTATGACTTCAGCCCTAACAGAATTCAACAACAAAGATCGACGACTAAGGGCATCAGCTATCTTATTTTCAGACCCAGCCTTATGCTTTAAAACAAAAGTATAGGACTGGATATACTCTACCCACTTAGCATGCCTAGGGTTAAGCTTCTTCTAGGAATTTAAGAATCTAAGAGCCTCGTGGTCCGAAAATAGCACAAATTCTTGCGGTAGCAAATAATGTCTCCAGTAACACAAAGCTTGCACTACCGCATAAAATTCCTTATCATAGGTAGAATACCTAAGCTTAGCATCATTAAGTTTCTCACTAAAGAATGCTACGGGATGGTTCTCTTGGCTTAGGACTCCACCTATACCTACTCCTGAAGCATCACAGGCAACCTCAAATACCTTTGAAAAGTCCGGTAACCTCAAAATGGGTGCCTGGGTCATCCTATCCTTAAGATCTAGGAAGGCTTTATGGGCTGCTTTGGTCCATTGAAATTCTCCCTTCCTAATACAGTCTGTGATAGGAGCAACTACAGTACTAAACCCCTTGATGAATCGCCTATAGAAGGTAGCCAAGCCATGGAAACTTCTGACTTCATGCACACTGGTCGGCTCTGGCCATTCTATTATGGACCTAATCTTTTCAGGATTGGCAGCCACGCCGTCAGGGATTACAACAAAACCAAGAAAGATAATTCTACTGGTCATAAATTCACACTTTTTGAGATTACCGTAGAGACTATCATTCCTCAAAACTTGGCAGACTTGTCTAAGGTGGCCTAGGTGATCTTCAGGGGTCTTACTATAGATCAGGATGTCATCAAAATAGATCACTACAAACTTCCCTATGAAAGCTCTAAGTACCTGGGTCATAATCCTCATGAAAGTACTAGGGGCATTGGACAACCCAAAAGGCATAACAACCCATTCAAAGAGACCATCCTTAGTTTTGAAGGCGGTTTTCCACTCATCCCCTGGTCTAATCCTAACCTGATGATAGCCGCTCTTGAGATCAATTTTAGAAAAAAACCATGGCACCGGCCATCATATCTAGCATATCATCTAGTCTAGGGATGGGGAACCTATACTTGATTGTGATTTTATTGATGGCATGACTATCGACACACATCCTCCACGTGCCATCCTTCTTCGGGGTTAGAAGTGCAGGGACTGCACAAGGCTAAGACTCTCTCTAATGAACCCCTCCCTCAACAATTCACCAACCTGCTTTTGTAGTTCTTTATGCTCAGATGGATTCATCCTATAATGGGGCAAGTTGGGTAAAGTAGCTCCTGGGACTAAATCTATGGAATGCTGAATATCCCTAAGAGGTGGAAGGTGGTCTGGCAGATCCTCGGGAAAAACATCCTCAAATTCTTCTAATAAAGGCTTAACTTCCTGAGGAGGCTCTGAGGGTGTAGGAGTCCTAAGTTCCTTAGCAGTCAACATCCAAATGGGTGAACCACTATGAATTTCTTGTTCTAGATCCTTGGCACTAATTAGGTTCACTCCAGTCTTCATTTCTTTACCTTATTGGTTTCTTTAGCTACCTTGTCCTTAGGAGGGACTGAATGGATTGTGATTTTCTTCCCATAGAAACTAAAGACACAGGTGTTGGATTTTCCTAAGAGGGTGGCATCATGATCATACAACCAAGGTCTCCAAGAATTATACTGCTCACCCCCATGGGCAAGACATCACACCAAATCTTCTCTTGATAGGATTGCATTTGGATTTGGACCTGACATCTAGACTGGATGGGTATAGAGGTAGAGTCTACCCAAGAAACCTTACAGGGGTTGGGGTGGGGGACTGGGGTTAAGCCTAACATTTTGACAGTGCTAGTAGAAATGGCATTCACACAGCTCCCACTATCTATGATGATTTTACATACCTTATCCCCTAGTTTAAGAAAAGTCTGTAGGATGTTAGTCCTACGCCAATCTTCTTGAACTTTAGTCTGGGACAGGATGCATCTCACAACCCCTAATTGGTCAGACTCTGTAGATTCTTCCTCTCCTTCATACTCATCGACCAAATTCATTCCGGCCTCATAAACTTCTTCTTCAAACTCCTCATTGGGCTCGGAATTCTCTTCTCCTCCCTCTTCTATATAAAGGGATCTACGAGGGCACTGGCTAGAAATATGACCTACCTTATGGCACTTAAAACAAGCTATGGCTGTGCACTGGTTGGAGATATGACCGGGCTTCTGGCACTTAAAATAGATGATACTAGGGGTTCTCTGTGTGTCAGGTGCCTTACCTTTGTCCATGGGCCTAGGGGTGGGAATACCCTGATTAGGCTTGCTAGGGGTAACCTGGCTAGGTCCATTTCTTGGGATTGGGGCACTAACCCTAGAAGGCATGGGTCCTCTCTGAAACTTCTCAGTGTTCAGTGCAATCTGATAGGCTTGGTCTAGGTCAGTAACCTCTCTCAGAAATAACTCTCTCTTAATGTCTTCCCTAAGTCCAGCCCTAAACCTAGACAAAGTGACCTCATGGGCTTCACTCACATCACATCTCATCAGGTATTCATCAAAGGTGGTTATATAGTCTGATACAGATCGGTTCCCTTGTTTCAAAGTCTGCCATTGGTCCAACAGATTCTGCTGATATGAAATGGGTAGATATTTATCTCTAAGCTTCTCTTTCATACCCTACCAAGTGGTTATGGGCTCTACATTTCGTCTTCTAGTGGTCAGCTCAATGTTCCCCCAGTATAACCTAGCTTGACGTACTAACTTCATCTTGGCAAACTTGAATTTCCTCTCCTCAGACATGGCGTACCACTCAAAGTACTGGTCCATGTCACCCTCCCAATCAGAATACACCTTAGGATTTAAGCTACCATCAAAAGTGGGTGCATCTAACTTGATGTTCCGAATGAACCTATCATCTCTATCTTCAGGTTCTGGGTCAGGCCTCCTATGATTAGGTTCAGGATCTTGGTATAAAGGTCTTCTAAGCTCTTGGTGTGGGTGAGGTTGAGGCACATTAAAATCTGGGTCAGGAGTCCAATTTCGATGCCTAGGTTCCTCTAGCACTTGGACTCAATCCCTAAGCTGGGCAAAATCCTCATGGACTTATTCTTTAAACTGGGCAACAGTGGTAGTCACATCCTGACTCAGTTTGTTCATACTCTCAGTAAGAGCTCTAACCATGGCCTCTAAATCAGGTTGGGTTTGACCAGGTTGGGTTTGACCAGGTTGGTAGGGCACTCCATTCCGGGTAGACATGATGCAAGCAAACACACAAAATAAGACTCAACTAAACGACTACGGGCTAACTAGACCTAGAGCCCAAACTAGATGCCCAATCAGAGTGGCAAGCTAGCCTGTAGTAACTCGGGACTCAGCCAGGCAGGTGTAAGGGGAGTGTTAGGTCCCTAGATGCCAATCCTAGACACCAATCAATGATTGGCCAGGTAGGCGGACCAGCACACAAGCCCTTCGAGATAGAATCCCTGAACCACCATTCTAGACACTGAGTACAAAACACACACAGAGTAACCAGACAAACTGACTCAACACTAGCCTTGACCCGACTTGTTGATGTCCCTAGCCCACTAGGGCAAATTAGGTCTAATTAATTTTAAGATTAAAGGCTTAGGTTCGAATGAGTGGGTGGTGGTTTTGGGCTAAGGAGAGGTTATCAACTCCTCCCCTTATCTTAGATGCTCAAATGCCCTTAAGATGAATTAAGAGATGATCACTCAAAAATAATTGAATTGCAGAAACACAAAAATAGAGTTGCAGTAATTTAATCCTCAGAAATCTCACGGAAACCAATAAATTATAGGAAAATTATGCAAAATAGTTTCAAATATACTGGTTTCAGAAAACAAAAATCACCAAATTTGGAGTTATCTGCAGTGAGAAATAATTCCTGCAACAGGATAATTACGGACTGAAAATAGGGTGCTTCCCCCGTTTACAATTCCTGCTACGAAGTTGTAACCCAACGGATCCCCTACACGCCCTAGGAACACCCCGTGGAATGGGAAGAGGAGGTTTGCACCTCGCTTCGTTCCTAGGACCGGACGTCCTAGGGAGTCTACTTCGAGCAGACAAAGTAAAAGGAGAGAGACTTAAAACAAGCAAGCAAAACAGAGACCCTAGACTGGGCTCTGATACCAAAAATGATGCAGAACAAAGAGCAAAGAAGTGTATGCGGAAGTAAATTTAAGATTAAATCTTCTTTTTTTTTTATATATATTTCAGAAATTGGCTCCGACTCAAAGTAAAGTTAAACTAAGTCGATGGAAACTAGGTAAGGATTGAAAGCATAATTTAGAAGAAGCTAAGTTATCAGAGTAGTTCAGAAGTAACGGATCACTGGGGGTTGAGAAACTCCCAGACCTAGAGTTTCGCTCTGAACTTTCAATAGGACAGAAATAAAGAGAAGAGATGGTTTACCAACCAGACAGTGATCTTCATAGAATTTGGATGGAAGAACTCTCTCGAGTAGATTGTTAGATCCTCGGATTCGGCTATCTTCATAATGGATCCTCCAATACTGGCCTCGTGGCTGGGTCGGCTTCTCCTGAACTCAAGATCTGGGAAGAAGAAAAACAAGTGATGGATTCAGAGACTCAGGAAAGGATTTACCAGGTCGAAGAACTTGAAGGCTGATGTCGCTGAGATCCGGATTCTCTTGAAGGCTGATTCGACTCCCTCTGGAAAGAGCTTTGGATCTGAAGTATCCGGACTGGAGCTGGATGCTGGTGGTCGGCCTGGACTTGGAGAGAGAGGCCGCGGGAGGTGGAATAGGCTAGGGTTTGGTGGATTGAAGTGGATGGTGGGCGGCTAGGGTTTTGGAGTAGAAGTGGCTAACCTAGGGTTTGGGTTTTGGAGATCTCACACCTCCTCAAGGTTCCTGGGGAACCCGTATTTACTCCCTCACGGAGCTCAACACCTGGATGCAAGTGCGGAAGAGAGAAAACATAGAGTTTGCTCACAAAAAAAAGTTGGTTTCATTCATCTGATTGATTTCAAACTTACATGGGGGTTTAATTTATAGGACATTACAAGAGAGTAGGGTTTTACATCTTCCCATGTGGGATTAAAGGAGGGGATCTTCAAATTAGGATTGTAGGATCAATCCCTACTCATATGGCCGGCCAAATAATTCCATAAGATGATTGAGGCTTCAAAAAAGGAAAGTGGGTGGCGCCTCCTTGCCTTGACCTCCAAGAAAATTATTTTTTTCCTTCTATGCTTGGCCTTATCTGGAAGTGTTTGGGTGCCTCTTAACCTTGCTCTCCAAGAGAAATTTTTTTCCTTTTATATCTGGCTTTATTTGGAATGACTAGGGCGCCTCCTAACCTTGCTCTTCAAGAGAAATCTCCTTCCTTCCATGGCTCAACCTTTTTTTGGATACCCTCCTTTTCTTTCTCCCCAAGTTATGGTTCTTCCTAACTTTGCTTTGGGTATTTTTGGCAGGTAATGGGCGCCTCCTTGAAGTTCTCTCCAAGAAACTTTCTTCCCATTCATAGTTTGGCTCTTATGGAAGTCTTGGGCCGCCCCCTTGTTTTGTGGATCCTTGGTTACTTTCTCCTCAATTGGCGCATGAAAGAAGGGAGCTGCTATCTGTGGTGTGGGGACCAAAGTCTACTGGATGAAGATGTGGCGCCCCCTGGACTCAAGCGTGTGGCTGGGAGTGTGGCGCCCACTTGCTTGGCCTTGGAGAAAATGTGACACCCCAGGTTGAAGTCCTAGACCTCTACTGAGTCAACATGACTCAACAAAATAAAATGCAGGTAATACAGACTCAAGCTAAAATTGAGTTAATCAAGTCAACCCTTATTACAAGCCAAAAAATCCTAATTCTTCGGGCAAGGTTAATCAGAGATCCAGATGGAGCTCTGAAGTCTTCTTCTGAGCCTGGTGCCCGCACCACCCAACACTTGATTTTTATTAAGGCTCACCAAGAACCTATTTGGTTTTTCAACCGGGCTCACCAATGACCCAACTATTCAAAAATTGAATTGAAATAAATGCAACAAAATGACAAACTTAATTTGTCGGATAGTTACCAGTGCAGCTTGATGGAAGTCCACTTGAATGCACTTGAATAAGCTTTAATTACTTTAGTGGCTTCTTTTCAAAGTTGCTTCAAGCTTCATATCATAGTTGGTGAAGGCTTGAAGGCTGACTTGAATGCTCTTGTACTCTTTTGCTGTTGGTAGGTAGGATATTCAATGAAGCTCTCTTTTCTTTGAAGAACTCTCTGATTTTCTTCTTCTTGGATGCTCAAATCCTTCAAATATAAGGTCTTCTGTCACTCCAAGGTAGTTCTATCCATTATAGACTGTTGGAAAATGATTTGTGACCATCAGAGCACCTTTTGGCATTCAAAAATAAATTCTAGAACTAGCCATTGGATACCTGAAAGCGATGTTCGAGTCGGCTCGGATTCCTTCGAGTCGGCTCGGATCCTTCGAGTCGATAGATCGAGTCACCAAATCTTCAATGTAGTTGGCTCTTTATCTCAGGGTGCAAAACATCACTCTGGATGAGTCGGCTCTTTGTAGCTCAGGTCGGCTCGAACTTCTTTCTTTGAAAAATTTGAACTTGAGAAGTCAGCTCTTTTCAACTTCAGGCTATGAGTCGACACTTCAGGATGATACTTGAACTTCTTGAGTCAACACCCAGTTCAAATATCTTCAATCTGGTTCTATAAAAATCTCAGATGTGTCGACACTTTCTCAGGTGAGTCGACACTTTGAGTCGACACTTCGAATCCATCTTTAGTTTACTTCTTTAGTTTGCTTGATCTGGAGTCCGAGAAAGAAACTGAGTTCTCCCATCATGCTCATCTCGAACTCACCCTGCATTAACTTAGCAAACTCTTGACAAAGATTTCATTAGTAGCATCGAAAATAATATCATCAACATATATTTGCACTACTAATAAATCAATATCTTTTTTCTTCAACAACAAAGTTTTATTAACAAGGCCTCTAGAAAATTCATTTTCAATTAAAAATTTGCTGAGTCTTTCATACCCGGCTCGAGGTACTTGCTTTAATCCATAAAGTACTTTGTACAATTTAAAAACATGATCAGAATATACGTTATTTTTAAATCTAGGTGGTTGTTCAACAAAAACTTTTTCTATTATAAAACCATTTAGAAAAGCACTCTTGATATCCATTTGAAATAGTTTGAAATTCATAAAACAAGCAAATGCTAATAATAATCTAATTGCTTCAAGTCTATCAATAGGAGCAAAAGTTTTATCAAAATCAATTCCTTTCTCCTGATTGTAGCTTTTAGCAACTAGCCTAGCTTTATTTATAATAACAATTCTATTTTCATCTAATTTATTCCTAAATACCCATTTTGTGCCAATAATAGAAACATTAGATGATCTTTCTATTAATGTCCAAATATTATTTCTATCAAATTGAATTAGTTCATCTTGCATGGCATTTATCCAGTTAGGATCTTTTTCAACATCTTCAAAATATTTAGGCTCAACTTGAGATACAAAAGCTATATAATCACATTCATTTCCAATTGAGGCTCCAGTTCTTATCCCTTTATATGGATCACCTAGGATTAATTCCTTAGGATGTCCATGAGCATACCTTCACTCCTAAGGTAGATCTTGGTGCTTTGGAGTATCTTCACCTTTCATACTTTTGTCTTGATCTTCTTCACTTGGCTGAGAGGGTTAATCATTCAGTCTCAATTTTTAAAGCTTATCAGCACCTGCACATGCATCAGAAGTGTTCTCTTTTTTGGAGGATTTGTTAGTAGATTCTTCAAAAACAACATGTACAGACTCCTCTACAACTAAGGTTCTTTTGTTGAAAACTCTGTATGCCCTACTTGATGTAGAGTATCCTAAAAAGATACCTTCATCGAACTTGGCATCAAATATTCCAAGATTGTCTTTCCCATTATTTAAGATAAAACATTGACAACCAAAAACTCGGAAATACTTTAAAGTTGGTTTTCTTTGATTCCAAAGTTCATAAAGAGTTTTCTTCAAAATAGGGCAGATTAAAACTCGATTCAACATGTAACATGCAGTATTAATAGCTTCAGCCCAAAAATATCTTGGTAAATAGTTTTCACAAAGCATAGTGCGTGCAATTTCTTCTAAAGTATAGTTTTTTCTTTCTACTACCCCATTCTACTGAGGTGTCCTAGGTGCAGAAAAGTTGTGTTCAATACCTTTTTCATTACAAAAGCTTTCAAAATCCTGATTTTCAAATTCAGTTCCATGATCACTACGAATGCATACAACTGAAACACCTTTTTTATTTGAAACTTTTCAATAAAACTTTATGAATGCAGAAAATGACTCATCTTTATGTGCTAGAAAGAAAACCCATGTAAATCTCGAAAAATCATCCACTATGACTAATCCATACCTCTTGCCTCATAGACTTGATGTTCTAGTTGGTCTGAAGAGATCCATATGAAATTATTCTAGTGGCCTACTAGTAGTTACAAAACCTTTGGATTTGAAAGAGGTTTTAACTTGTTTTCCAAATTGACATGCTTGGCAAACTCTATCTTTTTCAAAACAAAGTTCAGGTAAATCTCTAACTAAATTCTTTTTGTAAAGTTTTGAAAGTAGATACATACTAGCATATCCTAATCTTCTATGCCAAAGTCAACTAGTCTCATTTTTAGTAGAATTCATTGTAACATGGCATTCTCCATTAGGCAAAGATAGATCATCCAAATCTACCAAATAAATTTTACCATGCCTTTTTTTCAATGAATTGTACTCCATTTATATCCAAACTAGCAATCATGCAATAAGATGATTTAAAAACAACTTGAAAACCTTTATCACAAAATTGACTAATACTTAAGAGATTGTGCTTTAAACCTTCAACTAAAAGTACATTGTTAATACAACTAGAAGGAGTAATGTTAACCTTACTAATACCAATGATTTTTTCTTTATCATTATCCCTGAAGGTCACACTCCCTCCATTCATTGCTTCAAGAGAAGTGAATTGCTTCACATCTCCCGTCATGTGCCTTGAGCAACCACTATCAAGATACCAAAGTCTTTTGTTCTCCTTGGTTGCAAGACATATCTACAATAAAAATCAAGCTTTATTTTTAGGTATCCAAGCTAACTTGGGTCCTTTAGGGTTAGCACTTAAAATGGTTCCTTTTGGAACCCAAACTTTTCCCAAGGAATTAATTTTTCTCAAATTACATTAAAAAGATTTATGATCTTGCTTGTTACATGAAAAATATGTTATGCTAGATGATGCAAGTACAAAAAGTTTTGAAGTACTTTTATTATTTTTGGGATCTATAGCCTAATTTTGCGTTATTGAAAATGGCTTTTTGGCTATTTAAAAGTAGGTTTAGTTTTTCTAAACTATAGGTGATTTTTTTTAATAAAAGGCTTCATTTTATCAAGTTCATTTTTATACTTTACATTTTCTACTTCTAAATCCTTATTTTTCTATAAAAGATCACTATTTAAGATGATAGTTTTGGATCTTTTTAAAACTTCATTTTCCATTGTCAAAGCATTATTTTTCTTTTCTAAAATATCTAGTTTAGTTTTCAAATCACTAACCTCATTTAGTAAAGAATTATTTTCATGAGAAAAACTATTTGCATGCTTTTTCAATCTTTTATTCTCATCAAAAGTAAAATATATTTCAGTATCAGATGTTACCTCATCTTGCTCTTGATGTGCCATAAGACAAAGATTTGCAATTTCAGTCTGCTCTTCTTCAGAACTGGAGTCCTCACTATCACTCTAGGTGGCCATCATTGCTTCTTCCTTAACTTCTTCCTTGACTTCTTTAGGAGAGGGTAATCAAATTTGTAGTGACCCGACTTCTTGCACTCAAAGAATGTAGGTATTTCCTTCTCCTTTTCTTTTTCCTTTTCTTTCTCTTTTTCTTTTCCCTTTTCTTTATTTGATTGAAATTTTTTCTTGTAAGGAAACTTTCTCCTCTTCATAAATCTTCTAAATTTTCTAGCAAGGAGAGCTTCTTCACCTTCATCTTCTTCTAATTCGGACTCATCGATTAAGGATTCTTCTTGTATGTTTGATTTGAATGTGATCTCCTTTTTCTTTTTATCCATGTCCATTGATTTTTGCTTCAAATTCAACTCATAAGTCATGAGCAATCCAACCAACTGCTCTAATGGTAGCTTGTCAACATCCTTTGCTTCTTGAATTACGGTCAACTTCGGATCCCATGATGTTGGAAGTGACCTAAGAATTTTATTCACAAGATCAGCATTATACATTACCTTTCCTAGACTTCTCATTCCATTTATAATATTTGTAAATCTAGTGTACATGTCAGTGATAGACTCATTAGGTTCCATTCAAAACATTTCAAAAGTATGCACTAACATGTTCACCTAAGTATTCTTCACTTAATCGGTACCCTCATGGGTAACTTCAAGTGTGTTCCATATTTCTTTGGCTAAAGTGCAAGTAGATATCCTATTGAATTCACTAGGATCTAATGCATAAAAAGGAGATTCATTGCCTTTGCATTGATCTCGAATTGCTTAATATCATTTTCATCCCAATCCTCTTCGAGCTTTGGGATGGAAACACCATTAACCACAACCAAAAGAATATATGGACCTTTATCAACTACTTTCCATAAATTATAATCAATAGAATATATAAATTCTCATCCTAGTTTTTCAATATGTATAATTTGATCCATTAAAAAATGGAGGTCTATTTGAGGCTTGACCCTCAACTATACTAGTACCAATAGGGGCTGCCATAGATCTTTACTCAAGGTGATAAAGCCTATACACTAAGAACAGAGCTCTGATCCCACTTGTTGCTCAGTAAGCAACCTAAGAGGGGGGGATGAATTGGGTCTCTAAAAATTAATTACTTGATGCAATGCAATAGTATGTAATCCAATCCAATAATTTATCAAGGTACTAAGAATTTAAATGTAATGCTCTTAAGTAAAAGTGTAGCAGAAATAAAGAGCAATAAATAAAAGAGCAAGAAGAAAAGAGGAGACAAGCAACTACAAAGACAAAAAAGTACAGTGGTTCGGTGCTATCCAATGCACCTACATCCACTCCCCAAGATCCCCTTGGGAATTCACTATAATCTCAACTGATTACAGCCGATTAGTTTTCTGGGCTTACTAATCAAAACCTGACATGCTTTCACAAGGCTCACAAGTCAAAACCTTACTTGGTTTTACGGGCTAACCAAGAACCTAAATGGTTGTAAGGCTCACCACCAACCTTCCTTGATTTTCTGGGCTAACCAAGAACCTAAATGGTTTTCAAAGGCTCACGAATAACCTTCCTTGATTTTGCAAAAGGCTAACCAAGAATCCTTACAACAAATAATAGTTTGAAGTAAAGAGAATAAAAGCTTTCTATTAAAAAGCAGGTATCTCTTTGAAGCTCGAAGTTGTGATACTTTTGAACTTGATGAAGCCTTTTGATTGCTCAAGAATGGTTGATCTTTAATGCTCTTGAAGGCTCTTGAATACTTGGAGGCTTTCTTTTGTTTGAGAGTGGTTGAACTTCAATGAATAGGAGTGAATGCTCTCTTTTCTTCTCTCTTATTTTTCCTTTTTCAGAAACTTCTCTTTTGATTTGATTTGGAGCATATAAATACCATCCCAAGGCCTAAAAATCAATTTCTAGCCATTAGACTCGAAAATCTAGCCATTGGGGGGTAAAAGGGTCGAGTTCTGCATTTGAAAAACTAACCATTATTGTTTCCAGAACTCCATGTGTCGATACTTCAGGCTGTGAGTCAACACTTCAGGATGACACTTGAACTTCTTGAGTTGACACCTAGTCAAATATCTTCAATCTGGTTCTTTAGAAATCTTAGATGTGTCGACACTTCCTCAGGTGAGTCGACACTTCGAATCCATGTGTCAACAATTTTGCAGTTCTTCATCTTCAGTAAGTTCTGTGACTTGAAAATCTCAAGTGATGAGCTGATCCATGTGTCGACACTTTGAGTCAATACTACAAGTCCATGTATTGACACTTCAGCCTTACCATCTAAAACATTCTTTGTGTACTAGCTTGAGTCGACACTTCACTTCCATGTATCAACACTTGGTATCATGTGTCGACACTTTGAGTCGACATTACACAGAAATCTTCACAAAAATATCTGAACTTGTGCTGAATCAAATTTATATTTCACTCAAGTATCCATTCAAGCAAAATTTGATTGTCCAAGTCTTCTTTAAGTAGATCTTTCATCTAAACTTGGCTTCTTCAATCAAAGAATCATTTTTCAAATTTGTGAGCACCTTTTTTCTATAAGAACACACTTCAAAGAAATCATTAGTACTCAACTTATACTTAATCATTTTTGTTATTATTAAAATCAATAACGGAGTCAACACTTTTTTGGCATGCGAACAATTAGGAATCATTCCAGACTCGTTTGACAAGGTGTTGTCAAACCTGTGTTCGAGTCGACTCATTTGGATGAGTTGACTCGAGTTGAGTCGACTCAAATGGTCAAGTCGACTCGTCTGTTGGACTGCTATAAACCAAAAATTACTCCATTTAATTATGCAATTGTTGTGGGCATTTAATGGATACATTTATGGGTTTTATGATCTGCTATTGCTAAATGCTAAAGGACTTCATAACCTCCCTGGAATATGAAGAGACCGCAAAACTGCTCATTAATATCTCATTATGTCTTCTTAATTGTTTTAAGGGCTACTGTTATAAAAGAAGGGCTGAAGAAGGTGAATGGTTCACTTTCAACACTCCCACTCTAGATTTGGATCAAAGTTGAGACTCTGCCCAAAAAAATTTTGAGATAGAGTTCTTGCTTGATCCTTGAGAGATTGCGAGATTTGATCTTCGGGATGGAGTGAGGTTTGGGTTTTGGGATTCTTGTGTGCTACCTTCTATTGAAGGTTTGGGACAGAGAGTTGGGAAGGGTTCTCAAGAGTCCTTGTTCCAGCATCACTTCACAACAGGGTCTTCAAAAAGTTGAAGACAGAATACGTGGCTCTTCAAGGAGTTGAAGAAGCAGTCCTTGCTACCGACGCTGTTCCCGGAAAGGCTAGCACCTCGAAGAAAGGAGAAGAAATCATGATACATGGTGTGAACCACCCGTAGAGGTGGTACACGTGTGCACGTGTGCTGCTTGCAGAGCATGAGTTTTTCCATAAATTGGAGCCACCCTTGGGATTGTGACTGAGAGCCAGGGATTTTGTTGCAACCTTTGGTAAATGTCACTAAGGTATGTCTTTATTTTATGTATAACATAATTATCATTGCTGCATCATGTGTGATTTCTAGAATGGTTCTATTTTTTATACAATGTTTGCATGATTTTATATTTACATTACTCAAGATGCATCAAGATCCTAGTAGGGGCTTGTGTTAATTAGATTAACATCTATAAATAAAATGATTTTATTATTTTTCATTGCTACATGCTTTTAGAAAAGTTTTAAAATGCATGTATCGCTTCTTAAGAACAGATCCTTTCAATGGTATCAGAGTGAGGTTGGATGCACATATATCTAATATTTTATATGAAATTGAACTTTTTCCTTCACAAAGTACTTGGATTAAGGTTGATTCGCCATGGCCGTCTGGTCATAGGAGAGAAGCATGGTTTAAAGACCATCTCTTCCCATTCCAAGGGGTTCTCCTATGATGTGTAGGGGTGCCACTGCATCATGGCCTTATGAAGAAGAAAGTGAGGAATTTGATGGATTAAAATAGTTTTAATCTATGGATAATAGATCATAACTATGTTTAGATGAAATCTAAAAGATGTATGATCTAAAACTTTGAAAAGTTCAAGTGGAAATGATTGAAATTTGAAGTTACTATGTTTTGGAAAAGCTGACTCGAGCTGTAAGAGCTGACTCGACCAGAAATCTATGTTCTAGAAGAGCCAACTCGAGCAAAAGAGCTAACTCGACTAGAAAAATATGTTTTGGAAGAGCTGACTCAACCAGAAGAGCTGACTCGAACAGAAAACTATAAAATAGTAATTTTAAGCTTCATATTTTTATGAAATTATTCCATTTTATTTTAAAAATGTTTCAATAAGTGTGATACACTTAATTGAAAACTAAGTTGTATAATTTTAAGATTTAGGATATGATTACAATCTTAAATCATGATTGATAAATCATGGGTTGAATGGGTTGCTAGAATTGGGTCCTTAAATGGGTTAGACCTAGGTTTTGATGAATGGATTAAATAGAGAAAAGACTAATCAAAAGTTGAATTAGCTCTCTCCTCTATAGATCTCTCAAATAGTTAGTTAAATCAATCCATACATCGAAATGGACTTGGTTCATGGCTTCATGTGAAAGGATTATGCCCTATAAGCCAATATTTGTATCTCCCAGACCATTGTAAGTTGACAAGTTAATAAAGGCAATAATTTTTTCATCATTCGCTGTGTCATTATATGATGAACCCCATAGATTAGGGCTATGGTTGTAGGGCTATGATGAGATCATACCAGTGAGATCTAAGGCCTTAAAACCCTAATCTAGAATATTCCTAGTCATAGGAACCCTGAGTTGGGGATCAGGGTTTCCGGTTAGACTGGCACATCCTATGAATGCTGAAAAGGGTGACTGCTCTCACAGTCACTTGTGTGAGACACTAATACAAGGATGTGGGTGCTCATTAGCGAATGAGTTCACTGAAGAGATCCAGTTTGAGAACATCTAATGGAGCCTTAGCTGCATGTCAATAGATGTTTCTCATAGTGGGAGTTGTACAAGTAGTCCTATGACCTGAGACAGCCATAAAACCTTATGTACATGAACCCATGCTTTGGTTCAATCTCATTCATGACACTGGGTCATGCACAAGGTTGATGCTGGGTGTGGTGAATTGTATATGAAGGAAATGAGTAGGTCAACAAGGAATTGATCACTCCTAGTAGGAGGAGATTGCATCCAGCCAAATTAGGTCAGATGATGATTTAGGAAATCTTTGATCAAAGTACAGATATTAGAAATGATTTCTAATATCGAATTAATTGAATCATTAGTGTATGACTGAGCTGGGAATGAATATAAACTGGATTTGACATGATTCCATATCCATAGTTATATTCGGGATGCAAGATGATTGAAGGATCGAATTGTACGGGAACTTTCCACTGAAGGGTAGTTTTGGAATTACACCAGAATTTTCATATCTTCCGGGTAGACATGACACGTTGCTAGACGTCAATCTTGTCTTGTGGGTTGATCAAATTAAATGATTTAATTGGATCACTAATTAGGAGGAGTCCTAATTGACTAACTCGAGTTAGCTCGATTTGACCTAAATCGATTAGAATGAGTTCTGATCAAATTAGGTCAACTTGCACTCGGACCCACTGCTGGCTAAGTATGGAACCCAATGGGTCACACACTTAGGACAGATAATCAAGGTTTTAATTTGGAATTAAATCTCGTTTGCAGATGAACACACTAGCATGTGTTGCAAACCATGGCTTCTACTTGAATCGGATTTGAGTTAGGGTTCCGATTTGGTCTTTTTTAGATCCAAATTCCTTCCGGTTTGAATCTAATTGAAGATTCAAGACTTTGGGCTAATAATAGGCTAGCAATTGGGCTAACCTAAGAGGCTAAACCCCTTTCCCACATCGCCTAAGCCCTTTCCCTTCTTTTCCCACGCGCGCGCGCAAGGAGAAGAGTCCACGCGCGCGTGGACTCTCTCCAAGCGGCGTTTCTGCGTGAGAAAAGAAAGGAAGTCGGCATCTTTTGGCTGATGAGGCATGGATCAGAGTCCACCTAGGCGTGGACTCTTCAAAAATAGAATTACCGTGAAAAAGAAAAGGAAAAACACCGAAGGGGCGCGACTCTTCTTTCTGCGCGCGCCCTTCTGTGTTTTTCGCGATCCTTCTTCGCGTCTTCCCATCCCACAGGCCGTGAGATTAAACCCAAGGGCCGTGAGATAAAGGGAAAGGACGTGAGACGGGAGAGAGGGATGTGAGAGGATGATTAACAGGTGAGAAGGCGCCTCTCTGTCGCCTATTTAAGGAGAAGACTTCACCGTGAAAATTATTCTAGATTTTCTACGGTGAAGCCTTGCTTCTTTTTCTTCTCCCTCTCTAGAAGACTGTTTCCCCCTCCTCTCTTTCCTCTTTGATTCCTTTACAGAGCCTAGGCTCTGTCGAATCTCAGAACAGAAGGAGAGTCAGAGAGAAACTCTCCGACGGTAAAGGAAGAAGGCGCCTCTCCTTTCTTTCTTACATTAAGACAATCTTGTCTTAATTTTCTTCTCCCTCCAAGACAAGCCTTGTCCCATTTTAGGACAAGGGCTTATTCTTAAGACAATCTTGTCTTAATTTTCCTCTCCCTCCAAGACAAGCCTTGTCCCATTTTAGGACAAGGGCTTATTCTTAAGACAAGAGTGTCTTAAGGGGCCAAAGTTGCTAGAAGACGAGGAGAAGGGTAAGAGAGAAGGTTTAGTCCCAGTTTGGCTAGAGGAGTCCTAGCCAATAGCCCATATATCAAGTTCTTAGGGTAGAGCTTGATTGGAAGGAACCCAATTAAGGAGTCAGTGTCTTGATCATCTGCCCGTGTGGATCACCATCGGAGGGCGGACAAGTGGACGCCTGGTGTGTTCAAAAGGTTACTCAATTTGGAGTTTATTTCTACATCAGACTGGAAATAGCGATCTGAGGTTAGTATCTAAACCATGTTTAAATTTGGACATGCATGTAGTTACAGTTTTAATTGCTAATAAGGAGATTTTGGGATTAGGGTTCGAACCTGATTTCATAAAATTTTGAAATCCACACTTCCGCACTGGTTCCCGAATCCTACAGTGGTATCAGAGCCTCCTTATTAGGATTAAAACTTATGCAGTTCAATTCATGATGTAGTATCATGTTAAAGTTTTTATATTGATGCACAATGCATGTCTTTGATTGAACATGAGTTTGATGATTGCCACCAGTTAGGGTTTTTCACTGAAACCCTAATTGTCTTAGAGATATGATTAGCCCTGGAGCCATCATACTGAAATAAGGTTGCCCTGGCATAATGGTGTATCCATTATGTGGTAAATGGTTGTCCTAGTATGATGGCACACATTTCACATATTTGCTTAGTTTAAAGCATGTATTAATATATGTGACAGCTTTTAATTGAATGTGCTGGCATTGCATAAATCCCTCTTAAAAAGTATATTAAGTGATAGTATAGTTAACCGATAAGCATTATTAGTCATGATGGATAATTAGTCATTTCGGTGTCTAGAAAGGTGGTTCTAGGAAGGTAAAGGGAATCATGGTTTTTAATTGGTTCCGTTGACTGACCTGGCCAATTTTAAATTGGTGTCTAGGAAAGCAACGGGGGGACCCCCACATCTCTTCCACTAGCCTGGCCGATCTGATTGATTTAATTCTTGACTAACATGCTTGGTGTTAAAATACTATTATTGGCCTTCCTTCATGATAGGTCATTATTATGTTACGATCTATACTAGGTTTGTTGTGTACACACAAGACCTAATATGGTGACTAACACAATTTTTGGCCTAATACAATTATTTGTTTATGGCATGATTTAATGTAATATTTTGTTGTGTACACACAAGGGTATTACTATTAAAGTCATGACTGTATGGCTATGAAGGGTCTTACTTAACTGAAATATTATAGTTTGTTGTGTACACACAAGGCTATTAATATTTTAGAGGCCGGGATAAGTTGAGAATTGTACGGGATACAATTGGAGAGAGTTTTCCTACCTATGAACTTATATAAGATTTGTTGTGTACACACAAGGTCTTTTATAAGGGATTGGGATCTCAACCCCACTAAGAAAACTAATTAGGGTTTTCTCGATCATCGTATAGAGGGTTATGATGCTCGATAAAATAGTGGGAGACATAATTGAATTAAAGTCCTAATTTAATTATATATTGTCATTTCATGGTTGTTTGCTTATGTATTGTTCTTTGTTTAAATGTAGATAAATGGCCTCTTCACTCTCACTCCGTAGTATTTTAGATGCCAACAAATTGACTGGGCCTAATTATGTTGATTGGCTGAGAAATTTGAAAATAGTACTCAGTCAAGAAAGAATTTCCTATATTCTTGATATCCCAATTTTGGAACCACCAAGGGAAGATGCCTCGCAAGAGGAGAAGACCACATATAATATGTGGCAAAATGACTCACTTACTGTCAAATGTGTTATGCTTGCCTCTATGACTAACGAGTTGCAGAGGCAGCATGATAGCATGGATACTAACTCCATACTGCTCAATTTAAAAGAGCTTTATGGAGAACACAGTAGAACTGCTAGATATGAAATATCTAAGCAGTTGTTCCGTGCAAGGATGATAGAAGGTACATCAGTACAAGACCATGTATTAAAGATAATTGATCTAATCACTCGATTAGGTCAATTAGGTTTTGTAATGGATGGGGAGTTGAATCAATACTTGATCTTGCAATCACTCCCAGAGTCATTTTCACAGTTTGTTCTTAATTACCATATGAACAAACTTAATTCTTCCTTGCCTGAGCTGTTGAATATGTTGAAGACAGCAGAGAGCCATGTAAAGAAAAATAAGGCTCCAGTTCTTCTTGTGGATAAGAAGAAGACAGGCAAAAAGGGTTCCAGTAAGAGGATGAATCCCAGAGGGGGCATTAAGAAGAAGAAAGGAAAGAAGGCCTCCGGACAGATGACCTGCTTTCATTGTGGCAAGCCGGGTCATTGGAAAAGGAACTGCAAGGTTTACCTTGCAAGTGTGAAGCCTGGTGCATCAGAGGCACCAAAAGGTATGAAAGAAGTTCATACTATTTTGTCATTGGATTCTTCCATTTCAAATACTTGGGTGTTGGATACCGCCTGTGGTCATAACATCTGCAAATCATTGCAGGGACTTCAGGGGCTTAAAGTATTGAAGGAAGGTAACTTTGAGCTCTACGGTGCTGGAGGGGACCCCATCCAAGCAGAAGCTGTAGGGACTTATGCTTTGAAGTTACCTTCAGGGAAGATCTTGGAGCTAAGGAATTGTTACTATATGCCAAAAATCATTAGAAATATCATATCTGTACCCTTGTTACTTAAACAAGGATATACTATGAATGTAATGAGCAGTGGCTGCTCAATTTCTTTATCTAATGAAATTATATGTTATGGCATATTCTGCAATGGTCTATTAACTCTTTCCACTAATGACAATATTTTTCATGTTTCTAACAAACGGAAAAGAGATGATTTTAACAATACCTTACTTTGGCATTGTCGACTTGGACATATTAGTGAGACTAGGATTAACAAGTTACACAAAGAAAATTTCTTTGATCCTTATGACTATGAGTCATTAGGAACTTATGAATCATGTCTCATGGGTAAAATGACCAAGACTCCATTTAGTGGACATGGAGAAAGGACAAAAGAGTTATTAGGACTCATACACACAGATGTATGTGGGCCTATGACAACTCAAGCCTATGGTGGATACTTATACTTCATCACATTTACTGATGATTTTTCAAGGTATGGATTTGTGTATCTAATGAAACATAAGTCCGATGCTTTTGAAAAATTTTTAGAGTATCAAAGTATGGTAGAGAAACAGACAGGAAAAAGTATAAAGATCCTCCGATCAGATAGAGGAGGTGAGTACTTATCCACTGAGTTTCTTGATCACCTTAAAGATAAGGGTATCATCTCTGAATGGACTCCTCCTTACACACCACAATTAAATGGTGTTGCTGAAAGGAGGAATCGTACTTTATTGGATATGGTACGGTCCATGATGTGCTTCACGGAGTTACCTTTTTCTTTCTGGGGATATGCTTTGGAAACAGCAACTTATATCTTGAATAGAGTACCATCTAAAACTGTCTCTAGCACTCCATATGAATTATGGAGAGGTAAGAAGCCCAATCTTAAGTATATTAAGATATGGGGATGTCCAGCCTATGTAAAAAGAAATTTTGGACATAAATTAGATGCTAGAGCAGACAAATGTCTATTTATCGGATATCCTAGAGATAGTATAGGATATCTGTTCTACCACCCTACTGAGCAAAAGGTTTTGGTCAGTAGGCATGCCACTTTTATGGAAAAAGAATTCATCCTACAAAAGGGCACTGGTAGAAATATCGAACTTAATGAAATTCAACAAATAGACACATCTCAGTCAAGTAACAACATAGTTAATATAGAACCTGAACACACTCCTATCCGTAGGTCTGATAGGGTGCGACAAGCACCTGAGAGGTATGGGTTCATAATTGAAAATAATGAAGCCCAAATCATTCAAAATGATGAGCCTCTAACCTATACGGAAGCAGTCATGAGTAGAGACTCAGACAGATGGCTGGAAGCCATGAGATCCGAGATGGACTCCATGTATGTCAACCAAGTATGGTCTTTGGTTGATGCACCAGAGGGTATTAACCCTATTGGGTGTAAATGGGTCTATAAAAGGAAGAATGGGGCAGATGGCCAAGTTGAAACTTATAAAGCCAGATTGGTGGCTAAGGGTTTCAGACAAAAACAGGGAATAGATTATGATGAAACATTTTCCCCTGTTGCCATGCTCAAATCTATTCGGATTATGCTTGCTATAGCAGCATATCATGATTATGAGATCTGGCAAATGGATGTAAAAACTGCATTCCTCAATGGTTTCCTTGAGGAAGAGGTTTATATGTCACAGCCAAAGGTTTTGTCTTGGAGACTAAACCTAATCAGGTATGTAGGCTAAAGAAATCCATTTATGGATTAATGCAAGCATCAAGGAGTTGGAACATCCGATTTGATAAAATAGTCAAAGAATTTGATTTTTTCAAAAATGAGGATGAACCTTGTGTGTACAAGAAGACTAGTGGGAGTGCCATAGTTTTCTTAGTTCTATATGTCGATGATATACTTCTTATTGGGAATGATATCCCAATGTTACAATCAGTCAAAGTGTGGTTATCGAAACAGTTTTCTATGAAAGACTTGGGAGAAGCATCCTATATACTGGGTATAAAGATCTATAGGGAAAGATCAAGAAGGATGCTAGGCTTATCCCAGTCTAGGTACATTGACCAGGTGCTAAAGAGATTTAGCATGGAGGAAAGTAAAAGAGGTTACTTACCTATTGGTCATGGCATACGTCTTTCTAAGAGGATGTCTCCTAAGACACCTGAAGAAAGAAATAGAATGAGTTCTATACCTTATGCTTCGGCTATAGGGTCGATTATGTATGCTATGTTATGTACCAGGCCTGATGTGGCATATGCCTTGGGTGTAGCCAGTAGATTTCAGGCTGATCCAGGAGAGGATCACTGGAAGGCTGTGAAAAATATTCTTAAGTACCTGAGAAGGACTAAGGATATTTTTCTCATATACGGAGGGTCTGATATTAAACTAGAAGCCTATTCAGACTCTAGTTTTCAATCAGACCCAGATGATAGTAAATCCATTTCAGGGTATGTCTTTACCTTGAATGGTGGAGCAGTAAGTTGGAAGAGCACTAAACAGCAGACTGTAGCTGACTCAACTACCGAGGCAGAGTACATAGCTGTCAGTGAAGCCGCCAAGGAAGCTATCTGGATGAAGAAATTCATCACAGAGTTGGGAGTAGTTCCTGAGATTGAGAACCCGGTGCCACTCTATTGTGATAACACTGGAGCAGTTGCTCAAGCTAAGGAACCGAGAGCCCATCACAAGTCCAAGCACATTCTGAGACGCTTCCATCTTGTCCGAGAGATAATCGAGAGACAAGAAGTCTGCATCAATAGAGTAGATACAAAGAACAACATAGCAGACCCGTTCACTAAGGCTCTACCACAGCGGGAGTTTGATCGCCACCTCGACAGTATGGGGTTAAAGAATAAGAGCGATTGGCTTTAGTGCAAGTGGGAGATTGAAAGGATTATGCCCTATAAGCCAATATTTGTATCTCCCAGACCATTGTAAGTTGACAAGTTAATAAAGGCAATAATTTTTTCATCATTCGCTGTGTCATTATATGATGAACCCCATAGATTAGGGCTATGGTTGTAGGGCTATGATGAGATCATACCAGTGAGATCTAAGGCCTTAAAACCCTAATCTAGAATATTCCTAGTCATAGGAACCCTGAGTTGGGGATCAGGGTTTCCGGTTAGACTGGCACATCCTTTGAATGCTGAAAAGGGTGACTGCTCTCACAGTCACTTGTGTGAGACACTAATACAAGGATGTGGGTGCTCATTAGCGAATGAGTTCACTGAAGAGATCCAGTTTGAGAACATCTAATGGAGCCTTAGCTGCATGTCAATAGATGTTTCTCATAGTGGGAGTTGTACAAGTAGTCCTATGACCTGAGACAGCCATAAAACCTTATGTACATGAACCCATGCTTTGGTTCAATCTCATTCATGACACTGGGTCATGCACAAGGTTGATGCTGGGTGTGGTGAATTGTATATGAAGGAAATGAGTAGGTCAACAAGGAATTGATCACTCCTAGTAGGAGGAGATTGCATCTAGCCAAATTAGGTCAGATGATGATTCAGGAAATCTTTGATCAAAGTACAGATATTAGAAATTATTTCTAATATCGAATTAATTGAATCATTAGTGTATGACTGAGCTGGGAATGAGTATAAACTGGATTTGACATGATTCCATATCCATAGTTATATTCGGGATGCAAGATGATTGAAGGATCGAATTGTACGGGAACTTTCCACTGAAGGGTAGTTTTGGAATTACACCAGAATTTCCATATCTTCCGGGTAGACATGACACGTTGCTAGACGTCAATCTTGTCTTGTGGGTTGATCAAATTAAATGATTTAATTGGATCACTAATTAGGAGGAGTCCTAATTAACTAACTCGAGTTAGCTCGATTTGACCTAAATCGATTAGAATGAGTTCTGATCAAATTAGGTCAACTTGCACTCGGACCCACTGCTGGCTAAGTATGGAACCCAATGGGTCACACACTTAGGACAGATAATCAAGGTTTTAATTTGGAATTAAATCTCGTTTGCAGATGAACACACTAGCATGTGTTGCAAACCATGGCTTCTACTTGAATCGGATTTGAGTTAGGGTTCTGATTTGGTCTTTTTTAGATCCAAATTCCTTCCGGTTTGAATCTAATTGAAGATTCAAGACTTTGGGCTAATAATAGGCTAGTAATTGGGCTAACCTAAGAGGCTAAACCCCTTTCCCACATCGCCTAAGCCCTTTCCCTTCTTTTCCCACGCGCGCGCGCAAGGAGAAGAGTCCACGCGCGCGTGGACTCTCTCCAAGCGGCGTTTCTGCGTGAGAAAAGAAAGGAAGTCGGCGTCTTTTGGCTGATGAGGCGTGGATCAGAGTCCACCTAGGCGTGGACTCTTCAAAAATAGAATTATCGTGAAAAAGAAAAGGAAAAACACCGAAGGGGCGCGACTCTTCTTTCTGCGCGCGCCCTTCTGTGTTTTTTGCGATCCTTCTTCGCGTCTTCCCATCCCACAGGCCGTGAGATTAAACCCAAGGGCCGTGAGATAAAGGGAAAGGACGTGAGAAGGGAGAGAGGGATGTGAGAGGATGATTAACAGGTGAGAAGGCACCTCTCTGTCGCCTATTTAAGGAGAAGACTTCATCGTGAAAATTATTCCAGATTTTCTACGGCGAAGCCTTGCTTCTTTTTCTTCTCCCTCTCCAGAAGACTGTTTCCCCCTCCTCTCTTTCCTCTTTGATTCCTTTACAGAGCCTAGGCTCTGTCGAATCTCAGAACAGAAGGAGAGTCAGAGAGAAACTCTCCGACGGTAAAGGAAGAAGGCGCCTCTCCTTTCTTTCTTACATTAAGACAATCTTGTCTTAATTTTCTTCTCCCTCCAAGACAAGCCTTGTCCCATTTTAGGACAAGGGCTTATTCTTAAGACAATCTTGTCTTAATTTTCCTCTCCCTCCAAGACAAGCCTTGTCCCATTTTAGGACAAGGGCTTATTCTTAAGACAAGAGTGTCTTAAGGGGCCAAAGTTGCTAGAAGACGAGGAGAAGGGTAAGAGAGAAGGTTTAGTCCCAGTTTGGCTAGAGGAGTCCTAGCCAATAGCCCATATATCAAGTTCTTAGGATAGAGCTTGATTGGAAGGAACCCAATTAAGGAGTCAGTGTCTTGATCATCTGCCCGTGTGGATCACCATCGGAGGGCAGACAAGTGGACGCCTGGTGTGTTCAAAAGGTTACTCAATTTGGAGTTTATTTCTACATCAGACTGGAAATAGCGATCTGAGGTTAGTATCTAAACCATGTTTAAATTTGGACATGCATGTAGTTACAATTTTAATTGCTAATAAGGAGATTTTGGGATTAGGGTTCGGACCTGATTTCATAAAATTTTGAAATCCACACTTCCGCACTGGTTCCCGAATCCTACATCATGGTGAGCCTGGATCTTTAGGTTAGTCTTATTGAGTCTGGTAAACTACTTGATATCTAAGGTAAGTTTGATAGTTGTTATCAAGGTTCTTTGGGGCTAACTCTTACCTAGCTAACTCATGGTTGGTGTCTAAGGCAAGAGGCTTACTTGGCTTAACCCATCCCTTGATCTTACTTACCTGGCTAATATGGTGAATCAGATCTGATTAGATTATCTATTGATTCGAGTTAACCCATGTCAACTAAGGTTAATCAGTCAAATTGGTTTATAGGTGCCTATGGACCAAATTGATCTAAAAACCCTCTAAGTGTATGGTGAGTTTTCTTGATTAAGGTCCATGTCTTCATTTCAATTGTCACAAAATTGAAATCCTCTAAATTATTAGGTCCATAAAAAGACTAAGTTATGTGATAGCCTAAGTCTTAGCCTCCCATTAAGTTGGATTGGTAATGAGTGCATAAGTTGGGTGATCATCCACAATTCTAAAGAACGGGTGGTCATCAGGCGAGTGGGATTGCCATTCAACATATGATTGCTCAGTGCGACTATCTTAACACGTGGTCAGGTGGGCCGGCCAAAGTCGGGCTTGATCATGGATTAGTTAGAAGCATTGAATTTGATCATGTTAATGGTTGGACCTAACCAGGACCTTCAATAGGAGGCCCAAAGGCTGATTATGAGGACCCCTGGGGCAAAATGAATACTAGGAATTGCTTGGAGAAGCAATTGGTATTGTACCTACCTTTAGATACATTTGGGTTGGCCGACCAAAGTCAGGCTCATATGTAGTCTATTGGATCCTAGTACTCGCTAAAGGATAAATATTATTCTTCGGATTGGAGTATAGAGGCTACCAATCTAAATAAAATAGTGGAAGAAACCTTTAGACTAAAATCCATATCTTTAGGATTTTTTAAATAATTCATATACTGATAGGTCTTGTTCTTCTTTTCAAGATAATGTCGACCATTTTATCACTCCGGTCATTATTAAATAATGACAAACTGTCTGGACCCAACTTCGATGCTGGCATCAAAAACTTAGGATAGTCCTGGAGCATGAGCGGATCCTTTATGTGATAACAGATCTAGCACCTGAAATCCCAGTCCCCAATGCTCGTAGCAATGTCAAGGACACTTATCAGAAGTGGATCTTTGACCATACCATGGTGCATTATATAATGTTAGCTGTGATGAATGATGAGTTCAGTCACAAGTTTGAGGAGGTCCAGCCAGAAGAGATTCTTCAAAAGTTGAAGGAGACTTTTGGTACTCTGGATGAATCCTTGCTGACTTGTAAATCTTGTCTTCTTGGAAAAATGACCAAGTCACCTTTTACTGAAAAGGTGAAAGAGCTAGTGATATTCAAAGTCTAGTACATATTGATGTATCTGGACCCATGAATATCAGTGCAAGAGGTGGATATAGTTATTTCATTACATTTATAGATGATTTTTAGAGATACGGTTATGTCTACCTCATGAGGCATAAATTTGAATCATTTAAAATGTTCAAACATTATCATAATGAAGTTGAAAAACAAACTGGAATATTAAAACTCTTCGATCAGATCGAGGTGATGAATATCTTTTTAGTGAGTTTTTAACTTATCTTGAAGAAAATGGGATTCTCTTTTAATGGACTCCTCTAGGGACACCTCAGTTAAATGGTGTGTCTAAAAGGAGGAATCGAACTCTATTGGACATGGTTCGATCCATGATGGGCTTAGCTAGTCTACCTAAATCCTTTTGAGGATTTGCTCTTGAGTCAGTGTCCTACCTTTTTAATAGAGTTCTAAGTAAGTCTGTTGATAAATCACCATATGAGATATGGACTGGATGGAAGCCAACTCTCTCTCACCTTCGAATTTGGGGGTGTCTAGCATATGTCAGACATTTGGAGACAGATAAATTAGGACCTAAGTCTGATAGGTGTCTTTTTATTAGATATCCTAAAGAATTCAAAGGGTATTATTTCGATCTGCCTGAGGAACAAAAGTTGTTCGTCAGTCTTTGGGCAACCTTTTTAGAAAGGGAGTACCTTGGCAAAGGCACTCAAGCTATTGAGCTTGAACTTGAAGAAGTTCAACAGATAGAAAAACCTTCTCACTCTAAGGCCACTATAGAATCAGATTTGATTAGATCAGATCCAGAGCCCATAGTGTAGCCGTTAAGGAGATCTGGTAGAGTACCACGTCAATTGGATAGATACTATGGTTTCTTGGTCCAGGATGGTGATCCTGTTGAACTCGATGAGAACAAAGAGGATCCGATCATCTATATAGATGCAATGACAAGATCTAATTCTAAGTCATGGCTGGGAGCCATGAAATCTGAAATGGAGTCCATGGAAATCAATAATGTATAAACATTGGTTGATCCACCTGAAGGGAAAAAACCCATTAGGTGCAAGTGGATCTTCAAGAGGAAGCAGGGCGCAAATGGGCAGGTGGAGACCTATAAAGCCTATCTGGTTGCCAAGAGGTATCGTCAGCATTATGATATTGACTATGACGAAACATTTTCTCCTGTGGAAATGCTCAAGTCCATTCGGATTATGCTTGCTTTGGCAGCATATTTAGATTATGAAATCTAGCAAATGGATGTCTGAACAGCTTTTCTAAATGGTGAGCTGGAAGAGGTGTATATGATGCAGCCTGAAGGGTTCACATCCATAAATAAGTCTAAAGTGTGCAAGCTTCAGAGATCCATTTATAGATTGAAGCAAGCTTCTCAGAGTTGGAACATGTGTTTTGATAAATGTATAAAGACGTATGGCTTCATTAGGAATGGAGAGGAACCTTGTATATATAAGTGGGCAAATGGTTCTATAGTTGTATTTCTTGTTTTGTTTGTGGATGACATTCTCCTAATCAGGAATGACATTCCAGCATTACAAGAAATAAAGGTATGGCTTTCATCTCAATTTTCTATGAAAGACTTGGATGAAGCCTCATTCATACTAGGTATGAAGTCTATAGAGATAGATCTAAGAGGCTTCTAGGACTGTCCCAATCTATGTACATAGATACTGTGCTGAAGCAGTTCAGCATGGAGAGTTCCAAAAGGGGCTATCTTTCGATAGGTCATTAAATTTCTCTTTCTAAGAAGGATTGTGCAACAACTCCTGAGGAAAGAGGGCATATGAGTAGGATTCCATATGCTTTGACAATGGATTCTATTATGTATGCTATGCTATGTACTAAATCAGGTATGGCATACTCACTAGAGATATTGAGAAGATACTAGTCTGACCCAGGTGAAGCTCATTGGAAAGTTAAGAACATCCTTAAGTATTTGAGAAATACTAAGGACAATGGCTTATTTATGGAGATTCTGACTTAAAATTTATGGGATACACTGACTCCAGTTTTCAGTTAGATAGAGATGATAGTAAGAGTGTGTCTGGTTTTGTGTTTACCCTTAATGATGGAACTATCTGCTGAAAAAGTTCCAAGTAGCATATAGTGGCCGATTTTGTTTGCGAGGCAGAGTATATTGATGTAGTAAAAGAGGCTGTGTGGTTACAAAAATTCCTAGGCAAGCTGGGATTGGCCCTTTCTTAGATGGCCCTATTATGGTGTATTGTAACAACACTGGAGCCATAGCTCAAGCAAAAGAGCCGAAGTCACATCAGTGGACCAAGCATATTCTATGTCGCTATCACCTTGTCCAAAAGATTATTGAATGAGGTGACATCGAGCTTCTAAAGATCGATGGTAAGAAGAACTTGGCCGACCCCTTCACTAAAGCTATTGGAATTCAAGAGTTCGATGACTGCAAATGGAAGATGGGAATTTGATTCTATTATGATTGGCTTTAGTCCAAGTGGGAGTTATTGGGAATTATGTCCCAAAGCCAATCATCTAGGTTGTAGATTGTTGTGCAAGTCATGTATATGTATATAATTATTGAATTGAATAAAAAGTTTATTCTGGTTGTTCATCACATGTCATCATCCTAATTGAACTCTTGTGTGATGATATCCTTTGAGCTACCTTGTATGCGATGTAGAGATGATGCATCGTGTAGTTCATAAATTGGTTCACGACCAAAGGATACGCTATTTCAAGATGATGGTGTATCGAGAGTAGGTCATTGATGTCATATCTACTTGTTATCCTCTTAACCAAGTAGCATGGAGATGCTGGTATGACATCAGGTGTTATGTTTGACACTTCACTGAACGTGACTCTCATGCGAGATTCTCTTTCTGCCAAAGAGGAGTCTTAAATTATAATGTGGACATGAATTATTTCTCTGACTTGAGATCACTATGGCAGCTTGCAAGCAACTCACTGTGCTTAGGTGCCAGACTACCTGGATTTTTAATCCGATGATGGAAGTTGCTAAGTATAATCAAGTTCTTGTGTAGTGATAGTAGGATTGAGATAGGATTGATCTCTCCAAATGGTTTGGATTGAATTCTTAATATGTCTCAATTGAGAAAGACCTTGGCTAGGGCATTCCTTGTAAGGAGTTACAAGGATTCTTTGTTTGAGACATATTGAGATAGACTGATTAGGGTTGGGCAGTGAAATCCTATGCTATTCGGAGCATTAGGAGATTAGAAACATAAGTTCACTGATATTCCATATTCAATAGGTTCAAGTTGCTCTGCAAACTTCAACCTATCCGGACGCCGGGTGTCATTACTAGATGGCGACTTTGGCTGGTACTGGAAATGTTCTCGTGCTACTGATATAGTGTTTGAACCTATGGGGTCACACACCGAGGGTTTCTTTTTACTTTGTTGGCATGCAAACGATTGGAAATCATTCTGGACTCGTTTGACAAGATGTTGTCAAACCTGTGTTTGAGCCGACTCATTTGGATGAATCGACTCAAGTCGAGTCAACTTGTCTGTTGGACTACTGTAAACCATAAATTGATCCATTTAATTCTATAATTATTGTGGGCATTTAATGGATGCATTTATGGGTTTTATGATCTGCTGTTGCTGAATTCCAAAGGACTTCATAACATCCCTGGAATCTCAAGAAACCCCAAAATTACTCATTAATCTTTCATTATGTCCTCTTAATTGTTTTGAGGGCTGCTGTTATAAAAGAAGGGTTGAAGAAGGTGAATGGTTCACGTTTAACACTCCCACTCCAGATTTGGATCAAAGTTGAGACTCTGCCTAAAAAATTTCTGAGATAGAGATCTTGCTTGATCCTTGAGAGATTATGAGATTTGATCTCCAGGATGGAGTGAGGTTTGGATCTTGGGATTCTTGTGTGCTACCTTCTGTTGAAGGTTTGGGACAGAGAGTTGGAAAGGGTTCTCAAGAGTCCTTGTTCTAGCACTGCTTCAGCAACAGGTTCTTCAAAGAGTTAAAGATGGAATCGCGACTCTTCAAGGAGTTGAAGAAGCAGTCCTTGCTATCGATGCTATTCTCAGAGAGGCTAGCACCTCAAAGGAAGGAGAAGAAACTGCGATACACTGTGTGAATCACCCGTAGAGGTGGTATGCATGTGCTACTTGCAGAGCAGGAGTTTTTTCTATAGGTTGGAGCTGCCCTTGGGATTGTGACTGAGAGCCTGGGATTTCGTTGCAACCTTTGGTGAAGGTCACTAAGGTATGTCTTTATTATATGTATGACATAATTACCATTGCTGCATCATTGTGTGATTTCTAGAATGGTTCTATTTTTCATATAATATATGCATGATTTCATATTTACATTACTCTAGATGCATCAAGATCCTAGTAGGGGCTTGTGTTAATTAAATTAACATTTATAGATAAAATGATTTTATCATTTTCTACTGCTGCATACTTTTTAAAAAGTTTTAAAATGCATGTATCGTCCTTTAGGAACAGTTCCTTTCAGACAAAACCTTTAAATATATAAACATGGTAAGCTCAAAAGATTAGCAATAAGTATCAGAGCAATTGGCTATAAGTATCTAAGTAATGTTGTAATGACTATCATAGAGCAAGGACGCATCATTTAGCATGTAACTTGAATAAATTCAATTCATATATCAATAACGTGTCGATACTTAACCTAGCATATCATATCTAAGATAAGAATGTAATAGAGCATATGCATATATAAGAGCGGAATGATCATTAATTTTAATGAATATCAATAATACATAGTCAAAGCAAATGCAATTATGTATCAAAATTTTACATAACCAGAGTTGATTGAACATTTAGTTTCAATCAAAGCAATATAGATAATAATCAAGCATAGTCAGAGCAAACTGTCTTTGACAAAAATATCAAAGCACTGAATTTTAACATGTATCAAGGTAATCGAGAGTCATAAAACCATATAATGTCATAACAAATTTGAAATTAAGTATCAAAGCTAAAATTGAGTAAGTTTTTAAGTCAAAGAGCATCAGAGTGATAAAATTTACTATTCAAAGATTTTCAGAGCAAAATGGTTTTGAGAAAAGTATGTATTAGAGCTAAAACAGATTTGAAAGAATAAGTATCAGAGCAAAATTAGGTTTGAAACAAAATGTGAGTGTTAGATCAAACCCTTTATCAAAGTAAATAACATAAAGATAGAGCTCCCCCTCAACACATGATCTGAAAACATTTTTTGAACTTTTCAAATATGGCTCACATGTATTACTATTTTTCAAAAATATCTTCAAAAAATTTAGAAATTTCTTTCTTTAATACTTCCCCCCATATTTATTATTATTTTATTTATTTATTTATTACTTATTACTATCATCTCTCATCTTTTTGTACTTTCTTCTCTCCCTTTTTTTTGTACTTTATCTTCTCTCCCTTTTTGTCATCATGAAAAAGGTGAAAAATAATACAAAGTAGAGAAATAAGTAACAAACCTCTCCCTCAAGGTAGAGATAAAGTGGAAAGAATAGTAAAAAGAGTATCAAAAGTAATGCAAGTAAAGAATGAAGCATGAATGCACAAGTGAAAAACTCTAAAAGCATCATATATGTAACTCCAAACATTTTTAGATACATAATAAAATATATTCCAAATAAGAGAGTATCACTGATACAAGCAAGTAATACACTGACACAAACATACATACTAAGTCTGATACATAGATACAGATTAAACATATATATGACAGATGTAGAATATAACATATAACTAACTCATATACTGACCACTCCCAGTCGGTTCAGTCCTTATTAGAGGAAGACCCAATCTCTAATACAATAGGTCTAGTAGTCCTAGAAGGCCGAGGTCGTGACCACATGGGCCGAAGATCTGCCAATCTAGCATAGATCGCTCTACGAGTGCCTTTCATCCTCGACCTCTACTCTGGCTCGTGCTTATTAGGAATCATATCCCAAAGCCAATCGTCTAAGTTGTAGGCTGTTGTGCTAATTTTGTAATTGTATATGAATTTTTAAAAAATAAAAGTTATTCTTTTGGTTGTTCATCATATTTATATTTTCCTAAAATGAACTCTTATATGATGGAGTCATTGGAACTACATTATTTTATATGGAGAGGATATATCAAGTAGTTCTTAAACTAGTTCACAACCAAACGATACATTGTTATAGGATGATAATGTATCAAGTGTATGTTGTTGTATGTCACATTTATTGGTTGTCCTCTTAACCAAGGAGTGTGGAGACACTGGTGTGACATTCAAGTGAAATGTATGATATCTCACTGAACATGACCATCTACGGAGCTCCCTTCTGCCAAAGGGTTGCTCGCGAAGGGATATGGGTATATGTGTCCCTCAGACCTGAGGTCACCATGGTAGCTTGCAAGCAACTCACTGTACTTTGCTATCGAACTACCTGGATTTCTAATCTAGTGATGAAAGGTTTTTGGGTGCAGTCAAGTACTTGTGGAGCAATGGTGGATCAAGATGGAATTGACCCCTCCAAATAGTTTGGGGTGAATGACTCGCTGTGTCTCAATTTAACAAAACCTTGGCCAGAGTAGTTCTTGTGAGGAGTCACCAAACTTGTAAAGTTGAGACATGATCTGGATGGACCAAATTAGGGTTGGCAGTCAAATCCTGGGTCATCCTGAGCATTATGAGGTCAAATGGATAAATTATGAGAGAACCATATGCCGAGGTTCTTGAAAGTTGCTCTGCAATCTTTGACCTATCTAGACATCAGGTATCATTGCTAGATGAGGACTTTGACTGGTACTGGAAGTGTTCCAGTGCTACCGGCTTAGTATTCAAATCTATGGGGTCACACACTATAAGGGTTTCTATCAGATCTTAAGGTTGATCGACGATTAAGAATCGTTTGCTGTCACTGGTGGTCAATGTGATTGACCATGTATTGACACTTAAGGGATCAACACTTGACTGTGACAAGAAGTATTTCAAAGATTTTTCTGGATGAGTCGACTTGATCCCTGCTCGAGACACTCGTTCTGTGTTCTGGTCGAGCTGACTCAACCCCTGCTCGAGCTGACTCGAATTAACAGTCTTACTGTTCTGTGTCCTGGACGAGTCGACTTGAACCTGCTCAAGTCGACTCGTCTATGCTCGACCAGAAATACCTGAACTGCATTTTGGGACATTTTTGGAAGGTTTTGACCAAGTTTGAATTTCGAATTCAAGCTATTTTGGCTCCAAACTTTCATAGAATGATTGTCATTCCTTCCTAATATGGTTTGAGTCAATATGGTATGCTCCTTAACCTTCTCCCCTAATCACTCCTCCTTCCTCTTTCTCCCTCTCTTGGCTACCTCTATAAATAAGTGTTATTTTAGGGCTGCTGGGTTAGAGAAGTTTTTGGATCTTTATCTGTGAATCTCATTGCTGCTGAGATTTTGAAAGGGAAGAAAAGGGATGTGAGGACTTGGACATTGGGTATATGGACTCCTAGCACTCATGCTAGGCCTTGGGAAGAGAGCCAGTTAGGAAGGGTTCCACCTCTCCTCTTTGTCTTCCAAGAAGAAGAAGATTGGCCCAAAGGATCCTAAGGAGCTAGCACTCCGAGGGAGTTGATCAGAGTCGAGCCCTGGTGTGGATTACCTGTAGAGGCTAGACACGTGTGTGGCTCAAGAGCAATATCCTTGGAGCACCGCCACTGCATCCATCAAAGGTATAATAGTAAGGTACTTTTATATCTTTGATCTTCTCTTATTTTGATGCTTATATTGCATGTTATTTTATTATACTAGATCCTGTTGTGGGTAGATTAGTAGATCATTTAGATCGATCTACCAAGCCTTCTGCTATGCATATTTTAAAATTATTTTAAAATGCATCTGTTTCTGCCTTGCTTTTGCATATTGTATTCATGATGTTTTCCACCTTCAATGGTATCAGAGCACCAGGTTCATCGTAGTATAATAATGCTAGCATGCTTTTAATATCATGTTTTTCTTTTAAAGTACTTGGATTAAGTGCTTCACCAGGGTCATCCGGTTATAGGAGAGAAGTAAGGCTGCAAGACCCTCTCTTTACATTCAATGGGGTCTCCTATGGCGTATAGGGGTGCTGCTTGTGATTGACTCATGAAGAGAAAAAATAAAAGAAAATATAGATTAAAAATGTTTTAATCTAATATTATGATCATAAAATAAATTTAGATTAGATCTAAGAGTTTTGTTTTGATCATATTTAATCTCTAAATTTGAATTGTTTAAATAAGTTGCATAAATTTTGAAGTCACTGTTTTCTGCCCCACACATACGAGCCGACTCGACCCTTGCTTGAGCCAACTCGTTGATGCAGGCAGAACAATCTATCCATTTCTGGTTTTGGATAGCCGACTCGACCCCTGCTCGAGCTGACTCGTCTATGCTAACAATGATCTGTCTATTTTTGGTTCTGGACAAGCCGACTCGCATTTTACACAAGTTGACTTAACCAGAATGCCCTAAAATAGTGAATTCAAAATATGCTTGTATAATTGTTTTACATTCTTAATTGAAGTTGTTTCGATTAAATAAGTCTATTGAATTAATTAAGAATTAAGAATGACAAAGAACTCTAAGAATATGATTCAATAATTTTAAGTCATTTCAATAAGCCTTAAGGGTCATGGGTTAGCTTCTTTTGGTTCCTTAATTAGGTTAGACCTAAGTTTAGATGCATTGGACTAAATAGAGAACTAATCTAATCAAATATTGGGTTAGGATTTCTTCTCTATAGATCTCTCTAATAGTTAGATTGATTAGTCCATAGATCTAAATGGGCCTAATTTTGTGGCTCAGTGGTCAGCCCGAGTCTTTAGGCTAGTCTAATCAACTTTGATGAACCAATTGGTGTCTAGGTAAGTTTGGTAGTTTGATCATGGTTCTTTGGGGCTACCTCTTACCTGGCCAACTCGGTTGGTGTTTAAGGCAAGATGGTTAATAGTGAAACTCAACTCATGATCTCACTTACCTGGCTAATGTGGTCGATCAGAATTGATTGGATAGCTCATTGACTTGTGTTAACCCATGTCACCCAAGGTTAATTAATCTTGACTGATTTTAGGCATCCATGGATCATTAGTTATGTGTAACCCTCCTTGATTGCTGATGTGGTCAATGGGAGGTTGATCCATGTCTTCTCATCTCTTCTTCTATCATATTAAAATTAAATCCTCTAAATTATTAGGTCTATAAATGGATGAAGTTATAGGGATAACCAAGTCCTAGCTTCCCATTAAGTGGGATGGTAATGGGTCCAATAGTTGGGTGTTCATCGACAAATCCAAAGATTGGATGTTCATCAGGCTATTGGAATTGTTGTTCCTAATATGATGGCTCAGTGCAACTCTCTTAACGGTGGTCAGGTGGGCTGACAAAAGACGGGCTTGACTATTCATTAGTTAAAAGCATCAAATTTTGTCATGTTAATGGTTGGACCTAACTGGGACCTTCAGTAGGAGGCCCAAAGGCCTATTGATGTGCACCTTGGGGCAAAACATAAATACTAGAGATTACTTGGAGAAGTAATCAATTGAAGAACCTACCTTTAGATGTTTATGGGTGGGTTGGCCAAAGTTGGGCTCATGTGTTGTCTATTAGACTCTAGTACCCACTAAAGAATTAAAGTAATTCCTAGGATTGGAGATAGAGGCTAACAATCTGAACAATTAGTGGGAGGGCCTTCAGACTAAAGTCCATGTCTTTAGGTTAATAATTCATATGCACTAATTAGCTTTGGTTTTTCTTTCAGATGTCTTCCAATCTATCACTCTGGTTCTTCTTAAAAATGAGAAGCTTAAGGGTCCCAACTTCGATAGCTGGTATCGAAGGCTCAGGATTATCCTGGAGCATGAATAGATCTTGTATGCGATATCGGATCCGGCACCTGAAACCCCTGCTCTTTATGCTCGGGGTTCAGTCAGAGACACTTATCAGAAGTGGCTCCTTGATAGGACCACTATCTGATGCATAATGTTGGCAACGATGAACGACGAGTTCAGTCGCAAGTTCAAGGAAGCTCAGCCAGAAAAAATCCTTCAAAGGTTGAAGGAGTCCTTTGGGACACCAGATGACGTTGAGAGGTATAGGGTTTCCTGTGCTATCTACAATGCGTGGATGCATGATGGGACCTCAATCATTAATCATGTATTGTACATGATCGAGATGATTGAGTACCTGGGCAAGCTCGAATGTCCCTTGCATGAACAGCTTGGGAAGGATGCGATTCTGAATTCCCTCCCCTCTTCTTATCTAGATTTTCTCGATTATTATAGAATGAATAAGCCTGCAGTTAACTACCACGGTCTATTGGGTTGCTGCATACTTATGAGAAAGACCACCATCTGAATAAAAGGGTGGTGAATTTAGTTGGAGGATATTCGGAGGGCATCGTCTCTTCAAGAAAGGGAAAAAGAAAAGTAAAGGGAATAGGTGTAGAATGCTTCTGGGCCTAGTCAGGCCAAGAAGGAGAAGGCTGATAAGAGCCAAGCAGAGTGCTTCTTATGCAAGAAGCAGGGACATTGTTGAGGAACTGTCCTCTTTATATTGCATCCCTTGATCCGAACAGGTCCAAGAAGTGGAAGCAGGTAGAAGGTGCTGGACAAGGTATTTATATGATAACACCTTGTAGTTTCTCTATTTACGATACTACTAACTGGGTATTGGATACTGGAAGTCCAATTCACATTTATAATTCTTTGCAGGAACTTCAAGTTAGTAGAAGATTTAAGAAAGGCGAGAGATTCTTGAACGTGGGAAATGGAAGCCAAGTTCCAGTCTTGGTGTTGGGAGTCCTCAAACTAGTTTTCGAGTTTGTACAATCATTTTGAATGAGTGTTATTATTATCCATCTTTTATTTTAAATGTCATTTCTATAGGCCAATTGACCATGGTGGTTATGAACTATCAATAAAGAATGATATTTGCAACATCATTTAGAATGGTTCTGTTGTAATGAATGGATATATGAATAATAGAATTTATATACTATCATGACCTGTTAGTGTAATGTACATGTCTAGCAAATGCCCTAGGATAAATAATGTCAGTGATGAGTACCTATGGCATTGTAGGCTGGGTCATATTAACAAGAGCAGGATAAATAGGTTGAAGTGCGAGGGTCTCCTCGACTTTAGTGAAAGTGGTTCACTTCCAACCTATGAGTCCTATCTGGTATGGGCACCGAGATTAGACAGAGGTTTCTCAACCCTCTATAGATCTCTAATTAGGGTTTCTATGTCTTTTGGTTCCTGTAATAAGGCTTAAAGCCTGAGTAATTTGCTTTCGAGTCATGTAATTAGTATCTAATTGGTTTCAATTTTTGGTTTAGTCTTGTAATTTGGCTAATTTGGTCAAGTTAGGATCAATTGGTCCTATAATTAGCCGAATCGGTTCACAAGCTCAAGTCAATTGGAAGATCGGCTCAAGCTAGTTTGAAGATGGGTTCACAGGTGGGCAATCAAGTCAAGCCCAATTAAAGATGAGTCAAACCACCTCTCCATGCCAGGTTACAAGTGCCAACTCATGAGGAGTGCCACATCATTAGTGCCATGTGGCATGGGAGGCGCCACTTCAGCTCATGGAGTGCCACATCATCAATGCCATGGCATAGGAGGCACGACTTCATCAAGCACATTGGGCAGCCAAGTAAAGCCGAAATTTCAAATTCAAATTCCATGGTTCACTCTCATTAATCTCCCCTTGATCCAAGCCAACAAGATACTCACCCCACTCCACAAATCAAGCCATATCACCAAGGATCAAGCCTAGCATTCATGGTTGGTCAAAGCATCATGAAGAGGAGATTCAAAATTCAAAATAGGCACCCCTTGATTCATGACGACAACATCCTCTCTTCACTCCCCTAAATCAAGTCTTGTAACCCCTATTTCAAATTTGAATTCAAATGTCAAATGAGGACTTAGGTGCTTATAAAAAGGACCCTAACCCTCTTGTAAACTAATTTTTGATGAATGAAAAGTGAGAAGTTCTTCTTCAATTAGCCCTTGTCTTCTTAGACTAGGAACTCTGTGAGAGAGTGCCTTTGTCCTTCGGGATATCGAGGGGTGAGAGGCCCTGAGTTACCATCCTCATTCTCAAGCCACCATTCCATCTTCAAGCTGGGACGCCACCTGGAAGATCCATCTAGATGCCTAGCAAGAAGAGCCTCCTCGACCACCATTCTCAACTCTTTCCCATCCCTTCTTATTTGCTTATTACTTCTTCTTGATGTTTTCTAACCCTTTTCTTGGGTGCTCACAGGTCCTCCAAGTGCCACAGACAACAGATTCAGTCTTCCTCACCCCTGTGACCATCGGACGAAAAGCCAATGAATCTGCAGGGTTGAAGGCTTGATCCTCCAGGCCACATCCTTGAGAGTGAGTGAACTTGGCATCGGGCACATCAGAGTCTTCACGGTATGCACCCCTAATCTCCTATGTAGGTATTGATCTAGTGCTAAATTCTTCAGGGATTCTCAATCCCGAGATCCTCTCGTTATCTTTGTATAAAGACTATCTTTGCTTGCTAGAAAGTTCTTGTCCTTATAAAATCTCTAGTTCCATTCTTAACTTGACTTCAAGAATCAATGTATCTCTTAAAACCTAAAACTCAAAAGAAAAATCATTTGCATATCCATCTCATCATTAGTATAGTCCCATATCATCTTAGTCCAACACCAATTTCTGGTATCAGAGCTTCATCCCGCTTCATTTTCTGGTATCAGAGCTGATTAGGGCTTAGTTTTCTTCAAGTACTTGGATTGGGTGCTTCACATGGCCGTCCGGTCATAGGAAAAAGTAGGGCTGCGAGACCCTCACATCCCATTCAAAGGGATTTTCTATGGTGTATAGGGGTGCCGATGTGATTGACCCTTGAAGAGGAAAACAAGGAGATTGGTTTTAGATCCTGAAAAAAATTTTGCATCATTGATTTCAACATCTTTAAAAATTTTGCAACTCAATATATGGTCTGATATTTTAGTTGTTTTTGCATGTAGGAATCTCCAATTTTGTGATTTTTGTTTTGATGGATTCCATATAATTAGTAGTATTTTTTAGAACTTTATCAGATTTTATTTCAGTTTGTAGATGTTTTACACGCCAGATTACTATCTGAGAACAATTCTGCTATGAATTTCCAACAAGTTCATTTCATCAAACTTTCATTTCCATATAGTTTAATTTTGCACTTTAGGTTCATGTTTTTTATTTCCAGCACTTATACTTCTGCTAATCTACATCAAAACACAAAAAGAATTAGATACATTTCATTAGGTTTCATGTGCATACCATCATCTACATAATCGACTTAAGGGTGACAATATCACAAGATAAAGGAAGGAGGTCATTACCTTGGCCCGAAAACCACCAACTTGCATTTCGAACCTAAGCCTAAATTAAGATCTAGTAGCAACCTAATAGCTTAGGGACATCAACGAGTCGGGTTTAACCATTGTGTGGAAGCTAGTGCATGCAACCTCTCAATTAGTAGTGAGAAGCTGGTGTCTAAGGCAAGAAGTCTAGTGTCAAACGATCTAAGTGGTGTTGTGGTTCCTTAATTGGGTCCTTGCGAAAGCAAGGGGGGCCTCCCACACTCCCACCTCTTACCTGGCCAATGAAAGGGCTAGTTGTTAAATTAACCCATTTTGTTTGCACTCATAGGTATAGCGAACCGTAGCACCATTCTTTGTGTGTTACATGCCGACTAGGTCAGGAGTCCCTATCACCCACACCACTCTCAGTCAGGTGAACCCATGAACAACCTCGAGAATCAACTTAGGCTCATCACTGAGCAGCTTACCAAGTTGATCCAAAGAGTTGATAGATTTGAAACAAGGCTAGGAACCCTAGAGAGGACCCGGGAGCCTCATACTGAACCAGAGTTTGAATCGCCTCCCCACCCTAGGAGATTCCCTCAACATGATCCCACCTTAGAAGCTGAGCCCAGAAGAGTCCACACCCTAACCCAGCCCAAGAGGTTCACCCTAGGGGACCCAATCAGGAGTTCATGGACCAGGTTAAAAGAGGATCTAGTAGCCTAAAGGAAAGGGAGCCATGAGTTAACCTGATCAAGGCCAAGGAGTTAGAGAAGGAGATTGCTAAGTGAACCCCTACCACTAAAGTGGTCCAAGAGCCAACCCAAAGAGAACACCCTCAAGAAGTAGTTGAAGCTCTGAAAGAATTTGAGGATGTATTTCCCGATGAGATACCTAATCAACTACCACCCCTTAGGGACATCTAGCATGCTATAAGCTTGGTCCCAAAATCCTCATTACCAAACCTTCCTCACTATGGGATGAACCCCACCGAGCCCCAAGAACTACAAAAATAAGTGGACCATATGACACCCATAAATCAATGTTCAAATCTTATGGTCATCCTGAGTAACCAAGGTCAGTTTCATGCTTCCAAGAGATTGTCCCAAGACTCTGATTCCTATTTTCTGTCATACCCTAAGGTTTCCAATGTTTCCCAAACTTTCAAATTATACTTTGTTGAGGTCATTCATTGCACCAGTTCTTTGAATATGTTAGGTTTGCGACCTACATTTGGAAGACCTTATGGCATTTGCTAGGGATCCATTATAAATTTTTATGTGCATGCCAAACCAGGATAAGACCTAGAGAGTCTATGTCTGTTAGGTTTAGGCCCATGAGTGCAATAAAAATTCCTCTCAATAAGAATGCATAGTTGAGTCTACATTTTGTTAAGTATCAGTACGAGTCTTAGAGTCTACAAAGTCATTCACATAGCATGCATAAGGAAATTAGCCAAAAAAATTAATCTAAGTAATGATACATACAAGAAATTGGTTGATTCCCGAAAGCAAGCCCAAGAATTTGACATAGGATATTCTGTAATGATTAAGCTTAGGCCTGAACGGTTTCCACCATGAACCATTAAGAAACTTCATGCTCATTAAGCTGGCCCCTTTAAAGTGATAAGGAGAGTTGGCCCTAATGCCTATGTACTTGAGCTATCCCGGATTATGGCATTAGCTCGACTTTTAATATCTCAGACTTAGTCAAGTATAGGGAATCGGTAGCCAAACCCAGCGAGCAATTTGGGCCTGACTTATCTTTTAAGAGTGAACCCGACCCAGAGTGTCCACCTCCAATTTTACCTGAGAGAGGAGAACGGATCGAGCATGTCCTGGATGATCAAGCTACCACCACCCAGGGTAAAGGATATTAGCATTACTTGGTCCGATGGCAAGGCAGACCAGAGTCCGATGATTCGTGGATTACCCGAGAGGACTTGTAGCATCTCGACCCCAACCTTCTTGAAAAATACCAAAGCCAAATCAATCCTTATGAAAAGGTTGAGTTTCCTCCTACCTAGGGAATTGGTGTGGGCACGGGACTAGACAGAGGCTCCTCAACCCTCTATGGATCTCTGATTAGGATTTCTAAGTCTTTTGGGTCCTGTAATAAGGCTTAAAGCCTGGGTAATTTGCTTTCAAATCATGTAATTAGTATCTAGTTGGTTTCAATTTTTGGTTTAGTCTTGTAATTTGGCTAATTTGGTCAAGTTAGGGTCAATTGGTCCCATAATTAGCCGAATCAGTTCACAAGCTCAAGTCAATTTGAAGATGGGCTCAAGCTAGTTTGAAGATGGGTTCACAAGTGGGCAATCAAGTCAAGCCCAATTGAAGATGAGTCAAGCCACCTCTCCATGCCAAGTTAGGAGTGCCAAATCATGAAGAGTGCCACATCATTAGTGCCACATGTCATGGGAGGCGCCACTTCAGCTCATAGAGTGCCACATCATCAATGCCACATGGCATGGGAGGCGCCACTTCATCAAGCACCTTGGGTGGCCAAGTAAAGCTAAAATTTTAAATTCAAATTCCATGGTTGACTCCCATTAATCTTCCCTTGATCCAAGCCAACAAGATCCTCACCCCACTCCACATATCAAGCCATATCACCAAGGATCAAGCCTAGCATTCATGATTGGTCAAAGCTTCATGAAGAGGAGATTTAAAATTCAAAATAGGTGCCCCTTGATTCATGAAGATGACATCCACTCTTCACTTCCCCAAATCAAGTCTTGTAACCCCTATTTCAAATTTGAATTCGAATGTCAAATGAGGACTTAGGTGCTTATAAAAAGGACCCTAACCCTCTTGTAAACTATTTTTTGATGAATGAAAGTGAGAAGTTCTTCTTCAATTAGCCCTTGTCTTCTTAGACTAAGAACTCTATGAGAGAGTGCCTTTGTCCTTCGGGACATAAAGGGGTCAGAGATCCTGAGATACCATCCTCCTTCGCAAGCCACCATCCATCTTCAAGCTAGGACGCCACATGGAAATCCACCTAGAAGCCTAGCATGAAGAGCCTCCTTGACCACCATTCTCAACTCTTTCCCATCCCTTTTTATTTTCTTATTGCTTCTTATTGATGTTTTCTAACCCTTCCCTTGGGTGCTTGTAGGTCCTCCAAGTGCCACGGACATTGGAGTCTGTCTTCCTTCCCCCGCGACCATCGGACGAAAAGCAGCGAATCCATAGGGTTGAAGGCTTGATCCTCTAGGCCGCATCCACGAGAGTGAGTGAACTCGGTATCAGGCACATCAGAGTCTTCACGGTATGTACCCCTAATCTCCTAAGTAGGTATTGATCTAAGCTAAGTCCTACGGGATTTCTCAATCCCGAGGTCCTCTCGTTATCTTTGTTTAGGGACTATCTTTGCTTGCTAGAAAGTTCTTGTCCTTATAGAATCTCTAGTTCCATTCTTAACTTGACTTTGAGATTCAGTGTATCTCTTAAAACCTAAAACTCAAAAGAAAAATCATTTGCATATCCATCTCATCATTAGTATAGTCCCGCATCATCTTGTCCCACACCAATTTCTGGTATCAGAGCTTCATCCCGCATCACTATCTTCTTGGAAAGATGACAAAGTCACCTTTTACTAGAAAAGGTGAACGAGCCAAAAAAAGTCTAGGTTTGGTACATACTGATGTATGTGGACCCATGAATATTAGTGTTAGAGGAGGGTACAGTTATTTCATTACATTTAAGATGACCTTTTGAGATATGATTATGTCTTCATGATGAGACAAAAATCTAAATCATTTGAAATATTCAAACAATATCATAATGAAGTAGAAAAATAAACTGGAAGGTATATCAAAACCCTTCGATCAGATCGAGGTAGTGAATACCTTTCTGGTGAGTTTTGACATATCTTGAGGAGAATAAGATTCTCTCTCAGTGGACAGCTCCAGGGACACCTCAATTAAATAGAGTGTCTGAAAGGAGGAATCGAACCCTGTTAGACATGGTTCGGTCCATGATGGGCTTTGCTTCACTATCGCTATCCTTTTAGGGATATGCTTGGAATCAGCCTGTTACCTTTTGAATAGGGCTCCGAGTAAATCCGTTAACAAAACCCCATATGAGATATGGACTGGATGTAAGCTGACACTCTCACTCCTTCGGGTCTAGGGTTGCCCGACTTTGTAAAACATTTAGAAATGAACAAACATGGACCTAGGTCTGATCGGTGCCTATTTGTTGGGTATCCAAAAGAGTCTAAGGGGTATTACTTCTACTTGGCTGAGGAACAAAAATTGTTCGTCAGTCTTAGGGATATTTTTTGGAAAAGGAATTTCTTGGTGAAAGAACTGTAGCCACTAAGATTGAACTTAGTGAAGACTAACAAGTCAAAGAACGACATACTTAAGGGACAACATAGAACGGTTGTGATTAGATCACATCGAGAGCCTATACAGGAACCATTAAGGAGATCTAGTAGGGTACCGAGTCGACCGGACAGATACTATGATTTCTTGGTTCGAGAAGGTGATCCCATTGAACTTGATGAGATAATGAGGATCCAATCACCTATATGGATGTGATGCAGAGGTCCGACTCTGAGAAATGGCTAGGAGCCATGCAATCCGAAATAGAATCCCATGAAAATCAATAATGTATGGACATTGGTTAATTTGCCTGAAGGGATAAAATCCATTGGATGTAAATGGATTTTTAAGAGAAAAAGGGGTGCATACAGGCAGGTGGAGACATATAAAGCATGTCTGGTTGCCAAAGAATACTGTCAACATTATGGTATTGACTATGACGACACGTTCTCTCTTATGGCAATGCTCAAGTTCATTCAGATCATGCTTGCTTTAGCAGCACACTTTGACTATGAAATCTAGCAAATGGATGTCCAAATAGCTATCCTGAATGATGAGCTGGAAGAGGAGGTGTATATGATACAACCTGAAGGGTTCACATCCATGGACAAGTCAAAGGTGTGCAAGCTTCAAAAGTCCATCTATGGATTGAAGCAAGCATCAAAGAGTTGGAACATGTGATTTGATAAGTGTATCAAGTCATATAGCTTCGTTAGGAATGGAAAAGAATCTTGCATTTACAAATGGGTTAATGGTTCTGTGATTGTATTCCTTGTGCAGTATATGGATGACATTCTCTTAATTAGGAATGACATCCCAGCACTGCAAGGAATAAAGTCTAGTTGTCATCTCTATTCTCTATGAAGGACTTGGGTGAAGCCTCTTACATACTGGGTATGAAGATCTATAGAGATAGGTCTAAGAGGCTTCTGGGACTGTCCTAGTCTATATACATCGATACTTTGTTGAAATAGTTCAGCATGAAATATTTCAAGAAAGGCTATCTCCCGATAGGCACTGGAATTGGTCTCTCCAAAGAGGATTATGCGACAACTCCTGAGGAGAGAGAGTGTATGAGAAAATCCCATATGCTTTGACAGTGGTTCTATCATGTACGCTATAACATGTACTAGACCAGACGTGGAATACTCATTAGGCATAGTGAGTAAATACCAGTCTGACCCAGGTGAAGCTCATCGAAAGGTAGTAAAGACCATCCTTAAGTATTTGCAAAATGCTTAGACCAATGGCTGATTTATGGAGAACCTGACTTGAAACTTGTGGGGTATACTGACTCCAGTTTCCAGTCAGATAAGGATGATAGCAAGAGTGTGTCAAGATTTGTCTTCACCCTAAATGGAGGAGTGATCTACTAAAAAAGTTCCAAGCAGACTACTATGGCGAACTCTGTATGCGAAGCAGAGTAAATTGCAGCATCGAATGCAGTGAAGGAAGCTATGTGGTTGTGGAAGTTCCTTGGCAAGCTAGGAGTGGCACCTTCCCTGGATGGTCCTATTTCGATGTATTGTGACAACACTGCAGCCATTGCTCAAGCCAAAGAGCCAAAGTCTCATCACCACACAAACACATTCTGTGGTGCTATCATCTTGTACAAGAGATCATGGAACGAGGTGACATTGACCTTCAAAAGATCGATGGAAAGAAAAACTTGGCTGACCCCTTTACTAAAGACATTAGAGTTCAAGAGTTCGACATTTGTAAGTGGAAAATGGGAATAAGATTCTGTACTGATTGGCTTTAGTCCAAGAAGGAGTTGTTGGGAATTATGTCCCAAAGCCAATCATCTAGGTTGTAGGCGGTTGTGCTAATTTTGCAATTGTATATGAATTTTTAATGAATAAAAGTTATTCTTTTGGCTGTTCATCATATTTACATTTTTCTGAAATGAACTCTTGCATGATGGAGTCCTTCGAACTACATTATTTGATATGGAGAGGATATATCAAATAGTTCTTAAATTGGTTCACAACCAAATGATACATTGTTATAGGATGACAATGTATCAAGTGTAGGTCATTATATATCACATTTGTTGGTTTCCCTCTTAACCAAGGAGTATGGAGACACTGGTGTGACATGCAAGTAAAATGTATGACATCTCACTAAACGTGACCATCTGTGGAGCTCCCTTCTGCCAAAGGGTTGCTCGCAAAGGGATATAGGTATATGTGTCCCTCAAACCTGAGGTCACCATGGTAGCTTGCAAGCAACTCTCTATCTGGATTTCTAATCTAGTGATGAAAGGTTTCTGGATGCAGTCAAGTACTTATGAAGCGATGGTGGATAAAAATGGAATTGACCCTTCCAAATAGTTTGGAGTGAATGACTCGTTGTATCTCAATTTAGTAAAACCTTGGCCAGGGTAGTTCTTGTGAGGAGTCACAGAACTTATAAAATTGAAACATGATATGGATGGACCAAATTAGGGTTGGCATTCAAATCCTAGGTCATCTTGAGTATTATGAGGTCAAAGGGATGAATTATGCGATAACCATATGCCAAAGATTCTTGAAAGTTGCTCTATAATCTTCGACCTATTCGGACATCAGGTATCATTGCTAGATGAGGACTTTGACTGGTACTAGAAGTGTTCCAATGCTATCAGCTTAGTGTTCGAACCTGTGGGATCACACACCATAAGGATTTCTATCTGATCTTAAGGCTGATCGATGATTAAGAATCATTTGCTGTCACTGGCAGTCAATGTTGACCATGTGTCGACACTTGAGGGGTCAACACTTGACTGTGACAAAAAATATTTCTGGAAGACTTTTCTGGATGTACCGACTCGATCCCTACTCGAGTCGACTCATTCTGTGTTCTGGTCGAGCCGACTCAAATGAACAGTTTGACTGTTCTGTGTCTTGGATGAGCCGACTCAAACCTACTCTAGTCGACTCATCTCTACTCAACAAGAAATCCCTAACGGCATTTCTGGGATGTTTTTGGAAGGTTTTGACCTGGTTTGAATTTTGAATTCAAGCTATTTTGGCTCCAAACTTTCATAGAATTATTGTCATTCCTTCCTAATGTGGTTTGAGTCAATATGGTATGCTCCTTGACCTTCTCCCCCAATCACTCCTCCTTCCTCTTTCTCCCTCTCTTGGCTACCTCTATAAATAAGTGTTATTTTAAGGCTGCTGGGTTAGAGAAGTTTTTGGATCTTTATCTCTGAATCTCATTGCTGTAGAGATTTTGAGAGGGAAGAAAAGGGTTGTGAGGACTTGGGCATTGGGTGTGTGGACTCCTAGCACTCAAGCTAGGCCTTGGGAAGAGAGCTAGTTAGGAAGGGTTCCACCTCTCCTCCGCATCTTCCAGGAAGAAGAAGATCGGCCCGAAGGATCCCAAGGAGTTAGCACTCCAAGGGAGCTGATTAGAGTCAAGCCCCGTGTGGATTACCTATAGAGGCCAGGCACGTGTGTGGCTCAAGAGCACCATCCTTGGAGTACCGCCACTGCATCCATAAGGTATAACAATAAGGTACTTTTATATCTTTGCTCTTCTCTTGTTTTGATGCTCATATTGCATGATGTTTTATTATACTAGATCCTATTGCAGGCAGATTGGTAGATCATTTAGATCGATCTACCAAGCCTTTCGCTGTGCATATTTTAAAATTATTATAAAATGCATATGTTTCTGCCTTGCTTTTGCATATTCTATGCATGGTGTTTTTCACCTTCAGTGCTCTCCCTCTAGCTCATGCTAGAGGGAAAACAATGTCAGGAACAGGATCAGTAACAAAGATAGGGTCAGGAACTAGGTCAGAGTCAGCAATAATATGATCAGTGTCAGAAGATGTAATGTCAAGGTCTAGTAAATCCAATGGAGTATCAGCTAGTGTATGATCAAAAATGGATTCGAATGAAATGGAAATGATATGAAATCTAGGAGTATAGAAACCTAACTCCCTGTATAAGGAAAAAATAGGTAAAGAACCAGAATGAACTAATGGTGTAAAATCAAAAAAGATAGGGGGGACTATAATAGATGGTGTAGGTAAGTCAGAGTCTAATAAAGTATCAAATGGATCAGGTAAAGTGATGGCAGGGTGGTCTGAATGGCATTAATGGAAGCATTAGAATGGTCTGAAGATAAAATGAGTGTGGATAGAATAAATGTGCCTAAAGGAACAGAGTTAGAATGGCTAGGGATGATAGGAGTACTGGCTAAGATAGGGCTCAAAAGGGCTGGACTAGATGGAACTGAAATAGCCTCAGTGCCGACATGTCATCAACAGCAGCAGGCTCAGTCAAATCCATGTCCTAATCAGCTCCTATCTTTGGCTCGGGCTCCACTATAAGATCATCAATGTCAAAATGTCCTGAAGGATCATCTCGATCTGATCCCATCTCTGGATCGTCAGCTGATGGAGTTGGTGGTGCCGATGGAGAATCAGGCGATGGTGGAGGGGAAGATGGTCTACCAGGTGTCGGTCTCTATAGAAAAGCCATCAGGGTAGTGAACCCCTCTCTCATCTCATGATTGTTGGGAATTGTGTCCCAAAGCCAATCGCCTAGATTGTAGGCAGTTAAGCTCAGTATTGTATTCTTTCTATGAATTAATAAAATATTATTTTATGGTAGCTCATCACATATCATATTTCTCTGAAATGAACTCTTTCCATGTGATGAAGTCCTTAGGACTACAATGACTTCAATACAGAGAGGATGTATCGAGTGGTCCTTAAACCTTGTTCACAACCAAAGGATATATTGTACTGGACGATAATATATCAAGTATAGGTTGTTGCAGTTCACATCGTTTGGTTGTCCTCTTCACCAAATGAGAGTGGTGACACTAATGTGATCTAAAAGTGGGATATGTGGTATCTCATTGAACGTGACTCCGTGCAGCCCCTTTCTACCAAAGGGATACTCACGATTGGATATGGGTATATGTGTCCCTCCGACCTGAGGTCATCACGGTAGCTTGCAAGCAACTCCCTGTGCTTTGGTGCCGGACTACCCGAATTTTTAATCCAGTGATGGAAGGTTTCTGGGTACAGGCAAGTACTTGTGGAGCAGTGATGGACCAAGATGGAATTGACCTCTCCAAATAGTTTGGATTGAATGTCTCGCAGTATCTCAATTTAGCAAATCCTCGGCCGGGGTAGTCCTAGTGAAGAGTCACTGGGCTTGCAATGTTGAGACACGTAGTCGACTGACTCAGTCTGGGTTGGCAGCCCAATCTCAGTCGTCCTGAGCATTGGAGGTCAAAGGGATGAATTATACGGTAACCATATGCTAGAGGTTCGATTGATTGCTCTCGCATCTTCGACCTATCCGGACGCCGGGACCCATTGCTAGATGGTATCTTGTGCTGGTACTGGAATTGTTCCAGTGCTACCACCTAGGTTCGAACCTATGAGGTCACACGCCATAGAGGATAACTCCTTGATCCAGGTACCGGTATTTGATTAGGAATCTTATCGGTGACAGTTTGATTGAGCACATTGGATTGACCTGGGTTTGGGTCTATCAGTATTTGTTCTGATTTATCAAGAATTTTTTTTCTGGTTAACCAGGACTAGACCAAGCCTTCTGGTAATTAGATTTTGATCTAATTATATGGATGAACCTTTTTTGAACCATTGGGTTTTTTTATTAAAACCTTTTGAACTGGTTTTTGACCCTTTGAACCGGTCATCATGGTAAATTGCCATCTTTGGGCGAACAGGGCTTTTGGGCATCCCTTCTTCTCCCCTTTTGCTTTCGTTTTGGCTGGATATTAACTCCCTGTTATTGCTTCATTGAAACGAACTGGATTCGTTTTTAATCGGTGCTGCCTTTTGGTTTTCCCAGCAAGACCTTTCTCCTCCCTTAAACACCGGTTGAATTGGTTCATCGCTGCTTATAAAACTCTGCTGGGCACTAATCTTTTCGGTAGTGCAGAAAATCGTGAGGCTAAAACATCTCTGGGTTCTTATTTTTTTGAGAGACTTCTTCACCCTTTCCACCGCAAACTCTGGGGCTGGGTTCTTATTGAGTGATTGGGAGAGAACCAACCTTTAGTCCCTGTTCCTTGTGCTCAGTTGGAAGAAGAAGGACAAGCTCTGTTTTGAGAAAGATTGCTGCAAAACAACTGTCCTTCTTCCCACCGTCCAAAGGTTATTCGGTGACTAGCATCGCCTGTGAACCGGATCTGAGGAGCCCCTCGCGTGTCTCCCCTCTAGAGAGTGCTCATTTGAGCACTTGGGAGCCGAATCAACCTCCCTTTGCTGCTATTCTTGCTGTTTGTTTTGAGTTGCAGGTTTTAACCTTTTGTTGCTTTTTGGAGAAGAACAAGAGTGATTCAACGTTGAAGATCCACGCCTATCCCTTCTCCATTTGAAGCAAGAGAAGTCCTTGCTGTTGGTGATAGAGAGGAGACGAAAGATTGGTCATTCGGATTGGCCTTTTTGCTACTGTTTAGAAGAAGGAAAAACATAGCATTCCAACAGTTGAAGAGGAAGACAACAGGAATAAAATTATTCCTGTTATCCCAGTTATTCCAGAACTATACCAGATTTATTCAAGGCAGGAATAAGGTATGGGTTTTGAGTTTTAAATTCATGCATGCATAGATCAGAGTTTATAAAATATTTTATAAACATTACATGCCTATATTATGACATGTTTTAGTCTGTATATGCTTCCGGATCATGTTAGATCCTGCACGGAGCAGGTTATTCTGCTGTTTTTTTTAAAATTATTTTAAAATACTTACCTGCTCCCTGCTCTTGCATGCTTAGTGTAGGCATCTGCAAAAGCCCTTTTTAACTTTCAATGATAACCAAACCTCATCTGCACATGGATCTGATCGTCTCACTATCTCAAGATCTACATGTCCATCTCCAAGCAAGTAATCTTATCCACTAAAACATCTGCTGGAGGTGGCACCTCAGTGTGTGCCGAGATAAAAGGCTCGGGCTACAACTCAAATGAATCTTAGGTGGCTCAGATAGCCTAGCCTCGTCTCCCTGTGTCTCCTCCTCCTCTCCTACAGCATCCTTATCCTCGTCCGAGTCAGGCACCTATCTAGAAACTCTGCACTCTAGAGACCTCAGTATCTCTAGTATCCCATCCGATGTAAGAACCTCTCGTCATATGTATCTATGTGTAGATGCTCTCTGTACTACTCACCGACAATATCAACTCCATAAGCTCGAAATAGTCTGGTGAGTCCCATGCTGTAAGGCATGCATAGTCGCCTGTTGGTCACCACCTCGGTCATCCAGTGAATCATCAACATTGGTAGGTAGACGGGAGAACTTCAAATCAGTGATACCATGACTAAGAGCTCCCTCTCTATGATAAAGTCAAATCGCCTAGTCTTCGGCAATAAAATCCAGGCCACAATATGATGAAGGAGTCTCATCTCTGTAGACAGCTGTGAAGCGACAATAGTGGCTCCCTAACCCAAGTTGACTTTCTCTACAATACATCTAAAGCCACCGATCCGACCTCCAAGTGAATCAGCTACGGTACCTCTAATGGGTGTCTCATAGATACGGCTTAGAATCTTAGCTAACAATGGAATGGGATGCCTCTGAGCTCTCCAATCCAACCATCACCACCCCTGGCCAAAGTCCCGTTGAACTATCTCATCAAGGCTGGGTAGAATCTCTCTCAGAGAGTGCAAAATTGAACCAATCTGGTGTCCCTCAACTAATCCACCCTGCATCCACCTATAATGGCCTTGGAGGCCATGTGATCTACTCTTGAGATAGGTGATGGTCGAGCAGGATCATCATGCTACGTTGGAGCATCTACTGACTGAGTATCAAGCCTTGCCTTAGTGCAGCACTCTTCACCCTGAGAAGCAAAACGTGGTCTCCTCACAACCTGTTTCCTGGGCCCCATCATTTAGAGAATAAAGAAATACAAAAGGGAAAGGAAAATAAGAGCTGGAATCTCGGTCAAACCATGAAAAATAGAGGGATACAAGAGGAAAATGGGCTCAAGCTCAAAAAGGAAGTGTTAGAACCCTAAACGTAGACTAACAGAGTGTCAACACTTCAGCGAGTGTTAAGTGTCGACACTTTAATGAGTCAATACTTCCAAGTGTTAACACCTGAAGGAAATCAGAGAAAATAAGAAAAATCATAAAAAAAATCAGGAGATGATTTAATTGGTTAATTATGATTGATCACGAGTTTCAAGATCATGAGGTCAAGAAATTTTTAAAGGGAATTTAGTGCGGGCACCAGGATCAAACAGAGATTACTAGGCCCATAGTGGATTTCTGATTAGGGTTTTGAGTATTGTAGTCCATTAGCCAGGAGTCACTTGTACTAAAGTGAGCCAAATGAGTCCATTGAGTCCTATAATAAATTGAGTCCATCGGTTGAGTCCTGTCATTTGAGTCCAATTGTTTCAGTTTAGTCAAGAGTCCTGTGAGTTTCAATAAAGACACATGCGTCATGTAAATTTTGGTTGTCATTCAAGTCATATTCGAGAGAAGAACCCGGACCCCCACTCAAGGCAAGCATTTGGACTCCCCTCATGCTGCCCAAGTCCATGAAGTAGTGGCACCCCAGGCCTCCAAGAGAAGGCACCCAAGATCCACTAGCACCTAGCGCCCCCAGGCCCATGGCGTCCTAGCCCATGGCACCCCAGACTTTGGCACCCCAGGCCTTGGCACCCCAAGCCCAAGTAGCTGGCGCCCCCACTCCCAGGCCCTCATGCTCTGGCACCCTAGCCCAAGCCCATTCCAGTTGGTGCCCCATCCAGCCCAAGCCCAAGAGGAGTCATGCAGTCCAATGAGGAGTCAGCCAGCACAATCCTTCAAGGAGACTAGTCTTTTTATTTTATTCGAGTTTATACACCCACTTTGACAAAGACTTGTACTCCCACTTTGATACAAACTTGTACTCCAATTTTGACATGGAGAGGGCTGAGTGAATCTATAAATACCTCACCCCTCCCCCTCTTGTAATAGCTAATTTTGAATGAATGAAACCTAGTTTTTTCTTGTCCAATTCCATGCCATTATGCATTGACGCTCCATGAGGGAGATGGTGTGAGGCCCACAGCAGTTCAAAACCCTAGCTAGACACCCCTGTCTTCCACCATCAAGCCCTATCCAACCTCCACTTTCATCCAATCTAGGATGCCCATAAATCATCCTAAGCCGCCCCATCTTCATCTCCATCTAGGCCGCCCAGAACAATTCCTCCACAAACCCTAATGCCAACTGATCTCACCTCCAGACCGCCATCCCAAAGTGCCAACTCCAGGATCCAAACACCCCATATCCTCCAAGGCCGCCAGCCCCTGTAGCCATCTCTCCCTCCAGATCCTCTCTTCTACATCATGTTTCATATTTTTCCTACAATCTACACATCTAACCTATGGTGTTTGCAGGATTCCTCAGGTGAAGCGAGCCTTGGAAGAGGACTTCCTTACCCCTCGAACCAAGTTGATAAAAAGATAGCGGATCCACGAGAAAAATAACTCGGTCATCCATGCACCGATCTGAGTGGAGCGACCCCTTCTACATCAACCAAGAATCATTGCTAGGTAAGAAAAACCATCGCTTCTCTTCTGTTTCTGAGTTATTGAATTGAGCATGTCTTAATAGGAGCTTCTTAGTCCTAGGATCCATAATTCTTTATTTACTTTGATAAGTTCTATTCTATGGGTAGGTAATTTTAGTCATCGCATAAAAACCTTCGCATATCTTAATCTTTTTCGGGAACAAACCATAATTAAATGTAGAAATTGTTGCATCCATTAATCTGATTTTCTTTATGCATATCCTTAACCCACTCATCCCACATCAATTTGGTATCAGAGCCTAGGATTAGGGCATGTTCTTGCATCTTCTATAAACAAAAAACACCGAAAAAATTTCTGCTTGTTGAATTCTGCATTAGTGATCTAAACCTAGGTCTAATTTACCGCTAAAACCTTTCTATTTTTCTCTGATTTTTGCATCAATTAATCTCTGATTAGTATACTTATTTTCTGCAATTTTATTTTAATTTTCCAGATCTGAAAACCCCCAGAAAACTGCATAACAGAAACCCTAACACAAAAAATTCTTCTTTGCGGAAAATCTGCATACTAGTCAAAAAACCCTAGGATTTCCTTCATCAAACCTCATCTGTTTTGCATCAAACTTAGCAGTAATTAAGTATGGTATTAGTTCCTTATTTCAGCAATTTTTTTTATATTTTTCTACTCTGAAAACTATAAAAAAACCTGTATACAAAGAAACCCCGACAAAAAAATACTTGCTGAAATCTCTGCATGCTTAGATTAGGTCGAAATTAATTTAAAATCAAACCCTTAGAACCCAAGCCTCTTTTCTTGCACATGATTAACTGAAATGAAATTCGTCATCTGCATAAAACACACAAAAAAAATCTTTTCTGCAGTTTTTTTTGATTTTTAGTCTCCTCTTGCATTAGGGTTGCATGTGTGTGCATCATCTCTGAAATCAACTTAAGGACACTTTTACTCTATCAGATTAGGGAAGGATTTGTTCACCTTTCCTGGGTCCAAAACAACCACCCTGCATTCAAACCCAAGCCTAACTAAAATCAAGTAGAAACCTAATTGATCTAGGGACGCCAACAGGTAAGGTTCGAATCTTGTGAGAAAACTTGTGCACCCAACTCAACAATTAATCCTTCCACTAGCCAGGTAAGAGGTCGGGTGTTGGGAGGCTCCCCTTGCTTGTTACAAGGTCCTAATTAAAAATCACCAGTCTGCTTAGGGCGTTTTCCTCTGGACCTCTAGCCTTAGACACCAGCTTCCAGCAATAATTACACCCAACTCAACCATGGACCCTGATCTGGGCACCCAATTGAGGGCCATTACTGAGCAACTAGCCCAAATGAACAATAGGTTTGCCCAAATAGAAAGTCGATTAGGAAACCTAGAGAGAACCCAAGAGTCTAACACTGATCCCGAGCCTGAGTCACCTCTTCCCACACCTCCAACCCCAAGAGAGTCCCACGCCCTGACCCATTCTTAGATCCCAACCCAAGGAGAGCCCAACACCCTGATCCATTCTTGAAGCCCAACCATAGGAGACCCAATCATGATTTCTTTGACCAGGATGAGAAAGCCATTAGGAATATCAAGCTAAAAGCACTCATATTTGATGGCAGTCTAGATCCTAAGGTCTACATAGATTGGAAAGGAGACATGGACCAATATTTCGAATGGTATGAGATGAGCGAGGAGAAGAACTGCAAATTTGCCAAACTGAGGTTAGTCCGCCAGGCTAGGCTATACTGGGAGAATGTTGAGCAAATAATTAGACAACGAGGAGAACTTCCCATAGTCACCTAGAGAGCCATGAAGCTAAAACTTAGGGATGGGTACCTTCCTAAATCCTACCATTAGAGACTCCTAGACCAATGACAGAGGTTAAGTCATAGGACTGTGTCTGAGTACATAGCCAAGTTTGATGAGTTTGCCATATGGTGTAGCATAGACAAGTCAAAATCCATGACCTTATCTAGTTTTAGGGCTGGACTTCATGATGATATCCAGAGAGAGCTATTTTTGAGGGAGGTCCGTGATCTAGAGTAGGCCTACTAGATAGCTAGGGACTATGAGAGGTTCCAGAGGGGTCCCATAACCCGTCGACCTCAGCCCATTAGGACTAGTGCCCCTATTCCAAGACCAAGTCCTAGCCAAGTATCCACAGGCTGACCCAACCCAACACGAGCCGACCCAACCCTAACCCGACCCAACCTAGTTCTAGCAACCCATTGACCCCTAAAGATGACAAGGGTAAGGCACCTGTGGTCTAAAGAAACCCTAGTCCCAACCCTAATACTGCTTGTTTCAAATGTCATATGGTGGGACATTATGCTAGCTAATGCCCAACCCGATCCCTTCACATAGGAGAGATTGAAGAAGAAGCCCCTGAACCCACTGATGAGTTTAAGGAGGCATATGAAGCTGGAGAGAACCTAATGGAAGAATATGAGGGAGATAAAGAAGTTGTTGAGTCATCAGACCTACTAGGATTTGTTAGGTGCATCCTAGCCCAAACTAAGTCACAAGAAGATTGGCATAGGACAACATCCTATAGACCTTTGAAAAATTAGGGGATACATTATGCAAAATCATCATAGATAGTTGGAGCTGTATGAATGCCATTCATATAGTGCTGCCAAATCCTTAGGCTTGACCCCAGTTCCCCATCCCAACCCCTATAAGGTTTCCTGGATAGACTCAACTTTCATCCCCATCAAATCTAGATGCCAAGTCATGATTCAGCTTCAATCCTACCAGGAAAAGGTGTGGTGTAATGTCCTTCCCATGGGAGTGAGTAGCATTATCTTAGGCAGACCTTGGCTTTATGACTATGATGCTACCTTATATGGTCGATCAAATTCATGTTCATTTAATTTTCATGGGAAGAAGATTGTGATTAACCCCACCCACCTATGGACAATGTCAAGAGGGGATCAAGTAATCTGAAAGAGAAGAAGTCTGGAGTCAATTTGATCACTAACAAGGAGCTAGAACGAGAGATTACTAAGGGTTTGACGTGTGGATGTTAGCTGCTAAAGAAGTACCTGATCAAACCTAGAAAGAGCACCCTCGGGAAGTTAAGAAAATTTTAAGTGAGTTTGAAGATGTGTTCCCTAAAGACATGCCTGACCAACTACCATCCCTAAGGGACGTGCAACATGCCATAGATGTAGTCCCAGGAGCCACCCTGCCCAACCTCCCACACTATAAGATGAACACAATTGAAGATTTAGAGTTGCAGAAATATGTTGGAGAGCTCCTTAGAAAAGGGTTTATTAGCAAGAGCCTAAGTCCATATGCCGTACCTGTTGGGAATTGTTTCCCAAAGCCAATCGCCTGGGTTGTAGGAGGTTGGGCTCAGTATTGTATTCTTTTTATGAATTAATAAAATATTATTTTTGGCAGCTCATCACATATTGTATTTCCTTGAAATGAACTCTTTCCATGTGATGAAATCCTTAGGACTACACTGACTTCGATACAGAGAGGATGTATCAAGTGGTCCTTAAACCCTATTCACAACCAAAGGATATATTGTACTGGACGGCAATATATCAAGAATAGGTTGTTGTAGTTCACACTTTGATTGTCCTCTTGACCAAATGAGTGTGGTGACACTGATGTGATCTGCAAGTGGGATATGTGATATCTCATTGAACGTGACTCCGTGCAGCCCCTTTCTACCAAAGGGATACTCACGATTGGATATGGGTATATGTGTCCCTCCGACCTGAGGTCATCACGGTAGCTTGCAAGCAACTCCCTATGCTTTGGTGCCGGACTACCCGGATTTTTAATTCGGTGACGGAAGGTTTCTGGGTACAGGCAAGTACTTGTGGAGCAGTGATGGACCAAGATGGAATTGACCTGTCCAAACAGTTTGGATTGAATGTCTCGCAGTATCTCAATTTAGCAAATCCTCGACCGGGGTAGCCCTAGTGAAGAGTCACTGGACTTGCAAGGTTGAGACACGTAGTCGACTGACTCAGTCTGGGTTGGCAGCCCAATCTCAGTCGTCCTGAGCATTAGAGGTCAAAGGGATGAATTATATGGTAACCATATGCCAGAGGTTCGATAGTTTGCTCTCGCATCTTAGACCTATCTGGACGCCGGGACCCATTGCTAGATGGTTTCCTGTGCTGGTACTAGAATTGTTCTAGTGCTACCGTTTAGGTTCGAACCTATGAGGTCACACGCCACAAAGGATAACTCTCTGATTTGGATACCGATTACGATTGGGAATCATCTCGGTTTATGGTCATAGTATTTTCTAGCACTCTTTTTCCCATCTTGCCCTTGTCCATGTCAACCGAAAATTGTTCCGGGCTGACCAGGACTGAACCAGGATTTTATTGAATCAGTTTTGAACTGATTCGGAGCTCGTTTCGGTCTTCAATATATTGGTTGTGAACAAATTTTATTGGGTTTGAAAATCCCTAAACTGGTTCAATTGGATTGAACCAAGTGGTTTTAAATGAGATTGGACTAGTTTTTCGAACCGGTGGTTTTTCTCTCCTGTTTAACCGTTTTACACGGTGTTTTCTCTAGAAGAAATTCCAAGCGAAAGGAGGCCAAACGACCGAACCGATGGCATCTTCTCCTCTCCCTCCACCTGCTGCAATTCATCTTCTTTAAACCTTGTTTAATTTGCTGATTAATTGGTGAACGGTAGCCTAACATCTTCATCTCTCTGCCCTCCCTCTTCTCTCTGCTCCTTATAAATTCAGCTGCCCTGTTTTAGCGTGTAAGAGCTGAAAAACTGCAAGTCTGGGCGTTGTTTTTTCTTCTTAGAGAGGCTAAGAGATCCCCCTATTTGAGAGATAATTCCTTCATTCTATTGGGTGCTGTTGGGTCCGGGATTTGGAGAGATTTAGGGAGAGAAACAAGGCTTAATTCTTTGTTCCTTGTAGTGCTCAAACCTAGATTGCAGCAAAGCACAGTTGCTGCCATCAACCTGTGACCAACGTCCCTTCCAATGGCTAGCACCGTGTGTGAGGGAGGATCCGTGAGCACCGAACATGTCTCCCCTCTAGAGGGAGTTCCATTCTACTCCTGGGAACAAGCCACACGAGCCGGGATCGCTGCTGCAGCTCCCAACGCGAAGAACAAGTTGCTGTTCCAGTTCTGGCAGCAGTCTTTGGCGAATTTCTATATTTTTTTTTGGCTAACCTTTTCTTGCTTTTTTTTGTTGGAGATCGAAGTAGACTCGATCACCTTGCCGCTGCTCAATTTTGGGAGCAAACGGAGCTCCGGAAGGCCACCTTTGGAGGACGTTTTTAAAGCTAAAAACAGAGTAAATTTCAGCCCAAGGAGGAAGATGACTGGAATAAGTTTATCCCACTTATTCCAGCCTATTCCAGGTTTATTCCAGAGTTATTCTAGGCAGAATAAAGGTATGAAAAAATTATTTTTTAATCATGCATAAATAGATTTATTTGTTTAATATTTTTGTAGATATTTTATATCTTGATACATGCCTACATGCAGCATGAATAGATTAGGTTCTAGGCGGAGCAGTTTTTCGCTGCGAGTTTTTTTTTTTTTTAAAAAAAAGTTTTAAAATCTTTTCTACTCCCGTACCTGTTTGCATGCCTAGTATAGGATCGTGTCAAACCACCTGCACCGTTTTTCTTTCAGTACTTGCCCTGCTCACTCATAAGAAAGATGGCACCTAGAGAATGTGCATCGATAGTCATGCCATAAACAAGATTATGGTAAAGTATAGGTTCCCCATCCCCCGTTTGGATGACATGTAAGATATGATGGCCGGTGTAACCATTTTCTCAAAGATTGACCTTAAGAGTGGCTATCATCAGGTTAGGATCAGACCTGGGGATGAGTAGAAAACTACTTTCAAAACTAAGGATGGTCTTTATGAATGGGTAGTGATGCTTTTCAGATTATCCAATGCCCCTAGAACCTTCATGAGGATCATGACCCAAGTCCTTGTAGGGTTAGGTGGCAAGGCGGAAACATAGATTTCAATTTTTTATGAAATCTTTACCAAACCCTCAACCAAAGATCTCCTTAAAAAAATTAAAACATATAACATGCATATATAAGATTTAAAGTCATATTAAAGTACTAACCTGTATCGCTAAAATCCAAACTTTAAATCTCCATCAGGTGCCCAAATGTTTACCCTCCAATGGTGATCCACGCAGAAAATGATGAAGACAACAATTTCTTATTCTTGGCTCCTCTTCTTGAATTCCTTTTCAAGAATTCAATTCTTGAACTTTTGGGCTGAAATTTTCCTTCTTGAAAATTTCTTTTCTTCCTTCTTTCCTCTTCTTGAATTCTTTTCTTGAATTCCCTTTCTTGAATTCCTTTCTTGAATTGAATTGGAAGAAAAATTAAGACAGGCAAAGTCTTAATTCAAGAAGGAAAAGAGGAAGAACAGATCCTTCCTTTTCCTTTCCTTTACCGTTCAAGACCTTCCTCTTATTCTTGTTTAGGGTCAAAGTTTCGACAGAGATTATCTCTGTAAGGGAAACAATACCCAACAAGCATAAAGGAAAGGAGCATTCCGGAGAGGAGGAGAAGGATCTGATTTCTGAATTTAATAGTCTGATAAAATCCCGTGAACCCAAAGCCTTTTATAGATCTCAGAGGGGCGTTTACTCAAAACATCGCAACCCTTTGAAACCCCAAGAATCATGATCCCTCATCCCTCATGCATCCCCTCAACCAAAAATCATGATTCTCCAATTTAATTTTCATTTTTTCGACGAGGAGAACTCTCGGAAAAACTTCAGGAAGAATCGCGACTTTTGGAGACGGATTTGCGACCGAAAAGCGACGAATCTTTTCCTTAATTTTTTTAGCCATCAGATCCAGATCCAAGGGCGTCAGACAAGGATCCAAATCACCCCTTCTTTCAGATTTTTCTCTGATGCTTTTTCTTTCTCACGCGCGTGAAGAGGAGTCCACACATGCGTGGACTCTTCTTCTTCGCGCGCGCGGGTGAGAAAAGGTGTGGGCGGCTTGGAGAGAGAGGGTCAGTGCACTTGATTCACTTGGCTTCAGCCATGGGTTAGCCCAATGTCCAAAAAATTAAATTAGACCTTAATCTGGTTCAATTAGAACCCAATTAAGCCCAATTCGGAACCAAATTCGAGTCTGATTCGAATAGAAATTTGGTCTGCAACACATGCTAGTGTGTTTATCCTGCAAACATGATTTAATTCCAAATTAAATCCTTCATCAATTTTTTTTTGTGTGTGACCCATTGGGTTCCACACCTAGCGAGCAGTAGGTCCGAGTGCTATTTGACTTAATTCGGTTAGATCTCAACTAAGCCGATTTAGGTCAACTCAAACTAACTCGACTCGGTCAATCTAATTCTAATTAACTGATTTGAATTACCATAATTCAATCATATACCTACAAGACAAGATTGACGTCTAGCAATGTATCATGTATACCCGGAAGATGTGAAATTTTGGTGGAATTGCCAAAATACCCTTCAGTGGTAAGTTACCGGGCAATTCAGTCCTTTGATCAACTTGCATCCCGAATATGATTATGAATATGGATACTTGTCAAATCCAATTTCATATTCATCCCTAGCTCAATCTTCATAATGATGATTCATTAATGAACCATTAGAAATTAACTCTAATGTTCATACTTTGATCAAAGATTTCCTGAATCCATCATTTGATCGAAATTAGCTGGATGCAATTCCCTCTTACTAGGGCTGATCAATTCCTTGTTGACCTACTCACAACCTCCATATACAATCCACCATACCCAGTATCACCTCGTGCATGACTCAGTGTCATGATTGATTTACGAACCAAATGATGGGGACATCGGCCCAGAATCTGAAGCAGCCCAGACTAAACCTGAAGCCCAACCAGAAGCCCAGCCCAGAACCCAGAAGCCCAGCCCAGAACCTGAAGCACAGTCCAGTCCAAGCCTGAAGCCCAACCCAGAACCTGAAGCCCAGCCCAGCCTAGCCCAAACCCTGGGGCCCAAGATCCTGGAGTCGATGAGCACAAATCCTGAAGTCATCATCAGCACCGATCCCGATGCAGATCCTGATGCGATCCAGCATAATTTAAATTCGAGATTTGATTAGGATATTAGGATATTAGGATTTATCTTGATTATTTGAAAAATTGTTTTAGGATTTGATTATTTGTTTTAGGATTTATCTTATCGGTTGTTTTTAGGAAGGATCTTATCAGTTGTTTTAGGATTTGTTCCGATCTCTTTCGGAGGTTTATTTAAAAACATGTTTCTTGAATAAAATTAGCGATGATGAGAAATATTTGAGAAAAGAGTTTTGGGTGTGTCCTGACTCCCTCCCTCCTTCTTCCTCCCTTTCTCCTTCTTCTGGTTCTTCCCTTCCTCCTCCTTCTTCTTCCTTCTCCTGATTATTCTTTCTCTTTGGTGATTCTTCTCTATGGCCTTTCTTATTCTCCCTCTCTCTTTCTCTTCTTCTCTCCTCCGGGACTCTCTCTTTTCTCTATTCCTCTCGCAGGGTTCTCTCCCAGATTTCTCTTCTTCCCTGTTTTCTTTCTCCAACCCGTGGATCAATCCTTCCTTGGATCTGCCGACCATTCATCTCCTCCGGATCCATCCGAAACCCACTCGGTTCCCTAACTCCGCTCGTGACCGAAACCCGCTCGGCTCCCCAAGCCCACAGCCGCCGCTCAACCATAGCCGGACTGCCCAAGTAGGTAGACCTCCATGGCCGACACCGTCGCCGCCCAGCGCCCTGCCGTGAAACCCCTCCTCACTGCCCAAAGCCGAGCGTCCCATCCATGCGACGCCCCTCCGATCGCCCCAGTCGCCGCCTCCCGTCCACGTCGCCACCGAGCCAGCGTCCCCCCTGCGTCGCCCGCGTCGCCACCGAGCCAGCACGCCCGTGTCGCAGCGCTGTCGCCAGTCGCTCCCGACCGAGCCACCCAATCGCCGGACTGCCACCATCAATGGATTCGTGCCACCGCCTCCATGATCGCCGCCTCCGTCCAACGCCATCGCTGGAGAAGCCGGCCAGAACTCCTTGCTGCCGTGTCCTCCACGGCCACCGCACGACCGCAGAACACCTTGCCGGTCCGTCTCCTCCACCCATGCAACCCGTTGCAGCCGAAGCCCCCTCCGCGACGCCTTCCGCCGGTCTGCCTCCTCCCTTCCGACTGAGCGTCACTGCAGCCGAGCCAGTCGGCCGTCCGACTCCTCCGATCTCGTCTCCGCTCGTGACGGCACACCGACGGCCGCCCTGCTGCCACCTCCGCCCGGTCCGTCGACTCCGCCATGGCCGCCACCGTCCTCGTCCCCAGCCCCGGCGAAGCCCTGCCGAAACGACTCCGCCCCTCGCCGACGCCGGCGAGGCTTCCTCGCGAGGTCCCCCCGGCCTGCACGGTCGTGAAGGTGAAGCCGGCTTCTAATGCCGACTTCACGGGTAGGCAATGAACAAAAAAAAAAAAAAAAAAAGAAGCCGGCATTCTCAGCCGACTTTAGAAATAACAGAAAAAAAAAGAAAACGTGAGAAAAAAAAAAGTGAAAAAAAGGGAAATAGAAAATTAAAAAAAAAAAACGAGAGGTTATTTGATTAAAAAAAAAAAGAAAAGAAAAGAAAATATATATATATAAAAAAAAAGAAGTGGGTTTCATTGGAATAAAAAATTAGAAAAAAATTTAATTTGGTTTGGTTTAGCCTAGCCTAGGTCGTTTCCTAGCGACCAACGGTCCGTTCTCCTTGGAATAAATTTTGATCGGGGCATCGTGTCCCGCGTCAACTTGGTATCAGAGCCAGGTTTAGGTTAAGTTAGGTTAGCCAATTTTATTTTAATTGCATTTGCATTATTTGTAAAAAAAAAAAAAAAAAAAATTCAGTTTGCAGATCAGTGGTGCATCTTGGAGTCAGAAGAATCTAGAAGATTGGTGAAGCTTGACTCGACGGAGTCGAGTTCTCCCCACCTCAGGGGAAATGATGGGGACATCGGCCAAGAATCTGAAGCAGCCCAGACTAAACCTGAAGCCCAACCAGAAGCCCAGCCCAGAACCCAGAAGCCCAGCCCAGAACCTGAAGCACAGTCCAGTCCAAGCCTGAAGCCCAACCCAGAACCTGAAGCCCAGCCCAGCCTAGCCCAAACCCTGGGGCCCAAGATCCTGGAGTCGATGAGCACAAATCCTGAAGTCATCATCAGCACCTATCCCGATGCAGATCCTGATGCGATCCAACATAATTTAAATTCGAGATTTGATTAGGATATTAGGATATTAGGATTTATCTTGATTATTTGAAAAATTGTTTTAGGATTTGATTATTTGTTTTAGGATTTATCTTATCGGTTGTTTTTAGGAAGGATCTTATCAGTTGTTTTAGGATTTGTTCCGATCTCTTTCGGAGGTTTATTTAAAAACATGTTTCTTGAATAAAATTAGCGATGATGAGAAATATTTGAGAAAAGAGTTTTGGGTGTGTCCTGACTCCCTCCCTCCTTCTTCCTCCCTTTCTCCTTCTTCTGGTTCTTCCCTTCCTCCTCCTTCTTCTTCCTTCTCCTGATTATTCTTTCTCTTTGGTGATTCTTCTCTGTGGCCTTTCTTATTCTCCCTCTCTCTTTCTCTTCTTCTCTCCTCCGGGACTCTCTCTTTTCTCTATTCCTCTCGCAGGGTTCTCTCCCAGATTTCTCTTCTTCCCTGTTTTCTTTCTCCAACCCGTGGATCAATCCTTCCTTGGATCTGCCGACCATTCATCTCCTCCGGATCCATCCGAAACCCACTCGGTTCCCTAACTCCGCTCGTGACCGAAACCCGCTCGGCTCCCCAAGCCCACAGCCACCGCTCAACCATAGCCGGACTGCCCAAGTAGGTAGACCTCCATGGCCGACACCGTCGCCGCCCAGTGCCCTGCCGTGAAACCCCTCCTCACTGCCCAAAGCCGAGCGTCCCATCCATGCGATGCCCCTCCGATTGCCCCCAGTCGCCGCCTCCCGTCCACGTCACCACCGAGCCAGCGTCCCCCCTGCGTCGCCCGCGTCGCCACCGAGCCAGCACGCCCGTGTCGCAGCGCTGTCGCCAGTCGCTCCCGACCGAGCCACCCAATCGCCGGACTGCCGCCATCAATGGATTCGTGCCACCGCCTCCATGATCGCCGCCTCCGTCCAACGCCATCGCTGGAGAAGCCGGCCATAACTCCTTGCTGCCGTGTCCTCCACGGCCACCGCATGACCGCAGACCACCTTGCCGGTCCGTCTCCTCCACCCATGCAACCCGTTACAGCCGAAGCCCCCTCCGCGACGCCTTCCGCCGGTCTGCCTCCTCCCTTCCGACCGAGCGTCGCTGTAGCCGAGCCAGCCGGCCGTCCGACTCCTCCGATCCCGTCTCCGCTCGTGACGGCACACCGACGGCCGCCCTGCTGCCACCTCCGCCCGGTCCGTCGACTCCGCCATGGCCGCCACCGTCCTCGTCCCCAGCCCCGGCGAAGCCCTGCCGAAATGACTCCGCCCCTCGCCGACGCCGGCGAGGCTTCCTCACGAGGTCCCCCCGGCCTGCACGGTCGTGAAGGTGAAGCCGGCTTCTAATGCCGACTTCACGGGTAGGCAATGAACAAAAAAAAAAAAAAAAAAAGAAGCCGGCATTCTCAGCCGACTTTAGAAATAACAGAAAAAAAAAAGAAAACGTGAGAAAAAAAAAAAGTGAAAAAAAGGGAAATAGAAAATAAAAAAAAAAACGAGAGGTTATTTGATTAAAAAAAAAAAGAAAAGAAAAGAAATATATATATATATAAAAAAAAAAGAAGTGGGTTTCATTGGAATAAAAATTAGAAAAAATTTAATTTGGTTTGGTTTAGCCTAGCCTAGGTCGTTTCCTAGCGACCAACGGTCCGTTCTCCTTGGAATAAATTTTGATCGGGGCATCGTGTCCCGCGTCACCAAAGTATGGATTCATATATATAAGGTACCATGGTAGTCTCAGGTCAAAGGACCATATGCACTACTCCCACTATGAGAATTATCTATTGACAAACAGATAAGGTTCCATTAGATATTCTCAATCTGGATCAATTCAGTGAACTCATTCTCTAATGAACACTCACATCCTAGTATTAGTGTCAAACACAAGTGACTGTGATATCAGTCACCCTCATCACAAAGCATATATAGGATGTGCTGGTCTTGCCGGAAACATTGATCCCCAACTCAATGTCCCATCGACCAGGAATATTTTAGATTAGGGTTTTAAGGCTTTAGGTCTCACTGGTATGATCTCATCATAACCTTAGAACCATAGCCCTAATCTATAAGGTTCATCATATAATCATAAGGACACAGCATATGATGAAAATAATGCCTTTATTATAATAATGTCAATTCAATGATTTTGGGATCGAAATACAATATTTCAATTGGCTTTCAGGGCACAATCTTTCAATCTCCCACTTGCACTAAAGCCAATCGCCTTTAATTCTTAACCCTATACAATCAAGATGGTGATCAAGCTCTCGCTGTGATAGAGCCTTAGTGAACGGGTCTACTATGTTGTTCTTCGTTTCTACCCTTTTAATGCAGACTTCTTGTCTTTCGATAATCTCTCGAACGAGATGGAAGCATCTCAGAATGTGCTTTGATTTGTGATGAGCTCTTGGTTCCTTTGCTTGAGCAACAGCCCCCGTATTATCACAGTAAAGTGATACTGGACCTTCAATCTCAGGAACTACGCCAAACTCTGATATGAACTTCTTCATCCAGACAGCATCCTTGGCAGCTTCACTAACAGCAATGTACTCTGCCTCAGTTGTTGAGTCAGCTACAGTTTGCTGTTTAGAACTCTTCCAGCTTACAGCTCCTCCATTTAGGGTAAAAACATACCTAGATATAGATTTACTATTGTCTGGATCTGATTGAAAACTAGAATCTGAATAAGCTTATAGTTTAAGATCAGATCCTCCGTATATTAGAAAAATATCCTTAGTTCTTCTCAAGTACTTAAGAATATTTTTCACAGCCTTCCAATGATCCTCTCCTGGATCAGCCTGAAGCCTGCTGGCTATACCTAAGGCATATGCCACATCAGCCTAGTACATAACATAGCATACATAATAGACCCTACTACCGAAGCATAAGGTATAGAATTCATTCTATTTCTTTCTTCAGGTGTCTTAGGAGACATCTTTTTAGAAAGATGTATGCCATCACCAATAGGTAAGTAACCTCTTTTACTTTCCTCCATGCTAAATCTTTTTAGCACTTGGTCAATGTACCTAGACTAGGATAAACCTAGCATCCTCCTAGATCTATCTCTATAGATCTTGATGCCTAGTATATAAGATGCTTCTCCCAAGTCTTTCATGGAAAACTGTTTAGATAACCGTACCTTGACCGATTGTAACATTGGGATATCATTCCCAATGAGGAGTATGTCATCTACATACAGAACCAAGAAAACTATAGCACTCCCACTGGTCTTCTTGTACACACAAGGTTCATCCTCATTTTTGATAAAGTCAAATTCTTTGACTGTCTTATCAAATCGGATGTTCCAACTCCTAGATGCTTGCTTTAATCCATAAATAGATTTCTTCAGCCTACATACCTGATTAGGTTTAGTCTCCAAGACAAAACCTTCTGGCTGTGACATATAAACCTCTTCCTCAAGGAAACCATTAAGGAATGTAGTTTTCACATCCATCTGCCAGATTTCATAATCATGATATGCCGCTATAGCAAGCATGATCCGAATAGATTTAAGCATGGCAACAGGAGAAAATGTTTCATCATAATCTATTCCCTGTTTTTGTTTGAAACCCTTAGCCACTAATCTGGCTTTATAAGTTTCAACTTGGCCATCTGCCCCAATCTTTTTCTTATAGACCCATTTGCATCCAATAGGGTTAACACCCTCTGGTGCATCAACCAAAGTCCAGACTTGGTTGACATACATGGAGTCCATTTCGGATCTCATGGCTTCCAGCCATCTGTCTGAGTCACTACTCATGACAGCATCCGTATAGGTTAGAGGCTCATCATTTTCAATGATTCGAGCTTCATTATTTTAATAATGAACCCATACCTCTCAGGTGCATGTCGCATCCTATCAGACCTACGGATAGGAGTGGTGTGTTCAGGTTCTATACTAACTATGTTATGATTTGGTTGAGATGTACCTATTTGTTGAACTTCTTCAAGTTCAATATTTCTCCCACTGCCCTTTTGTAGGATGAATTCTTTCTCCATAAAAGTGGCATGCCTACTAACTAAAACCTTTTGTTCAGTAGGGTGGTAGAACAGATATCCTATACTATCTTTAGGATATCCTACAAATAGATACTTATCTGCTCTAGCATCTAGCTTATGTCCAAAATTTCTTTTGACATAAGCTGGACATCCCCATATCTTAAGATATTTAAGATTGGGTTTCTTTCCCCTCCATAATTCATATGGAGTGCTAGAAACAGATTTAGATGGTACTCTATTTAAAATATTAGCCATGATTTCCAAGGCATATCCCCAGAAAGAAACAGGTAACTTAGTGAAGCACATCATGGACCGTACCATATCTAACAAAGTACGATTTCTCCTTTCAGCAACACCATTTAATTATGGTGTATAAGGAGGAGTCCATTCAGAGATGATCCCCTTTCTTTAAGGTGATCAAGAAACTCGGTGGATAAGTATTCACCTCCTCTATCTGATCGAAGGATCTTAATACTTTTCCCCGTTTGTTTCTCTACCATACTTTGATACTCTAGAAATTTTTCAAAAGCTTCAAACTTATGTTTCATTAGATACACAAATCCGTACCTTGAAAAATCATCAGTGAATGTGATGAAATATGAGTATCCAACCTTGGCTTAAGTTGTCATAGGCCCACATACATCTGTGTGTATGAGTCCTAATAACTCAGTTGTCCTTTCATTATGTCCACTAAATGGAGTCTTGGTCATTTTACCCATGAGACATGATTCACAAGTTCCTAATGATTCATAGTCATAAGGATTAAGGAAATTTTCCTTGTATAACTTGTTAATCCTTTGCTCACTAATATGTCCAAGACGACAGTGCCAAAGTAAAGTATTGTTCACATCATCTCTCTTTCGTTTGTTACTAACATGAAGTATATTGTCATCAGTAGATAGAGTTAAAAGACCATTGCAAAATATGCCATAAAATATTATTTCATTAGAAAAACTGATTGAGTAGCCACTGCTCATTACATTCATAGTATAACCTTGTTTAATTAACAAGGGTATAGATATGATGTTTCTAATGACCTTAGGCATATAATAACAACTTTTCAACTCTAAAATCTTCCCAGAAGGCAGCTTCAATATATAAGTCCCTACAGCTTCTGCTTGGATGGAATCTCCTCCAGCACCGTAGAGCTCGAAGTCTCCTTCCTTCAAAACTCTAATGTTCCGCAGTCCCTGCAATGATTTGCAGATATGATGACCACAAGCGGTATCCAATACCCAAGAGTTTGAATTAGAAGAGTCTAATGACAAAATTGCATATATCTCATACATACCTTTTGGTGCATCACTAGCACCAGGCTTCACACTTGCAAGGTAAACCTTGCAGTTTCTTTTCCAGTGACCCGACTTGCCACAATAAAAGCAGATCATTTGTCCGGAGGCCTTCTTTCCTTTCTTTTTCTTGATGCCCCCTTTAGGGTTCATCCTCCTCTTGGAACCCTTTTTGCCTGTTTTCTTCTTGTTTATTCCATCCACAAGAACAAGTGGAGCCTTATTTTTCTTTAAATGGCTCTCTGCCGTTTTCAACATATTCAACAGCTCAGGCAAGGAAGAATTAAGTTTGTTCATATGATAATTGAGAACAAACTATGAAAATGACTCTGGGAGTGACTGCAGGATTAAATCCTGATTCAACTCCTCATCCATAACAAAACCCAATTGACCTAATCGGGTGATTAGGTCAATAACCTTTAATACATGGTCTTGTACAGATGTTCCTTCTGTCATCCTTGCACGGAATAACTGCTTAGATATTTTATATCTAGCAGTTCGACTATGTTCTCCATAAAGTTCTTTTAGATTGAGCATTATGGAGTTAGTGTCCATGCTTTCATATTGCCTCTGCAACTCATTGGTCATAGAGGCAAGCATTATACATTTGACAATAAGTGAGTCATTTTGCCACATGTTATATGTGGTCCTTTCCTCTTGCAAGGCATCTTCCCCTAATGGTTCCAAGGTAGGGGTATCAAGAATATAAGAAAGTCTTTCTTGGCTAAGTACTATCTTTAGGTTTCTCAACCAATCAACATAGTTTGGTCCAGTCAATTTATTTGCATCGAGAATGCTATGGAGTGAGAGTGAAGAGGCCATTTAATCTACATTAACAAAGAACATTACATAAGCAAACAACCAATGTTGACAAAACATAATTATATTAGGACTTTAACTTAATTATGTCTCCCACTATTTTATCAAGCATCATAACCCTCCATATGATGATCGAGAAAATCCTAATTGGTTCTCTTAGTGGGGTTGAGATCCTAATTCCTTACAAAAGACCTTGTGTGTACACAACAAATCTTATATAAGTTCAAAGGTAGGAAAACTCTTTCCAATTGTAACTCATACAATTCTCAACTTATCTTGGCCTCTAAAATATTAATAGCCTTGTTTGTACACAACAAACTATAATATTTTAGTTAAGTTAGACCCTTCATTGCTATATAGTCATGATATTAATTATAATACCCTTGTGTGTACACAACAAAGTATTATATTAAATCATGCCATAAACATCAAATGTACCAAGCCAAAATTATGTTAGTCACCATAAAAGGCCTTGTGTGTACACAACAAACCTAATATGGATCATAACATAATAATGACTTGGCATGAAGGAAGGACACATGTAGTGAATATTACACTAAGCATTTCAATCAATAATTAAGTTAATCTTATCGGCCAGGTAAGTGGGAGAGTGGTGGGAGTCCCCCCGTTGCTTTTCTTAGACACCAATAAGAATTGGCCAGGTCAGTCAACGGAACCAATTAAAAACCACGTCCTCTTTACCGATCATGAACCACTTTTCCTAGACACCAAATGATAAACTAATCATATTGATTATTTTGCTTTTGGTATATGACACTACAACTTAATATGTTTTTAAAGAGGGCTTTATTAAAACAAAGCACATTCTTTATATAACCTAGCAAATATGTGCCATAGTGTGCCATCATACTAGGACAACCATTTACCACATAATGGATCCACCATTATGCCAGGGCAACCTTATTTCAGTATAATGACTAGAAGGCTAAACATATCTCTATACAAATTAAGGTTTAAGTGAAAACCTTAATTAGTGGCATACATCAAACATATATGCATAATTAACACAAATATGTGATTAGTGTGTCATCATACTAGGACAACCATTTACCACATAATGGATCCACCATTATGCCAGGGCAACCTTATTTTAGTATGATGACTAGATCTCTAAACATATCTCTACAACAATTAGGGTTTGAGTGAAAACCCTAATTGGTGACATTACATCAAACATATACTATATCATATGTTACTTATATACATATGCATCTAAAAATCAGCATATATATTTTAATCTTAATAAGGAGGCTCTGATACCACTGTAGGGTTAGGTGGCAAGGCGGAAACATAGATTTCAATTTTTTTATGAAATCTTTACCAAACCCTCAACCCAAGATCTCCTTAAAAAAAATTAAAACATATAACATGCATATATAAGATTTAAAGTCATATTAAGTACTAACCTGTATTGCTAAAATCCAAAATTTAAATCTCCACCAGGTGCCCAAATGTTGACCCTCCAATGGTGTTCCACACAGAAAATGATGAAGACAACAATTTCTTGTTCTTGGCTCCTCTTCTTGAATTCTTTTTCAAGAATTCAATTCTTGGACTTTTGGGCTGAAATTTTCCTTCTTGAAAATTTCTTTTCTTCCTTCTTTCCTCTTCTTGAATTCTTTTCTTGAATTCCCTTTCTTGAATTCCTTTTCTTGAATTGAATTGGAAGAAAAATTAAGACAGGCAAAGTCTTAATTCAAGAAGGAAAAGAGGAAGAACAGATCCTTCCTTTTCCTTTCCTTTACCATTCAAGACCTTCCTCTTATTCTTGTTTAGGGTCAGAGTTTCGACAGAGATTATCTCTGTAAGGGAAACAATACCCAACAAGCATAAAGAGAAGGAGTATTTCGAGAGGAGGAGAAGGATCTGATTTCTGAATTTAATTGTCTGATAAAACCCCGTGAACCCAAAGCCTTTTATAGATCTCAAAGGGGCGTTTACTCAAAACATCGCAACCCTCTGAAACCCCAAGAATCACGATCCCTCATCCCTCACGCATCCCCTCAACCAAAAATCATGATTCTTTGATTTAATTTTCATTTTTTCGACGAGGAGAACTCTCGGAAAACTTCAGGAAGAATCACGACTTTTGGAGACGGATTTGCGACCGAAAAGTGATGGATCTTTTCCTTAATTTTTTCTGGCCATCAGATCCAGATCCAAGAGCATCAGACAAGGATCTGAATCGCCCCTTCTTTTAGATTTTTCTCTGATGCTTTTTCTTTCTCACACGCGTGAAGAGGAGTCCACACGCGCGTGGACTCTTCTTCTTGGTGCACGCGGGTGAGAAAAGGTGTGGGTGGCTTGGAGAGAGAGGGTCAGTGCACTTGATTCACTTGGGTTCAGCCATGGGTTAGCCCAATGTCCAAAAAATTAAATTAGACCTTAATCTGGTTCAATTAGAACCCAATTAAGCCCAATTTGGAACCAAATTCGAATCTGATTCGAATAGAAATTTGGTCTGCAACACATGCTAGTGTGTTTATCCTGCAAACATGATTTAATTCCAAATTAAATCCTTCATCAATTTTCTTTTGTCTATGATGCATTAGGTTTCACATCTAACCAGCAGTAGGTCCAAGTGCTATTTGACTTAATTCGGTTAGATCTCAACTACGCCGATTTAGGTCAACTCAAACTAGCTCGACTCGGTCAATTAGAATCTAATTCTAATTAACTGATTTGAATTACCATAATTCAATCATATACCTACAAGACAAGATTGACGTCTAGCAACGTATCATGTCTACCCGGAAGATGTGGAATTTTGGTGGAATTACCAAAATACCCTTCAGTGGTGAGTTACCGGGCAATTCAGTCCTTTGATCAACTTGCATCCCGAATATGATTATGAATATGGATACTTGTCAAATCCAATTTCATATTCATCCCTAGCTCAATCTTCATAATGATGATTCATTAATGAACCATTAGAAATTAACTCTAATATTCATACTTTGATCAAAGATTTCCTGAATCCATCATTTGATCGAAATTAGCTGGATGCAATTCCCTCTTACTAGGACTGATCAATTCCTTGTTGACCTACTCACAACCTCCATATACAATCCACCATACCCAGTATCACCTCGTGCATGACTCAGTGTCATGATTGATTATGAACCAAAGTATGGATTCTTATATATAAGGTACCATGGTAGTCTCAGGTCAAAGGACCATATGCACTACTCCCACTATGAGAATTATCTATTGACAAACAGATAAGGTTCCATTAGATATTCTTAATTTGGATCAATTCAGTGAACTCATTCTCTAATGAACACTCACATCCTAGTATTAGTGTCAAACATAAGTGACTGTGAGATCAGTCACCCTCATCACAAAGCATATATAGGATGTGCTGGTCTTGCCGGAAACATTGATCCTCAACTCAATGTCCCATCGACCAGGAATATTTTAGATTAGGGTTTTAAGGCTTTAGGTCTCACTGGTATGATCTCATCATAACCCTAGAACCATAGCCCTAATCTATAGGGTTCATCATATAATCATAAGGACACAGCGTATGATGAAAATAATGCCTTTATTATAATAATGTTAATTCAATGATTTTGGGATCGAAATACAATATTTCAATTGGCTTTCGGGGCACAATCTTTTAGTCCTATGAGTATTTATAAAAAAATTTGTAGTGGTTTACTTTGATGACATCATCATCTACAGTAGGACTAAGGAAGACCATCTGGACCACATTAGATAAGTCTGTCAAACCCTTAGGAAAGACAGTCTCTATGTCAATTTAAAGAAGTGTGATTTCATGACCAATAGAGTCATCTTCCTAGGATTCGTAGTGACCCCCAAAGGAGTTTCAGCCGATCCTGAGAAGGTTAAGTCCATAAATGAGTGGCCAGTACCTACTAGCATTCATGATGTATGTAGTTTTCATGGTCTAGCCACCTTTTATAGGCATTTCATTTGGGGATTTAGTTTCATTATCGCACCCCTCACCGACTGCAATAGGAAGGGAAACTTTGAGTGGACGAAAGCGTCCAATAGAGCCTTCCAAGAGATTAAGGAGAAGATGACCCAAGCACCCATCCTGAGATTACTTGATTTTTCTAAAGTCTTTGAGGTTTCTTGTGATGCTTTTGGAGTAGGCATAGGAGTACTAAGCCAAGAGAGTCACCTTGTAGCATTCTTTAGTGAGAAACTCAATGAGGCTAAACTTAGGTACTCAACCTATGATAAGAAATTCTATGCAGTAGTACAAGCTCTTAGATATTGGAGGCATTACCTACTATCCCAAGAGTTTGTCCTTTACTCTGATCATGAAGCACTCCGATTCCTAAACTCCCAGAAGAAATTAAACCCTAAGCATGCTAAGTGGGTAGAATACCTTCAAGCCTATATCTTTATACTGAAACTGTTGGGTTCTGGAACCAGTGCGGAAGTGTGGATTTCAAAATTTTATGAAATCAGGTCCGAACCCTAATCCCAAAATCTCCTTATTAGCAATTAAAACTGTAACTACATGCATGTCCAAAGTTAAACATAGTTTAGATACTAACCTCAGATCGCTATTCCCAGTTTGATGTAGAAATAAACTCCAAATTGAGTAACCTTTTGAACACACCAGGCGTCCACTTGTCCGCCCTCCGATGGTGATCCACACGGGCAGATGATCAAGACAGTGACTCCTTAATTGGGTTCCTTCCAATCAAGTTCTAATCTAAGAACTTGATATATGGGCTATTGGCTAGGACTCCTCCAGCCAAACTGGGACTAAACCTTCTCTCTTACCCTTCTCCTAGTCTTTTAGCAACTTTGGCCCCTTAAGACACTCTTGTCTTAAGAATAAGCCCTTGTCCTAAATGAGACAAGGCTTGTCTTGGAGGGAGAAGAAAATTAAGACAAGATTGTCTTAATGTAAGAAAGAAAGAAAGGAGAGGCGCCTTCTTCCTTTACCGTCGGAGAGTTTCTCTCTCTGACTCTCCTTCTGTTCTGAGATTCGACAGAGCCTAGGCTCTGTAAAGGAATCAAAGAGGAAAGAGAGGAGGGGGAAACAATCTTCTGGAGAGGGAGAGGGAAAAAGAAGCAAGGCTTCGCCGTAGAAAATCTGGAATCATTTTCACGGTGAAGTCTTCTCCTTAAATAGGCAACAGAGAGGCACCTTCTCACCTGTTAATCATCCTCTCACGTCCCTCTCTCCCTTCTCACGTCCTTTCCCTTTATCTCACGGCCCTTGGGATTAATCTCACAGCCTTTGGGATGGGAAGATGCGAAGAAGGATCGCGAAAAACACAGAAGGGCGCGCGCAGAAAGAAGAGTCGCGCCCCTTCGATGTTTTTCCTTTTCTTTTTCACGGTAATTCTATTTTGAAGAGTCCACGCCTAGGTGGACTCTGATCCACGCCTCATCAGCCAAAAGACACCGACTTCCTTTCTTTTCTCATGCAGAAACGCCGCTTGGAGAGAGTCCACGCGCGCGTGGACTCTTCTCCTTGCGCGCGCGCATGGGAAAAGAAGGGAAAGGGCTCAGGCGATGTGGAAAAGGGGTTTAGCCTCTTAGGTTAGCCCAATTGCTAGCCTATTATTAGCCCAAAGTCTTGAATCTTCAATTAGATTCAAACCGGAAGGAATTGGATCTAAAAAAGACCAAATCGGAACCCTAACTCAAATCCGATTCAAGTAGAAGCCATGGTTTGCAACACATGCTAGTGTGTTCATCTGCAAACGAGATTTAATTCCAAATTAAAACCTTGATTATCTATCCTAAGTGTGTGACCCATTGGGTTCCATACTTAGCTAGCAGTGGGTCCGAGTGCAAGTTGACCTAATTTGATCAGAACTCATTCTAATCGATTTAGGTCAAATCGAGCTAACTCGAGTCAGTCAATTAGGACACCTCCTAATTAGTGATCCAATTAAATCATTTAATTTGATCAACCCACAAGACAAGATTGACGTCTAGCAACGTGTCATGTCTACCCGGAAGATATGGAAATTCTGGTGTAATTCCAAAACTACCCTTCAATGGAAAGTTCCCGTACAATTCGATCCTTCAATCATCTTGCATCACGAATATAACTATGGATATGGAATCATGTCAAATCCAGTTTATACTCATTCCCAGCTCAGTCATACACTAATGATTCAATTAATTCGATATTAGAAATCATTTCTAATATCTGTACTTTGATCAAAGATTTCCTGAATCATCATCTGACCTAATTTGGCTGGATGCAATCTCCTCCTACTAGGAGTGATCAATTCCTTATTGACCTACTCATTTCCTTCATATACAATTCACCACACCCAGCATCAACCTTGTGCATGACCCAGTGTCATGAATGAGATTGAACCAAAGCATGGGTTCATGTACATAAGGTATTATGGCAGTCTCAGGTCATAGGACTACTTGTACAACTCCCACTATGAGAAAAATCTATTGGCAAGCAGCTAAGGCTCCATTAGATGTTCTCAAACTGGATCTATTCAGTGAACTCATTCGCTAATGAGCACCCACATCCTTGTATTAGTGTCCTACACAAGTGACTGTGAGAGCAGTCACCCTTTTCAGCATACATAGGATGTGCCAGTCTTACCGGAAACCCTGATCCCCAACTCAGGGTTCCTATGACTAGGAATATTCTAGATTAGGGTTTTAAGGCCTTAGATCTCACTGGTATGATCTCATCATAGCCCTAGGACCATGGCCCTAACCTATGGGGTTCATCATATAATGACACAGCGAATGATGAAAAATTAATGCCTTTATTAACTTGTCAATTTACAATGGTCTGGGAGATACAAATATTGGCTTATAGGGCATAATCCTTTCAGAAACATCGTGCTGGCACCGAGAACAAGGTAGCTGATGCCCTTAGCCATTGTGCCCTGCTCCTGAATTATATTAGAACTGTAGTCATAGGATTTGATCGACTGAAAGAAGAATATGAGACCTATCCTGACTTTAGTGAAATCTTCCAATCGGTGAGACAAGGACCATCTAGTGCATATAGTGAGTACACCCTCCAAGATGGTTACCATTTTAGGAAAAATAAGTTGTGCATTCCCAGGACTTCACTTAGAGAGTTTTTAGTTTGGGAAACCCATGTAGGAGGTCTAGTTGGTCACTTTGGTAGAAACAAGACCATTTTAGTTGTAGATGACCAGTTCTTTTGGTCAAGTCTGAAAAGGGACATTGCTCACATGTGTCCAGGTGTTGAACTTGTACTGTTGCCAAGTAGCAGAAACAAAATACTGGCTTGTATACCCCTTTACCTATACTTTACCACCCTTATCAAGACCTCAGATAAACTTTGTATTAGGATTGCCTGATGGCCAAACTGAGGTAGTGAACCACAGTCTTGGGAATTTGTTATGATGTCTTGTTGGTGAGAACATTGGGAATTGAGACCTTCTTTTACCTAGAGTCGAATTTGCCTACAATAGTTCAGTCAATAGGTCCACAAGCAAGAGCCCAATCGAGATTGTCCATGGTTATAAGCCTAAATGACCCTTAGACCTAATCCCTTTGCCCTTTCATGCATGAGTCTCTGAGTTTGCTGAATCATTTGCATAGGATGTTTGGGATTTGCATAAGAAAATTAATCATAAGATTAATGTGAGCAATGAAATCTATAAAAATTTGGCTAATTCCTGAAAAAGAGATAAAGAATTTGCTTAGGGGGATTATGTAATGATTAGGCTTAGGCTTGAGCGATTTCCTCCAGGGATTATGAAGAAAATACATTCTCGTGGAGCTAGACCCTTCAAATTGATAAAGAAGGTTAGACCTAATGCCTATGTGCTTGAGTTGCCTCCTGAACTTGGCATTAGCTTAACTTTCAATATCTCAGACTTGGTTGAGTATAGGGAGCCAGCAATGATACCTAGTGAGCCATTTAGGCCTAACCCTTCCCTTAAGAGTTCACCCATCTCGGAGTGTCCACCAACAAATTGGCCTATAAGAGAAGAAAAGATTGAGCATATCCTGGATTACCAAGCCATCAGTACCCGGAAAAAAGGCTATCAACACTATTTGGTTCGTTGGCAAGGTTGACCCGAATCTGAGGACTCATGGATCTCTCGAGAGGATCTGCAATGCCTCACCTAGACTTATTGGAGCAATAGTAGAGCCGAATGGACCCTTACTCGATAGGGTCGAGTTCCTCCCACCTCGGTAGAATTGGTGCAGGCACTAGGATCAAACAGAGATTACTGGGCCCGTTATGGATTTCTGATTAGGGTTTTAAGTCTTGTAATCCATTAGTCACGAGTCACTTGTATTAAAGTGAGCCAAATGAGTCCATTGAGTCCTGTACTAAATTGAGTCCATCAGTTGAGTGCTATCATTTGAGTCCAATTGTTCCAGTCTAGTCAAGAGTCTTGTGAGTTTCAATCAAGACACATGAGTCCTGTAAATTTTGGTTGTCATTCAAGTCATATTCAAGAGGAGAACCTGGACCCCCACTCAAGCCATGCATTTGGACTCCCCTCATGCCACCCAAGTCCATGAAGCAGTGGCTCCCTAGGTGATGGGGGATGAATTTGATGAGATGGGTGTGTGGAGGTGTGATCTACTCACTTAGCAACAACATACTATCATTAGAGCTCTAGATATGGCCAAAATCATGCATAGAAGTGAAGAAGAACTTTAATCTGAAAACTAGGTGAGCAGAATTCTGAACACCCTTGTGCAATATTTCTTTCAAGAAAATAAAAAGTAGGATCTAAGGGCATAGAATCCCTCAAACTAGGCAAAGGTACTTTTAAGAATCTCAGATCTAAAGATCAAGAGGGTCGTTTCCCAATAATGAAGAGAAATCAAAGCTCAATTGGAAGGAAGGCACTCATCACTCAAGAATTTGAAGGCTAGAGACAAGATCTACACTCCCTACTTAGAACTTACCATTGAAGCTTGGTCCTTGGCATGGAGCCTTTATCTTTATCTTCAAATCATCAAGAAAAATCTACAAAAGACTCAAAGTGAGGTCATGGTGGTGAAGAAATGAAAGAAAATGAATGAATTCAACAAGGAAAGTGAATGTTTTTTAAGAATGTTGCTGAATTTTTGGGCAGCACTTCCCCTCCTTCTTGGACTACTTGGATCCAAGGTAAAAGAGCTTGGAAATGGAACTAAGATCTCTCAAACTCAAGGCACTCACTCAAACTCACTCTCAAACTCAGCACTCCAACTCAAACTTCAAGAGAAACACTCAAAACACCAAGGAGAACTCATGAACTTGGCAAGATGGAAGAAAACACAAACTAGCAAGCTTTCATTCAACTCAAGTAATTCATTCCTTACAAGAGGAGGCCTTGGTCCTATTTATAGGCCAAGGGCTGCCATAATGGGTGGCAAAAGGGTGGGTTAAAGAGCCAATTAATTCAGATTTAGTTGGTAATTAATTACATGATTAATTCCTAGTCTAACTAATCCTAACAAGAGAAAGTCCTAGATTCCTAGTCTAACTAATCCTAACAAGAGAAAGTCCTAGAAGCTCCATGTGGTGCTATCTCCTTGAAACATTTGTCTTCATCCAATCCTTCCACATGTCCTTTTAAGTTTGGTCTTTCAATAGGCTCCAAAGTAGATGAATGATTTATAGCTTGGCCGGTCCAAGATGGGCTTCAATGTAGATGATCTTGGCTGGCCCATGGACTTGGAAAAGAAGGGGTCTTTACTAGTTTTGTTTATAGACCTGAACACTTCATACTTTCTTCATTCAAATGGAATTAGGAGTCTTCAAGAGGTGATTCATAAAGTTGGATTTCTTCTTTATACTCTGGTGGGAACCTGAATAAAAAGATTGGACTAAAACCAAAGATTGTTAGTTTGTAGTCTCTTCTTGCCAATGTCCTCATTAATTCTCCCCGGGTGAAAAGAACTCGGCCCTAACGAGTATAGATCATTTTGGCTTTGGTAGTATTCAAGTAGATCTAGATTGATCCTTTGTAGTTCTTCTTGGGTGATCCAAGAATCTTTAGAATCAGGTCTACCTTGCTAATGAACCAAGTATCGTTGGCAATCTTTATTTCGAGTAGTGACAATCTTGACGGGGGACTAACTAGATGCGACGATGAAATGATGCAAGTGATTTTTAGTTTTTTTGTGGATTTTAGATTTTTTTTAGTTTTCTTTGGATTCCCGAAAGCAAGTAGAGATGAATTAGGGTTCTACAATGACAAGAACTAACAAGAAGCAAGTAGTCCCAAAGTAGTGATAAAGAAAGGACCCCGGGATTGAGAAACCCCGTAGGACTTAGCTCTCCAATCAAGATCTACTTAGGAGTCAGGGGAAAACCTCAAAGATATGAAGCGCCTGGTGCAGAGATCGCTCACTTTGGCAGATGTGGCCTAGATAACCGAGTCGTCAACCCTGCGGAGGCATCGGTTGGCTATCCGAAGATCTCGAAGGCAAAGGCAACCGTCTCCGTACCCGTGTCACCTGGAGGACCTGCAAGCATTCAAAGAAGACAAGGTTAAATCTCACTCAGAAAGCAAACAGTAGAAAGTTGAAAGAAGGGTTGTAGAGATGGAGTTCGGCTTGGTTCAGAGTCGAATGTCGGAGTTGCGGAAGTAACGATAGTTTGAGGCCTCACACCTCTTGACTCCCGAAGGCAAAGGTGCTCCCACTCGGAGATCGACGTTCCTAGTAAACGAAGGCAACTAACAAGAGATTGGACTCAAGAAATATTCTTTTTCATTCATCAAAAGATAAACATTACAAAGGAGGGGTTAGGTCCTTTAAATAGGCACCTTGGAACCCTTTTGAATTTCAAATGAAAAGATTACAAAATTCTTGAATGGGCACCCAAAAGCATTGACTTTCTCCTCTCCTTGGCCGACCAAAAGCAGCTTGGATTGGGCGTGGCATGATGCATGGCTTGGAGTGAGGTTCTTGGCGCCTTGATCTTGGAAAGAATCTTCTTGGTTTTGGAAGAAGGCATGAAGAGGGGCTTGGAGCAAGGCATTTGTTCTTCCTCCTTCCTTGGTTGGTATTCTTTCTTTGGTACAAGGCTTGACATGGGGAGTGTTAGGTGGAGGTGCCCAAGGCTCTTGTCTCTCCCTTCCAAAGAGGTTGAAGCAATTTGGGAAGAAGGATTGATTGGAGGGCTTGAAACAAGGGATTTGAATTCCCTACATCAACTTCCATTGACTTCCACCTTGGCCGACCACCCTTGCATGGCAATGAGCTTGATAGGGGGAGGGGAAAAAGGCTAGAGCTAAGTGAAGTGGTCCTCCTCATTGGGCATCCTTGCATGCCAAGTGTGCTGCCCACATGGCAAAATGTCATGGCACCATGTAGGATGCATAGGTGGGCCTTGAGTTGACTTGGGTTCTTTCCCAACTTGATTCCAAGGAGACTAAATTTTAAGACCCACTCTTGCAATGGACCCATACTTCTAATAGACTCAGACTGGACTTGATTTGTGACTCGATTCAGTACAAGACTCAATTTGACCTAATTGGTCAAAGTACAGACTCAATTCAAAGCAAAAGACAATTACAAATTTGAGGCTTGAAGCCTTATTACAAGACCCAAAAATTGAAACCCTAATTGGAGATCCATAGAGGGTTGAGGAGCCTCTGTCGAATCCTGGTGCCCACACCAGTTCTCCTGGGATGGGAGGAACTCGACCCTGTCGAGTAAGAGTGAAGCTGGCTTAGATATTCCTCTAGAAGGTCGGGATCGAGGTGCTGCAAGTCCTCCCGGGTAATCCACGAGTCATCGGACTTAGGTCGGCCTTGCCATCGGACTAAGAAACGTTGATAACCTTTGCCCCGGGTAGTGATAGCTTGGTCATCCAGGACACGCTCAATCCGCTCTCCTCGCTCAGGTATATTTGGCGGTGGACACTCAGGTTCGAGTTCACTCTCAAAAGAATGGTCAGGTCCAAATGGTTCGCTAGGAATGTTTGCTGGTTCCCTATACTCGACTAAGTCTAAGATATTGAAAGTCGAGCTAATGCCATAATTCGGGGGTAGCTCAAGAACATAGGCATTAGGGCCGACTCTCTTTATCACTCTAAAGGGGCCAGCTCCGCGAGCATGTAGTTTCTTAAAGGTTCCTGGTGGAAACCATTCAGGCTTAAGCCTAATCATTACATAATCTCTTTGATCAAACTCTTGGCTCATTTCTAGGAATCAACCAAATTATTTAAAAAAAAAAAATTTTATTTAATGCATAATCCTAACATGATGCAAAATGCAGACTCAACTATGCATTCATATTGGAAAAATTTTATTGGATTCTCAAAGGCCTGAACCTAATAGATTACTGACTCTCTAGGTTTGACCCTAGTCTGGTATGTACGAGAAAAATTATCAAGGATCCCTTACAAATGCCATAAAGTGTACCAGAAGTAAATGGCAAAAGGAATGGGTTCTAAGGAGTCAGGCAGCCTAGTAATTTTAACAAAATGCAACCCAATGGCTCTAGAAATGTGAGAAGGCTCAGGGACGGGTAGGAGATAGGAGTCGGAATCTTGGGGTACCCTATGGGCAGCATGAAACAAACCTTGGTTACTCAGGATAATCTTAAGAATTGGACATTGTTCTATAGGTGCAAGTTCCAAGGCTAGATGGGTGTTCCTAAATGGTGGAAGGTCATTAGGAAGGTCTTTGGGAATGTTATCTTGAAAGTCCTCAAAACTAATGTCTACCTCTTGGGGTGGTTCTGTAGGGACTTGTTCCTGAACCACCTCTAATGGCAAGACTTGTGAACCTTCACCTCCCTCTACAATGTTCGATCCTAGCTTAGTTACTCTTTCAAATTCTCTAGTGGGTTCAGGATCTTTTTCTTTTGGTTCCTCAATGATTTCTACCTGGGGTTCATCTACATCACACTTCACCATTAGACTTGATTCCGAGATGTCTACTTTGGATTCGTCAATAAGCTCAGGGGTTTCTTCACTCAGATTCTTAGTGGGCTCAATCTTTTCTCCGTGAAATTCTTCAGAAGGTTCCTCTTATTGGGACTCTCTAGTAGTAGGGATTCCCTCAATAGTTTCATCCTTTAACTGTTCTTCATATTCATCCACTAAGTGTGCTTCAGCATCATATACTTCTAATTCAGGCTCACTAGTGGGTTCAAGATTATCAAAGTGTCCTTCCAATGTAGCTTCCGCCTGGGTGTTTTCAGGGTCAACCAATCCAAGGTCAGCAATATACTCTCCCTCTTTAATGTTACCCTAGTGAACACATGGGGTAGTAGGGGTGGGTCTGAAAGTAGAAATGGTCATTTGCAGGTGCCTACCCTAAGCATGCAACAACAGGGAGCAGGTAAGTATTTTTAAACAATTTTAAAATGCACAGCGAAAACATGCTCCACGCAGGATCTAACACAATCATGTGTATAGACTAAAACATGTTATAACGTGGGCATGTAATGTTTATAAAATATTTTAAATCCATAGATCTATGCATGCATGAATGTAAAATACAAAATCCATACCTTATTCCTGCCAGGAATAAATCTGGTATAAGCCTGGAATAGCAGGGATAACAGGAATAAAATTATTCCTGTTGTTCTCCACTAACAGCACGTTGACAGATTTCTGTTCTTTCCACCAAAAACTGCTGCAGAACAGAGGAGTTTTTGCCAACGAAAGGATCTCTCTTCCAGCACCAAAATCTAGGGAACAAATTTGTTGATCTTCCTTCAAAGGGGAGAAGATGATCCAAAGGTTTTGATCCCCTTCCTTTAAGCCAAAATCAGCACCAAAAATTTGCAGCAATCTGAAAAACCTGCAACCAAAATCAGAGCAGAAAAGGACAGCTACAAGGAGGTCGATCAGGCTACCAAGTGCTCGGTTGAACACTCTCAAGAGGGGGCACACTCTGGGGGCAAGCTCTAATCCATCTCTCGGTCGATGCTAGTCACCGGAAGACACGAAACGGTGGGAAGGAAGAGCAGAATTTCAGAACCTGTTTTTCAGCAAAACAGAGTTCGTCTTCCTCCAGATTTGAGCACCAGAACAGGGATTAAGGCTTGATTTCTCTTCCTTCCACTCACCAAAACCCAGCCCTCAACTTCATAGGTGGAAAGGGAAGGAATATCAGCAAGCAAGAACTCTCACAGCCCCTTTTAATTTTCACATGGTGACATCCTCTAATATTCTCTTAACCAGGGGACTGCAGCAATGTTTATAAAAAGGAGCAGCAGCAAGGGAGAAAATGCTGGGAAGGCCAATCGACGTCGGTGACTTAACCAACATTAAACCAGCCATTAGGAGTAATTAAATTGGTTTAAGGGTAATCGGTGGAGGGAGGCGAGAAGACGCCCAACAACGTCCGATGCTAGGAATTCTCCCAGCGTGAGAGAAAAAAGGACATGTGAACCGGTCAAAAGAAGAAACAACGGTCCATAAAAATCTGGTTTAATCCAATTAAAACCGGTCCAAAGGAATTTTGGGTTCAAAATAATTTAACCCAAAGGTTCAATCCCAAAAAAATTTGGTTCAATTCAATTTGAACTGGTCCAAGCCCAATTAAATAAAATTCAATTGGTTCACAACCAATTGAAGGCCGAATTTGGCTCTGAATCAGTTCAAATCTGATTCAAAAAAATCCTGGCGCAGACCTGGTCAGCCCAGAACAATTTTCGGTTGACCCAAACAAGGGAAGACCGGGAAAAAGGTGCTCAAAAAATTTACCGTGACCATAAAACCGAGACGATTCCCAATCGTAATCGGTATTTGGATCAGAGAGTAATCCTCTGTGGCGTGTGACCTCATAGGTTCGAACCTAAACGGTAGTATTGGAACGATTCCAGTACCAGCACAGGAAACCATCTAGCAATGGGTCCCGGCGTCCGGATAGGTCGAAGATGCGGGAGCATACTATCGAACCTCTGGCATATGGTTACTGTATAATTCATCCCTTTGACTTCTAATGCTCAGGATGACTGATATTGGGATGCCAACCTAGACTGAGTCAGTCGACAATGTGTCTTAATCTTGCAAGCCCAGTGACTCTTCACTAGGGCTACCCCGGCCGAGGATTTGCTAAATTGAGATACAGCGAGACATTCAATCCAAATTAATTGGACAGGTCAATTCCATCTTGGTCCATCACTGCTCCACAAGTACTTGCCTATACCTAGAAACCTTTCGTCACCGGATTAAAAATCCGGGTAGTCCAGCACCAAAGCACAGGGAGTTGCTTGCAAGCTACCATGATGACCTCAGGTCAGAGGGACACATATACCCATATCCAATCGCGAGTATCCCTTTAGCATAAAGGGGCCTCACGGAGTCACGTTCAATGAGATATCATATATCCCACTTGCAGATCACATCAGTGTCACCACACTCATTTGGTCAAGAGGATAACCAAATGATGTGAACTGCAACAACCTATACTTGATTTATTGTCGTCCAGTATAATATATCCTTTGGCTGTGAACAAGGTTTAAGGACCAGTCGATACATCCTCCCTGTATCGAAGTCAGTGTAGCCCTAAGGACTTTATCACATGGAAAGAGTTCATTATTAGGTAAAAAATAATATGTGATGAGCTGCCAAAATAATAATTTTATTAATTCATAAAATGAATACAGTGCTGAGCACAACCGCCTACAACCCAGGCGATTGGCTTTGGGACACATTTCCCAACAACTCCCACTTGTACTAAAGCCAATTAGAGGAGTATCTTATACCCATTTCCCATTTACAATAGTCGAACTCTTTGACTCCAAGGGCTTTAGTGAAGGGGTCGGCCAGATTTTCTTTTCCATCGATCTTCAGAAGATTGATGTCGCCTCGCTCCACGATTTCTCGTACGAGGTGGTAGCGCCGCAAAATGTGCTTGGTGCGGTGATGAGCTTTTGGCTCCTTAACTTGAGCAATTGCTCCAGTGCTGTAACAGTACACTGAAACAGGACCATCTAGGAAAGGTGCCACCCCTAGCTCTCGAAGGAACTTCCGCAACCACACAGCTTCCTTTGCTGCATCTGATGCTGCAATATATTCTGCTTCGCATACCGAGTCTGCAACAGTTGCCTGCTTGGAGCTTTTCCAGCAGATCGCTCCTCCGTTCAGGGTAAATACAAACCCTGACACACTCTTGCTATAATCTCTATCTGACTGGAAACTGGAGTCAGTGTACCTCACAAGTTTCAAGTCAGGTTCTCCATAAATCAGCCATTGATCTTTAGTATTTCTTAAATACTTAAGGATGGTCTTAACCACCTTCCAATGCGCCTCACCTGGGTCAGACTGGTATCTACTCACTACTACTAGTGAGTATGCCACGTCTGGTCTAGTACAAGTCATAGCATACATGATAGAGCCTACTGTAGAAGCATAAGGTACTCTACTCATGCGCTCTCTTTCCTCAGGAGTTGTCGCACAATCCTTTTTGGAAAGAGTAATTCCAGAACCTATCGGAAGATAGCCTTTCTTGGAATTTTCCATGCTGAACCGTTTCAGCACGATGTCTATATACGTAGACTGGGACAGTCCCAAAAGCTTCTTAGATCTATCTCTATAGATTTTCATACCTAGTATGTAAGAAGCTTCACCCAAGTCCTTCATAGAGAACTGAGATGATAACCAGACCTTTATTCCTTGTAATACTGCGACATCATTCCCGATTAAGAGAATGTCATCAACATACAGTACTAGGAATACAATCACAGAACCATTAACCCATTTATAGATGCACGGTTCTTCTCCGTTCTTAACGAAGCCGTACATTTGATACACCTATCAAACCGTAAGTTTCAACTTCGAGATGCTTGCTTGAGTCCATAGATGGACCTCTACAACTTGCATACTTTTGATTCATCTGTGGATGTGAACCCTTTAGGCTGTATCATATACACCTCTTCTTCCAGCTTCCAATTTAGGAAAGCGGTTCGGACATCCATCTGCCAGATCTCGTAATCAAAATATGCTGCCAAAGCAAGCATGATCCGAATAGACTTGAGCATTGCCACAGGGGAGAATGTCTCGTCATAATCGATACCATATCGCTGACGATACCCCTTGGCAACCAGACGGGCTTTATAGGTTTCTACCTTCCCATCTGCGCCCCTTTTCCTCTTGAAGATCCATTTACACCCGATGGGTTTTATTCCTTCAAGCGGATCAACCAATGTCCAAACATTGTTGATTTTCATGGACTCTATTTCGGATCGCATGGCTCCAAGCCATGCCTCAGAGTCAGATCTCTGATGTGCATCCATATAGATGATCGGATCCTTATTGTTCTCATCGAGATCAATGGGATCGTCGTCCCGGACAAAGAAACCGTAGTATCTATCCGGTTGACGCGGTATTCTACCAGATCTCCTAATGGATTCAGGGTGTGAGTCAATCACAGCCGGTTCTACGATGTCCTTAGAGTGTGTAGGTTCTTCTATTGGCTGAACTTCATCAAGTTCAATCTTAGAGGCTATAGTTCCTTCTCTAGGGAATTCCTTTTCCAAAAAGATAGCTCTAAGAGCAACAAACACTTTTTGTTCATTCTCCAAATAGAAGAAATACCCTTTGGTTTCCTTAGGATAACCAATGAATAAACACCTGTCAGACTTAGGACCAAGTTTGTCTGCGTCTAAACGTTTTATGTAAGCCGGACAACCCCAGACCCGAAGGTGTGAGATTGAAGGTTTACGTCCATTCCACATCTCATACGGAGTGGAGACAACAGACTTACTCGGAACATTATTCAACAAGTAACAGGCTGTCTGAAGCGCATATCCCCAAAAGGATAGCGGCAGAGTTGCAAAGCCCATCATTGATCGAACCATGTCCAACAAGGTTCGATTCCTCCTTTCGGACATACCATTCAACTGTGGTGTTCCTGGAGGAGTCCACTGAGAGAGAATTTCATTCTCCTCAAGATATGTCAAAAATGCACCAGATAAGTATTCACCACCTCGATCATATCGAAGGGTTTTAATACTTTTTCCAGTTTGCTTTTCTACTTCATTACGGTATCGTTTGAACATTTCAAACGACTCAGACTTATGTCTCATTAGAAAGACATAACCGAACCTCGAAAAGTCGTTTGTAAATGTAGTGAAATATTTGTATCCTCCTTTGGCACTGATTGTCACTGGTCCACATACATCAGTATGTATTAGACTTAGGAGTTCTGTAGATCGTTCACCTTTTCCAAAAAGGTGACTTGGTCATTTTACTAAGTAAACAAGATTCACAAGTGGGCAGTGATTCAGAATCACTGACCTCGAGAAGTCCATCTCCTCGCATCTTGTTTATCCTATTTTGGTTAATATGACCTAGTCTACAGTGCCAAAGATACAAATCATTGACATTATCTAACCTTGGGCATTTGCTAGAAGTGTACATTACACTAATAGGCCTTGATAGTACGTATATGCCATTATTTAATCTAGCTTTCATTATAACAGCATTATTCAAAATAACATTGCAAAAGTCTCCTTTTATTGACAGTTCAAAACCACAATTGGCCAAAAGGCCTACAGAGATTATGCACATAATGAAACTAGGACAATAGTGACAGTCGACTAGTTCGACAGTACAAGACTCAAAGACAAGACGTAGGACTCCAACTGCCAGTACTGGAACACGATTTCCATTCCCGATGCTCAGAAACTATTCTCCATCTTCAAATCTTCTGCTAACTTGAAGTCCCTGTAACGAATTACAAACATGAATTAGACTACCAGTATCCAATACCCAGTTAGCAGTATCAACAATTGAGTAATTACAAGGTTTTATCATATAAATACCTTGTTCAGCAGACTTCTGCTTTCTCGGCCTGTTCGGATCAAGGGACGCAATATAAAGAGGACAGTTCCTCTTCCAGTGTCCCTTCTTCTTGCACTGGAAGCACTCAGCAGAAGACTGATCAGCCTTAAACTTCCTGGTCTGATTCGGGCCAGGAGCATTCTGCACCTTCTTTCCCTTTTTTATTTTCTTCTTCCCTTTCTTGAAGGGACGACGACCTCTACTTCCTCCCACTAAATTCACCACCCCCTTGTTAAGTTGGTGGTCTTTCTCAAAAGTCTGCAGCAAACCCAAAAGACCATGGTAGTTGACTGCAGGCTTGTTCATGAAAGGATTATGCCCTATAAGCCAATATTTGTATCTCCCAGACCAATTGTAAATTGACAAGTTAATAAAGGCATTAATTTTTCATCATTCGCTGTGTCATTATATGATGAACCCATAGGTTAGGGCTATGGTCCTAGGGCTGTGATGAGATCATACCAGTGAGATCTAAGGCCTTAAAACCCTAATCTAGAATATTCCTAGTCATAGGAACCCTGAGTTGGGGATCAGGGTTTCCGGTAAGACTGGCACATCCTATGTATGCTGAAAAGGGTGACTGCTCTCACAGTCACTTATGTAGGACACTAATACAAGGATGTGGGTGCTCATTAGCGAATGAGTTCACTGAATAGATCCAGTTTGAGAACATCTAATGGAGCCTTAAATGCATGTCAATAGATGTTTCTCATAGTGGGAGTTGTACAAGTAGTCCTATGACCTGAGACTACCATAATACCTTATGTACATGAACCCATGCTTTGGTTCAATCTCATTCATGACACTGGGTCATGCACAAGGTTGATGCTGGGTGTGGAGAATTGTATATGAAGGAAATGAGTAGGTCAACAAGGAATTGATCACTCCTAGTAGGAGGAGATTGCATCCAGCCAAATTAGGTCAGATGATGATTCAGGAAATCTTTGATCAAAGTACAGATATTAGAAATGATTTCTAATATCAAATTAATTGAATCATTAGTGTATGACTGAGCTGGAATGAGTAAACTAGATTTGACATAATTCCATATCCATAGTTACATTCGGGATGCAAGATGATTGAAGGATCGAATTGTACGGGAACTTTCCACTGAAGGGTAGTTTTGGAATTACACCAGAATTTCCATATCTTCCGGGTAGACATGACACGTTGCTAGACGTCAATCTTGTCTTGTGGGTTGATCAAATTAAATGGTTTAATTGGATCACTAATTAGGAGGAGTCCTAATTGACTGACTCGAGTTAGCTCGATTTGACCTAAATCGATTAGAATGAGTTCTGATCAAATTAGGTCAACTCGCACTCGGACCCACTGCTGGCTAAGTATGGAACCCAATGGGTCACACACTTAGGACAGATAATCAAGGTTTTAATTTGGAATTAAATCTCGTTTGCAGATGAACACACTAGCATGTGTTGCAAACCATGGCTTCTACTTGAATCGGATTCGAGTTAGGGTTCCGATTTGGTCTTTTTTAGATCCAAATTCATTCCGGTTTGAATCTAATTGAAGATTCAACACATTGGGCTAATAATAGGCTAGCAATTGGGCTAACCTAAGAGGCTAAACCCCTTTCCCACATCGCCTAAGTCCCTCCCCTTTTTTTTTCTCACGTGCGCGCGCAAGGAGAAGAGTCCACGCGCGCGTGGACTCTTTCCAAGTCGCGTCTTTGCGTGAAAAAAAAAAAAAAAAAAAAAAAAAAAGAAAGAAAAAAAGGGCCGGTGTTTTTGAAGAGGCGTGGAAGAGAGTCCACCTAGGCGTGGACTCTCCAAAAAAGGGAAAATACCGTGAAAAGAAAAGGAAAAACACCGAAGGGGCGCGACTCTTCTTTCTGCGCGCGCCCTTCCGTGTTTTTCGCGATCCTTCTTCGCGTCTTCCCATCCCAAGGCCGTGAGATTAATCCCAAGGGCCGTGAGATAAAGAGAGAAGACGTGAGAAGGGAGAGAGGGACGTGAGAGGATGTTTTCAGATGAGAAGGCGCCTCTCTGTCGCCTATTTAAGAAGAAGGCTTCACCGTAAAAATATTATTTCCAGATTTTCTACAGCGAAGCCTTGCTTCTTTTTCCCTCTCCCTCTCCAGAAGATTGTCCTCTCCCCTCTCTTTCCTCTTTGATTCCTTTACAGAGCCTAGGCTCTGTCGAATCTCAGAACAGAAGGAGAGTCAGAAGAGAAACTCTCCGACGGTAAAGGAAGAACGCGCCTCTTTTTCTTTCTTTCTTACATTAAGACAATTTTGTCTTAATTTTCTTCTCCCTCCAAGACAAGCCTTGTCTCATTTTAGGATAAGGGCTTATTCTTAAGACAAGAGTGTCTTAAGGGGCCAAAGTTGCTAAAAAACTAGGAAGAAGGGTAAGAGCTAGAAGTTCCTATCCCATCTTTTGGCTACTTGAGTCCTAGAAACCAATTAGCCCATATCAATGCCCGTTGGTATCACTTGATTGGAAGGCAAAAGGAGTCACTGCTTTCATCTGCCCGTTGGATCAAGGGCTGGACGCCTAGTGTGTTCTTACTCAATTTGGAGTCTAGACTGATATAGTGATTTGGACATGCAGTATCTCATTTAATTTTCATTTTTAATTGCTTAAGGGAGACTGATTTCATAAATTTTGATTTCTTTTGAAATCCACGCTTCCGCACTGGTTCCCGAACCACAGTTCAATCTATAATGATCAAGAAAGTCAAGATAGGAGGAGGGAAGAGAATTCAGGATCGCATCCTTACCGAGTTGCTCGTGCAAGGGGCATCCGAGTTTGCCCAGTTTTTCAATCAGCTCGATCATGTATAATACATGATCAGTGACAGAACCACCATTCGGCATCTTGGAGTTGTAGATAGCACAAGACACTTTTTACCGTTCTACATCATCCGGGGTGCCGAAGGACTCCTTCAATTTTGAAGGATTTCTTCAGGTTGGGCCTCCTCGAATTTGCGACTGAACTCGTCGTTCATCGCAGCGAGCATAATGGAACGGACAGTAGTCCGATCAGAAACCCACTTCAAGTAAGCATCTCTGACCGCACTCCGTGCATTTGCAAGAGGGATTTCAGGTGCCGGATCCGTTATCACATAGAGGATCCGTTCATACTCCAGAACAATTCTTAACCTTTCGATACCAAGTATCGAAGTTATGACACTTCAACTTCTCGTTATCGAGAAGTGACCGGAGCGACAAGTTTGAAGACATCTGAAAAGGAAACAAGACCAAATTAGTTTATGAATTAATAACTTAACCAAAAGACTTGGACTTTAGTCTAAAGGTTTCTCCCACTAATTTTCAGATTGGTAGCCTCTGACTCCAACCCGTGAAAACAACATTTTTTCCAAGTGGGTACTGAAATCCAATAGGCCTCGCATGAGCCCGACTATGGCCAGCTCACCCATACGAGCCTAAAGGTAGGTTCGTAAACCAATTGTTTCCCTAAACAATTTTTAGTATAGAATTTTTGCCCCAGAGAACTCCCCAATCGGCCTAGGGGCCTCCTATTGCGGGTTTCTGGTTAGGTCCAACCATTAAAATGACAAATCCAAGCTTCCAGCTAACTAAAGACCAAGCCTGACTATGGCCGGCCCACCTGGTCCAGTTAAGGAGGTTGCACTGAACCATCATCGATTAGATAGAAATTCCAGTCACCGGATGTACACCTGTTCTATGGAACTGTCGATGCACACCAAGCTAGTGGACATATTTCTATCCAACTTAATAGGAGGCTAAGACACTGTCAACTCTTTGACTTAGTCTTTTAAGGCCCTAATAATTTTAGAGGATTTTTAGTTATGACAAAGAGAAGAGACAAGGACATGGATCATCCTCCTACTGAATCAATCAGATTTCAGGAGGGTTGAAATGAATCAACAAATGATCCATGGGCACCTAAAGATCAGTCAGACCGATCAACCTGGGTGACATAGGTTAACTCGAGTCATTGAGCTTTTTCAATCAGTTCTGGTTGACTCGACTAGCCAGGTAGGTGAGATCATGGGTGAGTATCCGCCATTAACCATCTTTCCTAGACACCATGATGCAGAACAAAAGAAGAGATGATGCGATGCAGAAATAAGTAAGATTAATTCTTTTTTTTTATATATATATTTTCTGAAATTGGCTTTGACTCAAAGGAAAGCTAAACTAAATTGAAAGAAACTAGGTAATAATTGAAAGCACAATTTAAAAGAAACTAGGTTATCAGAGTGATTCAGAAGTAACGGATCGCTGGGGGTTGAGAAACTCCCAGACCTAGATTTCGCTCTGAACTTTCAACAGGACAGAAATAAAGAGAAGAGATGGGTTACCAACCAGACAGTGATCTTCACAAAGTTTGGTGGAAGAACTCTCTCGAGCAGATTGTTGGATCCTCGGATTCGGATATCTTCGCAATGGATCCTCCAATACTGGTCATGTGGCTGAGTCGGCTTCTCCTGAACTCAAGATCTGGGAAAGAAGAAGAACAAGTGATGGAATCAGATACTCAATGAAGGATTTACCAGATTGAAGAACTTGAAAGCTGATGTTGCTGAAGTTCGGATTCTCCTAAAGGTTGATCTGGCTCCCTCTGGAATTTGCTCTGAATCTAAAGTATCCGGACTGAACCCGGATGCTGGTGGTCGGCCTTGACTTGGAGAGAGTGGCCGTGGGAGGTGGGGTAGGCTAGGGTTTGATGGAGGGAGGAGAATTATGGGTGGCTAGGGTTTTGGAGTGAAGTGGCTAACCTAGGGTTTTGGGGTTGGAGATCTCACACCTCCTCAAGGTTCCTGGGGAACCCGGATTTACTCCCTCACGGAGCTCAACACCTGGATGCAAGTGCGGAAGAGAGAAAATACAGAGTTTTCTCACACATAAATTGGATTCATTCATCAGATTGCTTTAAAATTTACAAGAGGGGTTTAATTTATAGGACTTTACAAGAGAGTAGGGTTTTACATCTTCCCATGTGGGACTAATGAGGGGATCTTCAAATTAGGTTTGTACGATCAATTCCCACACATATGGCCGGCCAAAAGGTTCCAAAAATGCTGATTGGTGGCTTCAAAAGGAAAGTGGGTGGCGCCTCCTAGCCTTGCTCTTCAAGAAAAAATATTTTTCCTTCCATGCTCGGTCTTATTTGGAAGTATTTGGGTGCCTCCTAACCTTGCTCTTCAAGAGAAATTTCCTTCCTTTCATACCTGGTTTTATTTGGAATTACTTTGGTGCCTCCTAGTCTTCCTCCCCAAGCTTTGCTCCTTTCGTTTCATATATCTTGGCTCTTATGGAAACTCCTTGGCCGCCCCCTTGAATTGTGGATCCCATATTGTCTTCTCCTTAAGTGGTGCATGAGAGAAGGGACCTGCTATCTTGTGGGTTGGGGACCAGAGCATACTGGATGGAGATGTGGCACCCCCTGGACTCAGGCGTGTGGCTGGGAGTGTGGCTGGGAGTGTGGTGCCCACTTGCTTGCCCTTGGGAGAAAATGTGACACCCAGGTTGAAGTCCTAGACCACTACTGAGTCAACATGACTCAACAAAAATAAATTACAGGGAATACAGACTCAAGCTAAAATTGAGTTGATCAAGTCAACCCTTATTACAAACCAGAAAACCCTAATTCTTCGGGCAAGGTCAATCAGAGATCCAGATGGAGCTCTGAAGTCTTCTTCTGAGTCTGGTGCCCGCACCAATTCTCCCGGGGTGGGAGGAACTCGACCCTGTCGAGTATGGATCAAGTTGGCTCTGGTATCTCTCCAAGAGGTCTGGGTCCAATTCTTGTAATTCTTCTCGGGAGATCCAAGAGTCATCAGAATCTGGCCTTCCTTGCCAGCGGACCAGGTATCTTGGTATCCTCGATTACGAGTAGAGATAACCTGATCATCCTGGATCTTTTCAATCTGCTCTTTCCTCACAGGCCAGTTTGTTGGTGGACACACAGGGTTGGGTTCACTCTCAAGAGCAGGATTAGGTTCAAAAGGCTCACTGGGAATCACAGCTAGCTCTCTATACTCTACTAGGTCTATAATGTTGAAAGTGGAGCTAATGCCTAGTTCTGGAGGCAACTCGAGCACATAGGCATTGGATCCTACTCTCTTCACCACTCTAAATGGTCTAGCTCCTCTAGCATGTAACTTTCTAACGGTTCCAATAGGAAACCGTTCAGGCCTTAACCTAATCATTACATAGTCTCCCTCATCAAAAGTTTTGACTCGCCTTTGAAAATCAGCCAACTTCTTATAAGTTTCATTACTTAAATTTATTTTGGCATGAATTTCTTTATGCAAGTCTTTTATATGCTATGCAAAAACTTCGGCAGACTCGGAGACTCGTGTGTGGACTGGTAAAGGAGCTAGGTCAAGAGGTGTGTGAGGTTTGTAACTGTGCACAATTTCAAAAGGACTCTTACCCGTAGACCTATTGACCGAGTCATTGTATGCAAATTCAGCTCTAGGTAAGTAGAAATCCCAGTTCCTAATGTTTTCACCAACAAGACACCTTAACAGATTGCCTAAACTATGGTTCACTACTTCGGTTTGGCCATCAGTCTGGGGTGATAGGCAGTTGAAAACTTAAGTTTTGTCCCTAACTTATGCCAGAGGGTTTTCCAAAAATAGCTGGTGAACCGGACATCCCTATCGGAAACAATTGTCTTAGGTAGGCCATGGAGTCAAACTATCTCATTAAAGAACAGGGTGGCTACCTTAGACGCATCAAATGTTTGGGAACAAGGCAAGAAATGGGCCATCTTGGAAAATCGGTTGACTACAACACAGATAGAGTCATGCCTCCTCTGGGTCTTAGGCAAACCTAACACAAAGTCCATGCTCACATCTTGCCAAGGACGATCTGGGACAGGAAGTGGGGTATAAAGGCCGGTGTTCTGTTTTCGCTGTTTGACAACAGCGCAGGTCCGACACCTAGCCACAATGTGTGCTACATCTCTTTTTAAGCTAGGCCAGAAAAAGTGGTCTTCAATAGCCAGGGTGGTCTTGTCTTTTCCGAAATGGCCAGCTAAACCTCCAGCATGAATTTCCCAAATCAAAAATTCCCTAAGAGAAGTTCTAGGGATTCAAAGCCTATTCTTAAAGAGCAGAAAGCCATCTAAAAGGGTATAATCCTTATGGTCACTAGATGGTCCTTGAGTTAGATCCTGGTACACAGTCTTAAAATCTGGACATGACTCATATTCCTTTTTGATCTGCTCAAACCCTATGACTTTAGCCCTAACAGAATTCAATAACAAAGATCGACGACTAAGGGCATCAGCTACCTTATTTTCAGACCCAGCCTTATGTTTTAAAACAAAAATATAGGACTGGATATACTCTACCCACTTAGCATGCCTAGGGTCAATCTTCTTCTAGGAATTCAAGAATCTAAGAGCCTCATGGTCCGAAAATAGCACAAATTCTTGCGGTAGCAAATAATGTCTCCAGTAACGCAAAGCTTGCACTACTTCATAAAATTCCTTATCATAGGTAAAATACCTAAGCTTAGCATCATTAAGTTTTTCACTAAAGAATGCTACGGGATGGTTCTCTTGGCTTAGGACTCCACCTATGCCTACTCCTGAAGCATCACAGGCAACCTCAAATACCTTTGAAAAGTCGGGTAACCTCAAAATGGGTGCCTGGGTCATCCTATCCTTAAGATCTAGGAAGGCTTTATGGGCTGCTTTAGTCCACTGGAATTCTCCCTTCCTAATATAGTCTGTGATAGGAGCAACTACAGTACTAAACCCCTTGATGAATCTCTTATAGAAGGTAGCCAAGCCGTGGAAACTTCTGACTTCATGCACACTGGTCGGCTCTGGCCATTCTACTATGGACCTAATCTTTTATGGATCGGCAGCCACGCCGTCAGGGGTTACTACAAAACCAAGGAAGATAATTCTACTGGTCATGAATTCACACTTTTTGAGATTACCGTAGAAACTATCATTCCTCAAAACTTGGTAGACTTGTCTAAGGTGGCCAAGGTGGTCTATAGGGATCTTACTATAGATCAGGATGTCATCAAAATAGACCACTACAATCTTCCCTATGAAAGCTCTAAGTACCTGGGTCATAATCCTCATGAAAGTACTAGGGGCGTTGGACAACCCAAAAGGCATAACAACCCATTCATAGAGACCATCCTTAGTTTTGAAAGCGGTTTTCCACTCATCCCCTGGTCTAATCCTAACCTGATGATAGCTGCTCTTGAGATCAATTTTAGAAAAAACCATTGCGCCGGCCATCATATCTAGCATGTCATCTAGTCTAGGGATAGGGAACCTATACTTGATTGTGATTTTGTTGATGGCACGACTATCAACACACATCCTCCACGTGCCATCCTTCTTCAGGGTTAGAAGTGCAGGGACTGCACAAGGGCAGGACTCTCTCTAATGAACCCCTTCCTCAACAATTCTCCAACCTGCTTTTGCAGTTCCTTATGCTCAGATGGATTCATCCTATAATGGGGCAAGTTGGGTAAAGTAGCTCCTGGGACTAAATCTATGGAATGCTGGATATCCCTAAGAGGTGGAAGGTGGTCTGGCAGATCCTCAGGAAAAACATCCTCAAATTCTTCTAACAAAGGTTTAACTTTCTGAGGAGGCTCTGAGGGTGTCGGAGTCCTAAGTTCTTTAGCAGTCAACATCCAAATAGGTGAACCACTATGAATTTCTTGTTCTAGATCCTTAGCACTAATTAGGTTCACCCCAGTCTTCATTTCTCTGACCTTATTGGGTCCTTTAGCTACCTTGTCCTTAGGAGGGACTGAATGGATTGTGATTTTCTTCCCATTAAAGCTAAAGACACAGGTGTTGGATTTTCCTAAGAGGGTGGCATCATGATCATATAACCAAGGTCTTCCAAGAATTATACTGCTCACCCCCATGGGCAAGACATCACACCAAATCTTTTCTTGATAGGATTGCATTTGGATTTGGACCTGACATCTAGACTGGATGGGTATAGAGGTAGAGTCTATCCAAGAAACCTTATAAGGGTTGGGGTGGGGGACTGGGGTTAAGCCTAACATTTTGACAGTGCTAGCAGAAATGGCATTCACACAGCTCCCACTATCTATGATGATTTTACATACCTTATCCCCTAGTTTAAGGAAAGTCTGTATGATGTTAGTCCTACGCCAATCTTCCTGAACTCTATTCTGGGACAGGATGCATCTCACAACCCCTAATTGGTCAGACTCTGTGGATTCCTCCTCTCCTTCATACTCATCGACCAAATTCATTCCGGCCTCATAAACTTCTTCTTCAAACTCTTCATTGGGCCTGGAATTCTCTTCTTCTCCTTCTTCTATGTAAAGGGATCTACAAGGGCACTGGCTAGAAACATGACCTACCTTATGGCACCTAAAACAAGCTATGGCTGTGCACTGGTTGGAGATATGACCGGGCTTCTGGCACTTAAAACAGATGATACTAGGGGTTCTCTGGGTGTCAGGTGCCTTACCTTTGTCCATGGGCCTAGGGGTGGGAATACCCTGATTAGGCTTGCTAGGGGTAACTGGGCTAGGTCCATTTCTTGGGATTGGGGCACTAACCCTAGAAGGCATGGGTCCTCTTTGAAACTTCTCAGTGTTCAGTACAATCTGATAGGCTTGGTCTAGGTCAGTAACCTCTCTCAGAAATAGCTCCCTCTTTATGTCTTCCCTAAGTCCAGCCCTAAACCTAGACAAAGTGACCTCATGGGATTCACTCACATCACATCTCATCAGGTATTCATTAAAGGTGGTTATGTAGTCTGATACAGATCGGTTCCCTTGTTTCAAAGTCTGCCATTGGTCTAACAGATTCTGCTGGTATGAAATGGGTAGGTACTTATCTCTAAGTTTTTCTTTCATACCCTGCCAAGTGGTTATGGGCTCTACATTTCGTCTTCTAGTGGTTAGCTCAATGTTCCCCCAGTATAACCTAGCTTGACGTACCAACTTCATCTTGGCAAACTTGAACTTCCTTTCCTCAGACATGGCATACCACTCAAAGTACTGGTCCATCTCACCCTCCCAATCAGAATACACCTTAGGGTTTAAGCTACCATCAAAAGTGGGTGCATCTAATTTGTTGTTTCGATGAACCTATCATCTCTGTCTTCAGGCTCTGGGTCAGGCCTCCTATGATTAGGTTCAGGATCTCTGTATAAAGGTCTTCTAGGCTCCTGGTGTGGGTGAGGTTGAGGCATATTAAAATCTGGGTCAGGAGTCCAATTCTGATGCCTAGGTTCCTCAAGTACTTGGATTCGATCCCTAAGCTGGGTAAAATTCTCATTCATATCCTGACTTAATTTGTTCATACTTTCAGTAAGAGCTCTAACCATGGCCTCTAAATCAGGTTGGGTTTGACCAGGTTGGTAGGGTACTCCATTCCGGGTGGACATGATGATGCAAGCAAATACACAAAATGAGACTCAACTGAAATGACTACGGGCTAACTAGACCTAGAGCCCAAACTAAATGCCCAATCAGAGTGGCAAGCTAGCCTGTAGTAACTCGGGACTCAGCCAGGCAGATATAAGGGGAGTGTTAGGTCCCTAGATGACAATCCTAGACACCAATCAGTGATTGGCCAGGTAGGTGGACCAGCACACAAGCCCTTCGGGATAGAATCCCTGAACCACCATTCTAGACACTGAGTACAAAGCACACACAGAGTAACTAGACAAACTGACTCAACACTAGCTTTGACCCGACTTGTTGATGTCCCTAGCCCACTAGGGCAAATTAAGTCTAATAAATTTTAAAATTAGGTTTAGGATCGAATGAGTGGATGGTGGTTTTGGGCTAAGGAGAGGTTATCAACTCCTCCCCTTATCTTAGATGCTCAAATGCCCTTAAGATGAATTAGGAGATGATCACTCAAAAATTGAATTGCAGAAACACAAAAATAGAGTTGCAGTAATTTAACTCTCAGAAATTCCACGGAAACCAATAAATTACAGAAAAATTATTTAAAATAGATTCATTTATACTGGTTCTAGCAAAACAAAAATCATGCAATTTGAAGTTACCTGTAATGAGAAACAATTCTTGTAATAAGGTAGTTACAGACTGAAAATAGAGTGCTTCCCCTGTTTACAATTCCTGCTACGAAGTTGTAATCCAACGGATCCCCTACATGCCCTAGGAACACCCGTGGAATGGGAAGAGGAGGTTTGCACCTCGCTTCGTTCCTAGGACCGGACGTCCTTGGGAGTCTACTTCGAGCAGACAAAGTAAAAAGAGAGAGACTCAAAACAAGCAAACAAAACAGAAATCCTAGACAGGGCTCTGATACCAAAAATGATGCAGAACAAAAGAAGAGATGATGCGATGCGGAAATAAAGTAAGATTAATTCTTTTATATATATATATATATATATATATATCGAAATTGGCTTTGACTCAAAGGAAAGCTAAACTAAATTGAAAGAAACTAGGTAATAATTGAAAGCACAATTTAAAAGAAACTAGGTTATCAGAGTGATTCAGAAGTAACGGATCGCTGGGGGTTGAGAAACTCCCAGACCTAGGATTTTGCTCTGAACTTTCAACAGGACAGAAATAAAGAGAAGAGATGGGTTACCAACCAGACAGTGATCTTTACAAAGTTTGGTGGAAGAACTCTCTCGAGCAGATTGTTGGATCCTCGGATTCGGATATCTTCGCAATGGATCCTCCAATACTGGTCCTGTGGCTGAGTCGGCTTCTCCTGAACTCAAGATCTAGGAAAGAAGAAGAACAAGTGATGGAATCAGATACTCAATGAAGGATTTACCAGATTGAAGAACTTGAAAGCTGATGTTGCTGAAGTCCGGATTCTCCTAAAGGTTGATCTGGCTCCCTCTGGAATTTGCTCTGAATCTGAAGTATCCGGACTGAACCCGGATGCTGGTGGTCGGCCTTAACTTGGAGAGAGTGGCCGTGGGAGGTAGGGTAGGCTAGGGTTTGGTGGAGGGAGGAGAATTATGGGCGGCTAGGGTTTTGGAGTGAAGTGGCTAACCTAGGGTTTTGGGGTTGGAGATCTCACACCTCCTCAAGGTTCCTGGGGAACCCGGATTTACTCCCTTACAGAGCTCAACACCTGGATGCAAGTGCGAAAGAGAGAAAACACAGAGTTTGCTCACACATAAATTGGATTCATTCATCAGATTGCTTTAAAATTTACAATAGGGGTTTAATTTATAGGACTTTACAAGAGAGTAGGGTTTTACATCTCCCATGTGGGACTAATGAGGGGGATCTTCAAATTAGGTTTGTAGGATCAATTCCCACACATATGGCCGGCCAAAAGGTTCCAAAAATGCTGATTGGTGGCTTCAAAAGGAAAGTGGGTGGCGCCTCCTAGCCTTGCTCTTCAAGAAAAAATATTTTTCCTTCCATGCTCGGTCTTATTTGGAAGTATTTGGGCACCTCCTAACCTTGCTCTTCAAGAGAAATTTCCTTCCTTTCATACCTGGTTTTATTTGGAATTACTTGGGCACCTTCTAGTCTTCCTCCCCAAGCTTTGCTCTTTTCTTTTCATAGCTTGGCTCTTATGGAAACTCCTTGGCCGCCCCCTTGAATTGTGGATCCCAGATTGTCTTCTCCTTAAGTGGCGCATGAGAGAAGGGACCTGCTATCTTATGGGGTGGGGACCAGAGCATACTGGATGGAGATGTGGCACCCCCTGGACTCAGGCGTGTGGCTAGGAGTGTGGCTGGGAGTGTGGCGCCCACTTGCTTGGCCTTGGGAGAAAATGTTACACCCAGGTTGAAGTCCTAGACCACTACTGAGTCAACATGACTCAACAAAAATAAATTGCAGGGAATACAAACTCGAGCTAAAATTGAGTTGATCAAGTCAACCCTTATTACAAACCAGAAAACCCTAATTCTTCGGGCAAGGTCAATCAGAGATCCAGATGGAGCTCTGAAGTCTTTTCTGAGTCTGGTGCCCGCACCACACCAACCAAGTTGGCCAGGAAAGAGGTAGCCTCATACAACCATGATCACAAATGCCAAACCTACCTCGACACCAGTCGGTTTACCAGACCCGATCAGATTAGCCTAAAGACTCGGGCGTCCACAGAGCCACTAATTTGATCCATTTTAGATGAACGGATCAACTATTCTAACTATTAGATAGTTCTAAAGAAGGACCTTAATCAACTTTTGATTAATCTTCTTTTATCCGGTTCAACTAAACCTAGGTCTAACCCAGTTAAGGACCCAATTAGATAACTAACCCAATTAACCTAAAATGGCTTATTCATGTCAAATTAGATTTCATAAACCTAATAATTTATTTTAATAAGCCATACATTTAATCAAAATATTTTTAATTAAGTGTCAATGTAAAACATTTTTTCTTACATCATGCATCATATCTAGATTTTATTTTATAAACATTTCATGGCCCAATTATTTAACATACATGTCAAAATTGTATCTGAACTAAAACAATTTTAATTCCAAGATTTCCATAAAGGATCCTTCTGAAAAGGCCAACGTAGACGATCCGTTTCGTGTCAAAGACACACGGTCATGGTGAAGGTCTCAACTAGGTTCCTAAAAGTACTATCATGATACAAAAATAGATTAAACTATTCTTTAATCTAACATGCATCAAGATTATGTTACACCTGTCAAACTGGCTCTGATACCATTGAAAGTAGAAATGGTCATTTGCAGGTGCCTACCCTAAGCATGCAACAACAGGGAGCAGGTAAGTATTTTAAAACAATTTTAAAATGCACAGCGAAAACATGCTCCACGCAGGATCTAACACAATCAGGAAGCATGTATAGACTAAAACATGTTATAACATGGGCATGTAATGTTTATAAAATATTTTAAATCCATAGATCTATGCATGCATGAATGTAAAATACAAAATCCATACCTTATTCCTGCCGGGAATAAATCCGGTATAAGCCTAGAATAGCAGGGATAACAGGAATAAAATTATTCCTGTTGTTCTCCACTAACAGCACGTTGACAGATTTCTGTTCTTTCCACCAAAAACTGCTGCAGAACAGAGGAGTTTTTGCCAACGAAAGGATCTCACTTCCAGCACCAAAAGCTAGGGAACAAATTTGTTGATCTTCCTTCAAAGGGGAGAAGATGATCCAAAGGTTTTGATCCCCTTCCTTTAAGCCAAAATCAGCACCAGAAATTTGCAGCAATCTGAAAAACCTGCAACTAAAAATAGAGCAGAAAAGGATAGCTGCAAGGAGGTCGATCCGGCTACCAAGTGCTCGGTTGAACACTCTCAAGAGGGGGCACACGCCGGGGGCAAGCTCTGATCCATCTCTCGGTCGATGCTAGTCGCCGGAAGACACGAAACGGTGGGAAGGAAGAGCAGAATTTTAGAACCTATTTTTCAGCAAAACAGAGTTCGTCTTCCTCCAGATTTGAGCACCAGAACAGGGATTAAGGCTTGATTTCTCTTCCTTCCACTCACCAAAACCCAGCCCTCAACTTCACAGGTGGAAAGGGAAGGAATATCAGCAAGCAAGAACTCTCACAGCCCCTTTTAATTTTCACACGGTGACGTCCTCTAATATTCTCTTAACCAGGGCACTACAGCAATGTTTATAAAAAGGAGCAGTAGCAAGGGAGAAAATGCTTGGAAGGCCAATCGACGTCGGTGGCTTAACCAACATTAAACCAGCCATTAGGAGTAATTAAATTGGTTTAAGGGTAATCGGTGGAGGGAGGCGAGAAGACCCCCAACAGCGTCCGACGCTAGGAATTCTCCCAGCGTGAGAGAAAAAAGGACGTGTGAACGGTCAAAAGAAGAAACAACGGTCCATAAAAATCTGGTTTAATCCAATTAAAACCGGTCCAAAGGAATTTTGGCTTCAAAATAATTTAACCCAAAGGTTCAATCCCAAAAAAATTGGTTCAATTCAATTTGAACTGGTCCAAGCCCAATTAAATAAAATTCAATTGGTTCACAACCAATTGAAGGCCGAATTTAGCTCCGAATCAGTTCAAATCTGATTCAGAAAAATCCTGGCGCAGACCTGGTCAGCCCGGAACAGTTTTTGGTTGACCCAAACAAGGGGAAGACCGAGAAAAAGGTGCTCAAAAAATTTACCGTGACCATAAAACCGAGACGATTCCCAATCGTAATCGGTATCCGGATCAGAGAGTTATCCTCTGTGGCGTGTGACCTCATAGGTTCGAACCTAAACGGTAGTATTGGAATGATTCCAGTACCAGCACAGGAAACCATCTAGCAATGGGTCCCAGCATCCGGATAGGTCGAAGATGCGGGAGCATACTATCGAACCTCTGGCATATGGTTACTGTATAATTCATCCCTTTGACCTCTAATGCTCAGGATGACTGATATTGGGCTGCCAACCCAGACTGAGTCAGTCGACAACGTGTCTCAATCTTGCAAGCCCAGTGACTCTTCACTAGGGCTACCCCGGCCGAGGATTTGCTAAATTGAGATACAGCGAGACATTCAATCCAAATTAATTGGACAGGTTAATTCCATCTTGGTCCATCACTGCTCCACAAGTACTTGCCTGTACCCAGAAACTTTCCATCACCGGATTAAAAATCGGGTAGTCCGGCACCAAAGCACAGGAGTTGCTTGCAAGCTACCATGATGACCTCAGGTCAGAGGGACACATATACCCATATCCAATCATGAGTATCCCTTTGGCATAAAGGGGCCTCACGGAGTCACGTTCAATGAGATATCATATATCCCACTTGCAGATCACATCAGTGTCACCACACTCATTTGGTCAAGAGGACAACCAAATGATGTGAACTGCAACAACCTATACTTGATATATTGCCGTCCAGTACAATATATCCTTTGGCTGTGAATAAGGTTTAAGGACCAGTCGATACATCCTCTCTGTATCGAAGTCAGTGTAGCCCTAAGGACTTCATCACATGGAAAAAGTTCATTATTAGGGAAATATAATATGTGATGAGCTGCCAAAATAATAATTTTATTAATTCATAAAATGAATACAGTGCTGAGCACAACCGCCTACAACCCAGGCGATTGGCTTTGGGACACATTTCCCAACAGGGTCGACTCAGGTCAAATCGGTTTGGACTAGGTCGACTCGGGTAGACCTGACCATACTCATGGATAGTTCCTAGGGCTCGGCTAGGGTTCCTAAAGGGTTCAGGCCTATAATAGGTGGGTTCATGTTGAGGGAAACTCCTAGGATGGGGAAGTGATTTAAACTCCGGTTTGGGGTGAGGCTTCTGGGTCCTAACCCGAGTTTGTAGTCTTGTTACACTTTGGTCAATCTTATCAAGCTTGTTGTCCATCTTATCCAATTGTTCCTTGATGGCCCTTAATAGATCTTTTTCGGTGTTGTCCATGGGTTTACTTGGTTGGGAAGGATGAGGGTGATAAGGTACTCCTGACCTAGTGGGCATGGGTTAAACACTAAAACGTCTAGGATCTACTAGACCTAGAATCTCAACCAGTTGCCTTAGTCCGGGTGGCAAACCAGTCTGCAGTAACTCTGTCCTTGGCTAGGTAGGTGTAGGGGAGTGGAGGTCCCTGATCGCCAACCTTAGACACCAATCTGGGATTGGCCAGGTAGGCGGACCAAACTCACTAGCCCTGATTCACCAAGCCTAGACACCAAGGGCAACAGACACACAGAATGGGCTGACGCCAAGAATAAACACTTGGTCTTGACTCGACCAATTGGTGTCCCTAATCTCTCTAGAGCAAATTAAGTGTCTAATCGGTTTTAGTTAAAGCTTGGGTTCGATATGCAGGTCAGTGATTTGTGGGCTAGGGACAGGTAATGAAATCCTGACCCTATGTCAATTTGTCGCCCTTAAAGTAATTTATGAAAAATGAATGCAAGCAAATGGTCTAATGAAATGTCACTAAATGATATTTTTTTGTGGGTTTTGATGAATGATGGCAGAGTTAAGATGATGGAAATGAAATGATATTACTCTAAATGAAAGATTAAACTAGATAACAATTGAAAACACAAGAAAATGCAGATTGCTGAAATTTTCTGAACAGAACTTGCTCTCAGGTAATATTTTGGCTTGTAAAATTCTACAAACTGAAATAAAATCTGAGAAAATTACCAAAAATACTTTGAATTACATGTGATCTATAAAAATAAAAATCAGAAATTTGGAGATTCCTACAAATAGTTAAAACTAAAACAATAGACCATGTACAGAAAGGAAAAACTGCAGAAATTAAAAGCTGAAATCTAAGATGCAAAATCTTTTTTTGTTCTTTTAGATATATCCTTCTTGTATTCCTCTTCCAAGGCCTGTCACAGTGGAACCCCTACACACCTTAGGAGACCCCGTGGAATAGGAGGAGAGGGTCTTGAAACCCTACTTTCTCCTAAGACCGGACATCCTGGTGAAGCACCTTTTCCAAGTACTTTAAGAAATGCTAAGTCCTAACCATACTCTGATACCAGAAATGATGTGGAATAAAGCTCTGATACCAAAATGATGGGGGACTAACTAACTAGATGCGGAATGAAGAAATGATGCAAGTGATTTTTAGATTTTTTGTGGATTTTAGATTTTTTTTAGTTTTCTTTGGATTCCCAAAAGCAAGTAGAGATGAACTAGGGTTCTACAATGACAAGAACTAACAAGAAGCAGGTAGTCCCAAAGTAGTGATAAAGAAAGGACCCCAGGATTGAGAAACCCCATAGGACTTAGCTCTCCAATCAAAATCTACTTAGGAGTTAGGGGCAAACCTCGAAGATCTGAAGCGCCCGGTGCAGAGATCGCTCACTTTGGTGGATGCGGCATGGATAACCGAGCGTCAACCCTGCAGAGGCGCCGGTTGGCTGTCCGAAGATCTCGAAGGCAAAGGCAACCGTCTCCACACCCGTGTCACCTGGAGGACCTGCAAGCATTCAAAGAAGACAAGGTTAAATCTCACTCAGAAAGCAAACAGTGGAAAGTTGAAAGAAGGGTTGTAGAGATGGAGGAGTTCTGCTTGGTTCAGAGTCGGATGTCGGAGTTGCTAAAGTAACGATAGTTTGAGGCCTCACACCTCTTGACGCCCGAAAGCGAAGGCGCTCCCTCTCGGAGATCGACGTTCCTAGTGAACGAAGGCAACTAACAAGAAATTGGACTCAAGAAATATTCTTTTTCATTCATCAAAAGTTAAACATTACAAAGGAGGGATTAGGTCCTTTAAATAGGCACCTTGGAACCCTTTTGAATTTCAAATGAAAAGATTACAAAATTCTTGAATGGGCACCCAAAAGCATTGACTTTCTCCTCTCCTTGGCCGACCAAAAGCAGCTTGGATTGGGCATGGCATGATGCATGGCTTGGAGTGAGGTTCTTGGCGCCTTGATCTTGGAAAGAATCTTCTTGGTTTTGGAAGAAGGCATGAAGAGGGGCTTGGAGCAAGGCATGTGTTCTTCCTCCTTCCTTGGTTGGTATTCTTTCTTTGGTACAAGGCTTGACATGGGGAGTGTTAGGTGGAGTCAACCAAGGCTCTTATCTCTCCCTTCCAAAGAGGTTGAAGCAATTTGGGAAGAAGACTTGATTGGAGGGCTTGAAACAAGGGATTTGAATTCCCTACATCAACTTCCATTGACTTCCTCCTTGGTCGACCACCCTTGCATGGCAATGAGCTTGATAGGGGGAGGGGAAAAAGGCTAGAGCCAAGTGAAGTGGTCCTCCTCATTGGGCGTCCTTGCATGCCAAGTGTGCTTCCCACATGGCAAAATGTCATGGCACCATGTAGGATGCATAGGTGGGCCCTGAGTTGACTTGGATTCTTTCCCAACTTGATTCCAAGGAGACTAAATTTTAAGACCCACTCTTGCAATGGACCTTCTAATAGACTCATACTGGACTTGATTTATGACTCGATTCAGTACAGGACTCAATTTGACCTAATTGGTCAAAGTACAGACTCAATTCAAAGCAAAAGATAATTACAAATTTGAGACTTGAAGCCTTATTACAAGACCCGAAAATTGAAACCCTAATTGGAGATCCATAGAGGGTTGAGGAGCCTCTATCGGATCCTGGTGCCCATACCAAATCTTGTCATCTATGACCCTTTAGTTCTTTCTCCCCGCTTTGGTAGTGTGGCTGGTGGACACTCTAGGATTGGTGCACTCTCAAAGGATGGATCAGGTTCTAGGAACTCAATAGGAATCATTGTGGGCTTCTTGTATCCTACCAGATCTGAGATATTAAAAGTAGAGCTAATGCCAAAGTCAGAAGGTAGGTCCAACACATAAGCATTAGGTCCCATTCTTTTTATTATTTTGAAAGGACCTATACTACGGACGTGGAGTTTCTTCATAATTCTCGATGAAAACTATTCAGGTTTTAGCCTAATCATCACAAAGTCCCCTACTTGAAATTCTTTGGCCCTTCTATGAGAATCAGCCATATGCTTGTAGCTTTCATTGCTTTTTGGATTTTCTTGCTAATCTCTTTGTGTAGATCCTTAATGTGTTGTGCATATGACTCTTGCTGATTTGGACACTTATGCATGACAAGATCAAATGAAAACAAACTCAAATAATACAAAAAAAAACTCTAAAAGTTCTTAATTTTTAATGGTGGGTGAAAGAATTTAGTTTATCTCCAGATTTATGTCATAGGGCTTTCTAAAATTGTTGATGACTCGGATAACCCTATTTGACATAATAGGGTTTGGTAGGTTCTACAGCATATCCACTTTTTCTAGAAATGGTTTGGCCACTTTAAAATTATCAAAAATTCGCGAACAGGGTAAAAAGTGTGCCATCATGGAATGTTGAATTGGGTTCATCCTATATCGTGGGACTGAATTGATAGCATGCTGGAGGTCCCTAGATGAAAAGTGATCAAAAAAAGTTTCAGGAAGTTTGTCTTGAATTTCCTCTAAAATTTTTATGACTTCTTGGGTTCGTTCCTTAAGGTTTTGCTTCTGGACTTCCTGACAGGTCATCACCCCAATTGATGATTCCTTAATGATTTCTTATCTTGAACCCTTATCATTGATTAACATTAATTCTGGGTCTTCTTCTTTTATCTCCTCAGGTTGTTCTTCATGATTTTGTCTCTAGGCTTCCTTGAGGGTCAAAATCCACATAGGTGATCCTTCCTTGATTTCTTTCTCCACATCCCTAGCATTAATTAAATTTAACCTTTGCTTCTTCTCTTTCAAGTCACTATACCCTCTTTTCATATTGTCCTTAGGTGGGGTCAAGTTAATGACAAGCTTCTTTCCTAGATGGGTGAAGGCACAAGAATTGGATTGACCATATAAAGTTACATCATGGTCATATAACCATGGTGTACCCAAAATGATACTACCTACCCCCATGGAAAGAATATCACACCAGACTTGTTCCTGATAGGACTGGATTTGAATGGGAACCTGGCATCTGGACTTGATGGGGATTGAAGAAGAATCTATCCAAGAGACTTTAGATGGATTAGGATATGGAATAGGGGTCAAGCCTAAGTCTCTAAGGGCTTTGGTTGAAATTGTATTTATACAACTCCCATTGTCTATAATGATTTTATAGACTTTCTCCCCTATCTTGACAAATGTTTGGAGGATGTTAGTCCTTTTTCAATCCTCCTTTTCTTTAGTTTGGGCTAAAATTCTAACAACACATGATGTTTTATCATAATCATCTTTTTCTTGATCATACTTGTTGTTGTAGAGTCCCTGTTCCAACCGGGCGGAGCTACTGGATCACAGGGGCCGCTCCCTGGTTCACCTGCAAAATAAATCCCTTGTCGGAGTTGCTCCGGCGGGAGACACTCCAATGCCTAAGTCAGAGACGGGCTCCTGCCACAGAATGGGGAATGCTCTTTGGAAGCAGAGGGAAAGGACTTTGGGATTTTGGGAGTATATTGTGCCTTACCTTGAGCATTCCCTCTTACAGTTATTTAAAAGGAGCCATCCAGCCTGCGGTTTCCTTCTTCTCTCCAGCGATTACGATGGGAAGTTAATTTCTCCTCCATGATTCGTAATCGTGGATTGTCGTCGAGCAGTTCTGGCCAGGCCGGAGGCATTACAGCTGGAGTTACGCACCCTAATTATATCCCAGAGATAGTCGATGGTAACCGTTGGTTACCGTTGCTAGTCGTGCTTGTGGTGTGAGAAAGATCATGAATCCATCTTCGAACTTCCCTTTTAGGGAAATTCCCGCAATCAGATTGGAAATGTCTTCATCCTCGGATACTTTCGAGATGGATCAGAGATCCTATCTTTGACATAAATCAGGAACTTGAGCATCATAGGTCGGAGACTATGTTTTCATATAAACTGAAGAGCGTGTCTTAGGGAGTTGGATCGGGCTGGTGATTTTGTTTTCGGGAGTAAAGGACTTGGTCTTCGGTGAGAGCTGAAGATGTGATCAGAAGGTCTTGTCTTTGGGTGCTGTAGACTGTAAAGGACTTCGGCTTGCCCATAGATTGTCCAGCTCTTCCTGAATACCTGGTCCAAAGTTTGTGGTCCAGAAGACAAGGCTTCGACCGGCTGAACTGGTGGTTGGATCGTACTTGGACTGAGATATCCCAACAGTTGCTCCCCTACTCTTAATTTTCGAAGCAAAGATTTGCCTCGAAGAGTGAGAGTATCAATGATTTATCATTTTCCTTCTGGGAGATGGTGTAGTGGATGATCGTAAAGATCTCTGATTTGACTATCCATCATAACTGCCAGTCAATTTGGTGCAGCGATGGACAGTTGTCATTTCTTGATTGAAGGAGGAGAAAGGAGTGGGCGGCTCGGGACCGTCCTTTCTTTATCCGCTGCATAGCGATCCAACCAATCTTTTGGTTGGGATTTGAATGGTTGCCGTGGTTCCTTCCTGCCTGTTGGATGATGCATGTGCTTGATCCCGGCCATTGATCCAAATGGATTATACCCTTTGGATTATTTCTTATCACATTATCTTGGTAGAGTTTTAGGGCTTTTTGTCTCTTTTTGGGAAAGAGAGAAGGTCCGTTGAGGAAGCTTCTTCAATTTCAATCTTCACTCAGCTTTTCCTATTCTTGGCCATCAGTTCTTTTTTGCAGGTAGAACTTTCATTCTACTCTTTTGCTCTGTTCTTTTATCATGGCTGAATCTATAGAATGTCGAGAGGGATAGGTTGGGCCTGTGGGGGCCAGTGATGTGGTGAGTCCAAAATCAGTTCCTAGCTCTGTTTCACCGGGGAAGATGAATCATCTTCGGTAGTGCTATCGTATTCCCGAGGGATTTCCTTTCATCCTTCCTGCATATAAGGAACGGGTGAACAAACCTCCTCCTGGGTGCTTGGCCATGTACGAAGACCACTTGAAGGCTGGGCTCCGATTTCCTTTGCATCCTTTCTTTATCAAAGTCTTTCATTTGTACCAAGTGGTGCCTGCGTAGCTAACTCCAAATAGCATTCAGAACATCTACGGGTTTTTGGTTCGATGCCGCATAGCTAACATAGAACCCAGGACCAACTTGTTTACCGCCCTCTTTGTGCTCAAGAGGAATTTTCATGACGATGGATGGTGGGTGATCGGCGACCAGGCCGTAAGATCATCAAGGACATGCCCAGTGCCATCCACGGATGGAAACCCACCTTTGTCTTTGTGTTGTCTATCGACCCGTGGGGCTTCGATAACATTTGGAAGAAACCACGCTTGACCGCCAATAATGGAAAAAGATTTTGGCGGCCGACCAGTCTAATTATAATCTACTGACTAACTCGGAAACTATTCCTATCCGTGAGTTATTGGAGGAGAGGAACCTCCATCGGGTAGGGATTAGCAGGTTCCCTGCATTAGGTATAGATGATGGAAGTTTTTCACTTCTTTTCTCCCATTCAGGTCGTAGTTCAGTTGACTTAGAGAAGTTTTTCTGTTTGCAGGCAGTGAAATGAAGCCTAATCTGAGCTGGCTCCGCCAAACATCCGAGAAAAGGGTAGCACAGGCCCCTCTTACAAGATCGACAGTTCAGAAGAAGGTCTGAAGAGATGGTCTTGAAGGGGACAGGGGCACTTCATCCTCCGGGAACCTCTGGGGAAGATGTGGTGCCGATGGTGGAGGCCCCGACAGGGCCTCATCCAGTTGGACCCCTACTAGCAGCTACCTCTCTAGTTCGTACGAGGGAGAGTTCATCTCTGGTAATTGATGTTCCATTGCCCTACCCTCCTGTAGTCGACAAGGGCAAGGCACCGCAAGTCAAAGGGGAGTCCGTTCAAGAGGCTTCTTCAGCTGGGAGCCGTCCCGCGGACTCTTCGAAGTTTTCCCCCGTGGGGGGTCTGTTAGTCCTGCCGTTGCTAGGCGGGTGCTGAAGGACGCTCTGCTGCCGCATGATTTGGCAATCATCCAGAGTCGAAGCCTTGCCAGAATATCTGATTTTGCCTTTTTAGTGGGGACACCGGAGGCACCAAAATAAGACAGAGGCTTTTCAACCCTCTATGAATTGATCAATAATTTATGAGTCCATCTGTAATAAGGGCTTAGCCCATCTGAGTCCATTTTAGTTATTATTTGAGTCTTTTGAGTTTTAGTTCTGTACTAGTCAGCTCATGTTGAGCTAGTTCAGTCCAGTGTTAGTCAGCTCATGTCGAGCTAATTTTATTTTTTTGAGTCCTATTCAACCATATTGAAGACTCAAGACCACATAATACAAGTGAAACCAAGTCCAACCAGATTGAAGACATGGAAGTATAGCCCAAGTCCAACCCAGCTTGAAGATTTGAAGACCCCAAGAGGAAAAATTCAGAAAACCCTGATTCCTTGCAGATGCCCTCCAGATGCCCAGATTCCCTTCAAGATGCCAAAATATATTCATATACCAAGGCATCCATGATTTTAGAGGTCCATCTGCATCCTAGCCCAAAGAAATCAAGCCCAGGCGCCAAGCCCAAGCCCCTAAGAAGAAGATACCGGGAATATTCCTGCTACCAGGCCACCCCAGCTTCCAGAGGCCCAAACCCATGCGTCCGAGCCCCTTTCGGCCGGCCTCTTGCTGCTCCTAGAAGCCCAACATGCCCCCCTAGGCATCCTTGGAGTGTTGGCCAAGTCAAGAGAATTTTTAGGATTTTTCTACCTAATGTTTCCTTATTTTCCAGCTAGGGTTTGAGAGGGAAAAGGATTCTTATGTAAAGACTTATGTGCCCTTACTTGGAGCCCAAGGTTAAGGGTCTATTTAAAGGACCCTAGCATCTTGTATGAGGAGAGATTTTGATATATGAAATAAACCTTGAGTTCTTCAATTGCTTTGTGTGATTACCCTGCTGTGTGCATAAAGGGGTTTGAGAGTTCTTCTTCCCGGTGTTTGCAACCATCTTCCTGCCGCCAACCATCCTTCCAGCCCCCTCCAAAAACTTTCTTCCCTTTACTGTTTTCCTTTATTTTCTTGATCTTCTTTGAGTTTTCTAACCCCTGACAGGTCGTTTGTAGGTCCCCGAGTTCCTACGAATCCAACGACTCCAGCCAAGCCTCAATCGGACCACCGAGCAAAAAGCCGGGTATCCGCTGGTCTTTGGCTCGTTTTCCAGGCCGCATCCATCGAGAACGAGAGATCCCTTCACTGCAATCTTCACCGGGTGCTTCAGACATTGTCAGGTACACCCCCTCTACCTCCAGTCTTTATATTGTAGGAGAACTTGCCCTAACCGAGGCTTCTCAGCCCCGGCGATACTTCTTTAGTACTTTTCTAGGTTCTAATCTGCATGCTTGGCTTCAAAAATTCATAAAAATTCTACAACTAATTTTGATCTGAGATTTGGGAATTAATCACCTAACCCCACATATAAAACATACAAAAAGAATTGCATGCATATTAGTCCCGCATCATCTGGTATCAGAGCTTAGATTAGGGCTTATTTTCTGAAATTTTTTAGTCTGTATATGCTCTATTTTCTAAATTATTTCTCCCTGATAAAAACTCTAAAAATTCTGAAATTTATTTTTTGGATTTATCATAATTCCAAGTAATTTTAAGAATTTTTTCAGATTTTATTATGTCCTTGAATTTTCTGCAAGCCGAAATACATCCTACAAATTTTTGGCTCTATTTTTTTTCAGCAAGACAAGTTTGGAAGTTTTAGGGTTTGTTAAGCATCTTTGCATATCTTTTAATTTTAGTATATTTCATGCATATTAGGCCATAATTTTCAAGTTTTTTTTATTTAAAAAAATACCAAAAAAAATTACATATTCTCCAAAAATACCAAAAAACATCTAAACCCTAATTTGCATCCTCATCTGCCTACCATCATTGCATAATTTACTTTTAAGGGCACTCTTGCTATATCAGATAGGGGGAGGATTTGATCACCTCTCCTTAGCCCAAAACCACATCCCTTGCATTCGGTTCCAAGCCTTAACCTAAAATTAACTAGACTTAATTTGCCCTAGTGGGCTAGGGACACCAACTGGTCGGGTCCGGGCTAAGTGTCAAATCATTGTGTCAAACTAACCTGTGTGTGCCTTGTGCTCAGTGTCTAGAATGGTGGTTTAGGGATTCAATCCCGAAGGGCTTGTGTGCTGGTCCGCCTACCTAGCCAATCTCTAATTGGTGTCTAGGATTGCAATCAGGACCTAACACTCCCCTTACACCTGCCTAGCTGAGTACAGGGTTACTATAGGCTAGTTTGCCACCCTGATTGAGCATCTAGTTTGGACTCTATGTCTAGTCAGCTATAGTCGTCTGATCGAGTCTTGCATGAGCACTAGATCAGGGGTTTCATATCACCCACCTCCTTCACAAATGTCTGAACCCATGAAAAATTTGCAAGCCCAAATAAAAGCACTCACTGAGCAACTAACCCAATCCATGGCCCAGTTAACTCAGTCTAGTACCCAAACCAACAATAGAATTGACCATCTTGTCAATAGGTTTGACCAGTTAGAAGGTCATGTAGGGACCATAGAAAGAACCCATGGGTCATAGTATGATCCAGATCCTGAGTCCCCTCATCCTGACCCGTACTACAATCCTGAACCTAGAAGGACCCCAAACCCTGATCCCTACCGAGAGGTTGAACCTAGGAGAGCCCATCGTCATGACCCATACTATGATACTGAACCTAGGAGGACCCCAAACCCTGATCCATACCTTGAGGCTGAACTTAGGAGAGCCCATTGTCATGACCCAATCCCTAAGGTTAGTCCTAGAAGACCCAATCAGGATTTTGTAGACCAGGAAGATATATCCTATTTACCCACATCCTATAAGCCTAGTATACCCACAACCTATAGATCTTATGACTCCAAATCCTATGAACCTAGAACCTATGAATCCAGAACCTATGAACCTAGATCCTATGACTCTAGATCCCATGATCATAGATCCTATGCACCCACACCCTATGAGCCTAGTAGACCCAACACCCAATATTCTGACCCATATAGGGAGTCCAACCCTAGGAGAACCCAATATTCTGACCCATATAGGGAGTCCAACCCTAGGAGAACCCAATATCCTGACCCATATAGGGAGCCCAACCTTAGGAGGACCCCATACCATGATCCATCCTGAGAACCTGACCATAGAGCTGACCCAAAATCCTATGACCCCAGATCCTATAATCCCATGACCCATAGATCTGCACCCTTGTCCTATAAGCCCAGAAAACCCATAACCCCTAAGTATCAATCTAGTACTAGTCAAGTTTCCCTTAGTCAACTTGAACCCCATAGGATTAGTACCCCTAAATATGAACCCAGTAGTGAGCCACTACCCCTTAGGCAACCTGAACCTACTAGGATTAGTGTCCATAATCAGAATCCAGGAACTAGCCAATTTTTCCCTAGCCGACCTTCTCCAACATTCTTGAGATTGACAAGGCTTATATTAACGCGGAAGTGTATGAAGCTGATGCGAGCCTAGTGGATGAGTATGAAGGAGAAGAGGAGATACCTTTAGTAGACCTAGAATTAGCTGATCCAGTAGATACCCAGGTAGAAACCAACCCAGAGCTAGTTGACCTTGATCACATCCAACCTAAAGCTATAGTGGAAGAACAATTAGAGGAAGAGAACTCTGATACTAGGATTTTACCTGAGGAAATACTAGAAAAGGATCTAATTGTAGAGCCTATTCCTAAATTTCATGAACAAGAAGACTTTATTGAGGATTTGGCTTACTTAACCCATTGCCCTCAGGATGAATCCCTTCCTACCATTCCTATTGAAGATCTCTTCCTAGAAATTGTTGACCCATCCTTCCATAGCATGGACCTTTTCTTGCCCATAGATATATTGTAACCCATAAGGTTAGCCTCATTAGTCTAGGATTAGTCCCTGACATGCCTTCTTTTATCCTACTGTATCCAACTAACCTGGAACCTTTTTCTCTACCCTACCAAACTAATTCTGAACCCACTTCCTATTTTCTGCCCTTTCCAGACATCTCCAGCATTTCTAGGATCATTATATTGCATTTAGTTGAGATTAGCGTACTGCATGCACTCATTACGCATGTTATGCACTCATTACGCATGTTAGGTTTGCATTATACTTCTAGCATACCCTTTGGCATTTTCTTGGAGTCCATTTTAAATACTCTTGTGCACACCACACTAGGGTCAGACCTAGAGAGTCTATAGTCTCTTAGGTTTAGGCCCATAAAAGTCTAATAAATTTCCTTCGATAGGAATGCAAAGTCGAGTCTGTTAGGTGTAGGTTTGAGTCCTTTGAATCATTTATTAGGAGTTTGCATGTGCCCAGCATGTTCACCACCTACACTAATTTTAAACAAACTAGCTAATTCCCGAAGAAGGATCAAAGAATTTGATGTAGTGGATTCTATCTTGGTTAGGCTTAGGCCTAAAAGAAGCTTCACGCTCACAGAGCCAGACCTTTTAAAGTGATAGAGAAGGTTGGGTCAAATGTCTAGGTGTTAGACATGCCTTCGGATTTGGGCATTAGTTCTACCTTCAATATTATAGACCTGGTTGAGTACAGGGAACCGGCAGCGATACCTAGTGAGGCCTTTGAACCTATTCCTTTTCATTGTGAGTGACCCTAACCCAGAGTGTCCACTAATAAATTTGGCCTGAGAGAGGAGAACGGATCGAGCGTATCATGGATGATCAAGCCATTATGACCCGGGGCCACGGTTATCAACGTTTCCTGGTCTGATGGCAAGGCCGGCCAGAGTCGGACGATTCGTGGATTTCTCGAGAGTACCTCCTCGAGAGATATGTGAGCCAGCTTTATCTTTACTCGATAGGGTCGAGTTCCTCCCATCCCGGGAGAATTGGTGGGAACACCGGAGGTACCAAAATAAGACAGAGGCTTTTCAACCCTCTATGAATTGATCAATAATTTATGAGTCCATCTGTAATAAGGGCTTAGCCCATCGAGTCCATTTTAGTTATTATTTGAGTCTTTTGAGTTTCAGTTCTGTACTAGTCAGCTCATGTTGAGAGTTCAGTCCAGTGTTAGTCAGCTCAAGTCGAGCTAATTTTATTTTTTCGAGTCCTATTCAACCATATTGAAGACTCAAGACCACATCATACAAGTGAAGACCAAGTCCAACCAGATTGAAGACATGGAAGTATAGCCCAAGTCCAACCCAGCTTGAAGATTTGAAGACCCCAGGAGGAAAAATTCAGAAAACCCTGATTCCTTGCAGATGCCCTCCAGATGCCCAGATTCCCTTCCAGATACCAAAATAAATTCATATACCAAGGCATCCATGATTTTAGAGGTCCATCTGCATCCTAGCCCAAAGAAATCAAGCCCAGGCACCAAGCCCAAGCCCCTAAGAAGAAGATACCAGGGAATATTCCTGCTACCTGGCTACCTGGCCACCCCGGCTTCCAAAGGCCCAAACCCATGCGCCGAGCCCCTTTGGGCCAGCCTCTTGCTGCTCCTAGAAGCCCAACATGCCCCCCTAGGCATCCTTGGAGTGTTGGCCAAGTCAAGAGAATTTTTAGGGATTTTTCTACCTAATGTTTCCTTATTTTCTAGCTAGGGTTTGAGAGGGAAAAGGATTCTTATGTAAAGACTTATGTGCCCTTACTTGGAGCCCAAGGTTAAGGGTCTATTTAAAGGACCCTAGCCTCTTGTATGAGGAGAGATTTTGATATATGAAATAAACCTTGAGTTCTTCAATTGCTTTGTGTGATTACCCTGCTGTGTGCATAAAGGGGTTTGAGAGTTCTTCCCGGTGTTTGCAACCATCTTCCTGCCGCCAACCATCCTTCCAGCCCCCTCCAAAAACATTCTTCCCTTTGCTGTTTTCCTTTATTTTCTTGATCTTCTTTGAGTTTCCTAACCCCTGACAGGTCGTTTGCAGGTCCCCGAGTTCCTACGAATCCAACGACTCCAGCCAAGCCTCAATCGGACCTCCAAGCTGAAAGCCGGGTATCGCTGGTCTTTGGCTCGATTTTCCAGGCTGCATCCATCGAGGAACGAGAGATCCCTTCACTGCGATCTTCACCAGGTGCTTCAGACATTGTCAAGTACACCTCCTCTACCTCCAGTCTTTATATTGTAGGAGAACTTGCCCTAACCGAGGCTTCTCAGCCCCAGCGATCCTTCTTTAGTAGGTTCTAATCTGCATGCTTGGCTTCAAAAATTCATACAAAATTCCTACAACTAATTTTGATCTGAAATTTGGGAATTAATCACCTAACCCCACATATAAAACATACAAAAAGAATTGCATGCATATTAGTCCCGCATCACTTTTCTTCCCTGCAACAGGTGAGATCTTAACACCTTCCCCTTGCCCGAATGCTGTTTGGTTTGTGACTTTGCTTCATCGATGTAGTTGGTCTATGACATTACCTTCATGGAGGAGGGCCTGGGGAATGTCGATAACCTCATCCATGGCCTCAAGGAGGAGCTCCACATATCTAGGGCCGAAAGAGAAGTGGCTGAAGAGCTGAAGCAATCCATGGAAAATCGTCTCATTCGCATGGAGGTTTGTGGACGAGGGGCGAGCTGAAAAGTGCCCAGTTGACAATTACGGAGCAAGGGGCGGGGTTGAGGAGGAGCAGGAAGCAAGTCAAATCCTTGGAGCAAGCTGCCAAAGAGGACCAAGGGAAAATGGAGAGCTTGACCAAGGTGGCTGAGGAGGCTACCAGGAGAGTCGAAGAGGCAATCTTGGAGTCCGAGGTGGCTAGGAGGGAATCTGTGGTCCTAAAAAAGCTGGCAAGTGATGTCGTAGCAGACTTTAGGAAGTCTTCACAATTCCAGGAGGAGATGAATGAGGCAACCTTATATGGCTATCAACATGGCTTCAATGATGGACTTACCAAGGTCAGGGGGGCTTTCCCGCACCTTGATCTTTCTGGTGTCCCCCCTTTCGACATAGTTGAAGAAGAAGAAGAAGAAAGAAGAAGCCGTGAGAGAAATTGGGGAGATATCGAACCCAATGGGAGAGATCCCAGCCATGGACGAAGACATTGGTGCAGTTTTGGCGTAGGCCGAAGAGGTTGACAGGGTCGAAGAGTTGCCACGCTTGGGAGAGGAGGCTCCTACCTCAATAGAAGGCCTGGAGGTAGTTCCAACTCTAATCTCGACCCTGGAGGGGGTTCAGGCTAAGGAGGAAGTCCAAGTTGAAAGCTCTCCAATCCCAGCCCAAGTCAATGAAACCCTTACCATGCAGATTGACAAGCTGCTTCAATCCTGTGGTATTGTGTCCCCTCCACCTGATGTCTATCAATCCATGTAGCTTTAGGCATTGTCTTCTTTTTTTCTTTTTTCTTTCTTTTTTTTTTTCGAAATGTAGTTGACAACTCTTGAATGACAACTTTTTTGGACTATAAAGTAACCCTCTCCTCTTTTGTGTGTGCCATGTCGTATCTTCAAAAATAGCTCGGATAAGGTTGTTGGTCCGTTCGGCAGTTTGGGCTTCACTGCTCTCTCTTCTGTTTAGTCAAAAATCGAGGCCGAAGACCGTTTAGTTGGCGATCGGCACTAAAGACGAATTTTGAAGTAAATTGGGATGCCGTTGCTGGAGACCATTTATGATCAACCAGGCTGACATCACTTTTGTTTCATAATTAAACCATCCATCAAGGGATAGACATGATGGACATGTGTCACTTTCTCGTTGATGGATGATTAAGGAACCTCGATCATGGTTCTCATTGCTTGCATCTGATGCATCGACATTGAACGGTCGCATTCTCTTATGCCATAGGTGCTGCCAAATCTCTCTTTTCCGAAAAAGAGCCATTAATTCCATTACCGCACGATGGAGATTCTTCCAGATTTGTGGCACCGGCGGTTGCTTTCCTAAGAGTAGCTCTCAAGAGGTCATCTAGGGTCTCGAGGCGATGCCCCGACATGTGGCACCTTTTGATGCCCCTGAGAAAGGGTGTGGGGCACGTCTCTTGGTGGCTAGTCGTGGGTGTAAGGCCCTTATAAATGGGGCCCTGTCCTCCCCTGTCAAAGGCCATCACAAGTTCAGACCCCCGCTTTGGGAATTCTTCTTCTTTCTCTGTCATTTTGAAAAAATGTAGTTCAGCATCTCTGAGCTACGTAGGGTGGTGAAGAGAAGGGCTATTAAACCAGAGCTAGGGGGAGTCCCACATCCCTAGATTGAGTGACGATGATGAGCCGGTCATCGATCGCTTTGGGAGAAAGGTCCGCATCCTGGAGGCTCAACTAGAGGAGGCCCGAACCCAAGTCGAGGCGGCCGTCGCGGAGCCAGAGGAGGCCAAAAAGAAGATGGCAGATGCCATTTCGGACTTCAAGGCATCTTCTTCTTTCAAAGAGGAGGTCGTCGAGACAGCTCTGAACTCTTTTCATCAGGGGTTCCGAGAATGTAGGGGTAAGGCCTTCAAGTTTTATGACTTGAAGGGCCTTGACAACATCAAGCCCTCAGTTCCTTCCCTAGACACGAATTCGACTCTGATTTTGAGGAGGTGAATTCTGATCCGGAGAGGAACCCTGGGGCCCCTTCATCCTCCTTCCAAGACTCCCCCCGCCGACATGGGAAAGGGCCGGCGAGCGGTTATTGAATGTGCTTTCCAAGGTTCAATGGACACGGACAAGAGTTATTTATCTGGAAAATACTCATTGACAGGTGGTTCACTAGATGATTCAATAATGATTCGAGATAAGTGATCTGCTACAGCATTCTCTATTCCTTTTTTATCCTTAATTTCTAAGTCAAATTCCTGCAGGAGTAAGATCCATTGTATTAAGCGTGCCTTAGCATCTTTCTTTGCTAGAAGATGTCAGATGGCTGAGTGGTCAGTATAAACAATAGTGTGCAACCCAACCAAGTATGACCTAAACTTCTCTAAAGCAAAAACAACAGCTAGGAACTCCTTTTCTATGGTTGTGTAATTAAGTTGCACATCATTCAAAGTTTTACTTGCATAATAAACAACTCTAGGCAACTTATTAATCCTTTGACCTAACACTGCACCTACAGCATAATCAGATGCATCGCACATGAGCTCAAAAGGTTCGGTCCAAATAGGTGGGTGGATGATGGGAACAGAAATGAGTGTCTTTTTAAGAAATTCAAAAGACTTTAAGCACTTAGGAGTAAACTCAAATTTTGCTTCCTTTGCTAATAGATTTGTCAACGGGCGAGCCACTTTGCTAAAATTAGATATGAACCTTCTATAAAATCAAGCATGTCCTAAAAATGAATGAATTTCTTTAACAGACTTGGGTGGTGGAAGACTTGTAATCAGGTCAACTTTAGCCTTGTCAACTTCTATACCCTTTCTTGTACTACATGGCCAAGCACTGTACCTTCTTTAACCATGAATTGGCATTTCTCCCAATTGAGAACTAAATGCTTCTCTTTACATCTTTCTAAAACTAGCCTCAAATGGTTTAAACATTCGGAGAAGGTAGGGCCAAAGACAGAAAAGTCATCCATGAAATTTTCTAGAAATCGTTCAACCATGTCAGAAAAAATGCTGATCATACATCTTTGGAAGGTTACTTGTGCATTACATAATCCAAAGGGCATTCGCCTATATGCAAAGGTTCCGAATGGACATGTAAATGTAGTCTTTTCTTGATCTTCAGTGGCTATGGGGATCTGATTATAACTGGAGTATCCATCAAGAAAACAGTAAAACTCTTGTCCGGCTAACTTCTCTAACATCTGATCGATGAATGGCAAAGGAAAGTGATCTTTTCTTGTTACCGCATTCAATTTCAGTCTATATAGACCCTCCACCCCATTTGGGTCCTAGTTGGGATGAGTTCATTTGCTTCATTTTGGACCACTGTTATCCCAGATTTCTTTGGTACAACTTGTACAGGACATATCCATGAACTATCAGAAATGGGGTAAATAATTCCATTATCCAGCAACTTCAAAATTTCTTTCTTGACTACATCCTTCATGGCTACATTCAATCTTCTCTGGGCATCTCTAATTGGTTTAGCCTCTTCCTCCAAATGTATCCTATGTTGAACTATGGAAGGACTTATTCTCTTAATGTATGCCATGGTCCAGCCTATTGCTTCTAGATTATCTCTCAAAATGGCTAACAACTCTTCTTGTTTAGGATTTAGGTCTGAGGCAATAATTATAGGCAACGTTTCATTTGGACCTAAATACACATACTTAAGATGCTTAGGAAGGGGTTTCAACTCTAACTTGGGTGCCTCTAATATTGATGGCTTGGTTGATGATTTAGCCATTTCCAATAGTGTTTCAGTAGGAGGCTCCCACCTCTGGCCATTTTTATTATCTTCAAATATTTTTTCTAAATTCTCAACTTCATGGGTTGGCCAGATACTAGTCTCCTCAAGATCGACATCTTCATCGCTAATGTCTATAGGTTCATAAATTTCATCTTGAATTACACTAACATTAGCATGCCTAGTAGATTCCTATTCCAAATTAAAAATGTTCAGATCAATAGTCATATTTCCAAATGACAGTTTCATAAGTCCATTCCGATAATTGATTTCAGCATTAGCAATAGCTAAGAATAGTCTTCCTAAAATAACAGGGATATGACTTTTAGAATTTAATACCGGTTCGGTCTCCAAAATGATAAAATCAACTGAAAAAATGAAATTTTCAATCTTAATCAAAACATCTTCTACCATTCCCTTAGGGATTCTGAAAGATCGGTCTGCTAATTGTAATGTAATCCCTGTTGGCTGAAGTTTCCCAATCCCAATTGCTCATACACTGAATAGGGCAAAATGTTCACCCTAGCTCCTAAATCAAGTAAAGCCTTCTCAATATGGGTTTCTCCTATGATACAAGAAATTGTTAGAGAACCTGGATCCTTATACTTTATAAGCATGTGACTCAATAGGTAGGAACTCACACTTGCTGCTAAGAAAGCTCTTTGTGGTACATTAGTGGTTTTTTTCTTGGTACAAAGATCTTTCAAGAATTTGGCATAAGTCGGAACCTACTAGATCATGTCTAAAAGAAGGATATTAACTTGAACTTGTTTAAACATCTCTAACATTCTATCTAAATGTTCCGATTGCTTGTTATACCTTAATCGATTTGGAAAAGGAGCTTTAAGAATTATGGGTACCTGATTTAGTGCACTATCAGTTTCAGGAGCTTGAGTTTGTAATGTAGGTTGTTCATTGGGTGGCTCAGCAGATTCAGTAGTTGAATCTTCTCTAATGTCAAATGCTCCTACCTGATTATCTACTTGTTTCCCTGATCTTAATGAATGAATAGCATTCACATGATCGACTTGATTTCCTTGTTGGGATCGTGGACCAGTTTGGTTCCTTGGGTTGGGCTCAGGTTGGCTAGGTAGCCTACCTCATTCTCTTTCAGCAATGGAAGATGCTAATTTACCCACTTGCATTTCCAATCGGGCTATGGCTTGGCTCGTGGTTTGCATAAAATTTTCAATATAGCACCAGTGTCAACATTAGATTTGGCTAAGGCTTCCAGTCTTTTTTCTAAAGCGCTAAGCTTCTTTTCATTAATATTGAAGCCCGGTGGTGGTAGGTTGTTCATCACAGGATTAGGCCTTGGGTTTTGCTGATTGAAACTTAGATCGCCTACATTTGGGTTTTGTGACCATGAAAATTTTGGATGATTCCTCCATCCTAGGTTATAGGTGGGTGCATAAGGATTGTTCATTGATCTCTGGAATGTAGCATTCACCTGTGCCCATCCATTATCTATTTGGTTCATCAGAAAGGGACATTCTTCAAAGACATGGTCATATGCATTGCACCCATTACACATGGTTGCAGACACTTGATTGATACTGGCTGGTCTCTGATATTCTAAGGCCTCTAACCTACGTGTCAGTGTTGCAATTTTAGCTTCAGCAGCTAGGGTAGTCTGAACTTGATGGATTCGTTCTCTTGATGGTGTGGATCTTTCTGGTTCCATTGTTGTTTCCCATTGTAAACTTTTCTCAGCTAGGTCTTCTAAGAATTGCCAGGCTTCATTGGGTTCTTTATACATGAATTGGCCTTGACACATGGACTCTAGCATGGTTCTCGAATTAGAATCTAAACCCTCATAAATGATTTGGCATAATCTCCAGGTTTTTATTCCATGGTGTGGACATTGGGTCAAGAGATTCTTAAAACAGTCAAAATATTTCCAGAATGACTCCCAGCTATTTGATAAAATTGGTTTATTTCATTTCTAATCTTAGCTATCTTGTGATGAGGAAAGTATTTTTTTAGGAATGTTCTAACAAAACCCTCCCAGGTCGTGATAGATTGATTTGGAAGACTATAAAGCCATTTTTTAGCATTATCCTTAAGGACAAAGTTGATTAGTCTCAGCTTGATTTCGTCCTCAGTCAACTGTTGCAATCTCATTGTTGCACAAACCTCTTCAAATTCCCTAATGAATAAATATGCATCCTCTATTCCAGTGAATTTTAAAAGCATATTGATGGTCTGGGCTTAATTTCAAAGTTGTTTGCAGTGGGTTGTGGCAACATTATACAAGATGGTTAGACGGAACCAACTGGATAACATAAATCCTTAAGGGTTTGGGGTTGATTCACAATATCCATTGTTGGATCTAAATTAGGAATTGGATCAGCTCTAATTAGTCATCCTGATAATCTTCTCCAAACAGGAGTTGGAGAATTTACAATATTCTCAATGTCCTCAATTTTTTCTAAGTTTTAGATTTATATATATATATTTAAAATTTTTAATATATATATATTTTTATATGTTTTTTTTTATCAAACAAGTTTCACACAAATTATTTCTATCCTAAGGTAACCTAAATCTAGACAGCTCCTAATTGTTCCAAGTTAACCTTTGGGCACTCCAAGTTCAACCAATATATCAAATTGGTCAGGTAAGTGTAAGGTTGGCAAAGGTCCCCTTGTTGCTTGCCTTAGACACCAATTAAAAATTGGCCAAGTAAGTGGAACCAAGGCACCTTCCTTCAAGACATAATCCCAGAACCACTTTCCTAGACACCAAATTAGTGATTGAATCTAGCTTGGTATAACGCTTAGGTCTTCTTGTCCTATTGAGCTCGGATGTCCCTAGAGTCAACATCTAATTAATTTTATTTAGAGGCTTGGGTTAATGCAATTGAAGGAGTCTGGGCTAAGGAAGGATAATGAAATCCCCACCTTATCTTATTTAGGATTTGTGCCCTTAAAATGATTTAAATATGCTATGCACAAGGAAAGGGAAACCAAACAAATTTAAATTAAAAACTAAACTAAGATAAGCTAAGATAAACTAAGATAAGATAAGATGAGATAAAATAAGATGCTGAAAGAAAAATAATAATTTAAACTTACCTGGCTTCCAGCACTCACCAACTTTAAAACTAAAATAGATTAAACTAAAGTTAAAACAAGAATTTAAAACATAATTAAAAATAAATCAGATCCCCGGCAACGGTGCCAAAAACTTGATGTGTATTTTCTAATTATACCGCAAGTACACGTTGTGCAGAGTAGCACATCCAACGAGTACAGGTCGATCCCACGAATAAATGAGTTGTAAACTGTATTCAAATCCTAGCTTAGGTAGCCTGACAAAAAAAATGCCAAATTAATCAAATAAGAAGTTGACAAAAAATATGCCAAATTAATCAAATAAGAAGAAATATATAATTTAAAGATCTAGGACTTTCGAATCCACTAGACCAATGATTTCGAAAACTTTTCTAAGGATCTCTTTTACAAAACCTTTCAACTTCCTCCTTTGTAATAACCAAGTATAGATTATGAAGAGATTTAACTCAACTATCAAGATTTTACGAACAAAGAAAAAAATTAAATTATTAAGTTATTTATCTTTTGTTCTTCTTGCACTGAATTAAGAATGAACTATGAAGGATTGAAACCCGACTAACAAGAAGTTTAAAAAGAGAAAATAAACTCTTAAAAACTAAAATCATGGTCTAGATTCATCACCAACCCTAGAGGGTATGTTTAGCCAGACATGATTAAAATAAAATTTTAAAAATTATAAAAAAATAATTAAAATTAATTAACTACTTGCTGAAATTTAAATTGCAGAACTTAAATACGAAAAATAAAAACTACTCTAATTACAGGAATATAAATAGTATAAAATAAATGTATAAAAATAAAACTATCGTATTACAGAAATTAAAAATTACAAAATTAAAAATTAAAATAAAAAAATTAATTTTTTATTTCTAATTAAATTTTATTATAAAATATTCAATTTCTTGACAAGACTTGAGTTATAATATAATTAAAAAACTAAATTCTCTATAAGAAACTGGAAAGGTAAACTGGGAAAGAAAAGGAACGACGGGCTGGCATCCACTCTGCTCTCAGGAAAAAAACAAAAACTCAGAACTCCCTCAGCCTCCCGCAGTCCCTCGTATTTATTGAGAAATAATGCGGGAAAACCGCATCGGACTCTCCTCTCGGTTGCTTCCGGGTCTCTACCTATGTTCACGTTACCAACACCACCACTGCGGTGTTATCCCTTAAAACGTAAACTCTTCGATGTTATCCGTCATCGATCGCCTCTTCCATTCGGACATCCAGAATTCCCCGACAACGTGCTGCAGCGACAAGTGATGATGGGAAGAGCTGGGATGGAGAACAGAGGATGGTGAACTGATAAGGAGACGACCCAAGGTGGTGGGATGATGCCGGCGACGGGAACAGGGAAGCAACGAACAGAGATGGTCTTTGGCTGGACATGGTGGCACGGTGGACTGGTGGGACGAAGAAGACGGCGGTGAAGGATCCCATAGCAGCGAACAAAGTATAGATGGCCATCTGGGACAGTAACAGGCGGTGCTTGGCTTGGAGAAAGACGGTGAGCGGTAGAGATGGGAAGAAGACCTGCAGCAGCCCCTCATGATGGAGGAACAGATTGAGAGAAAATGGGAAGAAGACCGTCACGGCGGTGTAGAAAACCATGGGAGCGGCAGCAGCATCAACAAAGAAGCATCGGACAGTGACTCCTTCAGTTCTTCCGGCCATGAAAGGCCTCTCCGGCATGAGGAAGGTGAGGTCGACGGTGGAGACTGGCCGGCTATTGGGTGATGAACGGCATCAGCAAGGAGAAGATGGGCAGCGGTATGGATGGAATTTTCCGGCCATGAACGGCCTTTCCGGCCATGAACGGCCTTTCCGGCATGTTCCCGGCTACAAGGAGGCTCCCGGCGTGAAGAGAAGAGTTCCGGCATCTTCCCCCGGCGAAATCTGCTCTTCATTTGGCCTGTGGTTCACGGACAGGACTCGTGGACCGTCTGTAATGGAGGTTGGTGGACCGGCTGGCGACTCATGGACCAAACCATTGGTTCAATGTGAACCATCTGCTTCAATATCCGTGCAAAGTTTTTAATAATAACTTCAAATTAAAATTTCGGGCCGTCTGAACTCCAAATTGAGTGCCGTTCATGCCGTTGGATCCCAAGAATTATGCTCTTCATGTTTGTGGGGTTCAATCAACTAAAACACCACATAAAAATATAAAATTTAATTAAATAAGGGTAATTTAATATATAACTTAATGCTTTAATAATTAATTTTTATGCATTTATCAGGGTTCATGGATAATAACCAGACTGAGGGAGGACTTTGATATAGAGCTTATAGGATACAGTACAAGGGTAAGCAATACAATGGGCAAACAAGCAAGACCTAATTCTAGGGGTCCTATATCTAAAAGTTCAAAATACAAGACTTAACTAGGTACTCCTTAAGTATGTAATCATCCTATCTACTGGCCAGGTAAGAGGTGGGGTTACGGGAGGCTTCCCTCGCTTTCGCGAGGTCCTAATTAAAAATCACAAGTCCGCTTAAGGCGTTTACCATTTGACCTCTAGCCTTAGACACCAATTTCAAGGAATAAATACAAACTCAAATAATACTTTGTCTTACCTTGCACTTAAACTCGACTTGTGGGTGTCCTTAGTTTAGGTTCCTACTTGATTTTACTTAGGGTTTAGGTCAATACAAATGTGGGTGATTATTTTGTGCTAAGGAAAGGTAATGACCTCCTTTCCTTATGTAATATTGAATGCCCTTAGGATATTTTAAAAATGGATGCAAACAATTTCAGCAAAACAATTAGCACAATCGACTATACTTAGCACAAATACATGACTTTTTAACCCAATTTTGAAATGTCAAATAATACAAATTTAAATTAAGTAATTCAAATATTGATGTCTAGATCCCAGCAATCAATTTTAAAATTTTAAATTTTGAAATTTGATTAGAAAATTCATCCTTGGAGGCAAAGTGGTTAAAATGTAATTTTCAACTTCCAACTAACCTCCATTTAACCTGAATTTGAAAATTTGAGATTTAAAATTTTTAAATCCAAAAAATTTAAAATAAAACAGACTTGGTTAGCTCTTAGATCTGAAATTTCATAATTTAATTTTTGACTTCAAATTAATTCGAATTTTGGTTTAGAAGGTAGTTTGAAAATGGTTGCTAGAAGGTTCCAACAGTTTATCTAACTCTTAATAACCTGAATTCAAATTTTGAATTCTGAATTCTAAACCTCTCTAAAATTCAAAATTCTAGTGGTAACTGAGAAAACTTCAAATCTATATCTCAGATCTAAAATTTGAAATTAATAAAAAAATATTTTTGTGTTTTTTTGAAAATTAAATGAAATGGAAGACAAACAGAAATCTGGACAGAACTTTAGAATTGACCTAAGAACTCGTATTTTTCAAATCTAGAAAACAAAGCAAAGTATTTTTTTGAATTTTATATTTTTAATCCTAACACACTAAGATACTAGAAGGGTATTTTTATTTGGATTTTTTTGATCAATGTAAAAAATATGAAAAATCATAGAAGACTTGAAAGATAGTGAGACAGAACTCCAACAGCTTGCAATGCTTAACTTAGAAACCTGTCTCTAATACCAAAAAATTGATAGGGGACAAATTTGATGAGATGGGTATGTGGAGGTATGATCTACTCACTTACCAACAATATACTAGCATTAGAGCTTCAGATATGGCCAAAATCATGTATAGAGTGATGAAGAACTTCAATCTGAAAACTAGGTGAGCAAAATTCTGAACATCCTTGTGCAAGCTTTCTTTCAAGAAAAAAAAGTAGGATCTAAGGACATAGAATCCCTCAAACTAGGCTAAGATACCTTTAAGAATTTCAGATCTAAGGATCAAGAGGGTCGTTTCCTAATAATGAAGATAAATCAAGGCTCAATTGGAAGGAAGGCACTCATCACTTAAGAATTTGAAGGCTAGAGACAAGATCTACACTCCCTACTTAGAACTTACCATTGGAGCTTGGTCCTTGGCATGGAGCCTTCATCTTCAACTTCAAATCATCAAGAAAAACCTGCAAAAGAGTCAAAGTGAGGTCATGGTGGTGAAGGAATGAAAGAAAATGAATGAATTCAACAAGGAAAGTGAAGGTTTTTTAAGAATGTTGCTAAGATTTTGGGCAGCACTTCCCCTCCTTCTTGGACTACTTGGATCCTAGATAGAACAGCTGGGAAATGGAACTAAGTTCTCTCAAACTTAAGGCACTCACTCAAACTCACTCTCAAACTCAGCACTCCAACACAAACTTCAAGAGAAACACTCAAAACACCAAGGAGAACTCATGAACTTGGCAAGGTAGAAGAGAACACAAACTAGCAAGCTTTCATTCAACTCAAGTAATTCATGCCTTACAAGAGGAGGCCTTGGTCCTCTTGGGGCAAAAAAAATCGGAAAAATGAACTCTCTGTGATTTCCTGGAGGTTGAAGAAGATAGGAATAGATCTGGAATAAGTTGGGAATAACATCGGGATAAGGTAAGGATAATGAGAATAAGAGGAATAATTGGAATAAGTATTTTTAAATTAAAAAAAAAAAATCTAAAAAAAGAAAAAGAAAACCCGGATGGGTTTCGGGTCCCCCATCAAACGCCCAACTCAGAAATGAACTTCTTCATCCAGACAGCTTCCTTGGCAGCTTCACTAACAGTAATGTATTCTGCCTCAATTGTTGAGTCAGCTATAGTCTGCTGTTTAGAACTCTTCCAGCTTACAGCTCCTCCATTTAGGGTAAAAACATATCCTGAAATAGATTTGCTATCATCTGGATCTGATTGAAAACTAGAATCTAAATAAGCTTCTAGTTTAAGAACAGATCCTCCGTATATCAGAAAAATGTCCTTAGTCCTTCTCAAGTACTTAAGAATATTTTTCACAGCCTTCCAGTGATCCTCTCCTGGAGAAGCCTGAAATCTGCTGGCTATACCTAAAGCATATGCCACATCAGGCCTGGTACATAACATAGTATACATTATAGACCCTATAGCCGAAGCATAAGGTATAGAACTCATTCTATTTCTTTCTTCAGGTGTCTTAGGAGACATCTTCTTAGAAAGATGTATGCCATGACCAATGGGCAAGTAACCTCTTTTACTTCCCTCCATGCTAAATCTCTTTAGCACTTGGTCAATGTACCTAGACTGGAATAAGCCTAGCATCCTCCTAGATCTATCTCTATAGATCTTGATACCCAGTATATAGGATGCTTCTCCCAAGTCTTTCATGGAAAAATATTTAGATAACCATATTTTGACTGATTGTAACATTGGGATATCATTCCCAATGAGAAGTATGTCATCTACATACAGAACCAAGAAACTATGGCACTCCTGAAAGGAAACAATGCAGGTGGTTTGACAAGATCCTACACTAGGCATGCAAACATCTGCGGGAGCAGAATGGATTTTAAAACATTTTTTAAAATTCGTGCAGCGGAAATCTGCTCCGCCAGGAACTAATCTAAATCTAGTTGCATTTAGGCATGTATGAACATATAAAATATTTGCATAATATTAAACAATTAAGTCTATCCATGCATGATTAAAAAAATAATTTTCCATACCTTTATTCCACCTGGAATAACTCTGGAATAAACCTGGAATAGACTGAAATAACGGGAATAAAGTTATTCCTGTCGTCTTCCACCTTGGAACTCTGTTTTTGGCTTGCAAAACGTCGTTGGAACACCTCCTTCTGGACCTCCGTTTGCTCCCAAATTTGAGCAGCGGCAACTTGGACAAGTCTAATTCGATTTGCCATGGATAACTACAATCAAATGTAAGCCAAAAAATTATAATAAATCACCAAAGTCTGCTGCCAGATTTCTGCAGTATAACTGGGCAGCAGACTTTGGCCTTCGTTTTGGAGCAGTTGGGGCGATCCCGGTCCGCGTAACTTGCTCCTAGGAGTAGAAGGATACTCCCTCTAGAGGGGAGCATGCCCGGGGCTCTCGGATCCGCCTCCACGCATGGTGCTAGCCGCTGGAAGAGGGCTTCATGGTCACAGGAATTCTGCAACAGGGCAGAACTGAGCACTTGAAACAATGGGATTTAAAGCCTTGTTTCTCTCCCTCACACACTCCAAATCCCAGCCTAACAAGTACCCAATGGGTGGAAAAGGATCAAGCTCCCAGCCTCTCAAAGGGAAGAACACACACTTCCTTTTTCTTCTTCACACGATGTATCAATCCGACTGAAATAGGGGCGCTGGAAGTAGTTTATATAGGCTGCAGGGAGGAGGAATGAGATGGAAATGAAAAGGCTGTAGTTAAATCCATTAACCAAGCCATAAACTAGATGTAAATGGGATGGGTGGAGGAGAGGAAGAGACTTCCAAAGGTCTTCAACCGGACGCCCAGCATTTGTCGTTTGGCCTTCCAACTAATGGGATTCCTTCCAGCAAATGAATTTCCAACGATTCACCGTGTAAAACGGCTGGGAGGAAAAAGATCACCGGTTCAATCCCAATTTGGTTCAATCCCATTAAACCAAGTGGTTCAATCCAATTGAACAGGTCCAGGAAAATTTCAAACCTAATTTAATTTGGTTCAATTGGTTCACAACCAATTGGAGGCCGAAACGAACTCTGAATTAGTTCAAAACTGATTCAGAAAAATTCTGGCGCAGTCCTGGTCAACCCGGAACAATTTCCGGTTGACACAGACAAGGGCAAGATGGTAAAAGAGTGCTCAAAAATATTATGACCATAAAACCGAGATAATTCCCAATCGTAATCGGTATCCGGATCAGAGAGTTATCCTCTGTGGCATGTGAGCTCATAGGTTCGAACCTAAACGGTAGCACTAGAACAATTTTAGTACCAGCACAGGAAACCATCTAGCAATGGGTCCCGGCATCCGGATAGGTCAAAGATGCAGGAGCAAACTATCGAACCTCTGGCATATGGTTACCATATAATTCATCCCTTTGACCTCTAATGCTTATGACGACTGAGATTGGGCTGCCAACCCAGACTGTGTCAGTCGACTACGTGTCTCAACCTTGCAAGCCCAGTGACTCTTCACTAGGACTACCCTGGTCGAGGATTTGCTAAATTGAGATACTGCGAGCATTCAATCCAAACTGTTTGGACAGGTCAATTCCATCTTGGTCCATCACTGCTCCACAAGTACTTGCCTGTACCCAGAAACCTTCCGTCACCGGATTAAAAATCCGAGTAGTCCGGCACCAAAGCACAGGGAGTTGCTTGCAAGCTACCGTGATGATCTCAGGTCGGAGGGACACATATACCCATATCCAATCATGATTATCCCTTTGGCAGAAAGGGGCTGCACGGAGTCACGTTCAATGAGATACCACATATCCCACTTGTAGATCACATCAGTGTCACCACACTCATTTGGTCAAGAGGACAACCAAACGATGTGAACTACAACAACCTATACTTGATATATTGCCGTCCAGTACAATATATCCTTTGGTTGTGAACAGGGTTTAAGGACCACTCGATACATCCTCTCTGTATCGAAGTCAGTGTAGTCCTAAGGACTTCATCACATAAAAAGAGTTCATTTCAGGGAAATTTAATATGTGATGAGCTGCCATTAATATTATTTTATTAATTCATGAAAAGAGTACAATACTGAGCACAACCACCTACAACCCAGGCGATTGGCTTTGGGACACAATTCCCAACAACTCCCACTTGTACTAAAGCCAATCAGAAGAGTATCTAATACCCATTTCCCATTTACAATAGTCGAACTCTTTTATTCCAAGGGCTTTAGTGAAGGGGTTGGCCAGATTTTCTTTTCCATCGATCTTCAGAAGATTGATGCCGCCTCGTTCTACGATCTCTCGTACGAGGTGGTAGCGCTGCAGAATGTGTTTGGTGCGGTGATGAGCTTTAGGCTCCTTAGCTTGAGCAATGGCTCCAGTGCTGTCACAGTACACCGGAACAAGACCATCTAGGGAAGGTGCCACCCCTAGCTCTCCAAGGAACTTCCGCAACCACACAGCTTCCTTTGCCGCATCTGATGCTGCAATATATTCTACTTCGCATACCGAGTCTGCAACAGTTGCCTGCTTGGAGCTTTTCCAGCAGATCGCTCCTCCGTTCAGGGTAAATACAAACCCTGACACACTCTTGCTATCATCTCTATCTGACTGGAAACTGGAGTCAGTGTACCTCACAAGTTTCAAGTCAGGTTCTCCATAAATCAGCCATTGATCTTTAGTATTTCTTAAATACTTAAGGATGGTCTTAACCACCTTCCAATGCGCCTCACCTGGGTCAGACTGGTATCTACTCACTACTCCTAGTGAGTATGCCACGTCTGGTCTAGTACAAGTCATAGCATACATGATAGAGCCTACTGTAGAAGCATAAGGTACTCTACTCATGCGCTCTCTTTCCTCAGGAGTTGTTGCACAATCCTTTTTGGAAAGAGTTATTCCAGAACCTATCGGAAGATAGCCTTTCTAGGAATTTTCCATGCTGAACCGTTTCAGCACGGTGTCTATGTACGTAGACTGGGACAGTTCCAAAAGCTTCTTAGATCTATCTCTATAAATTTTTATACCTAGTATGTAAGAAGCTTCACCCAAGTCCTTCATGGAGAACTGAGATGATAACCAGACCTTTATTCCTTGTAATACTGCGACATCATTCCCGATTAAGAGAATGTCGTCAACATACAGTACTAGGAATACAATCACAGTACCATTAACCCATTTATAGATGCACGGTTCTTCTCCGTTCTTAACGAAGCCGTACGATTTGATACACCTATCAAACCGTAAGTTCCAACTTCGAGATGCTTGCTTGAGTCCATAGATGGACCTCTACAACTTGCATACTTTTGATTCATCTATGGATGTGAACCCTTCAGGCTGTATCATATACACCTCCTCTTCCAGCTCCCCATTAAGGAAAGTGGTTCGGACATCCATCTGCCAGATCTCGTAATCAAAATATGCTGCCAAAGCAAGCATGATCCGAATGGACTTGAGCATTGCCACAGGGGAGAAAGTCTCATCATAATCGATACCATATCGCTGACGATACCCCTTGGCAACCAGATGGGCTTTATAGGTCTCTACCTTCCCATCTGCGCCGCTTTTCCTCTGAAGATCCATTTACACTCGATGGGTTTTATTCCTTTAGGCTGATCAACCAATGTCTAAATATTGTTGATTTCCATGGACTCCATTTCGAATCACATGGCTCCAAGCCATGCCTTAGAGTCAGATCTCTGAAGTGCATCCATATAGGTGATCGGATCCTCATTGTTCTCATCGAGCTCAATGGGATCGCCGTCCCGGACCAAGAAATTGTAGTATATGTCCGGCTGACGCGGTATTCTACCGGATCTCCTAATGGGTTCTGGGTGTGATTCAATCACAGCCGATTCTACGATGTCCTTAGAGTGTTAGGTTCTTCTATTAGCTGAACTTCATCAAGTTCAATCTTAGAAGCTATAGTTCCTTCTCCAAGGAACTCCTTTTCCAAAAAGATAGCTCTAAGAGCAACGAACACCTTTTGTTCATTCTCTAAGTAGAAGAAATACCTTTTGGTTTCTTTAGGATAACCAATGAATAAACACCGATCAGACCTAGGACCAAGTTTGTCTGAGTCTAAATGCTTTACATAAGCCGGACAACCCCAGACCCGAAGGTGTGAGATTGAGGGTTTACGCCCATTCCACATCTCATACGGAGTGGAGACAACAGATTTACTTGGAATATTATTTAATAATTAATAGGCTATCTAAAGCGCATATCCCCAAAAGGATAGCGACAGAGTTACAAAGCCCATCATGGATCGAACCATGTCCAACAAGGTTCGATTCCTCCTTTTGGACACACCATTCAACTGTGGTGTTCCTCGAGGAGTCCACTGAGAGAGAATTTCATTCTCCTCAAGATATGTCAAAAAAGCACCAGATAAGTATTCACCACCTCGATCAGATCGAAGAGTTTTAATACTTTTTCCAATTTGCTTTTCTACTTCATTATGGTATCGTTTGAACATTTCAAATGATTCAGACTTATGTCTTATTAAAAAGACATAACCGAATCTTGAAAAGTCGTTTGTAAAAGTAATGAAATATTTGTATCCTTCTCTGGCACTAACTGACATCGGTCCACATACATCAGTATGTATTAGACTTAGAAGTTCTGTAGCTCATTCATCCTTTCTAGTAAAAGGTGACTTGGTCATTTTACTAAGTAAACAGAATTCACAAGTGGGTAGTGATTCAGAATCACTGATCTCGAGAAGTCCATCTCCTCGCATCTTGTTTATCCTATTTTGGTTAATATAACCTAGCCTACAGTGCCAAAGATACAAATCATTGACATTATCTAACCTTGGACATTTGCTGGAAGTGTGCATTACACTAACAGGCCTTGATAGTACGTATATGCCATTATTTAATCTAGCTTTCATTATAATAGAGTTATTCAAAATAACATTGAAAAAATCTCTTTTTATTGATAGTTCAAAACCACAATTGGCCAAAAGGCCTACAGAGATTATGCTCATAATGAAACTAGGACAATAGTGACAGTCGACTAGTTCGACAGTATAAGACTCAAAGATAAGACGCAGGACTCCGACCGCCAGTACTGGAACACGATTTCCATTCCCGATGCTCAGAAACTGTTTTCCATCTTCAAATCTTCTGCTAACTTGAAGTCCTTGTAATGAATTACAAATATGAATTGGACTACCAGTATCCAATACCCAGCTAGCAGTATCAACAATTGAGTAATTACAAGGTTTTATCATATAAATACCTTGTTCAGCAGACTTCTGTTTCCTCGGCCTGTTCGGATCAAGGGATGCAATATAAAGAGGACAGTTCCTCTTCCAGTGTCCCTTCTTCTTGCAGTAGAAATACCCTGCAGAAGATTGATCAGCCTTATACTTCCTGGTCTGACTTGGGCCAGGAGCATTCTGCACCTTCTTTCCCTTTTTATTTGTTTTCTTCTTCCCTTTCTTAAAGGGACGACGACCTCTACTTCCTCCCACTAAATTTACCACCCCCTTATTCAGTTGGTGGTCTTTCTCGAAAGTCTGCAGTAACCCCAAAAGACCATGGTAGTTAACTGCAGGTTTGTTCATTCTATAATGATCAAGAAAATCAAGATAGGAGGAGGGAATAGAATTCAGGATCGCATTCTTGCCGAGCTGCTCGTGCAAGGGGCATCCGAGTTTGCCCAATTTCTCAATCAGCTTGATCATGTACAATACATGATCAGTGACTGAACCACCATTCGGCATCTTGGAGTTGTAGATGGCACAAGACACTTTGTACCGTTCTACATCATCCGGGGTGCCGAAGGATTCCTTTAACTTTTGAAGGATTTCATCAGGTTGGGCCTCCTCGAATTTGCGACTGAACTCGTCATTCATCGCTGCTAACATAATGCATCGGACAGTAGGCTGATCAGAGACCCACTTCAGATAAGCGTCTCTGACCGCACTCCGTGCATTTGCGGGAGGGATTTCAAGTGCCGGATCCGCTATTACATAGAGGATCCGTTCATGCTCCAGAACGATTCTCAATCTTCGATACCAACTATCGAAGTTGTGACCCTTTAACTTCTCGTTATCGAGAACTGACCGGAGCGATAAATTTGAAGACATCTAAAAAGAAAATAAGACCAAATTAGTTTATGAATTAATAACTTAACCAAAAGACTTGGACTTTAGTCTAAAGGTTTCTCCCACTAATTTTTCAGATTGGTAGCCTCTAACTCCAATCCGTGAAAACACTTTTTCAAGTGGGTACTGAAATCCAATAGACCTCGCATGAGCCCGACTATGGCCAGCTCACCCATACGAGCCTAAAGGTAGGTTCGTAAACCAATTGTTTCCCTAAATAATTTTCAGTATTTTATTTTGCCCTATAGAGCACCCCAATCGGCCTAGGGGCCTCCTATTGCGGGTCTCTGGTTAGGTCCAATCATTAAAATAACAAATCCAATGCTTCCAACTAACTAAAGACCAAGCCCGACTATGGCTGGCCCACCTGGTCCCGTTAAGGAGGTTGCACTGAACCATCATCGATCAGATAGAAATTCCAGTCGCCGGATGTACACCCGTTCTATGGAACTGCCGATGCACACCAAGCTAGTGGACACATTTCTATCCAACTTAATGGGAGGCGAAGACACTATCAACTCCTTGACTTAGTCATTTTAAGGATCTAATAATTTTAGAGGATTTTTTTTATAGTTATGACAAAAGAAAAAGATAAGGACATGGATCATCCTCCCATTGAATCAATCAAATTTCAGGAGGGTTGAAATAAATCAACAAATGATCCATGGGCACCTATAGATCAGTCAGACCGATCAACCTGGGTGACATGGGTTAACTCGAGTCATTGAGCTTTTCCAATCAGTTCTGGTCGACTCGACTAGCCAAGTAGGTGAGATCATGGGTGAGTATCCACCATTAACCATCTTTCCTAGACACCAACCAAGTTGGCCAGGAAAGAGGTAGCCTCATACGCCATGATCATAATGCCAAACCTACCTCGACACTAGTCGGTTTACCAGACTCGATCAGACTAGCCAAAAGCCTCGGGCATCCACTGAGCCACTAATTGGATCCATTTTAGATGAACGGATTAACTAATATAACTATTAGATAGTTCTAAAGAAGGGCTTTAAACAACTTTTGTTTAATCTTCTTGTTATCCAGTTCAACTAAACTTAGGTCTAACCCAGTTATGGACCCAACTAGTCAGCTAACCCAATTTAACCCAAAATGGTTTATGCAAATTTGATTAGATTTCGTAAACCTAAAAATTTTTTTAATAAGCCAAACACTTAATTAAAATAATTTTTAATTAAGTCTTTATGTAAAACATTTTTTACATAACAAATCATGCATCAAAATATTTTACAAATATTTTATAAAACATGCCTAAAACATGTATCTCCAAATTAAAATATTTTTTAATTTTTAATATTCTTTAAGGATCCTTCTGAAGATGCCAACACAGATGATCCGCATCGTGTCAAAGACACACGGTTATGGTGAAGGTCTCAACTAGGTTCCAAAAAGAAATCTGGATACATATTAAGATTAAACAATTTTTAATTAATTAACATGCATACTAGATTAGATTACAAATATAACCTGGCTCTGATACCACTGAAAGGAAACAATGCAGGTGGTTTGACAAGATCCTACACTAGGCATGCAAACATCTGCGCGAGCAGAATGGATTTTAAAACATTTTTTAAAATTCGTGCAGCGAAAATCTGCTCCGCATGACCTAATCGTCTATGCCAAAGTAAACAAGACTCCTTGGTCTTAGTATTCATTGCTACTAGACTGGAACTACTAGACATGGCTAGATCATTAAGATCTACCACATAAATATTTTTAAGTCTATGTCCAATGAATTTATTGCTAGAATCAAGAGAGTTTGTTACAATATACATAGATGATTCAAAGATAACCTTGAAGCCTTTATCACATAATTGACTAATACTTAACAAATTATGCTTTAATTTGTCTACTAGCAATATATTTTCAATAAAAGTAGATAGGATCAGTTTGATCATACCAATACCGACTATTTTTTCCTTGCCATTATCTCCAAAGGTTACCGAACCTCCTTCTTTCATCTCTAGGATGATGAATTGATCCTTGTTATCCATCATATGTCTTGAATAGCCACTGTCGAGATACCATCTTTTCTTCATTTTTTGGGCTGCAAGATATTCGTGCAAAACAATCAACAAGTTCTTTTAGGTACCCAAGCTACCTTGGGTCTTTGCAGGTTAGCAGAGGTGGTTCCTTTGGGAACCCAAATTTTTTAAATTTTACTCTTTACATTTCTATTTTTCTTTAATAGATTGCATTGGAAAGATTTATGTCCAATCCCATGACATGCATAACAAACAATTCTTGTATTTTGAAAAGATGTAAACTTTGAAGTTTTAGATGTAGAAGCATGTGATGCAGATGTAGAACCATGTGACACAAGGATTTTGAGAAACAGATTTTAGTACAAATGCTTTTGAAGATACAAATCCAGTAACTGAAATTCCATTGGAATTCGTAGAATTATATCTGATTCCAGCCTTGTTACTTGAAGTTCTTTGCTTTTTTAAAATCAACTCAAGCTTATTTGAACTTAAAGTATGCTTTTCAACCAAAGGCTTGAGTTTTTCTATTTCCTTTCTCAAATCAGAATTTTCATCAACTAAAGCTTTGTTTTTCTCAAGATATAGATTTTTCTCAATTTCCAAAGCTTTGTTGTTTCTAGAAAAGATAGTTAATTCATTTTGCAATAAATTATTCTTTTCTGAAATCTCTTCCTTTTCTTTTACTAAGGAATCATTAATGTTCTTTAAAGCTCTAATTTTTGTTCCATCTTTTTTAAATTCAGAAAGCAATTCATAAAATGCAGAATTCAATTCATCGAAAGTAAATTCAGCTTGAGGTTCACGGGACAGTACCTCATCTTCGAGACCCATAAGACATAGATTGACAGTTTTTATGATCTCTTCTTCTGTTGAAGTCAACTCCTCACTATCGCTCCAAGTTGCAACCATGCTTTCTTATTCTTATTCTTCAATGTTTTCTTTACTAAAGGATAATCGGGATGGATATGCCCTGGTTTCTAACACTCATAGCATGTGGGCATTTATTCCTTCTCTTTTTCTCTTTCTTTGTCCTTACTATGTTCAGCTCTCTTGTGAGACTTTTTGAAGTATCTTCCTTTCTTCTTTCTCATAAATTTTCTAAATATCCTCATGACCATAGTGATATCTTCATCCTCTAAGTCATCTTCGAAGGAGGAGCATTCATCTTCCGATTCCTCATCTTGTTTCTTTGATTCTGATATAGCTTTGAAGGTAATTATTTTCTTCTTTTTCTGATCATCTTCATTTTTTTGCTGTATGGCCAATTCATGAGTGATGAGAGAACCTAGCAGTTCATCCAGAGTTAATGTGTTTAGATCTTTTGCTTCCTGGATGACAGTTACTTTGAGGTCCCATTTGTTCGGAAGTGATCTTAGAATCTTCTATAGTATCAGCATTAGAATAAACCCTGCCAAGACTTTTCAAACCATTAATAATATCAATAAACTATGAAAATATGGCAGAGATAGTTTCAGTTTGTTCCATCTTAAATAATTCATAGCTATGTACTAGAAGATTGATTTTGGAGGTCTTCACTTGGGAAGTTCCTTCATGGGTCACTTCGAGTTTATCCCAAATTTCTTTTGCAGATGAGCAAATAGAAATTCAATTGAACTCATTTACGTCCAAAGCATAATATATTAAGTTCATGGCTTTGGCATTCAATTCTCCCATTTTCATGTCGTGCTCATCCCAATCCTCTTCAGATTTTGGGACATCCATACCATCAATTTTAATCATGGATATTATTGGACCCTTAAGAATGACCTTCCACAACTGAAAATCAATAGCTTGAATGTATATCTTCATTCTAGCTTTCTAGTATGAATAATTTATGCCAGTGAATAGTGGAGGTCTTTTAGTAGATTGGCCTTCGACCAAGGAAGTACTCATGGGATTAGCCATTTATCTTTACTCTAATTAAGTTTAAAGACTTTGCTTTGATACCAATTGTTACCCAGGTGGCTTTCCCAATAGAGGATGAATTAGGAAATTAAAAAATTAATCAGATATGTGCTCTTTTAAATCTACTTTAGTGGTAGGTGTTGTGTTTCAAATAATTAATAGCAGAAGTAAACACAAACAGAAACAGCACAATACAAACACAGCAGATTTATAGTGGTTCGAAGCACCCTTACTCCTACTCCACTACCAAAGATACCACTTAGGATTTTCATTATATTCACTACTGGAATATAGTCGGATTGTTTTACCAGGCTCACAATCCAAAACCCAACTTGATTTTTCAAACGAGCTCACCAAAAATCCAACACTTAGTTTTACACAAGATCACCAAGAACCCAACTTGGTTTTGAACAAGATCACCAAGAACCTACACTTGGTTTTGAATAAGATCATCAAGAACCTACACTTGGTTTTGAATAGGCTAACCAAGAACCTACTTGGTTTTTAAATCGGGCTCACCAATAACCCAACACTCACAAAAGAGTTAAAGAAAAAAGTAACAAAATGGCAAACTAATTTTGTTTGATGGTTGCTGATGCAGCTCGAGAGAAACCTTCTTAATTGCACTTTAATGCTCTTTAATGGCTTCTTCAACTTCTTTAATGTATGCTTCAAGCTTCATATTAGAGTTGGTGAAGTCTTGAAGACTGACTTGAATGCTCTTTAGTGCTCTCTTGCTCACAAGCTCATTTAATGTTCAACTAAGCATTAGCCTTTTTAAAAGTTATCCCAATCCCTCATTTATAGAGTCTTGTACTCTTTTTAGGTGGATATAGTCATTATAGACTATTGGGATGTGACATTTTATCATTGGAGTACTTTTCAAATTCAAAAATGAAATTCTGGAACTAGCCGTTACCTGCCTGGAATCGACCTTCGAGTCGGCTCGGATCACTTGAGTCAGCTCGGATTCTTAAAGAAGTTTTGGTCGAGTCACCTCACTTCATTCGGGTTAGCTCGATTTCATAGTATTCTTGATTCCTTACTCTGGATGAGTTGGCTCACCTCAATTCGAGTTGGCTCGGATTCACAGGTCTTCAAAACTGTACTTTGGAGGAGTCGGCTCTTCTCATTAGAGTTGGCTCACCTGACTGTTCTCTCAGAACTAATTCTTCATGAACTCTAAAGGAGTTGACCGGATCTCTGAAGGGTCGACTCAGATGTCTGACTGAATCGTTGAGTCGGCTCAGACTGCTTTCGGGTCGGCTTGGAACTCTACGTGCCAGAATCCTCCATGCATGCCATGAACTAGAGTCAGCTTTCTTTACTTGAGTTGAATCGGATGAGTTTTTGAGTAAAGCTTTTGTTTCTTCTCTAGATTTCATCCAGCGACATTTTATCATTCAAGACTCTTTCCAACTCAACTAACAATTGATTTTATGGAATTTAAGCTTGAAAACACTTAGAAGTAACCCATTTTTGAGAATATTTCTTTAATTTTTTCTTTGGGCTTTCTTTACATGACACATTTACAACACAACTCATGACACATAATAAGATTCTAGGTGTTGTAATTTAGCAATGAAATCATCCTACAAAAACTTGTAAAGAACTTAAAAAGTAGTTAGTAACATAAGTGCATGCTCCAATGTTTTTTTATCATCAAAATCATTCAAGGGTTCAACACTATCTCTTTTAAGTGATCATTCTTTTTCTTTTCCAAAATAGCAACCTTGGCCTTTAATTCTTTATTTTTATTTCCAAGATTATTGTTTTCAAAAGAAAAAGAATCAACATCCTTTTTCAACTTCTTGTACTCAATTTTTAATAATTTATATTCATGCACGAGCTTATCAAAAACATCTATAAGATCTTCAAAAGTAAATTTAGATTCAGATTGTATCTCATTTTCATTTGTCATAAGGCAAAGGTTGGCAACTTCTTGCTACTCTTCATCCAAACTAGAGTCTTCGCTTTCACTCCAAGTAGCCATCATCACCTTCTTTTTGTATTTCTTTTTGAGCTTCTTGAGGAGAGGACAATCGAGCTTGTAATGATCGGGCTTCTTGCATTCAAAGCAAATAGGTTGGTCCTTCTCCTTCTCCTTTTTTTTTCTTGTCCTTGCCTTTATCCTTGCTAGGCTCTTCTTTGTGTAGCTTCTTTTTGTATGAGTACTTCTTCTTCCTTATAAATCTCCTAAATTTGCTAGCCACTAGAGCCTCCTCATCTTCATCTTCAATTTCTTCTAACTCCTCACTTGAAGGTTCCTTTGGTATAGTGGATTTGAGGGCAATTGTCTTCTTCTTTCTATTCGTATCCACTGCTTTTTGCTTTAAGTTCAATTCATAGGTCATGAGTGAACCAATGAGCTACTCCAAGGGTAGGGTTTCAACATCCTTCGCTTCTTGGATCACCATCACCTTTGGATCCCATGAAGATGGTAAAGCCCTGAAAATTTTATTGACCAAATCAGCATTAGACATTACTTTGCCAAGACTTCTCATTCCATCAATAATATTAGTAAATCTTGTGTACATATCAGTGATGGATTTATTAGGATCCATTCTAAATATTTCGTATGTGTGCATAAGCATATTTATTTTTGTATTTTTCACTTGATGGGTACCCTCATATCTAACCTCAAGTGTATCCCATATTTTCTTCATCGATGTACATGTAGAAATCCTATTGAATTTGCTAGGATCTAGTGCACAATAAAGCAAGTTCATTACTTTGGCATTAAGCTCAGATTGCTTAATATCATTTTCATCCCAATCTTCTTCAAGTTTTGGAATGGAAATGCCATTAACCATAATTGAAAAAACATGTGGACCTCAACTACCACTTTTCAAAGATTATAAGTCAATAAAATGCATGTAAATGTGCATGCATGTTTTTCAATATATGTAGTTTGTACCATTGAAAAATGGTGGTTTATTTGAGACTTGACCCTCAATAATACTAGTACCTATTAGGGCTGCCTTAGATCTTTTACTCAAGGCAGTTAGACCTACTTAGTTGAGAACCAGGCTCTGATACTACTTGTTGTCCAACTAAAGCAACCCACGAGGGGGGTGAATTGGGTTTCAAAAAAAAAACTTTTTGATGAATTAAAAAATTAGGAGCTAGTGTGTTTCCAAGATGTTTGTGTGCTTAATAATAATAGACAACAGAAGTAATGAAGTAAATACAGAAGAATAATAAGTAATCACAAACACAAAAATTTATAATGGTTCGATGTATCTCAAAATACTTACATCCACTCCCCAAGCTCTCCTTAGGAATTTTACTATAATCCAACCTTGATTATAGTATATTAGTTTTCCAGGCTCACTAATCAAAACCCTTTGGTTTTTACTCAAGGCTAACCAAAATCCTAGTTAGTTTTTCACCCTAGGCTCACCAACAACCTTGTTGGTTTTCACTCAGGGCTAACCAACAACCTCAGTACTAGTTTCAATCCCCTTGAAACCAATAACAACAAAATAAATCAAGTACAATATAATAATACAATAAGCTTTCTCAAAAAGCAAATATCTTTGATGAAGCTCTTGAATGTGGTTGAAAAGCTTTGTCTTGAAGTTGTTGAAGCCTCAATCAATGCTTTTTCTAAACTCATTGTGCTTGAAGGTTCAAATCTCTTAAAGGATTGGATTCTTGAAGGTTTTCAATGAATGCTCTCATTAATTTTCCAAAGAACTCCATCCCTCTTATATTTGGTGGTGTTGAAATACATTCCCAATCCCTAAAAATTTGATTATAGCCAATGGAGAAAAGAAACTAGCCATTAGACATGAAATGAAAAAGTTCTACATTTCAAAAACTCGCCATTACTATGTTGTCGATCTACAAGTGTCAACACTTCAGACCATGAGATGATACATGAGTCGACACTTGAGTCGATACTAGGTCAAGTAAGCCATCTGAAGCTTTCTAGAATGCATCGGTGTGTCAATAATTCTTCTGATGAGTCAACACTTGAGTCAGCACTTCATCATAAAGAGTCAACACTTGACCAAACTCCTGAAATCAGCATGTTCTATATCCTGTTTGGTCTCAGTGATGTGGCAAGCAAAGATGAGTTCTAACTTAGAAGATTAATTAATTGGTGAGCAATGATTCTTACTTACATAAGGCAAAACTCATTCACAAGAAAGGGCCAAAGTAACTAGATGATGAGACTACTTAATGACACGAAACTCACCCGTAATGTAGTTCAACTTTAATCAAGGAAGAATGGACCTAATGGTTGAGAAACCATTCTAACTATGGCATAAACCATCATATGAATAGACCTAAGAGACTCGGATGGGTTTGCTAACCAATGATGAGCTCTCCCTCCTTTGAAGGTAGATCAATTTTCAGCACTCCATAGAGCTGCAACTGGACTTGAAGACTACCACTTTCAGAATGGAAACTCCCTCCATGGCTTGTTCCAAGGCAAAGTAAAACATCCTCTTTAACTCAGAATAGTAGGGAACCCTACAATGAATGACATTAGTGATATGGTAAAGTTGGGGAAAATTAAAAGAAGTGATCAAAAGGAAGAATTGAGAGAGGTTGGCATTTTTGTGTTGGAGTGGATGAATGGCTTCCTTATAGTTGGTGGTCGGCCTTGGATGGAATGTGCAGAAGGCGATCATGGGTGGATTATTGGAGAAGGCTTCCTTGGACATGGCATCCTTTGGGGCTTGCTGAAATTAAGGTTTAGGGAAGAAAGAAAGGGAAAGCTTTACTAAGGTAGACTAAGAGCTAAGTGGTAGATAGATTGAGCTTCTTGCTCACTCCCTCATGGAGGTTATTTGCATCACACAAATGGAAAGAAATTTGGAACTCAAAAATTTTCATTCATTAGCTGCATTACAAGGAGCTATGGAAAGGTATTAATCAACCTCCCAAAGTCATTTTGAAATTTAAAATTTCATGAAGGATTACATGAAAAAAATGGTGGAGAATTACAACCCAGCTTGATTCAAGGAGAGGATTAAGGGCTGGCCACTCCAATTTGAATTTGAAAGTAGGTGCCCAAGTGGAGGGGGGGTGTGAGTAATGTGGAACTAAAATGCATGCATAATTATTTTTGTAATTTTTTATGGATTAAGTGATGTGTTTAATTTTCGAAGCATAGACCAAGAACCTATGTAGAGAATTCTATGCACTTAAGAAACTACAGCATACAAAGTAGAACCTAAAAAGCAATAAGAAAGAGGATCACCGAGGTTAAGAAGTCTCAGTTGGGCTGGTTCATCTCTAATAAGGTTACTAGCAAGCAGAGGGGGTGTACCTGATAATGGTTGATGTGCCCAATGAAGATCGTAGATGAAGGGATCGCTCTCGCTCCCAAATATGGCCTGGATGATCAAGCCGGAGACCCACAGATTCTTGGCTTTCAACCCGGTGATCTGATCGCTGCCCTGTTGAAGTCGTTGGATTCGTAGAAGTTGAGGGACTTGCAAATAGCCTTTCAAATGTTAGAAAACAAAGCAAGGATGGAGGATTAATTGAAAAAATAGCAAGGAGAAGAAGGGGTTTGATGTGGGTGGCTAGGACTTAGAGAGGCTGGAGACGGGGCACAGAACACAAGGAAGAAGAAGAGGGGTTCACACAGAAACCCCTTAGCACATAGCAGATAGCACACAGCAATGAGAAAACTCAGTTGTATTCATTCAAAAAGTATCTTCATACAAGAGAATATAGTGATGCGGCACGATGATGAGAATGCAATCTAAATGATGAATTGAGAAATGAGAACAATGAAGCCTATTAACAGGTACTAAATTTTAGATCAAAAGTATTAAGGTAAAGCTATGGAAGGAGCATGAAAATTTGGAACTTACGCCATGATGTAGTTATTTAAATCCTAGAAAAGATTAGGGCTAATGATTATGGAATCTAAACCTAGGAAAACTGTCTTCAATAACCCAGACTTAAGAATATTAGAAGGGAATTGTTACCATGATGAGCACTCCTTGTTGGTGTAGATTCGTTGAAGCAATCAATAAACAAGCCCTAGATGAAAAGATGACTCTTCCATCGAAACAAGTTCTCACCATACTTGATCTGATGGCAATGACCCCCTTCTTGAACTCCGGATCGTAGAAGGAACCCTGCACAATGAAGGAATTAGGACTAAGCTGATTTGAAGGAATACCAAATCAAAGTAGGATGAAGGAATTAAGAAATCAAGTGGTCGTTGAGGGAAGATGGGATCCTTGGAGAAGTCGTTGGCTCGGGAGGTAGAAGATCACATGCCAAGATTGAAACACAACCACACTACAAAACACTTGCTTCATAGAAACACTACTCCTTGTTTCATCATCCAAAAGCCCCCTTTACCATGGGCGTACAAGAGGCTTTTATTGGTCTTTCAATCAATTTGAAATTTCCCATATCATGGAGAAATATTAGGGGGGTTACATGAAATGTGGAGGATTTGGTGGAGGGTTACATGGAATGTGGAGGATTTGGTAGAGGGTTACATGGAATGTGGAGGATTTGAATCCTTGGTCCCCACTTGAAGTTGGCACCTCTTGGTGATTACTTGGCAAGGTGAGTTGTCATGGTGAGGTCCCCACTTTGAAGTTGTTTTGATATGGCACCACTTGGTGATGACTTGGCAAAGTGAGTTGGCATGGCGAGGTGGTTTCCAAATCCAATGATGTGGCAAGGTGAAATGGCATGGTGACATGGTGCATCCTTCTCCATGGCACCCCTTGGAGATGACTTGGCAAAAAGGTGATGTGGCATTCTTTGGTGATGAGTTGGCATAGGTGGTTCATGATGATGTGGCACTCCAAGTAAAGCTGGTCTGGCCCAATTTCAAGTAGCTCTTGAACTTGACTCAGTATAAAGCCTAATTGACTCTAATTGAACTTTAAAACCCCAAAAGAAAATAAAACAGGACTCAATAAATATACAGGACTCATACGAGACTTGAGTTCCTAGTCTCAATCCATAAAGAACTTGGTATTAGTTGAAGCTTCTTTCTGAACCTGGTGCCCCCACCAATTCTCCCCAGGTGGGAGGAACTCGTCCCTGTCGAGTATGGTCCAGCCTGGCTTTGATATTGTTCAAATAAGTCCAGGTCCAATCATTGCAGGTCCTCTCTAGCGATTCAAGAGTCGTCAGATTTTGGTCTCCCTTGCCAAAGGACCAAATATCGATAGTAATCCTTGTTTCTGGTAGTGACAATCTTATTATCCAAGATTTGTTCAGTTTTCTCTCATTTTTGAGGAATGGTTGTTTGTGGATACTCGGGTAATGGTTCACTCTCAAAAATATGGTTAGGCCCAAAAGGCTCACTAGGTATCATCATGGGTTCCTTATATTCTATCAAGTCTGAGACATTGAAGGTCGGGTTGATACCTAGGTCTGAAGGTATTTCCAATATGTAAGCATTAGATCTAATCTTCTTTAGGACTTTAAAGGGGCCTGCACCACGGGTATGTAGTTTCTTGAAAGTCCCGGATGGGAACATGATCTCTCTCATAGAATTCCTTGATTTTCTTTCTTGAATTAGTCCTATGTTTATAGGATTCATTGCTCAAATTTATTTCATGATGCAAATCCTCAACATGCTATGCATAGGACTCAGCAGACTCAGAAACTTACACAAGCACTTCGAAATGCAGACTGAACTAGGCCTCCTTATTGAGAGGAATTTTATTGGACTCTCTAGGGCCTAAACCTAACAGATTAATGACTCTCTAGGTTTGACCCTGGTCTGGCATGCACATGAGAATTTACCTTGGGTTCCTAGCAATTGCCATAAGGTTTTCCAAAAGTATGTAGCAAAAGGAATAGGCCTTAAAAGCTCATGCATCATAGTAATCTCATCAAAATGAAACTTAATGGCTCTAAAATTATGAAAAGACTTAGGGAAAGGCAGGAAATAGGAATCCAAGACTTGGGATAATTTAGGAGAATCTTGAAACAGACCTTGGTTACTCATGATGACCTTAAGATTAGAATTTTGATCTACAGGCAGGATGCTTCTAAGTAGTTGAAGGTCATCAGGAAAGTCTTCTAAAATAATGATTGGGTTCTTCCCAGGTACCTGAAGGAGTTCTTATGTCGAAGCTAAAGTATTGGATTTTTCCTGAGGGCATTGTCTTACGGGAACCAAGTCCTCACTCAATTTTGGTCGTTCTGATGTTTCAGGACTAGGCTCAATAATCTTTTCTTTACCAAAGGTTTCCTCAGGTAAGGTACTAAAGTTGTTCTCTTCACAGTCTTCCCCTTCATATTCATCTATTAAGCTTATGTTAGTCTCATACACATATTTACTAGGTTCAGATTTGCCATCTTCCTTCCCTAGCCCTTCAGTTTGAGGATATCCTAAGTCTTGGGTATTAATGAACTCAACTTGTACTTCAGGGTTCTTACTCCTATCATTCATATGAGCTAATGGGATAGTAGGAGTTGGTTGGTCTAAGGGAAATTGTTTAGCCAGAATTTGGTTCAATTGGGCCATTAGATCATTTAGGCCTTTCAGCATGGTTTTAAGATTCGGGTCCATGGCTACACTGGACTGGGTCTGGACTGGTGAATATGAGGCCCCTGATCTAGTTTTCATGCATGCAGGTAGACTCAAGCTCGAGCTAAGTTTTCCTAGACCTAGAGCACAAATTAGAGGTCTAATTAAGTGAACCAACTAGCTAGTAGTACTTATGGGACTTAGCCAGGTAGGTGGAGGGGAGTGAAGGTCCCTGATTGCCAACCTTAGATACCAATCTGAGATTGGCCAGGTAGGCGGACCAAATCACAAGCCCTGATGCACCAATCCTAGACACCAAGCTAGTAAGCACACACCAATTAGCTGACACAGTTAACTTGACCCTAACCTGAACCCAACTTGTTGGTGTCCCTAACCCACTAGGGCAATTAACGTTCTACTCAATTTTAATTAATGGGCTGGGATCGATATGCTGGTTGGTGATTTTTTTTGGACTAGGGACAGGTGCTGAAACCCTAACCCTATGTCAAATTGATGCCCTTAATTTGATTTCTCATGAGATGAATGAAATGCAAAGGTGCTGCAGAAGTGTGTTGCAGTTTGAAAGTGGTGTGGAAAACAAGATGAAAGAATATCCAAAAATTCTGAAGAATTCACAGAGGATTCCTAACTTATATGTTTCAATGTAGATAAAAGGAATTTTAAAACTAAAATTTGTACTACTCTAAGCAGATCCTACAAATGAAGATAAATAAAAAGGACAGAACAGAACCCTAATGACAGTGTCAAACTGTAAAAATTTTCATTTTTTTTATAAATTTTTTCTGATGATGAAATTTAATATGGTGATAACTGACTTAAAAAGGAACAAGAAAAAAAATATTTCAATAAAAAATTAGTGACTTGCCTTTGGAGCTGCAGACGGATTACAGTAAACATATGCAAATTTTCAGAAAACAGAACCTAATCAAACAAGTGCAATGGCTTACCCAAACTTCAATCTAAAAAATTCACGTCCAGCCAGGGGCTCATTATTCCCATGGGTCATGACAGTGTACTGGAGTACACCCGCTCAGGAGGCTTGAATTTTGGATCTTGCTTGGATTTTAAAAAAAAAAAATTAACTAGATAACAAGTATGCATGCAACATATCTAAATGCAGGAAATTATCCGACCATGCTCTGATTCCAAGGTGATGCGGCAAGCATATGATTAATATTTAGATTATGGTTTGTAGAGCAATGAAACCTAATTACACTAGCATTGTACTCATCATAATAAGACTTAAGGATTACAAAAAATGAAACTTTTACTTGATTAGACAAAATCCTAAACTAAGAAGGAAGAAGATCTAGATAATAGGGGCTAATGATTGTGGACTTACCGTGATGAGCTTTCCAACCTTCTTTTGATTCATACCTTGAAACTACCAATGCTCAGAACTGAAGAACCTGGATAACAGAGATCAGAACCCTTGACTTGGGCTTCAGCTTGTTGGTTCCTTGTCAAGGAAGACACTGCTTGCAACTCGAAAACCTTGAAGGACCCTGCACATAAAGAATAAGAGTTAAGGAAGAAGAAAGGCATGCATATGGAAGGGATGAAAAATTTGTGAGCAAAGAAAGAGATTTGAGATGGCTTGGCCGACTCCAAGGCCATCTTCTTGACTTGGGCATTGGATGCTTGGAAGAGAGAATAGTTTGGTGTGGAAGAGGGGCTTAGAGACAATCACTCAAAACATAAAACTTCAATTCAACTTCAACTTTCATTAATCTCCAAAAATCAAATCCCCTTTACAATGGGGCGTCCAAGGCTTTTTAATAGCCTTACAAAACTTTTGAAATTTGAAAACTCCCCAAATTGTGGAGGATTACAAGGGAGGTTGGAGGATATGGGGCCTTGTTACATGGGATAAGGAGAAATTCATGGAGATTGGCCGGTTTCTTTGAATTTAAAATGCTTGGTCGATCTCCCCTTTAGGCGCCCATTTGAAGGTGACGTGGTTGATGATGTGGCATCCCTGGTGGTTGCTTTGTTGGCATGGTGATGTGGAATTCTAGCTTGGTGGACCAAGGTCTTGATTTGGAAGCTCCAAGTGGTTTGGTGAACCTCAACTTGAAGTGGCTTGGACTTGATTTAAATAAACCTAATGGAACTCTAATTGAGTTCTTATTTGAACCCAGATTGAGACAGGACATAATTACAGGACTCGATTGGACATAATTATAGAATTCATGAAATTGAAACTAAGTAATTACAGGACTCTTGAAAGTAAATTGCCCTTTACAAGAAAAATTTAACCTAGTGATCTTCGATCCAAAGTGGAATCAGGTTAACCTTATTTGAGTGGGGTTTTATTCTGCTTCTGCTTCTGGTGTCCACACCAATTCTCCTGTGGTGGGCAAAACTCGACCCAGTCGAGTATGGTTCAGTTTTGCTCTGGTAATGCTCGAACAAGTCTGGGTTAAGTCTTTGCAGGTCCTCTCGAGTAATCCAAGAGTTGTCGGTCTCAGGTCGACCTTGCCATTAAACCAGGTATTGCTGATAGTCCTTATTCCTAGTAGTAATGGTCTTGTCATCCAGGATTCTCTCAATCCTCTCTCTCCACTCAGGTAGGGTTGGTGGTGGACACTCGGAAATATGTTCACTTTCAATGAAAGTTTCTGGCCCAATTTCAAGTAGCTCTTGAACTTGACTTGGTATAAAGCCTAATTGACTCTAATTGAACTTTAAAACCCCAAAAGAAAATAAAACAGGACTTAATAAACATACAGGACTCATACGAGACTTGAGTTCCTAGTCTCAATCCATAAAGAACTTGGTATTAGTTGAAGCTTCTTTCTGAACCTGGTGCCCCCACCATAGAGTCTCTTAAATAGACTCATAAACTTGGCCCCCAAGTAAAGTTACAATAGTCATTACCTAGGAATTTGAATCCCACCCAAATCCTAGCTAGAATATATAGTAGGTCTTAGGATTTGATTTCCCTCAAATCACTCTTCTCTCTTTTGCCTTGGTCGACCAAAGATGGTGACCCTAGTGGCCGACCAAGGGGGTTGAGTATAAGACATGGCACCCTTGGTTCCTCTCATGGGCCTTGGCTGGCCCAAATTGCTTATGGCTGCGGTCCAGGGCTTCAAGCTGCTCTTCAGGGTTCCAGGACTTTGAGCTTCTATTGCTTGGCCTTCCATGGTCTTCATAGCTTCCAGTTTGGTTGGTCTTTACTTGTACTGGCTGGGTCTTCACTTGTGTGAGTCTTCATTGGATTTGGACTAGCATATACTGAACTCCGAAAGAAAACTAGCTCAACATGAGCTGACTGGTACATGACTCAAATAATAAAAAGACAACTCAAATAGGCTAAGCCCTTACTACAAATGGATTTAAATACCATTAAGTAATCCACAGAGGGTTGAGAAACCTCTGTCTTATTCTGGTGCCTTTGGTGTCCCCACCAATTCTCCCGGGATGGGAGGAACCCGACCTTATCGAGTAAGGATCACACTGGCTCACATATCTTTTGAGAAGGTCTAGATCGAGGCACTACAAGTCCTCTCGAGAAATCCATGAATCGTCTGATTCTAGCCGGCCTTGCCATTGGACTAGGTAGCGTTCATAGCCGTGGCCCCGGGTCATGATGGCTTGATCATCTTGGATATGCTCGATTTGTTCTCCTCTCTCATGCCAATTAATTGGTGGACACTCTGGGCTAGGGTCGCTCATAATAGAAGGAATAGGTCCAAAGGCCTCACTGTGTGTTGCTACCGGTTCCGTATACTCAACCAGGTCTACAATATTAAAGGTAGAACTAATACCCAAATCTGGAGGCAAATCTAACACATAGGCATTTGGTCCAACCTTCTCTATCACTTTAAAAGGTCCGATTCCACGAGCATGAAGCTTCTTAACGGTCCTAGATGGGAACTGCTCAAGCCTAAGCCTAACCATGATAGAATCCACTACATTAAATTTCTTGGCCCTTCTTCGGGAATTAGCTAGTTTGTTTCAAAATTAGTGTAGGTGGTGAACATGCTGGGCACATGCAGACTCCTAACAGCTGATGTAAAGGACTCATACCAACACCTAAGGGATTCAACAATGCATTCCTATAAAAAAAAAAATTATTGAACTCTTTGGACCTAAACCAAATAGATTATAGGCTCTCTAGGTTTGATCCTAGTTTGGCATGCACATGAAATTTACAAGGGGCTCCTAGCAAATTCTATAGAGTATGCCAGAAGTAAGTGCAAACCTAACATGCATAATGAATGTATGCAGTATGCTAATCTCAACTAAATACAATCTAATGATCCTAGAAATGCTGAAGGTTTCTGGAAAGGACAGAAAATAAGAGGTTGGTTCAGGATTAGTCTAGTAGGGTAGGGATAAAGGTTCAGGGTTAGTTAGATAAAGTAGGATAAAAGGAGGGATGTCAGGTACTAATCCTAGACTAATGAGGCTAACCTTACGAGGTTCGGGTATATCTACAGGGTTGCATAATGGAAGGATGGGTTACTAATCTTAGGGAAGAGGACCTTAATGGGAATTATAGGAGGGGGCTCATCCTGAGGGTACTGATTCAAAGAGATCAGATCCTTAATAAATTCTTTTGGTTCTTGTATTTTAGGACTAGACTCTGTAATTTGGCTCTCCTCTATGGTTTTCTTAAGTAAGGTTCTAGCAGTAGTATCTAAGTTCTCCTCTTCTAATTATTCTTCCACTACAGGTTCCTCTACTAGACTTAACTCACAGGTGGCCTCTTTGGATTTCTCAGTGGGCTCAGGAGTTTCTTTCTCTACATTTTTAAGGGGTTCATCCTCTTCAAAGTCTTCTCCTTCGTATTCATCTACTAAACTAAGATCAGCCTCTTACACTTCTACCTCAGGCTTATTAATGGGTTCTGGGGTCTTTTCCTTGCAAACTAATGGGATAGGAGTAGTAAGCTGGTCTAAAGGAAGTCAGCTAGGTTTGGACTTAGGTTCAAGGGAATTAACCTTATTGGACTTAGATTGACTGATCATGCGTTCCTTTTGATATAACTCGAATTCCCTAGCTAGGTGATAGGCTTCCTCTAGGTCCTGAATTTGCCAATGAAACAACTCCCACTGAATATCCCTATGCAAACCATCTCGAAATGTAGCCATGATCTTAGACTCAGGTTTGACTGTGTTACTTCTCCTACTAAACTTCTTAAATTGGTCAATGTACTCAGACACAATCAAGTTTCCTTGTTTCAATTTGTACATGTTACGGCCGTTACGATGACATGGCATATCTCAGATTTCGTTGGTCGTGATACGAGCCATGTGGAGTTTTTTCGGCAAGGTCAGATGTGGCTCCGCCTCGGTCGAAGTCGAGGTCGGTCCAGGCCTTCCTGCCACTCCACTAGGTGTCCACCCGGGAGGGGTCCACCTCGGCCGAAGCCGGCGACCCCGTGCTCCCTAGCCAGGTGGCGCCCTGAGACAGTCCCACCTTGGCCGAGGTCGAGCCGGGCCCCCTCGCTCCTTCACCAGGTGGCGCCCGGAGATGGGACCACCTCGGCCGAAGTCGAGCGCCCCTCTGCCGCTCCGCCATGTGTCCACCCAGGAGGGGACCACCTCGGCCGAAGCCGGCGGACCCTTGCTCCCTCGCCAGGTGGCACCCTGAGACGGTTCCACCTCGGCCGAGGTCGAGCCGGGCCCCCTCGCTCCTTCGCCAGGTGGCGCCCGGAGACGGGACCACCTCGGCCAAAGTTGAGCGCCCCTCTGCCGCTCCGCCAGGTGTCTACCCAGGAGAGTCCACCTCGACCGAAGTCGGCGGCCCCCTGCTCCCTCACCAGGTGGTGCCCTGAGACGGTTCCACCTCAGCAGAGGTTGAGCCGGGCCCCCTCGCTCCTTCGCCAGGTGGTGCCCGGAGATGGGACCACCTCGGTCGAAGTCGAGCGCCCCTCTACTGCTCTGCCAGGTGTCCAACCAGGAGCGGTCCACCTCGGCCGAAGCTGGTGGGCCCTTGCTCCCTCGCCAGGTGGTGCCCTGAGACGGTTCCACCTCGACCGAGGTCGAGCCGGGCCCCCTCGCTCCTTCGCCAGGTGGCGCCCGGAGACGGGACCACCTCGATCGAAGTCGAGCGCCCCTCTGCCGCTTCGCCAGGTGTCCACCCAGGAGGGATCCACCTCGGTCGAAGCCGGCGTTCCCCCTGCTCCCTCGCCAGGTGGCACCCTAAGAAGGTTCCACCTCGGTCGAGGTTGAGCCGGGCCCCCTCGCTCCTTTGCCAGGTGGCACCCAGAGACGGGACCACCTCGGCCGAAGTCAAGCGCCCCTCTGCCACTTCGCCAGGTGTCCACCCAGGAGGGGTCCACCTCGGCCGAAGCCGACGGGCCCCTGCTCCCTCGCCAGGTGGCGACCTGAGATGGTTCCACCTCGGTCGATGTTGAGCCGGGCCCCCTCGCTCCTTCGCCAGGAGGCGCCCGGAGATGGGACCACCTCGGCCGAAGTCGAGTGCCCCTCTGCTGCTCCGCCAGGTGTCCACCCAGGAGGGGACCACCTCGGCCGAAGCCGGCGGCCCCCTGCTCCCTCCCAGGTGGCGCCCTGAGACGGTTCCACCTCGGTCGAGGTCGAGCCGGGCCCCCTCGCTCCTTCGCCAGGTGGCGCCCGGAGACGGGACCACCTCGGCCGAAGTCGAGCGCCCCTCTGCCGCTCCGCCAGGTGTCTACCCAGGAGAGTCCACCTCGGTCGAAGCCGGCGGCCCCCTGCTCCCTCACCAGGTGGCGCCCTGAGATGGTTCCACCTCAGCCGAGGTCGAGCCAGGCCCCCTCGCTCCTTTGCCAGGTGGTGCCCGGAGACGGGACCACCTCGGCCGAAGTCGAGCGCCCCTCTACTGCTCCGCCAGGTGTCCACCCAGGAGCGGTCCACCTCGGCCGAAGCCGGCGGCCCCCAGCTCCCTCGCCAGGTGGCGCCCTGAGACGGTTCCACCTTGGCCGAGGTCGAGCCGGGCCCCCTCGCTCCTTCGCCAGGTGGCGCCCGGAGACGGGACCACCTCGATCAAAGTCGAGCGCCCCTCTGCTGCTTCACCAGGTGTCCACCCAGGAGGGGTCCACCTCGGTCGAAGCCGGCATTCCCCCTGCTCCCTCGCCAGGTGGCACCCTGAGACGGTTCCACCTCGGCCGAGGTTGAGCCGGGCCCCCTCGCTCCTTTGCTAGGTGGCACCCAGAGACGGGACCACCTCGGTCGAAGTCGAGCGCCCCTCTGCTGCTTCGCCAGGTGTCCACCCAGGAGGGGTCCACCTCGGCCGAAGCCGGCGGGCCCCTGCTCCCTCGCCAGGTGGCGACCTGAGATGGTTCCACCTCGGTCGATGTTGAGCCGGGCCCCCTCGCTCCTTCGCCAGGAGGCGCCCGGAGACGGGACCACCTCGGCCGAAGTCGAGCGCCCCTCTGCCGCTCCACCAGGTGTCCACCCAGGAGGTGTCCACCTCGGTCGAAGCCGGCGGCCCCCTGCTCCCTCGCCAGGTGGTGCCCTAAGACGGTTCCACCTTGGTCGAGGTCAAGTCGGGCCCCCTCGCTCCTTCACCAGGTGGCGCCCGGAGACGGGACCACCTCGGTCGAAGTCGAGCGCCCCTCTGTCGCTCCGCCAGGTATCCACCCAGGAGGGGTCCACCTCGGCCGAAGCCGGCGGCCCCCTTGCTCCCTCGCCAGGTGGCGCCCTGAGATGGCTCCACCTCATCCGAGGTCGAGCCGGGCCCCCTCGCTCCTTTGCCAGGTGGCGCCCAGAGATGGGACCACCTCGGTCGAAGTCGAATGCCCCCCTGTCGCTCTGCTAGGTGTCCACCCAAGAGGGTCCACCTCGGCCGAGGCAGGCCGACTTGTGCGGAGAAGCTTCCGAGGAGCAGGAGCACGAGCTCCAAGATTGCCCCTCGAGCAGTGCGCACCGCACCTCAAGAGTAGCGCCCGTACGGTCGGCAGCGACATGCGAAACATCGCTTACATCGGCCCGACAGGTTCCGCTATCGAGAGGCGAAGTCCTGACAAAACAGGACCCGATAACGGGCATCGTCGGTACCTGGGAAGAAGAGCGCTCATGCTCGGCCCAAGGTCTGGTCGGTGGTCTGACCGGTGCCCTCCCTTTACTCTTTCCTCGCTAGGCTCGGCAAGCAAGGCAGGGAAGCCGCCTGGTTCTTTGATCTAGAAGGGGAAAGGGGAAAGAGATGGAGGGGAGGAGGTGAAAGCTACGAAGGAGCCTCCCAAGGGCGGCAAACAAAAAGGCAACATGAGGAGTTAAAATGAAGGGGAGAGTAGACGACAAGGTAAGCAAGAAACAAAGGCTGGGAGAGGAGATTCCATTCCAAGAGCAGGATCCAAGATCCCTAGAGGGGACCTTTGGCGTGAGCTCGATGGAGGAACCCGGCCAGATTTCTATTCTTCCTGGGACCTTTCTTGCTAGCATGATCTCTAAGTCTGGGACTCCTTCGGGGGCCCGTCTCAGAGATTCTGTTCCCTCTCGCCGTTTACTAACTTGACCATCGGAGCTCCCTCGCCGGGATCCCCGGCCAGGGTTTCTGACCTTGTCTTGCAGGATTGAGAGCTAGGAGACCCCGGGGCGAGACGGTCTAGTCAAATCGGTGGCTCCGAGGCCACAGGCACGGCGGCGAGATCGGCAACAGATTGACGCACCAGGAAGGGGGGCAGGACAACACTCCCAGTAGGAGCTAGCTTTCTGTGGACGAAGCGTGCTCCGACCATGGTGGTTACACGTGGACGCGAAGCGTCCACCAGCCGAATAGAGGAGGTCCCCTCCCCTCAGGGGCCACGCAGCCCGGAGAGGGAGCTCCCTGCTCCCCCTCCTCTTCCACAACAACCGACCTCGACGGACGGACCCTTTGCGGCTGTCATCCAACAGCTGCAGACCTTGACTACGGCAGTTCGGTAGCTACAACATCAGCAGTGCTCCTTAGCCACGCAGCCTCAGCCAAGGAGCCCTGCAGCTCGGGCCGCGGGGCTGCATGGGAGCCTGCGCTCCATCCACGGCAGGCCATCCCAACCGTGGGCAGCCTCCAATCCCCGCAGGAGCCACCAAACTCCCGCAAAAAGAAATTACTTCGGTTCGGCGGATCACGAGAGTCGATCCCCGGCCGATGAGGTCGAGACAGCGTGTCGCAGCAAGCAACGCCGAGGCAAGACCCTGCACCGAGACCGATCGGCGCTCCCCTCACCAGCGGCCTCGGTGGAAGATTCCACTGACGAGGCCATTAGGCGCCAGGCCAAGAGGTGCCTGGAGGAGCACGAGCGCAAATTTGAGGAGTTCGCCCGCCGATTTGCCGACCTGCAGAACTCCTCGGCGGACCCGGCGGGCTATGACTCCCGTCCCCCCTTTTTCGAGGAAATCCAGGTGGAGCCGATTCCGAGCCGGTTCCGCATGCCACAGGTGGATCCCTACGACGGGACCACCGACCCTTTGGACCATCTGGAGAGCTACAAGGCTCTCATGAGGGTCCAGGGGGCCACGGATGCTCTTTTGTACATTGCCTTCCCCGCTACCCTTCGGAAGGCCGCTCGAGTCTGGTTCACCCGCCTCGAGCCCGGATCCATCTGCTCCTTCCATCAGTTGGAAGGAAAGTTCGTAGCACACTTCGACGCTTGTCGGAAGGTGCCAAGAGATGTGGACAGCCTCTTCTCTATCCACCAGCAGGACCAGGAGCTGCTTCGGGACTACATCACCCATTTTAAGACCGTTGCCCTGGAGATCTACAGCCTGGACGAGCCTGTTGCCATGCTGGCTTTAAAGCGCGGTCTCAAGACGTCCTGCCTAACTTATTCCCTAGACAAAAAACCCCCCATGATGTACTCCGAGCTCCTCCTTCGCGTCCACAAGTACATCCGAGTGGAGGAGGTCGATCGCACCCGCCGAGAGCTGGACGGGAGGACCTTGAAGAAGCCGGCCCCGAGAGATGTTCCAGGGGCCCGGCGGCTTGGGCCATCTGCTGACCCTCATCCAAATTCGAAGCCGAAGGGTGAGGCCACCCCAGAACAGAGGTTCACCCCTCTCCTCGCTCCCAGAACGAAGATCCTCATGGAAATCGAGGGCGAGCACTACCTCCGCCGACCTCCTCCTCAGAACCCAAGAAGCACCCGCGACAAGTCAAAGTACTGCCAGTTCCATCGCGAGCATGGCCACGACACGGAGGAGTGTCGTAATCTGAAGCAGGAAATTGAGGAGCTGATCAAAAGAGGCTACCTCAAGAAGTTCGTGAGGAACGAGGCCCCGATGGAGGGACAGCCGCTCGCGGCCTTATCCCCAGTTCTTGCGATCGACAACCGTCCGACGGAGAAGCCAGTGGGCATGATCTCTTGTGGAATTGGGCGGGCGGCAAAGAGAGCCCGGCAGGTCAGGAACCCGAAGGATGTGCCCCCTTCTGAGAAGGGGAATGAAAACAAGAATGTAAATAACGATGCTGTGGTGGTCGAGATGACCATCGCAAAGCATCCTGTACATCGAATTATGATGATAGTGGAAGCTCCGCTGATGTGCTTTTTTATGATGCTTTCTCCCGAATGAATCTGTCCCATGATCAGCTAAGGCCGGTGCACACCCCTCTGGTAGGCTTTACCGGGGACTCGGTGGGGGTCGAAGGGGAGATCACTCTCCCGGTCACCGCTGGATCCCCACCTCGACAGACTACAGTCATGATGACGTTTACCGTCATCAAGCTTCCTTTGCCTTACAACGCGATCCTCAGGCACCCGGGGCTCAACCAGCTAGACGCCATGATTTCTACAAAGCGGTTGCTAGTGCAATTCCCCACAGCCTCCGGGCCTGGGGTGATGAGGGGGACGACCCAGCCAGTCCAGCATTACCTTCAGACAATCCCAGGTGCCTGGGGCATCGAGCTCGGCCCCAACATCGACGGCCTCGACCTAAAGGAAAGGGAACCCAGGGGAGGACCCGTAGAGCATCTGTTGACCTATCCCCTCGGTTCATACCCTCTGAAGACGGTGCAGGTGGGGGCCCTGCTCTCGGAGGAGGAACGGATCCATCTGCTGGAATTCCTCCGCATGAATGCGGACGTGTTTGCCTGGTCCGCGGCCGACATGCCGGGCATTCCCCCCGAGGTCATTACGCACAGGCTGAACGCGGACCCAAGGTGCCGCCCGGTCCACCAGAAGAAGAGGAGTTTCACCGCGGAGAGGCAGAGGGCCATCAACGAAGAAGTGGAGAAGCTCCTCGCCGCCGGTTTCATACGGAAAGTTCAGTATCCCAGCTGGCTGGCGAATGTGGTCATGGTGAAGAAGAGCAGTGGCAAGTGGAGGATCTGTGTGGACTACACTAACCTCAACCAAGCCTGCCCGAAGGACAGCTTCCCTCTTCCGAAGATTAACCAGCTGGTCGACACCACCTCGGGGCATTGCCTCCTCTCTTTCATGGATGCTTTCTCCAGGTACAACCAGATCCGAATGAACCCGTAAGATGAAGAGCACACCGCCTTCATCACCGACACGGAACTTTCTGTTATAGGATGATGCCATTTGGCCTCAAGAACACCGGGGCCACATACCAATGACTGGTCAGCAAAGTTTTTAAGGACCAGATCGGCCGCAACATGCAAGTGTACGTGGATGACATGCTGGTAATGAGCAAGCCCCTCTCGGATCATGTTGCCGACCTGGTGGAGACCTTCGGCAACCTCCGACTTCATCAGATGAAGCTGAACCCGGCGAAGTGCTCCTTCGGCGTCTCCGCCGGGAAATTCCTAGGGTTCATGGTAACCTAAAGAGGGATTGAAGCCAACCCGGAAAAAGTCTAGGCCATCCTGGACATGGAGCAGCCCGCCTCCAAGAAGCAAGTGCAGCGACTCACTGGCTGGATAGCCGCCCTGAGTCAGTTCATCTCAAGGTCGGCCGACCGCTGCCGGCCCTTTTTCAAGGTACTGAGGAAAATGAACGGCTTCGCCTGGACTGAGGAGTGCAAGGAGGCGTTTGACGAGCTGAAGAAGATGCATGCATCGCCCCGACTACTTTCCAGGCCCGAAGAAGGAGAGGAACTCATCCTCTACTTGGCGGTCCCCCAAAGGCCGTCAGCTCAGTCCTGGTTCGGACCGATGACTAGGGAGTCCAGAGGCCGGTATACTACATCAGCAAACTTCTCCGCGATGCGGAGCTCAGGTATTCCCGGCCTGAAAAGCTTATTTTTACGTTAATAATGTCTGCTCAGCATCTCAGGCCCTATTTCCAAGCGCATCCCATTGCCGTCCTAACGGATCAGCCGCTAAAAGCGATACTCAGCCGACCGGACACATAGGGGCGATTGGCGAAGTGGGCACTCAAGCTCAGCAAATTCGATATCGCTTATAGGCCGAGGTCAGCCATGAAAGCGCAAGTGCTAGCCGACTTCTTGGTCGAGTGCGCAGGCCTGGGCAAGGAGCCAGAGCAAGACTCTCTGCAACAGCAGTTGAAACCAGGACTTGAGGGACCCGAGGAGGATGCTTGGATCCTTCATGTGGATGGAGCCTCGAACTCCGGTGGGAGCGGAGCCGGACTCATTCTCGCTAACGGTGGTGGAGTCGTGATGTAGAACAAAAGCTCTAATACCAAAAATGATGCAGAGCAAATAAAGGTATGCGATGCGGAAGTAAATTAAGATTAACTAATTTTTTTGTTGTTTTTATATGTTTGTAGAAGTTGGCTTCAAATCAAAGAAAAGTTAACCTAACATTGAAAGATACTAATATGATAATTGAAAGCACAATTTTAAGGAAACTAAATTATCAGAGTAGTTCAGAAGCAACGGATCGCTGGGGGTTGAGAAACTCCGAGACCTAGGATTTCGCTCCGAACTTTCAACAGAACAAAAATAAAGAGAAGAGATGGTTTACCTAACCAGACAATGATCTTCATAGATTTTGGTGGAAGAACTCTCCCGAGCAGATTGTTGGATCCTCGGATTCAGATATCTTCGCAATGGATCCTCCAATACTGGTCCTTTGGCGGGTTGGCTTCTCCTGAACTCAAGATCTGGAAGAGAAGAAAAAACAATTGATGGAATCAGAGAGTCAAGGGAAAAATTTACCAGGTTGATGAACTTGAAGATTGAAATTGCTGAAAACTGGATTCTCCTGGAAGCTGATGTGATTTTCCTTGGAACTTGCTCTGGATCTGAAGTAGCCGGACTGGATCTGGATGAAGGTGGATGGCCTGGACTTGTAGAGAGAGAGAGGCCGTGGGAGATGGAAGGAGCTAGGGTTCGATGGATTGAAAATAATGAAGGGCGGCTAGGGTTTTGGATCTTTAAGTGGCTAACCTAGGGTTTTGGATAAAGATGAAGATCTCTCACCTCCTCAAGGCTCCAATGGAACCCGGATTACCCCCTCACGGAGCTCAACACTTAGAATAGTGCGGAAGAAGAGAAACCTAGGTTACTCAACACAAGAGAATAGCAAAAATAATTTTTCTTCATTTTTTTTTAAAGTTAAAAAGAGAGGTCTATTATATAGACCTAAAATTTTTTCCAAGTTTGTACAAATTCCCATGTGGGACTAAACTCCTCCAACCTCTAGATTAGGTAGAAAACCTCCTCTCTTGGCCGACCAAGAATTCAAAAAAATTTGGGACGGCCATAAAGGATTTTTTTTGGAAATTTTATGGCGCCTTCTTTGGAGTTGGATTTGGATTTGGAGTCCTCTTCTCCTTATGGCATTTCTTCTTTTCTTCCACTCCAAGTTAATCTCTTTGATTTTGATTTGAACTTCAATTAGGAGTAGGTTGGATGTCCTTCTTTGATTTTTTCTCCAAGAGAAGTCCCTTTCCTTCTTTGCTTAGACAAAATTGGCAGGTATGGGCGCCTCCTTTAAATTGGCTTCCAATTTGATTTTTTTCTTCTTTGGATGTGGGGACCATGACACTGGGATGCCTCTGTGGCGCCTCCTGGACCCTGGCGTGTGCTCGGAGTGTGGCTGGGCGTGTGGCTTGGAGTGTGGCCTCCACTTGCTTGGACCTTGATTTGATTGGAAGACAAATGTGGCACCATTTTGGACCTTGATTTGATTGGAAGACAATTGCGGCACCATATTGGATAAAATTGAAACCACATCGGGACTTGCACCGAGTCAACATGACTCAACAAAATTTAAATGGTGACTCAAGAAATAAATAAAAATAAATAAACTGGTTGACCAGGTCAACCTTTATTACAAACCCTAATTTCTCGGGCAATGTCAATCAGAGATCCAAATGGAGCTCTGAAGTCTTCTTATAAGTCTGGTGCCCGCACCAATTCTCCCGGGGTGGGAGGAACTCGACCCTGTCGAGTAAGGCTCAAGTTGGCTCTGGTATCTCTCCAAGAGGTCTGGGTCCAATTCTTGTAATTCTTCTCGGGAGATCCAAGAGTCATCAGAATATGGCCTTCCTTGCCAGCGGACCAGGTACCTTTGGTATCCTCGATTACGAGTAGAGATAACCTGATCATCCAGGATCTTTTCAACCTGCTCTTTCCTCACAGGCCAGTTTGTTGGTGGACACACAGGGTCGGGATCACTCTCAATGATAGGGTTAGGCTCAAAAGGCTCACTAGGAATCATAGCTGGCTCCCTGTACTCTACTAAGTCTGTAATGTTGAAAGTAGAGCTAATGCCTAGTTCTGGAGGCAACTCGAGCACATAGGCATTGGATCCTACTCTCTTTACCACTCTAAATGGTCCAGCTCCTATAGCATGTAACTTTCTAACGGTTCCAGGAGGAAACCGTTCAGGCCTTAACCTAATCATCACATAGTCTCCCTCAACAAAAGATTTGACTCGCCTTTGAGTATCAGCCAACTTCTTATAAGTTTCATTACTTAAATTTATTTTGGCATTAATTTCTTTATGCAAGTCTTTTACATGCTGTGCAAAATTCTCAGCAGACTCGGAGACTCGAGTGTGGACAGGTAAAGGGACTAGGTCAAGAGGTGTGTGAGGTTTGTACCCATGTACAATTTCAAATGGACTCTTACCCGTAGACCTATTGACCGAGTCATTGTACGCAAATTCTGCCCTTGGTAGGTATAAATCCCAATTTCTGGTGTTTTCACCAACAAGACATCTCAGCAGATTTCCTAGGCTACGGTTCACTACTTCAGTTTGGCCATCAGTTTGGGGATGATAGGCAGTTGAAAACTTAAGTTTTGTCCCTAACTTATGCCAAAGGGTCTTCCAAAAGTAACTGGTGAACCGGACATCCCTATCTGAAACGATTGTCTTAGGTAGGCCATGGAGTCTAACTATCTCATTGAAGAAAAGTGTGGCTACCTTAGATGCATTAAAGGTTTGGGAACAAGGCAAGAAGTGGGCCATTTTAGAGAATCGGTCGACTACGACACAGATAGAATCATGTCTCCTCTGGGTCTTAGGTAAACCTAACACAAAATCCATACTCACATCTTGCCAAGGACAATCTGGGACAGGGAGTGGGGTATAAAGGCCAGTGTTTATTTTCGCTGTTTGGCAACAGCGCAGGATCGACATCTAGCTACAATATTAGCTACATCCCTTTTCAAGCTAGGCCAGAAAAAGTGGTCTTCAATAGCTAGAATGGTCTTGTTTTTTCCAAAATGGCCGGCTAAACCTCCAGCATGGATTTCCCAAATCAAAAATTCCCTAAGAGAAGTTCTAGGGATGCAAAGCCTATTTTTGAAGAACAAAAAACCATCTACAAGGGTATAATCCTGGTGATTACTAGATGGTCCTTGAACTAGATACTGATACACAGTTGTGAAATCCAGACAAGACTCATATTCCTCTTTGATTTGCTCAAACCCTATGACCTCAGTTCTAACAGAAGTTAATAACAGAGATCGGCGACTAAGGGCATCAGCTACCTTATTCTCAACTCCAGCCTTATGTTTCAGGACAAAAGTATAGGACTGGATATATTCTACCCACTTAGCATGCCTAGGGTTAAGCTTCTTTGGGAGTTCAGAAATCTAAGAGCCTCATGGTCCGAAAATAGTACAAATTCCTGCGGTAGCAAATAATGTCTCCAGTAACGCAAAGCTTGCACCACCGCATAAAATTCCTTATCATAGGTAGAATACCTAAGCTTAGCATCATTAAGTTTTTCACTAAAGAATGCTACGGGATGGTTCTCTTGGCTTAGGACTCCACCTATACCTACTCCTGAAGCATCGCAGGCAACCTCAAATACCTTTGAAAAGTCCGGTAGTCTCAAAATGGGTGCCTGGGTCATCTTATCCTTAAGATCTAGGAAGGCTTTATGGGCTGCTTTGGTCCACTGAAATTCTCCCTTTCTGATGCAGTCTGTGATAGGAGCAACTACAGTACTAAACCCCTTGATGAATCGTCTATAGAAGGTAGCCAAGCCATGGAAACTTCTGACTTCATGCACACTAGTCGGCTCTGGCCATTCTACTATGGACCTAATCTTTTCAGGATCGGCAGCCACGCCGTCAGGGTTACAACAAACCCAAGGAAGATAATCCTACTGGTCATAAATTCACACTTCTTGAGATTACCGTAGAGACTATCATTCCTCAAAACTTGACAGACTTGTCTAAGGTGGCCTAGGTGATCTGCAGGGGTCTTACTATAGATCAGGATATCATCAAAATAGACCACTACAAACTTCCCTATGAAAGCTCTAAGTACCTGGGTCATAATCCTCATGAAAGTACTAGGGGCATTGGACAACCCAAAAGGCATAACAACCCATTCATAGAGACCATCCTTAGTTTTGAAGGCTGTTTTCCACTCATCCCCTGGTCTAATCCTAACCTGATGATAGCCGTTCTTGAGATCAATTTTAGAAAAAACTATTGCGCCGGCCATCATATCAAGCATGTCATCTAGTCTAGGAATGGGGAACCTATACTTAATTATGATTTTATTGATGGCACGACTGTCAACACACATCCTCCACGTGCCATCCTTCTTCGGGGTTAGAAGTGCAGGGACTGCACAAGGGCTAAGACTCTCTCTAATGAACCCCTTCCTCAACAATTCGCCAACCTGCTTTTGCAGTTCTTTATGCTCTGATGGATTCATCCTATAATGGGGCAAGTTGGGTAAAGTAGCTCCTGGGACTAAATCTATGGAATGCTGAATATCCCTAAGAGGTGGAAGGTGGTCTGGCAGATCCTCGGGAAAAACATCCTCAAATTCTTCTAATAAAGGCTTGACTTCCTGAGGAGGTTCTAAGGGTGTAGGAGTCCTAAGTTCCTTAGCAGTCAACATCCAAATGGGTGAACCACTATGAATTTCTTGCTCTAGATCCTTGGCACTGATTAGGTTCACTCCAGTTTTCATCTCCTTAACCTTACCGGCTCCTTTAGTTACCTTGTCCTTAGGGGGAACTGAATGGATCGTAATCTTCTTTCCATTGAAACTAAAGACACAGGTATTGGATTTCCTAAGAGGGTGGCATCATGATCATACAACCAAGGTCTTCCGAGAATTATACTGCTCAGCCCCATGGGTAAGACATCGCACCAAATCTTTTCGTGATAAGATTGCATTTGGATTTGGACTTGACATCTAGACTGGATGGGTATGGAGGTAGAATCTACCCAAGAAACCTTATAGGGGTTGGGATGGGGAACTGGGATTAAGCCTAACATCTTGACAGTGCTAGTAGAGATGGCATTTACACAGCTCCCACTATCTATGATGATCTTACATACCTTATCCCCTAATTTAAGAAAAGTCTGTAGGATGTTAGTCCTACGCCAATCCTCTTGAACTAGATTCTGGGATAGGATGCATCTTACAACTCCTAATTGGTCAGATTCATTGGGTTCCTCCTCTCCTTCATACTCCTCAACCAAATTCATTCCGGCCTCATAAACTTCTTCTTCAAATTCCTCACTGGGCTCGGAATTATCATTCTCTCCCTCTTCTATGTAAAGGGATCTCCGTGGGCACTGGCTAGCAACATGACCTACCTTATGACACTTGAAACAGGCTATGGCAGTACACTGACTGGAAATGTGACCTGGTTTCTAACACTTAAAACAGGTGATATTTGAACTAGGGGTTCTCTGGGTGTTAGGTGCCTTACCTTTGTCCATGGGCCTAGGGGTAGAAGTACCCTGAAAAGGTTTACTAGGGATAACTTAGCTAGGTCCATTCCTTGGGATTGGGGCACTAACCCTAGAAGGTATAGGTCCTCTCTGAAATTTCTCAGTGTTCAGTGCAATCTGGTAGGCTTGGTCTAGATCAGTAACCTCTCTCAGAAATAGTTCTCTCTTGATATCTTCCCTCAGTCCAGCCCTAAATCTAGACAAAGTGACTTCGTGGGCTACACTCACATCACATCTCATTAGGTATTCATCAAAAGTAGCTATGTAGTCTGAGACAGATCGGTTTCCTTGTTTCAGGTTTTGCCATTGGTCTAACAGGTTTTGCTGGTATGAAATGGGTAGGTATTTATCTCTCAGTTTTTCTTTCATACCCTGCCAAGTGGTTATGGGCTCAACATTCCGTCTCCTAGTGGTTAGCTCAATGTTCCCCCAGTATAACCTAGCTTGATGCACTAATTTCATCTTGGCAAACTTGTATTTCCTCTCCTCAGACATAGCATACCACTCAAAGTATTGGTCCATCTCACCCTCCCAATCAGAATACACCTTAGGGTTCAGACTACCATCAAAAGTGGGTGCATCTAATTTGATGTTCCTGATGAACCTATCATCTCTATCTTCAGGCTCTGGGTCAGGCCTCCAATGATTAGGTTCAGGATCTCTATATAAAGGCCTTCTAGGCTCCTGATGTGGGTGAGGTTGAGGCACATTAAAATCGGGGTCAGGAGTCCAATTCCGATGTCTAGGTTCTTCAAGTACTTGGACTCGGTCCCTAAGTTGGGTAAGATCCTCATGAATTTGTGCGCTAAACTGGGCCACAGTGTTTGTCATATCCTGATTCATTTTAGCCATACTTTCAGTAAGAGTTCTGATCATGGCCTCTAAATCAGGTTGGGTTTGACCAGGTTGATATGGCACTCCATTTCTGGTAGACATGATGATTCAAGCAAGCACACAAAATGAGACTAGACTAAATCGACTACTGGATCACTAGACCTAGAGTCCAAACTAGATGCCCAATCAGAGTGGCAAGCTAGCCTGTAGTAACTCAGGACTCAGCCAGGCAGGTGTAAGGGGAGTGTTAGGTCCCTGATTGCCAATCCTAGACACCAATCAGTGATTGGCCAGGTAGGCGGACCAGCACACAAGCCCTTCGGGAATGGATCCCTGAACTACCGTTCTAGACACTGAGTGCTAAGCACACACAGAATAACTCGGCAAACTAACTCAACACTAGCCTAGACCCGACCAATTGGTGTCCCTAGCCCACTAGGGCAAATTAGGTCTAACTGATTTTAAATTAGGTCTAGGTTCGAATGATTGGATGGTGGTTTTGGGCTAAGGAGAGGTAATCAACTCCTCCCCTTATCTTAGATGCTCAATTGCCCTTAAGTAAATTATGAGATGATCACTCCAAAAAGAATTGAATTGCAGAACACAAAAAAATAGAGTTGTTGTATTTTAATGCTCAGAATTTTTACTGAAACCAATAAATTACATAAAAATTATGAAAAATAGACTCCATTATACTAGTTTCAACGAAGCAAAAATCATGCAATTCGGAGTTTTATGCAGGGAGAAATAATTCAGACAACAGGACAATTACGGGCTGCAACTAGATTGTCTTCCCCGTTTATAATCCCTGCTACGAAGTTATAACCCAATGGATCCCCTACACGCCCTAGGAACACCCCGTGGAATGGGAGGAGGAGGCTTGCGCCTCGCTTAGTTCCTAGGACCGGACGTCCTGGGGAGTCTACTTCGAGCAGACAAAATAAAAAGAGAAAACAATCAAAACAAGCAAGCAAGCAAATCAGAAATCCTAGACTGGGCTCTGATACCAAAATTGATGTAGAACAAAAGCTCTGATACCAAAAATGATGCAGAGCAAATAAAGGGATGCGATGCGGAAGTAAATTAAGATTAACTAATTTTTTTGTTGTTTTTATATGTTTGTAGAAGTTGGCTTCAAATCAAAGAAAAGTTAACCTAACATTGAAAGATACTAATATGATAATTGAAAGCACAATTTAAGGAAACTAAATTATCAGAGTAGTTCAGAAGCAACGGATCGCTGGGGGTTGAGAAACTCCTAGACCTAGGGTTTCGCTCCGAACTTTCAACAGAACAGAAATAAAGAGAAGAGATGGTTTACCTAACCAGACAATGATCTTCACAGATTTTGGTGGAAGAACTCTCCCGAGCAGATTGTTGGATCCTCGGATTCAGATATCTTCGCAATGGATCCTCCAATACTGGTCCTTTGGCGGGTTGGCTTCTCCTGAACTCAAGATCTGGAAGAGAAGAAAAATAATTGATGGAATCAGAGAGTCAAGGGAAAAATTTACCAGGTTGATGAACTTGAAGATTGAAATTGCTGAAAACTGGATTCTCCTGGAAGCTGATGTGATTTTCCTTGGAACTTGCTCTGGATCTGAAGTAGCCGGACTGGATCTGGATGAAGGTGGACGGCCTGGACTTGTAGAGAGAGAGAGTCCGTGGGAGATGGAAGGAGCTAGGGTTCGATGGATTAAAAATAATGAAGGGCGGCTAGGGTTTTGGATCTTTAAGTGGCTAACCTAGGGTTTTGGATAAAGATGGAGATCTCTCACCTCCTCAAGGCTCCAATGGAACCCGGATTACCCCCTCACGGAGCTCAACACTTAGAATAGTGCGGAAGAAGAGAAACCTAGGTTACTCAACACAAGAGAATAGCAAAAATAATTTTTCTTCATTTTTTTTTAAAGTTACAAAGAGAGGTCTATTATATAGACCTAAAATTTTCTCCAAGTTTGTACAAATTTCCATGTGGGACTAAACTCCTCCAACCTCTAGATTAGGTAGAAAACCTCCTCTCTTGGCCGACCAAGAATTCAAAAAAATTTGGGACGGCCATAAAGGATTTTTTTGGAAATTTTATGGCGCCTTCTTTGGAGTTGGATTTGGATTTGGAGTCCTCTTCTCCTTATGGCATTCTTCTTTTCTTCCACTCCAAGTTAAGCTCTTTGATTTTGACTTGAACTTCAATTAGGAGTAGGTTGGATGTCCTTCTTTGATTTTTTCTCCAAGAGAAGTCCCTTTCCTTCTTTGCTTAGACAAAATTGGCAGGTATGGGCGCCTCCTTTAAATTGGCTTCCAATTTGATTTTTTTCTTCTTTGGATGTGGGGACCATGACACTGGGATGCCTCTGTGGCGCCTCCTAGACCCTGGCGTATGCTCGGAGTGTGGCTGGGCATGTGGCTTGGAGTGTGGCCTCCACTTGCTTGGACCTTGATTTGATTGGAAGACAAATGTGGCACCATTTTGGACCTTGATTTGATTGGAAGACAATTGCGGCACCATATTGGATAAAATTGAAACCACATCGGGACTTGTACCGAGTCAACATGACTCAACAAAATTTAAATGGTGACTCAAGAAATAAATAAAAATAAATAAACTGGTTGACCAGGTCAACCTTTATTACAAACCCTAATTTCTCGGGCAATGTCAATCAGAGATCCAAATGGAGCTCTGAAGTCTTCTTATAAGTCTGGTGCCCGCACCAAGTCGTCGCTGAATGTGCACTCCATTTCCAGTTCACCGTAACTAACAACCAGGCAGAATACGAGGCGCTCCTCGCCAAGCTGAGAGTCTCCCGCGAGTTGGGCATGGCCAACCTCGAGGCCTTCACTGATTCCCAGCTGGTAGCCGGATAGATCTCCGGAGAATATGCTGCGCACAACCCTCAAATGGCGAAATATCTGGAGCTCGTCAAAACGAGCACGGCCGGATTTCGGCACTTCAGCATCTCCCATATACCCCACGGGGAAAATGCACATGCGGACGCTCTCTCCCGGCTGGCAACCCTGCCGAACTCGTTGCTGGGTCGTGCTCATGTAGAGCGCCTCAAGGCCCCGAGCTATGAGACCCCTATAGAGGTCCAACAGGTCAGCCATGAGCCCAGCTGGATGGACAAGTACATCGAGTACATTACCGACAGCACCTTACCGGAGGACCGTGCAGCAGCCCGCCTTATCAAAAAGAAGGCCGCGCGGTTCGTCCTGATGGATCAAGCTGTACCGGAGGTCTTATTCCTATCCCCTCCTCAAGTGCCTGAGACCTACGGAGGCCACACTCGTGCTCCAGGAAATCCATGAGGGCATCTGCGGGAACCATGTGGGGGGCAGAACGCTAGCCTACAAGGCCCTCCGCCAAGGTTATTTCTGGGAGACGATGAAGGAGGATGCCGCCGATTTCGTGAAGAAGTGTGATCGGTGCCAACGGCACGCCGTGGTGCAGCGGCAGCCCTCCACTCCACTCTCCCAGCTCTCGGCTCCGTGGCCGTTCGCCCAATAGGGGATGGATCTCCTATGACCATTTCCCCCAGCGTCCGGACAGCGAAAGTTCCTGATCGTGGCCATCGACTACTTCATGAAGTGGGTTGAGGCCGAACCCCTGGCACGGATCACGGAGGAAAACATCGCCAAGTTTTTCTGGAAGTCAATCATTTACCGTTTCGGCCTCCCCCACACCGTGATCACCGATAACGGGCGTCAGTTCGACTGATGGGAGTTTGAAGAATTCTGCAGCGACCTCGGCATCCACCATCGCTTTACCTCGGTGGCGCACCGGCAGGTGAATGGAGAAGCCGAGGTGACGAATAGGATCATTTTGCAAGGCCTCCGAACGAGGCTAGATCAGGCCAAGGGCAGGTGGGCAGAAGAGCTCCCAAGCATCTTGTGGGCATACCACACCACCCCGAGGACGGCCACCGACGAGACCCCATTCAATCTCGTCTTTGGAGCCAAGGCGGTTATCGCGATTGAGCTCAGTCTACCCACCCTGCATGTGGAGCAGTACGACGAAGCTGAGAACCCCGCCAGGATGATGCTCAACCTAGACCTTCTTGAGGAGACGAGGGACAAGGCCCGAGTCCAAATGGCGGCGTACAGGCAGTGAGTGGCCAGGTAAAACAACTCCCGGGTGCGACCAAAATCTTTTCGCCCCGGAGATCTGGTGCTCCAGCGCGCTGAAGCTTCTCAGCCACGAGAGTGCGGGAAGCTCTGCCCGAACTAGGAAGGCCCGTATAGGGTGGCGGAAGTCCTCCCTCACGGGGCCTATTACCATGAGGAGTTAGGAGGATCCAGATTCCCTCGAACTTGGAACGCCTCGAACCTAAGGATGTATTATCAGTAATGTAAGGTTCCTCCAACTCCTGCAATAAAATTCCTTTACTTCAAATGCTTTTTCTCGCCTCGTAGGAAAATAAGCGCCTGGCTCTGAGTTCGGCAAACACGGCTGTGGCCAGGAACCCGAGAAAACGAGAAATCCCGGACTTCAGTCTGGAAGGCGGGGCAGAGCCCAGCTCGCCCACGCGATCACGGAGAACAGCTCGGCAAGCCGCGCAAGGCTTGGATAAAGCCTGCGGCCCCGGGGTTCAGTCTGAAAGACCCGTACTTCGGTCTGGAAGGCGGGGTAGAGCCCAGCTCGCCCATGCGATCATGGAGAACAGCTCGGCAAGCCGCGCAAGGCTTGGATAAAGCCTGCGGCCCCGGGGTTCAGTCTGGAAGCCCCGGACTTCGGTCTGGAAGGCGAGGCAGAGCCCAGCTCGCCCACGCGATCATGGAGAACAGCTCGGCAAGCCATGCAAGGCTTGGATAAAGCCTACAGCCCCAGGGTTCAGTTCGGAAGCCCCGAACTTCGGTCTGGAAGGCGGGGCAGAGCCCAGCTCGCCCATGCGATCACGGAGAACAGCTCGACAAGCCGCGCAAGTCTTGGATAAAGCCTACAGCCCTGGGGTTCAGTCCGGAAGTCCCGGACTTTGGTCCGGAAGGTGGGGCAGAGCCCAGCTCGCCCACACGATCACGGAGAGCAGCTCGGCAAGCCCGAAGGACTCGCGCAAGGCCTGCTCTACTGTCGCCCAACCCGGAAGCTCTGAACTTCAATCTGAACGCTGGATGGGACTCAGTCTACCCGCGAACTCAGCCCGGAGGAAGCCACAGGACCTTGTCTCGATGGTCGAAGCAAATATCTCGACAAGGCACAAAAAAAAAAGAAAAGGAAAAAGAAAAAAAGAAAGAGAAAAGAAAAGAGAGACGAGGTCGAGACTTAACAAAGATCATAGCTTTCATTAATTTGAAAAAAGTGCTACAACGAAGGGGTCCCGACTGGCCTGGAGTCCTTAAAAAAGAAGAAAAAAAGAGAGAGATACGACTGGGGGCCTAGTTCGGCGCGGTGGCAGAATCTTTGGGCCGGGGCATGCACTCCCCGTCTTCGCCGTCGGTGGCTGGCTACTCGGAGGGCTGGTATGAAGCTGCAGCCGTGTCGCCCACTGCAACTGGAGCCTCGCTGGTGGGCTCCTGCCTCCTACCACCGAGAACCACCCCACTGAGATCGAGCTCAGGGTAGAAGGAGCCCACCTTCTCCCAGCACACCTGGAACCCCTTCAGAAAGGAGTCCACGGTGGCCTCCTGGACCTCTGAGACATACTCGTTGGAGGCTCAGAATCTCGGGATGGCCTCCTGCGCCTCCCGCTTTGAAGCCTCCAGCAGGCCGTTGATGTAGGCGCTCCGCTCCTTGGCCATGCTCGCCTCCCTCCGGGCCTCCTCCACCTAGCGCTCCAGCGATTGGGACTGAGCTCAGAGGCGAGCCCTCTCTGTCATGTCCTCCTTGACGCGTAGCTGGTTGGAGATCCTCTCCTCGGATAGAGAGGCCCCCAGCTCTTTGACGTGCCCCTCGGCGCGTGGCAGGTTAGATTGCAGGGCCTGGTTACTCCCCCGCAGCTCGACCCCCTTCTCCATGAGGCCCTTCACGTCGGCTGCGAGCTTGCCGAGCTTCTCCTCCTTCTCGGCATCCTTCTTGGCATACCCTGCTAAGAAATTCCTCAACAAGAGCACGTCGGTCACGATCTGCACTAAAAGGTGAATTGGTCAGTAAGGAGTTAGCTGGAATTATAAAGGAGAAGGATCTGAGCTTGGACTTACCATGAAGAGCTGCGGGAGGATCCCGACCAGAGCATCGGCATAGTCCCGGCCGCCCCGAATTTGGCAGTCCCGGGAAGTGCAGGCGAATTCCATCACCCTCTCCGCGAGCCCCTGGTCGCGGATCATGGAGCACCGGCTCGTGAGGGCAGGCGGCGGGGAGGTCAGATCGACGGTAGGGGCAATCGACACCCCGGGTGGGACTGCCACTGGCAGGGCAGCTGGAGTCGCAGGCAGCGCCGTCGGAGCTGCAGTGGTGACGGGCCCTGCCCGAGAGGGAACCACTGCCGATGGGCCTCCCTCTTCTGCGGCCCCATCAGGGTGGACGACAGGAGCGTCGGTGGCCCGGGCCCGAGGTAGCCTGGGCGTAGCAGCTGCTGGACTGGGGGCGGGCGTCGGCACGGCCTCCTGGCTCACCTCGGTGCGAGCCCTTTTCACCGCAGGCTCATCTCCCTCGGCAGTGTCCCTCTGAGCTGTGCCCTCCAAGAGATTTTCCACCGAGAACTTCATACCTGCAAAGGAAAGGAGGTCGGTCAGACCAGTTAAAGAAAGAAGGGGAGAAAGGGGGGAAGTGTAGAGTAAGAGAAAAAGCTGAGCCTCACCTGGCTCTCGGATGGGACTGATCCCTGCCTCGAACAAGTTCTGCTCCGAGAGCAGAACATTGAGCGAGGGGACCACGTTGCTCAATAGCTGGGAGTAAGCCTCCTGGTCCGCCGGCTCGACTTGGGAGTTCCAGTTTGGGGACTGATCTGGTTCGCTCCAGGCCCAGTCGACATCCTTGACCGAGGCGAAAAAGAACCGGTTCTTCCAACCCTTGATGGAGGAAGGGAGGTCGAACCGGAGACACCTAGGCCGGGGCGAAATGTACCACCAGCCATCATCGGGTGGAGTACCGCTTCAGGGTGAAAAGAGTCCTGAAGAGGGAGAAACGGGCAACAAACCCGTGGAAGTGGCAGAAAATGATGAAGGAGAAGATGACCCGGATGGCATTGGGAGCTAACTGGGCCGGGATGAGGCGGAAATGATTGAGGAAGGAAAGAAAGAAGGGGTGCAGAGGAAATCGAAGATCCCCAAGGAGGAAGTCCTCGTAGAAAGCTATACGGCCGGGGCCACTCAAGGTGACGTGATCCCCAGGCCACGGAAGAGAAAGATGGATCGACCTCGGGATGCCATAGACTTCCCGGAGCAAGGAAAGGTCACCTTCGGTCATCGTCGAAATGTGACCGGAGGGACCGACAGAAGGAAGGGCCGGAGGAGGAAGAGAAGAGATAGGACGGGCAGAAAATACGGGGGGAGACCTAAGATCCCTAGGAATGCCTATGGTGATACCCCCAAGCTGGAGTCGCCTGCAGGTCTCCTCCGGGATAACCTTCGCTTCCGAGGAGGAAGACGATGGAGTCCTCGGTCGGGACAGACCGGCCTCATCCGGGTTGGACGAAACATGGCGGCGGCATGCCATGGAGAAGAAGGTGGTGAGGAAAAGTCGCTAAAGGAAAGGGACGGAGCAAGAAGGAAAATGGAAGCACTCACTGAAATGCACTGTGCAAAAGAGACGGCAACCCGGGGAGTGGGAGATAGCCTGCTGCAAACCGCCGACGGAGCGTGAGAAAGGGAAAGGGCCTCGTTTTGAAAAGTCCCCTCCTTTTCAAATTCGATCGGTAGCAGCCGTACCCGTCATTCCATTTCGGACCATCAGATGGGTGCCGCGTGGACGCACGCCCGACACCGACGCTTTGGTTGCAGGGAAACAACCTCTATTTCGAAGAGACGCATTAATTGCGACCGGAGAGGCGACATGTGGCAACCTCTTATAGGGCTTTGGGCACAACAAGGAATGGCGACGAGGATCGTGGCAATCATGGCGCGAGATCTTCGCCTTCCCCATGTCATCTCCGTATTAAATCCCCACGTTTCGAGCCATGACACCTCAACGGAATGGGGGGATGGGGGGCAATTGTAACGGCCATTACGATGACATGGCATATCTCAGATTTCACTGGTCATGATCCGAGACACGTGGAGTTTTTTTGGCAAGGTCAGATGTGGCTCCGTCTCGGTCGAAGTCGAGGTCGGTCCAGGCCTTCCTGCCACTCCGCCAGGTGTCCACCCGGGAGGGGTCCACCTCGGTCGAAGCCGGCGGCCCCGTGCTCCCTAGCCAGGTGGCGCCCTGAGACGGTCCCACCTAGACCGAGGTCGAGCCGGGCCCCCTCGCTCCTTCGCCAGGTAGTGCCCGGAGACGGGACCACCTTGGTCGAAGTCGAGCGCCCCTCTACCGCTCCGCCAGGTGTCCACCCAGGAGGGGTCCACCTCGGTCGAAGCCGGCGGCCCCCTGCTCCCTCGCCAAGTGGCGCCCTGAGACGGTTCCACCTTGGCCGAGGTCGAGCCGGGCCCCCTCGCTCCTTCGCCAGGTGACGCCCGGAGACTGGACCAACTCGGCCGAAGTCGAGCGCCCCTCTACCGCTCCACCAGGTGTCCACCCAGGAGGGGTCCACCTCGGTCGAAGCTGGCGGCCCCCTGCTCCCTCGCCAGGTGGTGCCCTGAGACGGTTCCACCTCGGCCGAGGACGAGTCGGGCCCCCTCGCTCCTTCGCCAGGTGGCGCCCGGAGACGGGACCACCTCGGTCGAAGTCGAGCGCCCCTCTACCGCTCCGCCAGGTGTCCACCCAGGAGGGGTCCACCTCGGCCGAAGCCGGCGGCCCCCTACTCTCTCGCCAGGTGGCGCCCTGAGACGGTTCCACCTCGACCGAGGTCGAGCCGGGCCCCCTTGCTCATTCGCCAGGTGGCGCCCGGAGACGGGACCACCTCGGTCGAAGTCGAGCGCCCCTTTGCCGCTCCGCCAGGAGGGGTCCACCTCGGTCGAAGCCGGCGGCCCATTGCTCCCTCACCAGGTGGCGCCCTGAGACGGTTCCACCTCGGCCGAGGTCGAGTCAGGCCCCCTCGCTCCTTCGCCAGGTGGTGCCCAGAGACGGGACCACCTCGGCCGAAGTCGAGCTCCCCTCTGCCGCTCCACCAGGTGTCCACCCAGGAGGGGTCCACCTCGGCCAAAGCCGGTGGCACCCCTTCTCCCTTGCCAGGTGGCGCCCTGAGACGGTTCCACCTCGACCGAGGTCGAGCCGGGCCCCCTCGCTCCTTCACCAGGTGGCGCCCGGAGACGGGACCACCTCGGCAGAAGTCGAGCGCCCCTCTACCGCTCCGCCAGGTGTCCACCCAGGAGGGGTCCACCTCGGCTGAAGCCAGAGGCCCCCGTGCTCCCTCGCCAGGTGGCGCCCTGAGATGGTTCCACCTCGGTCGAGGTCAAGCCGGGCCCCCTTGCTTCTTTGCCAGGTGGCGCCAGGGGACGGGACCACCTCGGCCGATGTCGAGCGCCCCTCTGCCGCTCCGCCAGGTGTCCACCCAGGAGGGGTCCACCTCGGCCGAAGCCGGCGGCCCCCTGCTCCCTCGCCATGTGGTGCCCTAAGACGGTTCCACCTCGGTCGAGGTCGAGCCGGGCCCCCTCGCTCCTTCGCCAGGTGGCGCCCAGAGACGGGACCACCTCGGTCGAAGTCGAGCGCCCCTCTGCCGCTCCGCCAGGTGTCCACCCAAGAGGGCTCCACTTCGGTCGAAGCCGGCGACCCCCCTGCTCCCTCGCCAGGTGGCACCCTGAGACGGTTCCACCTCGGCCGAGGTCGAGCCGGGCCCCCTCACTCCTTCACAAGGTGGCGCCCAAAGACGGGACCACCTCGACCGAAGTCGAGCGCCCCTCTACCGCTCTGCCAGATGTCCACCCAGGAGGGGTCCACCTCGGCCGAAGCCGGTGGCCCCCCTGCTCCCTCGCCAGGTGTCGCCCTGAGATGGTTCCACCTCGGTCGAGGTCAAGCCGGGCCCCTCGCTCCTTTGCCAGGTGGCGCCCGGAGATGGGACCACCTCGACCGAAGTCGAACGCCCCCCTGCCGCTCCGCTAGGTGTCCACCCAAGAGGGGCCCACCTCGGCCGAGGTAGGATGACCTGTACGGAGAAGCTTCCGAGGAGCGGGAGCACGAGCTCCAAGATTGCCCCTCGAGCCGTGCATGCCGCACCTCGAGAGTAGCGCCCGTACGGTCGGCAGCGACACGCGAAACATCGCTTACATCGGCCCGACAGGTTCCACGGTCGAGAGGCGAAGTCCTGACAAAACAGAACCCGATAACGGGCATCGTCGGCACCTGGGAAGAAGAGCGCTCACGCTCGGCCCAAGGTCTGGTCGACGCTCTGACCGGCGCCCTCCCTTTACTCTTTCCTCGCTAGGCTCGGCAAGCAAGGCAAGGAAGCCGCCTGGTTCTTTGATCCAGAAGGGGAAAGGGGAAAGAGATGGAGGGGAGGAGGTGAAAGTGATGAAGGAGCCTCCCAAGGGTGGCAAACGAAAAGGCAACATGAGGAGTTAAAAGGAAGGGGAGAGTAGACGACAAGGTAAGCAAGAAACAAAGGCTGGGAGAGGAGATTCTGTTCCAAGAGCAGGATCCAAGATCCCGAGAGGGGACCTTTGGCGTGAGCTCGGTGGAGGAACCCGACCGAATTTCTATTCTTCCTGGGACCTTTCTTGCTAGCACGATCTCTAAGTCTGGGACTCCTTCGGGGGCCCGTCTCAGAGATTCTGTTCCCTCTCGCCGTTTACTAACTTGACCGTCGGAGCTCCCTCGCCGGGGTCCCCGGTCAGGGTTTCTGACCTTGTCTTGTAGGATTGAGAGCTAGGAGACCCTGGGGCGAGACGGTCTAGTCAAATCGGCGACTCCGAGGCCACAGGTACGGTGGCGAGATCGGAAACAGTACCATTGGTCTAAAAGTTGGTACTCATAAGATCTTTCTAGGTACTTTTCTTTCAATTTACTTCTCATTGCTTTCTAGGTATGAATTTTATCTCCTCTTTGATAACATTCATCCTCAATGACTTTCCAGTATCGCCTAGCATGTCGGATTAGCTTACGTGTGGCCAATCTAACTTTTCCTAACTCCATCATTTGAGTATACTCAAAATACTGATCTATTCTTTCTTTCCAATCAATATACACCTCAGGATCTAGGCTTCCATCAAACATGGGTACATAGGGTTGGGTGTGTCTAACAGGTCTTTCCTCTAGGTCCACCAAGTATGGGTACGGGCACCTAGGGTTAGACTCAGGGGCAAGATCATGATAATAGGCTCTTGGATCAAGGGAATTGGGCCAAGATGATCTATTAGTATGGGCCATACAGGCTTCTAATCTAGGCTTCAAGATTATCCATGGATATAGCCAAAGGTGGAGATGGTGGATGAAAAGGGACTCCTGATCTAGTGCACATCCAAGGCTCAACACTAACTCGACTACCGTTGCCTAGACCTAGAGCCCAAACAGAATGGGTTGACTCAACTTACACACAATGCAACTCCTAGTCCTTCAACTGGCTAGATAAGAGGTGGGATGGTGGGAGGCCCCCTGCTCTCGTAGGGACCCAATTAAGGAACTACCAATCCACTTAGGTCGTTTGACACTGTACCTTTATCTTAGACACCAACGTCCAATAATAGAAGGTGAATTGGGTGCACTAGTCTTCCCACAAAGGCTGGACCCGACCGATTGGTGTCCCTAGCCCACTTAGGCAAATTAAGTCTAATTAATTTTAAATTAGGCTTGGGATTTGGTGCGGGCACCAAACTCAGAAGAAGACTTCAGAGCTCCATCTGGATCTCTGATTAACCTTGCCCGAAGAATTAGGGTTTTTGGCTTGTAATAAGGGTTGACTTGATCAACTCAATTTTAGTTTGAGTCTGTATTACATACATTTTTTATTTTATTGAGTCATGTTGACTCAGTAGTGGACTAGGGTTTCAACCTGGGGTGTTACATTTTCTCCCAAGGCCAAGCAAGTGGGCGCCACACTCCCAGCCACACTCCCAGCCATACGCCTGAGTCCAGGGGGTGCCACATCTCCATCCAGCAGGCTTTGGTCCCCACACCACAGATAGCAGCTCCCTCTTTCATGCGCCAATTGAGGAGAAATCCACCAGGGGTCCACAAATCAAGGGGGCGGCCCAAGACTTCCCAAAAGAACCAAACTATAAAAGGGAAGAAATTCTCTTGGAGAGGAATTCAAGGAGGCGCCCATTACCTGCTAGAAATACTCAAAACAAAGTTAGAAGGAGCCATAACTTGGGGAGAAAGAAAAGGAGGTATCCAAAAAGGGCTGAGCCATAGAAGGAAGGAGATTTCTCTTGAAAAGCAAGGTTAGGAGGTGCCCTAATCATTCCAACTAAAGCCAGATATAAAAGGCAACAAATTTTCTCTTGGAGGGCAAGGTTAAGAGGCACCCAAACACTTCCAGATAAGGCCAAGCATAGAAGGAAAAAAAAATATTTTCTTGGAGGTCAAGACAAGGAGGCGCCACCCACTTTCCTTTTTGAAGCTTCAATCAACTTTGGAATTAATTGGCCGGCCATATGAGTAGGGATTGATATCCTAATTTGAAGATCCCCTCCTTTAGTCCCACATGGAAAGATGTAAAACCCTACTCTCTTGTAATGGCCTATAAATTAAACCCCATGTAAGTTTGAAAAAAATCAGATGAATGAAGCCAATTTTTAGTGAGCAAACTCTGTGTTTTCTCTCTTCCGCACTTGCATCCAGGTGTTGAGCTCCGTGAGGGAGTAAATCCGGGTTCCCCAGGAACCTTGAGGAGGTGTGAGATCTCCAAAACCCCAACCCTAGGTTAGCCACTTCACTCCCAAACCCTAGCCGCCCATCACCCTTCTCTTTCCACCAAGCCCTAGCATATCCCACCTCCCACAGCCTCTCTCTCCAAGTCCAGGCCGACCACCAGTATCCAGCTACAGTCTGGATACTTCAGATCCAAAGCTCTTTCCAGAGGGAGTCGAATCAGCCTTCAAGAGAATCCGGATCTCGGCGACATCAGCCTTCAAATTCTTCGAACTGGTAAATCCTTCCCCGAGTCTCTGAATCCATCACTTGTTTTTCTTCTTCCCAGATCTTGAGTCCAGGAGAAGCCGACTCAGCCACGAGACCAGTATTGGAGGATCCATTGCGAAGATAGCCGAATCCAAGGATCCAACAATCTGCCCGAGAGAGTTCTTCCACCCAAATTCTGTGAAGATCACTGTCTGGTTGGTAAACCGTCTTTTCTCTTTATTTGTCCTGTTGAAAGTTCAGAGCGAAACCCTAGGTCTGGGAGTTTCTCAATCCCCAGCGATCCGTTACTTCTGAACTACTCTGATAACTTAGCTTCTTCTAAATTGTGCTTTCTATCCTTACCTAGTTTCCATCAACTTAGTTTAACTTTACTTTGAGTCGAAGCCAATTTCTGAAATATAAAAAAAAAAAAAAGAATTAATCTTAATTTTACTTCCACATACACTTCTTTGTTCTTTGTTCTGCATCATTTTTGGTATCAGAGCTTCCGTTCTGCATCATTTTTGGTATCAGAGCCCTGTCTAGGGTTTCTGTTTTGATTGCTTGTTTGAGTCTCTCTCTTTTTACTTTGTCTGCTCGAAGTAGACTCCCCAGGACGTCCGGTCCTAGGAACGAAGTGAGGTGCAAACCTCCTCTTCCCATTCCACGGGGTGTTCCTAGGGCGTATAGGGGATCCGTTGGGTTATAACTTCGTAGTAGGAATTGTAAACGGGGAAGTGCTCTGTTTTCAGCCCATAATTACTCTGTTGCAGGAATTATTTCTTACTGTACATAACTCCAAATTTAGTGATTTTTATTTTGCTGAAACCAGTATAATTGAAGCTAATTTGCATAATTTTTCTATAATTTATTGGTTTCTGTGCGATTTCTGAGAATTAAATTACTGCAACTCTGTTTTTATGTTCTGCAATCCAATTATTTTTGAGTGTTCATCTCTTAATTCATCTTAAGGGCATTTGAGCATCTAAGATAAGGGGAGGAGTTGATAACCTCTCCTTAGCCCAAAACCACCACCCACTCATTCGAACCTAAGCCTTTAATCTAAAAATTGATTAGACCTAATTTGCCCTAGTGGGCTAGGGACATCAACAAGTCGGGTCAAGGCTAGTGTTGAGTCAGTTTGTCTAGTTACTCTATGTGTGCTTTGTATTCAGTGTCTAGAACGGTGGTTTAGGGACTACGTCCCGAAGGGCTTGTGTGCTGGTCCGCCTACCTGGCCAATCACTGATTGGTGTCTAGGATTGGCAATTAGGGACCTAACACTCCCCTTACACCTGCCTGGCTGAGTTCTGAGTTACTACAAGCTAGCTTGCCACTCTGATTGGGCATCTAGTTTGGACTCTAGGTCTAGTGAGCCAGTAGTTGCTTTAGTCTAGTCACATTCTGTGTGCTTGCTTGCATCATCATGTCTGCCCGGAATGGAGTACCCTACCAACCTAGTCAAACCCAACCAGATTTAGAGGCCATGGTTAGAAATCTTACCAAAAGTATGACCAAATTGAGTCAGGACATGAATGAGGGTTTTTCCCAGTTTAGGGATCGAGTCCAAGTACTTGAGAAACGTAGATATCAAAATTGGACCTATGATCCAAAATTTAATAGGCCCCAACCTCACCCATGCCAGGAACCTAGGAGGACCTTATATCGTGATCCCGAGCATAACCTTAGGAAGCCTAACCATGATATCTATAGTGTGGATAGTGTCTATGAGAGGTCCTTACAATATTCTAGACCAGTCACTCAACAACCCCAGTCTTCTAGATCAAACCATTTAGATCCACACCAATGCCCAAGTAAGGTCTCTACTAGCTTGAAACCCAGTGTGACCCAGGTTCCTATATCTCAAGAATGTTTGTTTTGTAGAGAAAGAGGCCATAAATCTAGTCAGTGCCCATGCATAGGACTGGCTTGGGCACAGCTAAGTGGTAAGAATCCTAAGGATGACATTAATGAGGGAGAACCCAAGCCTACCAATGAGGAAGAAAGGTTAGGTATGACAAGCCTAGAATCAGTTGACCCGATCACCACTGACCCGAAACCCATTGAAGATGGCATCGAGGAAGTATATGATGCTGGCTTGAGTCTAGTTGATGAATATGAGGGGGAAGAACTTGAAGAATGTGACATTGATACTATTGGTTCCTTACCTGAGGAGACCTTGGAGAGCAACCAAGTGGTAGGACCTAGTTCAGAAATTCAAGAGATTTGTGAGAACCAAGTTCCTTTAGTCAAATACCCCCAGGAAGAACTCATAGTGTTAGCCCGAGCTATCAGTTCGTATCCTCTAATGACAGTCATTCCCCAAGTACCAATTGAAGATCTTTGCACTAAACTGTTTAAGTTTGCCCACCCTATGGTAGATCCTCTCCTTAGGATGACTGAATCAAGCCTCTTACAATTGGACCTTGTCCCATGCCCAGCCACTAAGGTCTCTCCCGTAATCTCAGTTGAACATCCTTATCTTGAGCGGATTGGTTCACCCAGTCCTGTAGAAGTCCTCCTTATGGCCCCAGACCCCTTCCATTGCATGACTGACCTACCCTTCTATAGAGTATACCTTTCCACACCCATAGGTCAAATTTCAAGTCTTGAGGTCATCATCCATAGGCCCTTCCATGAATCATTCTTCAATCCAGTTCTTGAGAAAATGGATCATTATTTGCTTAGAGAACAAACTTTAACTGTTGCAATCACATGTCCTAGGCTGCTTCCCGAACCATCTCTTGATACATTCTTGGGAGTAGCAAACTTTTCCTTTCGAAAGGATGACCAGTTGACACTCATAAATCACCATTCAAACCTTCAGGTCACCACCTTTAGTCAGCAGGTAATTCGTGACTCCACATCATATTTCCTCCCTTTCTCTAGGACTTCCAATGCTTCTTACACCATCCAAGTATACTTTGTCGAAGTCTTTAGAGTGAACCACGTGTCAGAACCTATTAGGTTTGCCACCTACTTCTGGAAGACCTTATGGCACCTACTAGGCACCCATGATAAGTTTTCATGCTCTGCATGCCATCCTCCGACCCAAGGTCAAACCTAGAGAGTCGTAGTTTGTTAGGTTTAGACCTAGGGTTCCTTTGAATAAAGTCCATTCTATAGGAATGCATCGTCAGTCGAGTTTAGGACATTGACTCAGATTTTGGTTTGATTGAGAGCACCAGGAATTGGGATTTGTATTTTGTTCAGGGCTGAAATTGCATTCAATGTTTCGATCAATAGGTCTATAGGCTAGAGTCCCTTTAAAATTGTTCATGGATACAAGCCTCACACACCACTTGATCTGATTTCACTATTAGCCCACACACACAAGTCTCTTGATTCACTTGCATAGCATGTAAAGGACTTGCATAAAGAAATTCATGCCAAAATAATTTTAAGTAATGAAACTTATAAGAAGTTGGCTGATTCTCAAAGGCGAGTCAAAACTTTTGTTGAGAGAGACTGTGTAATGATTAGGTTAAGGCCTGAACGGTTCCCTCCTGGAACCGTTAGAAAGTTATATGCTAGAGGAGCTGGTCCATTTAGAGTGGTGAAGAGAGTAGGATACAATGCCTATGTGCTCGAGTTGCCTCCAGAACTAGGCATTAGCTCCACTTTCAACATTACAGACCTAGTAGAGTATAGAGAGCCAGCTGTGATTCCCAGTGAGCCTTTTGAGCCTAATCCTGCTATTGAGAGTGAACCCAACCCTGTGTGTCCACCAACAAACTGGCCTGTGAGGAAAGAGCAGATTGAAAAGATCCTGGATGATCAGGTTATCTCTACTCGTAATCGAGGATAACAAAGATACCTGGTCCGCTGGCAAGGAAGGCCAGATTCTGATGACTCTTGGATCTCCCGAGAAGAATTACAAGAATTGGACCCAGACCTCTTGGAGAGATACCAGAGCCAGCTTGATCCATACTCGATAGGGTCGAGTTCCTCCCACCCCGGGAGAATTGGTGCGGGCACCAGACTCAGAAGAAGACTTCAGAGCTCCATCTGGATCTCTGATTAACCTTGCTCGAAGAATTAGGATTTTTGGCTTGTAATAAGGGTTGACTTGATCAACTCAATTTTAGTTTGAGTCTGTATTACCTGCATTTTTTTTTTTATTGAGTCATGTTGACTCAGTAGTGGACTAGGGTTTCAACCTGGGGTGTTACATTTTTTCCCAAGGCCAAGCAAGTGGGCGCCACACTCCCAGCCACACTCCCAGCCATATGCCTGAGTCCAGGGGGCGCCACATCTCCATCCAGCAGGCTTTGGTCCCCACACCATAGATAGCAGCTTCCCTCTTTCATGCGCCAATTGAGGAGAAATCCACCAGGGGTCCACAAATCAAGGGGGTGGCCCAAGACTTCCCAAAAGAACCAAACTATAAAAGGGAAGAAATTCTCTTGGAGAGGAATTCAAGGAGGCGCCCATTACCTGCCAGAAATACTCAAAACAAAGTTAGAAGGAGCCATAACTTGGGGAGAAAGAAAAGGAGGTATCCAAAAAGGGTTGAGCCATGGAAGGAAGGAGATTTCTCTTGAAAAGCAAGGTTAGGAGGCGCCCTAATCATTCCAACTAAAGCCAGATATAAAAGGCAATAAATTTTCTCTTGGAGGGTAAGGTTAAGAGGCACCCAAACACTTCCAGATAAGGCCAAGCATAGAAGGAAAAAAAAATATTTTCTTGGAGGTCAAGACAAGGAGGCGCCACCCACTTTCCTTTTTGAAACTTCAATCAACTTTGGAATTAATTGGCTGGCCATATGAGTAGGGATTGATATCCTAATTTGAAGATCCCCTCCTTTAGTCCCACATGGGAAGATGTAAACCCTACTCTCTTGTAATGGCCTATAAATTAAACCCCATGTAAGTTTGAAAAAAATCAGATGAATGAAGCCAATTTTTAGTGAGCAAACTCTGTGTTTTCTCTCTTCCGCACTTGCATCCAGGTGTTGAGCTCCGTGAGGGAGTAAATCCGGGTTCCCCAGGAACCTTGAGGAGGTGTGAGATCTCCAAAACCCCAACCCTAGGTTAGCCACTTCACTCCCAAACCCTAGCCGCCCATCACCCTTCTCTTTCCACCAAGCCCTAGCATATCCCACCTCCCACGGCCTCTCTCTCCAAGTCCAGGCTGACCACCAGCATCCAGCTACAGTTCGGATACTTCAGATCCAAAGCTCTTTCCAGAGGGAGTCGAATCAGCCTTCAAGAGAATCCGAATCTCGGCGACATCAGCCTTCAAGTTCTTCGAACTGGTAAATCCTTCCCCGAGTCTCTGAATCCATCACTTGTTTTTCTTCTTCCCAGATCTTGAGTCCAGGAGAAGCCGACCCAGCCACGAGACCAGTATTGGAGGATCCATTGCGAAGATAGCCGAATCCAAGGATCCAACAATCTGCCCGAGAGAGTTCTTCCACCCAAATTCTGTGAAGATCACTGTCTGGTTGGTAAACCGTCTTTTCTCTTTATTTCTGTCCTGTTGAAAGTTCAGAGCGAAACCCTAGGTCTGGGAGTTTCTCAACCCCCAGCGATCCGTTACTTCTGAACTACTCTGATAACTTAGCTTCTTCTAAATTGTGCTTTCTATCCTTACCTAGTTTCCATCAACTTAGTTTAACTTTACTTTGAGTCGAAGCCAATTTCTAAAATATAAAAAAAAAAAGAATTAATCTTAATTTTACTTCCGCATACGCTTCTTTGTTCTTTGTTCTGCATCATTTTTGGTATCAGAGCTTCCATTCTGCATCAGGATTGAATGCAAGGATAGTGGTTTTAGGCTAAGGAAAGGTAATGACCTCCTACCCTTATCTTGGATATTGATGCCCTTAAGTTAATTATGCAATAATGGTAGGCAGATGAAAATGCAAATTATGGTTTTAACTATTTTTGGTGTTTTTGAGTATTTGTATTTTTTTTTTGTTTTGGTAGTTTTTAAGCAGAAAAATAATTTGCAGATAATGGCCTAAAATGCAAGAAACATGCCAAAAATTTAAGATATGCAAAAAATATACGAAAAGAACCCTAAACTTTATGAAATCAGCTTTGCTACCAAAATAGGGTAGAACTGTTCTCAGGCAGTATTCTGGATGGGAGAAAATCCACATATTAGAATAATTCCTAAGAAAGTTCTGAAAATTAATTTCAATTATAAGGAATTCAGCAAAATAAGTTTTAGGTTTTTCTGAGTTATATGGAGGCAGAAACAATTGAAAAAATAAGTGATATATTGAGAAGGCTGAGATGCAAAAAATCCTAATGAACTCTTTGTATTCTTCTTCATGGGTCAATTAACAGCGGCACCCCTACCGCCATAAGAGATCTCGTAGATTAGAAAGAGATGGTCTTGTAGCCCTACTTGTCTCCTATGATCGGATGGCCATGGTGAAGCACCCGATCTGAATACGTAAAAAGAACTGAGCTCAAATAGGCTCTGATACCAAATGATGTGGAACTAAAATGCATGCATAATTATTTTTGTAATTTTTCATAGATTAAGTGATGTGTTTAATTCCCGAATAACAGACCAAGAACCTATGTAGAGAATTTTATGCAAGTAAGAAACTACAGCATGCAAAGTAGAACCTAAAAAGCAATAAAAAAGAAGACCGCCGAGGCTGAGAAGTCTCGGTTGGGCTGGTTCATCTCCAATAATGCTACTGGCAGGCAGAGGGGGTGTACCTGATAATGGTTGATGCACCTGATGAAGATCATAGATGAAGGGATTGCTCTCGCTCCCGGATGCGGCCTAGATGATCAAGCTGGAGACCCGCGGATTCTCAGCATTCAACCCGGTGATTCAATCGCTGCTCGACTGGAGTCGTTGGATTCGTAGAAGTCGAGAGACCTGCAAACAGCCTTTCAAGGGTTAGAAAATAAAGCAAGGATGGAGGATTAATTGAAAAAATAGCAAGGAGAAGAAGGGGTTTGATGTGGGCGGCTAGGGCTTGGAGAGGTAAATGGAGGCTGGAGACTGGGCGCAGAACACAAGGAAGAAGAAGAGGGGTTCACACAGAATCCCCTTAGCATATAGCAGATAGCACACAACAATGAAAAAACTTAGTTGTATTCATTCAAAAAGTGTCTTCATACAAGAGAATAGAGTCTCTTAAATAGACTCATAAACTTGGCCCCCAAGTAAGGTTAAAATAGTCATTACCTAAAAATTTGAATCCCACCCAAACCCTAGCTAGAATACATGGTAAGTCTTAGGATTTGATTTCCCTCAAATCACTCCTCTCTCTCTTGCCTTGGTCGGCCATAGGTGGTGACTCTAGTGGCCGACCAAGGGGGGTGAGCATAAGACATGGCGCCCTTGGTTCCTCTCATGGACCTTAGCTGGCCCAAATTGCTTCTAGCTGTGGTCCAGGGCTTCAAGCTACTCCTCAGGGTTCCAAGACTTTGAGCTTCTATTGCTGGGCCTTCCATGGTCTTCATAGCTTCCAATTGGGTTGGTCTTTACTTGTACTAGCTGGGTCTTCACTTGTCTAAGTCTTCACTAGACTTGGACTAGAATGTACTGAACTCCAAAAAGAAGACTAGCTCAACATGAGCTGACTGGTACAGGACTTAAATAACAAAAAGACAACTCAAATAGGCTAAGCCCTTATTACAAATGGACTTAAATACCACTAAGTAATCCACAGAGGGTTGAGAAGCCTCTATTTTATTCTAGTGCCTCTGGTATCCCCACCAGTGAGGTGTCCTCCATGTTGGCATGGCTGCCATCTAGGCTTGGTGATGTGGCAGTCCAACTTGGTCTTGTAGTTGACTTGCTGATTTATCCCAAGTGTTGAGTTATCCCAAATAGCTGAGGCTATTCTAGGTAGCTAAATAAGTGCTGAAGTGTTAAGTTATTCTAAGTTGCTGAATAAGTGCTGAATAGCTGAAATGTTGAAGTAGAAATTGAAGTAGTAGAATTCTTTGGTTGAGTCAGCTCCAGTGCTTGAGTTGGCTCTTTAGGTTGTAGTTGAATTGACTTGTTAGGGCTTCAAATTTATCATTCAATCCATAAAGAATTTGATTGAAGGTTATTGTTGGTGTCTGCACCAATTTTCTCGGGGTGGCAAGAATTCGACCCTGTCGAGTATGGGTCAACCTGACTCTATTAATGCTCTAATAAGTCTGGGTCGATTCATTGCAGGTCTTCCCTAATGATCCATGAGTTTTCAAATTCTGGCCGACCTTGTCAACGAGCCAGATAGTATTGGTAGTCTTTGTTCCTGGTAGTGATAGTCTTGCCATCTAGAATTCGTTTAATTTTGTCTCGCCGCTTTGGAAAAGTGGCTAGTGGACACTTAGGGGTAGGCTCACTCTCAAAAATAGGGTTAGGCCCAAAAGGCTCACTAGGTATTATCATTAACTCCTTATACTCTATCAAATCTGAAACATTGATGGTCGAGCTGATACCTAGGTCAGATGGTAACTCAAGTATATATGCATTAGGTCTAATCTTCTTTATGATTTTAAATGGGCCTGCAATGCGGGCATGTAATTTTTTAATGGTTCCAAATGGAAACCATTCAGGTCTGAGTTTAATCATTATGTGGTCTCCTTCATAAAATTCTTTGATCCTCTTACGTGAATTAGCCATATTGATGCGGGACAGATCAAGGGGATGGATCGCTGGTGAGCATAGAAGTTACTAGAGATTAGGATTTGCAAGAAAGAAGAAAGAAGAGGGCTAAGGGTTCAGAAAGATAATTGGGGTTCACACAGAATCCCCGAGGAGGACAAGCACACAGCAGAGGGATCACACAGATGTCCTAGGGATCACACAGATACCCTGAAAAGAAGAGGAAAGGATCACACAGATACCCTGGGCTCACATAGATGCCTAAATCAGGGATCACACAAAAATCCTGAGAAGAAGGGGAAGGGATCACATGATACCCTGGGCTCACATAGATGCCCAAATCAGGGATCACACAGAAACCCTGGGATACACAAATCCTTCACACAGAACTCAAGAAATTTTTTATTCATCCATGGTTAAAAAATACAAGAGGGGATAGGGTATTTATAGATTCACCCCAAGATATATAACTTGAGAGCTAAGAAATCTTGACTTGTGGGCCAAGAAACCCTGGTGGACCTGGTCAACAACAGGCCTTCGTCTTGGACTGGAGCTCTTCAGTTGGTTTGGCAGCACAAAAGGGCCCAGGTGCATGAAATCCAGCTTTGGTTGAGGGGGCTTGGTGAATCTCTAGGTCTGCTTACTCTCCTCTTGGATCTTGACATGAATGGACTCGATCGGACTCACTTGATTGGATTGACTGGACTAAAAGACTGGATCTACCTAAGTGGACTCAACTGGACTTATTTGTCTCACTTTATTACAGGACTCAAATAAAATAAAATAAAATAAAATAGACTTTTGGGTCCCCATCATTCTCCTAGAGTGGGGAGAACTCAACTCCGTCGAGTCAAGCTCAGCGGGAGTTTGATGGAACCGAAACTAATCAGATCAAAGCAAATAAGCTAGTTTCAATTTTTTTTCTTTTTTTAACCTTTCTTTCTTCTTTTTTTTTCTCTTTTTTTTGAATTTTTCTTATTGGCTGCTCTAAGATCAGCATGGCTTTGAAGATTATGCAGTGCTGAGATCCGTGCTGCTCCAAAAAGCATGCTGCTCCAGAAAGCATGCTGCTCCAGAAAGTGTGCACTAAAGTCAGCAATAGTGAAGGCAGTTGCCTTCATGTTCGTGTTGGCTCCTTCCACTCCGGGCCATTAATGCAAATTGAACAGGGGGAGGCTTCCCGGTGGGCATCACCCGTGACTGGAGATGGCCCAGCTGTGAGCATGCAGCGATAGTGGGCGCGTGTGGTGAAGGGTCCCGATCGATGGTGGTGGTGGCTGGGCGGTGGTCGTAGGAGTCATGGCTGCAGGGGATTAGGCATGCTAGGGGAGGATGCGTCGGCTTTGCTTCCGGTGGCTAGTAATGGTAGCGAAACAGAGATCCGACGGGATGCGCATCGCGCGGATCTATGACACGAGCGTTCGGTGGCGGGCGTGCGGCGACCGTGGGCTGTAATCGGGCTTCACGGTGGAGACGTCATTCTGGTGGCCTAGGAAGGATGGCTGCATCGCTTGAGCAGAGATGGGGAGCGGCTGTGGTGCTCCGGTCGGGATGCCCTCCTTGTCCTGGATCTTGGCCTTGACGTTGTCGATCGTGTTCGAGGACTCGACCTCGAGGGTGATGGTCTTGCCGGTCAGGGTCTTCACAAAGATTTGCATCTTGGCAGTGGCTCTCCGATGGTGGAGGTTGGCCTCTGGGCACTGGAGGGAGGGGGTTGGGGGTTAGGGTGTCGGTTGCTAGTGGTGAGCAGGAACAGGGCATCAACCGGTAGGGGATGGGAGGCTTCACGCGATGGAGGCTGAGGAGGGGTGCGATCGTGAACTTCTGGATCGACGTCGGTGGAGGCATGCTTCATAGGCGATGGCAGCAAGGGAGAGGGGCTCGAGTGCAGGGCGTTGACGGGCCTCGGTGGCTGACCAAGGTTTGAGAAGCATTGCATAGGAAGATCTGGACACGAGGAAGGATGTGGATTTGGGAGGAAAAGCAAAATCCTAATCCTCTATTTCCAATACCACTTGATGCGGGACAGATCGAGGGGATGGATCGCTGGCGAGCATAGAAGTCACCAGAGATTAGGATTTGCAGGAAAGAAGAAAGAAGAGGGCTAAGGGTTCAGAAAGATAACTGGGGTTCACACAGATTCCCCGAGGAGGACAAGCACACAACAGAGGGCTCACACAGATGCCCTAGGGATCATATAGATACCCTGAAAAGAAGAAGAAGGGATCACATAGATGCCCAAATCAGGGATCACACAGAAATCCTGAGAAGAAGGAGAAGGGATCACACAGATACCCTGGGCTCACACAGATGCCCAAATCAGGGATCACACAGAAACCCTAGGATACACAGATCCTTCACACAGAACTCAAGAAATTTTTTTATTCATCAATGGTTAAAAATACAAGAGGGGATGGGGTATTTATAGATTCATCCCAGGATACATAACTTGAGGGCTAAGAAATCCTGACTTGTAGGCCAAGAAACCTTGTAGACCTGGTTAACAGCGGGCCTTCGTCTTGGACTGAAGCTCTCTAGTGGGTTTGGCAGCACGAAAGGGCCCAGGTGCATGAAATCAAGCTTTGGTTGAGGGGGCCTGGTGAATCTCCGGGTCTACTTACTCTCCTCTTGGATCTTGACATGAATGGACTCGATCGGACTCACTTGATTTGACTGACTAGACTAAAAGACTGGACCTGCCTAAGTGGACTCAACTAGACTCGATTGTCTCACTTTATTACAGGACTCAAATAAAATAAAATAAAATAAAATGGACTTTTGGGTCCCCATCACATATGCTTGTAGGTTTCATTGCTCATGTTGATTTTTTTACTGATTTCTTTATGCGAATCCTTAATATGCTATGTGTATGACTCGGCAGATTTAGAAACTCGTGCATGTGTGGGAAATGGGATGAGCCCATGGTATGTTGAATATTTCTTAAGGGTGGAAGGTGATTAGGAAGGTCTTCTAGAAATACATCTTGAAACTCCTCTAGAAACCTTAATACTTCCTAGGGCTGTTCCTTATAGGGTTGATCCTGAACTTCTTTAGTTGACAAAATCCAAATAGGTGAACCACCATTAAGCTCTTGCTCCAATTCCTTAACACTGATCATATTTATTCTTTGTTTTTTGTCCCTCGACTTGATCCTCTCTTAACATGGTCCTTAGGTGGTGAAGAATTGATTACAATCTTCTTTCCATTATGAGTAAAAGAATAAGAATTAGAGTGGCCATAGAGTATAGCATCATGATCATACAACCATGGTCGACCTAATATGATGCTGCTTACTCCCATGGGAAGAACATCACATCAAACCTTTTCTTGGTATGACTGAATTTGGATTGTTACTTGGCACCTAAATTTGGTAGGAATCGAGGTCAAATCTATCCAAGATACCTTATATGGGCTTGGATGGGGTTCAGTGGATAATCCTAAGTTCTTGACCATACTAGTCGATATGGCATTGACACACTTTCACTATCTAAGATGATCTTGCATACTTTTTCTCCTATCTTAACAAAGGTTTGTAGGATGTTGGTCCTAAGCCAATCTTCTTGCTCCTTAGCCTGGGTCAAGATACATCTCACAACTCCTAGAAATTCTGATGAGTCTTTGATCTCTTCATCCCCTTCATACTCATCAGCTAATCTCACACCGGCCTCATATGCTTCTTCCTCACAATCTTCTATGGGTTCAGGGACCTCCTCTTCTATTTCTCCCATATGTAATGCTCTAGTGGGACATTGGCTTGCAATTGACCTTCCTTATGGCACCTAAAATAATGGACACTACCTTATCTTCAAACTTTAGGGCTCTTTTCTTTTTCATCTCTATGGGCTAATAGAGTAGTAAGATTGGGTATGTGGGATGGACTTGGGCTTGGGTTGGGTCTACTTCCAGGGAAATTAAACCTATTGGGTTCGAGTCGACGGAAAATGGGTCCCTTTGAAATCTCTCACAGTCCCTAGAAATTTGGTAGGCTTGGTCTAGATCATGGAACTCTCAAAGAAATAACTCTCTCTAGATTTCTTCTCGAAGACCTACTCTAACCTAGACAAGGTCATAACTTCCGACTCAACCACACTGCATCTCATGACGAACTCATCAAACTTGGCAATATACTCTGATGCCATCTTTTTTCCTTGACTTAATCATTGCCATTGATCGAAGAGCCTTTGTTCATAGGACAGGGGTAAATACTTCTCCCTAAGATTTACCTTCTTAGCTCTTCAAGTGGCATTGGGCATGCCACCTCTCTGTTTACTAATGTGCTTAACATTACCCAATATAATATAGCCTGATGGACCAATCTAAGTTTGGCGAACTTAAATTTTCTATCTTTCGACAGCTCGTACCAATCAAAGTATTGATCCATATCACTTTCCCAGTCTATATACACCTTAGGATCCAAGTTTCTATCGAATGTGGGTGTATCTAGATGAATGTTTCTAAGGGCTCTCTCATCCTAGTCAACATAATCATGGTGTGGTCTCTTTTGATGTGGGTCAAGAGTATGCTCCTGGCATTGGACTCTAGGATGGAAGGGTGGCAACCTGGGTGATTGTGGCTGAGTAGGGGTCATACGGGTCTCTTCAAGAGTTTCTATCCTCTCTTCCATTTGATCAAACCTATTGTTCAATTGCTTGAATTGCTCAGTCATAATTCTCATTAGAACTTCTAGATTGGGGTCCATGGTAGAACTTGGTTGGTCTTGTGAATGCTGGTATGGAGTTCTTGATCTAGTAGTCATTCAATATAAAGACTCGTTCTAAGGTTTGCTAGACCTAGAAGTCTAATGTAGTATATATTGATTCAGTATAGATCAAGACTATAAATACCCTTTCAATTGGCAAGGTAAGAGGTAGGACTGTGGGAGGCCCCCCCCGCTTCCGTGAGGACCCAATTAAGGAACCACAAATCCACTTAAGGTGTTTGCCTTTGGACCTCTAGCCTTAGATACCAATTTTCAGGAGTAGATGAAGAAATGATTCACACTAGTCTCAACACACTAATTGAGCTTGACTTGTTGGTGTCCCTAATTCTAATTAGGTTGCTACTCAATTTTATTAAAAGGTTTGGGTTCGATGCAAAATGTAGTTGGTTATTTTTGGACCAAGTAAAAGTAATGACCTCCTTCCCTTATCTTATGATATTATCGCCCTTAAGTAGTTTAAAATGAATGCAACAACACAATGTAGCTAAATAATGCTGAAATTAGACTGGCAGAACTATTCTTAGGCAGAAAAATAGATGTGCAAAACTCTATAGATCAAAATAAATCATAAGAGAATTTTGAAAAATAGTATCAAATGTGATGAATCTAACAAAATAAGAATCAAAATTAAGTTTTCTACATGCAGAAACAATTAAATTAACAGACCATATACTGGAATTACGGGATGCAGAAACTAAGTCCTAAATGAGTATTTTCTTTGTTTTCTTCTTCACGGATCTAATCACAACGGCACCCCTACATGCCATAAGAGATCCCATTGAATGGAAAGAGAGGGTCTTGCACCCCTACTTCTCTCCTATGACTCGATGGCCTAGGTGAAGCACCCAATCCGAGTACTTAAAGATAAACATACTTGCTACCATTATTATGCTACTCATGCAACCATTCTCTGATACCAAATTTGATGTGGCATGCAAAGATGAGTTCTAACTTAGTGGATTAATTAATTGGTGAGCAATGATTCTTACTTACATAAGGCAAAACTCATTCATAAGAAAGGGCTAAGAACTAGATGATGAGACTACTTAATGATAGGAAACTCAGCCGCAATGTAATTCAATTTTAATAAAGGAAGAACAGACCTAATGGTTGAGAAACCATTCTAACTAGGGCATAAACCTTCATATGAATAGACCTAAGAGACTCGGATGGGTTTACTAACCAATGATGAGCTCTCCCTCCTTTGAAGGTAGATCAATTTTCAGCACTCCATGTAGCTACAACTGGACTTGAGGACTACCACTTCTAGAATGGAAACTCCCTCCATGGCCGGTTCCAAGGCAAAGTAAAACCTTCTCTTTAACTCAAAATAGTAGGGAACCCTGTAATGAATGACATTAGTGATATGGTAAAGTTGGGGAAAACTGAAAGAAGTGATCAAAAGGAAGAATTGAGAGAGGTTGGCATTTTTGTGTTGGAGTGGATGAATGGCTTCCTTGTAGTTGGTGGTTGGCCTTGGATGGAATGTGTTGAAGGCGATCTTAGGTGGATTGTTAGAGAGGGCTTCCTTGGAGATGGCATCCTTTGGAGCTTGCTGAAATTGAAGTTTAGGGAAGAAAGAAAGGGAAAGCTTTACTAAGGTAGACTAAGAGCTAAGTAGTAGATAGATTGAGCCTCTCGCTCACTCCCTCACGGAGGACATTTGCATCACACAAATGGAAAGAAATTTGGAACTCAAAAATTTTCATTCATTAGCTGCATTATAAAGAGCTATGGAGAGGTATTAATAGACCTCCTAAAGCCATTTTGAAATTTCAAATTTCAAGGAGGATTTACATGGAGAAAATGGTGGAGAATTACAACCAAGCTTGATTCAAGGAGAGGATTAAGGGCTGGCCACTCCAATTTGAATTTGAAATTAGGCACCCAAGTGGAGGGGGATGTGAGGTGTCCTCCATGTTGGCATGGCTGCCACCTAGGCTTGTTGATGTGGCAATCCAACTTAGTCTTGTAATTGACTTGCTGATTTATCGAAAGTACTGAGTTATCCCAAATAGCTGAGGTTATTCCAGGTAGCTGAATAAGTACTAAAGTGTTGAGTTATTCCAAGTAGCTGAATAAGTGCTGAATAGCTGAAATGTTGAAGTAGAAATTGAAGTAGCAGAATTCTCTGGTTGAGTCAGCTCCAGTGCTTGAGTTGGCGCTTTAGGTTGTAGTTGAACTGACTTGTTGGGGCTTCAAATTTATCATTCAATCCATAAAGAATTTGATTGAAGGTTATTGTTGGTGTTCGCACCACTCAAGCCTTGAGTTGACACTTGGTGATTCTGAGTCGACACTTCTACATGCCGGCTGAGATTTTTTCCATATATCAGCTCAAGCCTCTATGAGTTGACACCTGAGTCGATACTTAATTAAAACAGTGCTAAAAATTATCCAAAATAAAATTTTAAGCTCTTCAAAGTCTTTCTCATGTTCCAAAGTCCATGTAGCTTGAGAATTTATGATCTTAAGTGACTTCTTCAATTAAATGACAAGTATTTTGATCTTACAATATAAACTAACCTTGATGAGTACCTAAATCTAATAAGCACACTTTTAACATATAATTAGTACTCATATATGCTTAAGTATTTTGTTATTCATTAAAATTAAGATAGAAGTGAACAATCTCACTCTTTATAATGATGACAAAACTTTTAAGTATATAAATATGGTAAGCTCAAAAGATTAGCAATAAGTATCAGAGTAATTGGCTATAAATATCAGAGTAATGTTGTAATGACTATCATAGAGCAAGGTCTCATCATTTAGCAAGTAACTTGAATAAATTCAATTCGTATATCTACAATGTATCGATACTTAACCTAGCATATTAGATCTAGGATAAGAATGTATCAGAGCATATGCATATATAAGAGTGGAATGATCATTAGTTTTAATGAATAGCAATAATGCATAGTCAGAGCAAATGCAATAATGTATTGAAATTTACACAACCAGAGTTGATTGAACATTTACTTTCAGTCATAGCGAGATAGATAATAATCATGCATAGTCAGAGAAAATTAGTTTTGACAAAAATATGAAAGCACTGAATTTCAACATGCATCAAGGCAATAGAGAGTCATAAACTTTTTAATGTCAGAGCAAATTTGAAATTGAGTATCAAAGCTGAAATTGAATAAGTTTTTAAGTCAAAGAGTATCAGGGTGATAAAATTTACTGTTCAAAGATTTGCAGAGCAAAATGGTTTTGAGAAAGGCATGTATCAGAGCTAAAATAGATTTGAAAGAATAAATATCAGAGCAAAATCTAGTTTGAAATGAAATGTGAGTGTTAGAACAAACTCTTTAAGGAATATAGTATTAGAGAAAATAATATAAAGATAGAGCTCCCCCTCAATACATGATCTGAAAATATTTTTCAAACTTTTCAAATATGGCTCATGTGTATTAGTATTTTTCAAAAATATCTTCAAAAAGTTTAGAAATTTCTCTCATTAATACTTTCTCCCCATTACTTATTATTATTATTATTATTATTTATTACTATCTTCCGCCTCTTTTTATACTTTCTTCTTCTCCTTTTTTTTTTGTACTTTGTCTTCTCTCCCTTTCTGTCATCATGAAAAAGGTGAAAAAAAATACAAAGTAGTGAAATAAGTAACAAACCTCCTCCTCAAGGTAGCGATAAAGTGGAAAGAATAGTAAGAAGAGTATCAAAAGCAATGCAAGTAAAGAATGAAGCATGACACACAAGTGAAAAACTCTGAAAGCATCATATATATAACCCCAGGACATGACGTGAGGTCATGCCCAGTTATCCCCTTTCTTATTCCATTTTCTCTATTCCCCATAGTCTTTGAGATCCATCATAGCGCCTCCAAGTATTGAGGAGGTTGTAATACCTTAGAGGTGAGAGGTCTCTTCGCTAGGATGAGTCCCAAAGTCCACGAGATCCAGATCCTTATCTTCTATCCCCATTTTTTTTTCTTCGCCACCCCTAAAAAAAATCCAAAAAAATATGATATCTTAATCTATGTGACTTCTAGGCTCACCAACGATCCTATCCCCCCGTTGTCCTACATCAATTTTGGTATCAGAGCGGATAAGAATTAGGGTTGGAAAAAAAAAAAAAGAGAGAAAAAAAAATTGCAGCGAGCCTGACTCGACGGAGTCGAGTTTTCCCCACCCGAGAGAAATGATGGGGACATCAAAACCCATCAAGATTTTTTCTCTTTTTTTCTAGAATTTTTCTTATTTTATTTTATATTTATTATTTTAGCTATTCCTTCTATTTCTATTTTATTCCAGATTTATCCATGAGTTATTTCCTTATTGTTATTCCTGTCATCTTCAACCTCAATCCATCGCCCAGATCTGCCATTTTTTTCATCTCCCGCCTCGCTGCCGACGTCAAGGCCGCGTCTTCGCCACCGGATCTTTTCCCTCAACGTCTCCACAGCCACCGGAGATCTATTTGCCACCCGATCTCCATGGTCCGCGCCCATGCCGTCATGGCCGTCCACCCCCCTGCTGCTCCGCCCATGCCCGTGACGCCTCCCCATGCCGCGCCCCTCCGCCACCGTCAGCGGCCTCCACCGCTCGGCTGCCGCCCCGCTCCGCCCCCATGCCACCGCGTCGCCGGCCCCGTTGATGCGGAACAGGTTGGGGGGAGGATCAAACGGTGAAGAGCTTGCCGCGCGGCCGCACCAAAGGTTTCAGCGTCCAGTTCCCTCTCGTCGTCAAGAGGTCTAGCGTTGGGCCAGTCCTCCTTCCTTGCCGTCCCGGCGAAGGTGGAGTCCAGGGATTCAGGTGGTATACAAGGAAGCTAAGGATCGTTGAGGATGGAGACGTAGCAGATGAATTCTTGGATGAGATCGTACCAGAGGCTCCCAGCATTAATATACAAGGAATGCGACCCAGTTTTCAGGTGAAGTACAATACCCGTTCCACCGCCATGGCCATGAGGAAATAGGTTATGGCTGTTGATGGGAACATCAAGCATAGCTTGGAATACCCATCAAGCACAGCTTGGAATACCAAGGGAAACTGTGGTAGGTTTGAACGGGAAGCATCCTCCAATGGTCAGTGGAAATTGGCATCGTGCATTAGAGTCCTGGAGCTCTAGTCTGCACTTATCAATTATCATCACCTCCATGGCATGTTGGAGATGGCGTCGACGGTGGTGAAGCCACACTGCAGCCGCTCTTCCCCATCCGCCCCTGTTCCACGATCACAGTAAAGGATTTTCTTCTACACGGCTCTCAGAGCAGAAGCAACCCATGCAAATTTCAGAGCAGGAATGTCCTGTGCAGATCTCAGAGCACATGGCAAATTTGAATTTGAGTTATTCATGAAAATGCATATTGTTTTCTTTCCCTATTTTATTATTTAAAATTTTAAAATTTAAATTTCAAAATACCTTGGTGTCTATAAAATAGACTCCAATCTTTCTTATAAAAAAATTGAAAAATAAAATTTTTGTTTTAGGAAAGAGTGATTCTTCTTCTATCTCCGTGAAGAGAGGGTGTGAGGCCCAATCCCAGGACATGACATGAGGTCATGCCCAATTATCTCCCTTCCCATTCCATTTTTTCTATCTCTTCGTGGCCTTTGAGATCCATCCTAGCGCCTCCAAGTATCGAGGAGGGTGTAATGCCTTAGAGGTGAGAGGTCTCTTCGTTAGGATGAGTCCCAAAATCCACGAGATCCAGATCCTTATCTTCCATCCCCATTTTTTTTCCTTAGCCACCTCTATAAAAAATCCAAAAAAATATGATATCCTAATCTAGGTGACTTCTAGGCTCACCAACGATCCTAGCCCTCCTCGTTGTCCCGCATTAGGATTCATCCTATAATGAGATAAATTCAGCAAGGTAGCTCCTGGGACTAAGTCTATGATATGTTGAATGTCCCTAAATGGAGGTCAACAATCAGGAAGGTTTTCAGGGAACACATGAATAAATTCCTTAAGAAACTCTAAGATCTCCTTAGGATGTTTTTTTTGTGGTTCATCATGAACTTCTTTAGCAGTCAGCATCTAGACTGTTGAACCTTCAATAATTTCATGCTCTAATTTCTTAGTAGTAATTAGGTTCAATCCAGGTTCTTTCCCTATCAAATGACTAGACCCTCACTTGGTATTGTCTTTGGGTGGGGTCGAGTTAATCATAATTCTCTTTTTATGGTGTTTAAAAGAACATAAGTTAGATCGGCCAAAGAGGGTTGCATCATGATTATATAACCATGGCCTACCTAGTATGATACTACTAATTCCCATTGGAATCACATCACACCATACTTTTTCCTAGTAAAATTGAATTTGGACTGGGACCTGGCATTGTAACCTAATAGGAATGGATGTCGTATCAATCCAGGATACCTTATATGGGCTAGGAAGTGGCAATGTGGGTAAGCCTAAACTCTTAACAGCATTGGTAGATATGGCGATCACACAATTTCAACTATCTATAATAATCTTGCACACTTTATCTCCTAACTTAATAAATGTCTATAAATATTTGTTCTATGCCAGTCCTCATTCTTCTTGGTCTGAGCCAGAATACACCTAACTACACCTAGTAGGTCGGATGACTCTATGGGCTCTTCATCACCTTCATACTCTCTACTAAATCTTCCTCAGCTTCATAAATTTCTTCCTCAAATTCCTTTATATTTTCCAGATTCTCTTCTTCACACTCACCTATATGTAAGGTCCTTACTGGGCAATCAGCAGCAAAATGGCCTATTTTCCGACACCTAAAACATATTGTGTTCTAGTTCCTATCTCTTTAGACTACAGGTCCCTTTCCTTTATCATCCCTACGAGTTGGTTGGGAGGTAGGATTCGGTTGGCTAGGTGGAAATCGACTAGGGCTAGGTCTACTTTCAGGGGTATTGAACCTGTTTGACTCAGGTCGATAGGTAATAGGTCTCCTTTGAAATCGTTCACAATCCCTAGCAATCTGGTAAGCCTGATCTAAGTCACTAACCTCTCTTAAGAATAGTTCCCTCTGGATATCTTCATGTGAGCCAACTCTAAACCTTAACAAGGTGATAGCTTCGAACTCGACTACACTACACTTCATTACGAACTCATCAAATTTGGCAATATAATCGGCTACTCATCTATTTCCTTGAGTTAATTTTTGCCATTGATCTAATAATTTTGTTCATATGAAAATGGTAGGTATTTCTCCCTAAGCTTTACTTTCATGGCTCGCCATGTATTTATTGGTAGGTCACCTCTCTGTCGGTTCAGTCGTTGTACATTTCTCCAGTAAAATATAGCCTGTCAGACTAGCCTAAGCTTGGCGAATTTGAACTTTCTCTCCTCCGACATTTCGTACCATTCAAAGTACTGGTCCATATCACTCTCCAAATCTGTATAGACCTTAAGATCTAAACTACCCTCAAATGTGGGTGCATCTAATCAAATGCTCCTAAGAATCCTTTCTTCCTGGTCATTCACATCAAAATGTGGCGCCTAGGAATTGGGTTAGGGATAATTTTCCTATGTTGGCCTCTACCTCTTGGATTTGGGGGAGTGAGTTGGGCTCTTGGAATTGGGGGAATGGGTCTAAGAGTCTCAGAACTTTGACCAAGGGGAGTGGGTTTAGGTGTTTCAGGGTCTGAACGAGTCACATGGGATTCCTCAATGTTACCTATTCTCTCATCCATCTAGTCTAGCATAGTAGTAAGTCGTCTAAATTGCTTAGTGAACCAAGCCTCCATGTTAGGGTCCATGGATGAATTGGGTTGGATTTGAGTAGGATAATAGGGTGTGCCTGATCTAGTGGTCATGCAATGCAAACACACAGAACTCGACTCAGACTAGGGTTTCCTAGACCTAGAGCTCAAGTAGAATGGGTTAGCTCAAATTACAGCCAATTTAGTAAGTATCCTGACCACTAGCCAGGTAAGATGTGGGGTCATGGGAGGCTTCCCCTGCTCTTGCAGGGTCCTAATTAAAAACCACAAAACTGCTTAGGATGTTTGCCTCTGGACCTTTAGTCTTAGACACCAGATTCAAGTGATAATCAAAGGATTGGGTGCACTAGCTTACACACAATACTTGGAACCCGACCTGTTGGTGTCCCTAGCTCACTAGAGCAAATTAAGTCTAATTAATTTTAATTAGGTTAGGCTTGGATGCAAAGAAGGTTGTTATGGGTCCAGGACAGGTGATGAAATCCTGTCTTGATCTGAGATGCTCAAGTGCCCTTAAGATTAGGTTAAGGATGATGCACACACAAGATGAAACCCTAAAATGCATTTAAGTAATAAAATAATTAAAAATAGCAGAAAATAGAAATTAATTATTTTTTTATCTCAAAATTAAATTTTAGATCTCATCTGATCTCGGGATATCATGTCCGGCCATAGCTCATTATTCCCATGGGTTGTGACAGTATACTTGTATATACCCGCTCAGGAGGCATGATTTCCTTCCACCAGAAAATAGCAAATAAAAAAAAATTTTAATCTGATTTTTTCTGAGATTAAAAGAGGATTAATAGATGATTATTAAAAAATTTATTTCTATTTTTTTTGAATTTTTTTGGATAGGTTTTATGCAGTTTTAATTTCAGCTTAGTTCTAGGTATGCAGAAATTCCAGAACTAGTAGTTAAACCCTAGTTTAACCTTCGCTCTGATACTAAAATGATGCGGGATAATAATTAAAACTAAATTACTTTTAATAAGTTCTAATTATCATAGAAAAACAAATATTAATCTTTTTAATATTTTTTCAGACTTTCAAGAAGACTCAAAGGTAACAATAAAGTAAACTAGTTCTAGTTAACTACCCGCAAGTAAACCTAACAAGTAAGCAAGAAAATCATGATTTGGTGGCTAAGAAACCACCGTTAACTAGGGTCCACTTTCAACTATTCAGAGATCACAGAGAAGGGAATAGGTTTTATGTGTTACCAACGAAGAGCCGTCTCTTTGATGAGATCTAACTGGACTCTCAAGATTCTGCGGCAGGGCTTCAAGATCCTGATCCTCGGGCTCCGATCTCTTGCGATGTTGGTTTCGAGGTAAGAATACCTGACTTTGTTTTCAGATCACCTACAAACACTCAGCAAAGAAAGATCAAGTTAGAAAGTAGTAAGGAAGGAAAGAATAATGGAAAGGAAGGGTTTGAAGTGGTGGCTAGGGTTTCTTGATTACTGGATAGGTAAGGCCTCACACCTCACGATGCACACAGTAAAGGAATTGGACAGAATAATTTCTTTATTAATGAATGAATAATAATAATACAAAGGGGGTTGATGGGATATTTATAGACCCTCAATCAGTGGTATAAGGGATACAAAGACTAGACTTGTTTTCCTTGGACTACAACTCCTAGAATCCTTGCTCTAGGCATCCTGGACTCTTGTCTCTGGGCTGATATAGACCTCTCTCCAAGGTGGGGAACAACAAGAAATAATCTTCATAGCTTGGGCGACAACAATCCATTAGGTGGGCATCAACTAAGATGGGAGACATTCTTGAGGAGTCTTTTTGGATTTCTCCTCTTAAAATCATCGACAAATCATTTCTTAACTTTAAATTGGCGACAATTAAGATGCATATGGCATCTCATCTCCTTCCTTCTTGGCATTAATCCTTCTTAAATTTTATCATGATCTCATTTGCATTTAGGAGGATTCCTTAAAATTTGAATGTTGATTGCTCCCCTTTAAGATAGAACTCTTAAGGTAAGAAAATCATTGAACCTTCTCCAACTTGGGCGACCGAGATGGGATTGAAAACTTGTTGGATATGGATGAGATAACTTGGCTGACATCTTTGATTTAGCATCAAATAGTGAGAGGAAGTGGTGCTAATTATTGTTGAACTTCTCATTTACTCCTTCAAAAGTGGCGCTAATTATTCATGAAAAGAGACCGACCAAGGGAGTGTGACATGGCAAGTGTGTTGTCCCAATGAAGTGGAATGTGGTGTTGTCCTGATGAAGTGGCAAGTGGTATCCAGACAAAGCATGTGGTATTGTCCAAATTCTTGAAAAGGTGGCACCAAGACTTGGTTACATATGACAAGTGACTTGGCCTAGCACATGGAGTCATATGGCTTGTCTTGAGCTAGCACATGGGGTCATATAGGTCTTCAATTGGGTCTTCCTTATATTACAGGACTCAATAACTAACTAATCACATGATTTAACCAACTAAAAATCAACTCTAAATCCAACTTGATCAAATTGATCAAAAAGGCATAACCTCATGCAGTAAAAAAAGATAAATTCAGTAAACAGGGTTTGGCCTAATAGGGTTTGACACAACAGATAAATGGGATTTTTTATACAAACCCTAATTGATAAAAAGGGCTCAACCCAACTAAGCCTATATAACATAATTTAAAATAAAATATTTATAGTTGTAAAAGGGGTTGGGTTCAGGGCTTTATTCACAGGTGATCTACAGGGATGTGGGTTCAACCTTTCGATATTTTTTGGCCCTGGTGTCCACACCAATATTGCTGAATCTTATCTAAGATTATGATGAACCCCATAGGTTAGGATAATGAAATTAGGGTTATGATGAAGATTATAATAGTGAGACTTAAGTTTCTATAAATCCTAATATAAAATATTCCTAGTCATTGGATTATCAATTCGGGGATCAATATTTCTGGAAAGACTAGTGCATCCTATGTATACTCAAAGGGAGGGTGGTTGGTCTCATAGCCATTTATGTAGGGACACTAATACAAGGATGTGGGTGCTCATAAGGGTATCAGTTCACTGGGTTGATCCACATTGAGAACATCTTACGAAAGTCTTTCTACTTGTCAAAAGATGGTTCTCAAAATGGGAGTTATGCAAATGATCCTTAGACCTGAGATCACCATGGTTCCTTATGCACGTGAAGGCATATTTTGGTTCATATTCATGAAAATGAGTTATGCATGGGATGTTCTCGGATATGATGGATTGTATATGAAGGATGTGAGTGGATCAATAAGGAATCGACCACTCCTAGTAAGAGGAGGACATCCCATGAAATCTCTTCGAATGATGACTCAAGAAGTCTTTGATCAAAGCATCATGAGATTAGACAAGGTTTCTAATCTTTTATCGATCGAGTATTCATTATCGAATTGAGATTTGAAAGGATTGAGTGCTAGGGTTTGACATTTATCCATGCCCATCACTTAATCAGGATAAAGGGAGATCGAAGGATTGAATTGCACGGTAACTTTCCATTAAAGGATATTTTGGAAATTTTTATCAAATTCCTCATCTTCCGGGTAGGCATGACATGTTGCTAGATGTCAGTCATTTCTTGTGGATTTTCATGAATCAAATTGATTAGACTCATGAGTCAATTCGGAAGCTGGTCTGAATTAGCAACTTAAGTCAGCTCAATTTGACCTAATTAGGTCAAATTGGTTTCGATTGGATTGAATTGGCTAGACCTAGACCTACTACTGGCTAGATGTGGAGCTCAAAGGGTTACATATATTAAGGAATTGTCAAGGAAGTCAATTATATTTTTATTAGGATCATAAGATCCTAATTGGCTAGCTAATTAACATACTAGCATATGTTGGTTAGCTTAACTCCTAACCCAATTGGATTGGGTTTATTTGCTTGTTATTTGGGATAACCAATTTAAGTGAAATTTATTTTGGTTAGAGTCCTAATTGGGGTAGCCTATTCCAGTATTTATCTAGATTTTATTAGGACTTATCTTGGAATTATGAAAGAGTCCATGTTGGCATGGACTCTTGGGCGCCATAATGCTTTTGCGAATATTATGTGCATGCACAAGGACCAAGAGCCCTTTTGCAAATCAATCACAAATCCTAGATTAATTCCAAAGGACTCCTACCTTATCTCCACACCCCTTTGCTATGGTTTGACCGGTCAATATGTGGCAATTGGTACTCATCAAAATAGCTAAATTGGATTGTTTGTCAAATGATGAAGAAATCATTTCTATGGATGAAAGATTAGTTATAAATGGATTTAAGTACTTGAGAAATTCTTAAAAAAACTTAAAGAGTTTAACTCAAAAAGGTTTCAGTAGAGTTTCGATGATTTTTGAAGAAATCTCAGCAAGTGTTGACTCAAGGTGTCGACTCATAGTTTAAGTGTGGACTCATGGTAATGCAAGTGTCGACTCAAGCTGGCATGCAGAAAGAGTTTCAGATGGCACAACTGAAGTATCGACTCATGCTACTCAAGTGTCGACTTAAGGTACCGACTCAATGATTGACTCAAGGCCTGAGAAAAATTTCTTACAGAACATGTTGAAGATGAGGACTTGCCTAAAGTGTCGACTCATAAATGTCAAGGTCGACTCAAGTGTCGACTCATTTGAAGAAGTTTCGACTCACCTGAAAATTCCAAAGAGCTTAAATGAAGAATTTTGAACTAGGTGTTGACTCATGGGACTTAAGTGTTGACCTTAAGTGTCGACTCACAGCTTGAAGTATCGACACTTGTAGTTCTAGGAACAGTAACGACTAGTTTTTCAAACGTAGAACTCGACCCTCTTAGCTTCCAATGGCTAGTTTTTTGTGTCTAATAGTCATAAACCATCTTTAAGGCCTTGGGATGATATTTAAGTGATTTGAATTCAAGAAAATCAAGAGAAGAAATACAAGAAAGAAGAGAACAAGTAAAAACAAAAAAAAGAAGAGAAAAGCAAATGCGTTCACTCCCATTCATTGAGAGCAACTACTTTCAAGTAAAAAGAAGTCTCTAAGCATTCAAAGATATCAAGAAGCATTCAAGTCCAACACTTTTGAGCATTGATTGAGGTTTCATCAAGTTCAAGACAAGCAACTTCTCCAAGCTTCAAAGAGATATCAGCTTTATATTAGAAAGCTTTTCTTGTTGCTTTACTTTATCTCATATCTTTGTTGTAAAGGTTTTTGGTGAGCCTAAGAACAAAACCAAGGAGATTTTTGGTTAGCTTAGTTAAAAACCAAGAAGATTTTTGGTAAGCCTAATTGAAAACCAAGGAGGTTATTGGTTAGCCTTTGAAAATCAAGGGGTTTCTTTTGGTGAGCCTTGTAAAAACCAAAAGGGGGTTTTTATTAGTGAGCCCAAAAAACTAATCGGCTGTAATCATAGAAGATTATAGTGAATTCCCAAGTTGACCTTGGGGAGTAGATATAAGTGCATTGGAAATCATCGAACCACTATACTTGGCTTGTGTTTGTGATTGTCTATTGCTCTCTTTACTTGCTCTTATATTTGTTGCATTTATATTTTTGCTGCAACTCTTCAAGAGCATACTCTTTCACCTTACACTAGTACTTGATTAGATATTTGAATTAGCACACATTCTTGCAAGTAATTTTTAGAAACCTAATTCACCCCCCTCTTGGGTTGCTTACTGGGCAACAAGTGATATCAGAGCCACGTTCTCAGTATATAGGTCTAACTGCCTTGAGTAAAGATCTATGGCAACCCCCCTTGGTACTAGTGTAGTTAAGGGACAAGCCTCAAATATACCTCCATACTTTAATGGAACAAATTATACTTATTGAAAAACTAGAATGAGAATTTATATGCATTCTATAGATTATAATTTATGAAAAGTAGTTGATAAAGGTTCTCATATTCCTTCGATTGTGTTAATGGTATTTCCATCCCAAAGCTAGAAGAGGATTGTGATGAAAATGACATTAAACAATCCGAGATCAATGAAAAAACGATAAATCTCCTTTATTATGCATTGGATCCCAGTGAGTTCAATAGGATTTCTACATGTACATATGTTAAAGAAATATGGGACACACTTGAGTTTATCTAAAAGGGTATTAATCAAGTGAAGAATACTAAAGTTAACATATTAGTGCATACTTATGAGAAGTTTTGCATGAAATCAAATGAATCTATCACTGACTGTACACTAGATTCACAAACATTGTAAAGGCATGAGAAGTTTAGGTAAAATTATGTCTAACACCGATCTTGTTAACAAAATTCTCAGGTCACTTCCAACATCTTGGGATCCAAAGGTGACAGTCATACAAGAAGCCAAGGATGTTGACAAATTACCATTGGAGCAGCTAGTAGGATCGCTCATGACTCATGAGCTAAATTTGAAACAAAAGTCTATGGATTTGGACAAGAAGAAAAAGGGGATAGCTTTCAAGTCTACAACACAAGAAGAATCCCCAAATGAAAAATCAGAAGAAGAAGAAGAAGATGAGAGTGAGGAAGCTCTTCTAGCAAGAAAATTCAAAAAATTCATAAGGAGAAAGAAATTCCCTTACAAGAAAATGTTTCAACCAAGCAAAGAAAAGGGAAAAGAAAAAGAAAAAGAATAAGAAAAGAATAAGAAACTGCCTATCTCCTTCGAATGCAAGAAGCCTAGACACTACAAGTATGACTGCCCTCTCCTAAAAAAATCAAGGAAAAAGCTTAGAAAGAAGGCAATGATGATGACTTGGAGTGATAGTGAGGACTCTAGTTCAGATGAGGAACCAACTGAAGTCGCCAATCTATGTTTCATGGCATTACAACATAAAAAAGAAGAGATACATTCTGATCTTGAAATAGACTATACTTTTGACGAATTAAGAATTGTATTTGATGAATTGATGCATGACTATAAGGTGATGATTTCTGAAAATAGAAAGTTGAAAAAGCATGCAAATATTTTTTCACATGAAAATACTATTCTTTTAAATGAAGTCAATGATTTGAAAAATAGAATTGATGTTTTAAAAAAGAAAAACAAATCTTTATCTATGGAAAATAAAGTTTTAAAAAGACCTAAAGCAATTGTTTCAAATAATGAACTTTTGAAGGTAAAGATCTTGAAATAGAAAATAAACAATATAAAGATGAGCTTGATAAGATAAAATCTTTTGTTAAAAAATTCACATATAGTTTTGAAAAGTTAAATCTTTTTTTAAACAATCAAAGAGCTATTTTTAATAAAGTTGGATTATGTTATAGACCTCAAAAATAGCAAAAGTATTTCAAAAGTTTCTTTATACCTACATCATCTAGCATTACATGCTTTTCTTGCAAAAGAGTAAGTCATAAATCTTTTCAATGTAATTTAAGAAAAATTAATGATTCTAGAAAGATTTGGGTTTCAAAAGAAACTACTTTAATACTAATCCTAAAGGACCCAAGTTAGCTTGGGTACCTAAAAATAAAATTTAATTTGTTTTGCAGGTGTGTCTTGCAACCAATGAAAATAAAAGATTGTGGTATCCGATAGTGGTTGCTCAAGACACATGATAAGAGATGTGAAGCAATTCACCTCTCTTGAAGCAATAAATGAAGGGAGTGTAACCTTTGGTGATAATGGTAAAGAAAAAATTATTGGTATTGGTAAAGTTCACATCTCCCCTTCTACTTGGATTGATAATATTTTTTAGTTGAAGGCTTAAAACATAATTTTTTTAGTATTAGCCAATTTTGCGATAAAGATTTTCAAGTTATTTTCGAATCATCTTTTTGCATGTTGCTAGTTCTGATAAAATAGGAGTAAAATTCATTGAAAAAAGGCATGGAAATATCTATCTTGTTGATTTGGAATAATCTATCTTTGCCTAAAGGAGTGTGCCTGGTTGCAATGAATTCCACTATTAATGAGACTAGTTGGCTTTGGCATCATAGATTAGGTCATGCAAGCATGTATTTACTTTCAAAACTTTGAAAAAAGGATTTAGTAAGAGACTTACCAAAACTTAGTTTTGTGAAAGATAAAATTTGTGAAGTATGCCAATTTGGAAAATAAGTAAAAACATCTTTCAAACCTAAAGGTTTTGTTACAACTTCTAGGCCATTAGAACTACTCCATATAGATCTCTTTGGACTAACTAGGACTTCTAGCCTAGGAGGTAAGAGATATTGATTAGTTATAATGGATTATTTTTCACGGTTTACATGGGTTTTATTTCTTTCTCACAAAGACGAATCATTTTCAGCATTTATAAAGTTTTACCAAAAAGTTTCTAACAAAAAATGTACTTCAGTTATTTGCATTCGTAGTAATAATGGTTTTGAATTTGAAAATTAGGATTTTGAAAACTTTTGCAATGAAAAAGGAATTGAACATAATTTTTTTGCATCTAGGACACCTCAACAGAGTGGGGTTGTAGAAAGAAAAAATCATACTTTAAAAGAAATGGTATGCACTATGCTTTGTAGAAATGATTTGCCAAGATATTTTTGGACTGAAGTAACTAATACTGCTTGTTATATTTTAAATCATGTTTTAATTTGTCTGATTTTAAAGAAAACTCCATATGAGCTTTGGAAACAAAGAAAACCAACTTTAAAATTTTTTCATGTTTTTGGTTGTAAATGTTTTACCATGAATAATGGTAAAGATAATTTAAAAAAATTTGATGCCAAGTCTAATGAAGGTATCTTCTTAGGATACTCTACATCAAGTAGGGCATACAGAGTTTTTAACAAGAGAACTTTAGTAGTAGAGGAGTCTGTACATGTAGTCTTTGAAGAATCTACTAACAAATTCTCTAGAAAAGAGGATACTTCTGATACATGTGTAGGTGCTAAAAAGTTAAAGAATCTGACATTGGATGATCAACCCTCTCAACAAAATGAAGAAGATCAAGATAATAATGAAAGAGAAGAAGCCATATAATCCACACCAAAGCATCAAAATCTATTCAATGAGTGGAGATATGCTCATGGACATCCTATGGAGTTAATCCTAGGTGATCCATCAAAAGGGATAAAAACAAGATCTTCAATTAGAAATGAATGTGATTATATTGCTTTTGTTTTTCAAGTTGAACCAAAATATTTTGAAGATGCTGAAAAAGATCCTAATTGGATTAATGCAATGCAAGAAGAATTAAATCACTTTGAAAGAAATAATGTTTGGACACTAATAAAAATACTATCTAATGTTTTTATTATTGGCTCAAAATGGGTATTTAGGAATAAATTGGATGAAAATGGTATTGTAACTAGAAATAAAGCTAGGCTAGTTACCAAAGACTACAATCAAGAAGAAAGGATTGATTTTGATAAAACCTTTGCTCCTGTTACTAGACTTGAAGCAATTAGATTACTTTTAGCATTTGCATATTTTATGAACTTCAAATTATTTCAAATGGATGTTAAAAGTACTTTTTTAAATGGTTTTATTATTGAAAAAGTGTTTGTTGAACAACTATCTGGATTTGAAAATCATGCACATCCTGATCATGTTTTTAAACTATAAAAGTACTTTATGGTTTAAAACAAGCACCCCGAGCATGGTATGAAAGACTCAGCAAGTTTTTAATTAAAAATAATTTCTTTAGAGGCCATGTTGATACTACATTATTTCTAAAGAAGAAAAATGATGATTTATTAGTAGTATAAATTTATGTTGATGATATTATATTCAGTGCTACTAATGAACTTCTTTGTCAAGAGTTTGCCAAGCTTATATAGAGAGAGTTCAAAATGAGTATGATAAAAGAACTCAACTTTTTCCTTGAACTCCAAATCAAGCAAACCAAAGATGAAATCTTCATAAACTAAGCTAAGTATACAAGAGAAACTTAAAGAAGTTTGGGATGGAGACTACCAAATCAATAGGTACACCTATGAGCCCTTCTAGTAAACTTTATAAAGATGAATATGGTAAATCAATTGATCAAAAATTATATAGAAGAATGATTGGCTCTTTATTATATTTGATTGCTAGTAATCTAGATATCATGTTTAGTGTTTGTACGTGTGCTAGATATCAGTCTGATCCTAAAGAATCTCATCTGTTGGCTGTTAAGAGCATATTTAAATATTTATCTGGTATAATTGATATTGGTTTTTGGTATTCTAGATATTCATCTATTGATTTCATTGGATATTCTGATGCTGATTTTGCTGGGTCTAAATTAGATAGAAAAAGCACAAATGGAACTTGCCAATTTCTTGGAGTTAACTTGATCTCATGGTTTAGCAAGAAACAAACTTCAGTTGCACTATCCATAGCTGAGGCTAAGTATATTGCAGCAGGAAGATGTTGTGCTCAAATCTTGTGGATTAAGCAACAACTTGAAGATTTTAGAATCAAACTAATTAAGACACCCATAAGATGTGATAACACTAGTGCTATAAACTTAACTAAAAATCCTGTTCAGCACTCTAGAAGTAAGCGTATTGAAATTAGGTATCATTTTATTAGAAATCATGTTGAAAATAATGATATTATGCTTAAATTTGTTAGTACTGAAATACAACTAGCTGACATATTAACTAAGCCTCTCCAAGAAGACCGGCTCAGTATGATTAGAAAAGAACTTAGGGTCATCAACCCTTTTGACTGAAATTACTATCTTTTCACAATCATGAACTCTTGATTGATCAAAATTGCTCGATAATTCTGCTAAATCCTTCTGAATTCCTTGAAATTCTATTCCTTTTGATCAATGGTTGGTTTTCCTTTTTTTTGGTTTTAAGTTGAAGTGTCGACACATGACCCTGTGTGTCATGAGTCGGCACTGGAACGGCGATAGACCGAGATAAAATATGAAAATGAAGTGTTTTCTTCATTGTTTTCATTCCAAATCGAGCCGACTCATCCCCAAACTATGTTCCAACATCTTCTTCCCTCCAAATTTCAACTCCAAACCGCTTAAATCTTCGATTGGGATAGTTTCTTTTCTGGTTTCTATTGCTCTTCACCTTGTTTTCACTGTTCTACACCATAGACACCCTAGTTTCCCCTCTATTTGCTTTTCTTCCTTGATTCACTACAATGGGGCATCCAAGACCATCCATTTAGGAGGAAGAAAGAAGAACTAAATTAAGGCATGAGGCTAATGCAATAGTTGAGCATGATATCCCTACTAGACCCCCAGTTTTTGCAGCAAACGGAATGGGATCAAAGACTATTATCGATGATCACTGAGTGGACTTCGATTTCATAGACCTATATCACTTCAGGATAGGCTAGTGGCTGAAGGATGCAGGTTTGGCACCATTTTGCTCATTGTAAGAGAGATTTTACTCGGGACTGATTAGAGAGTTTTATGGATCGCTTGCCCAAGGTAGTGATGGCTGGATTGCTCAGGTCTGAGGCAGAGATGTTCCTATATCAACAGAGATTCTAAGCAGAGTATGGGACATTCCCATGAGAGGATCTATCGTAGATCTCTAGTTGACATATTCAGTGGTCTTTGATGCATCTTTGAGATAGATGATCTTCCTGAGGGAGCCACTGTTGTAGCTTCGAGGTTATCGCCTGAGATGAGGTTGCTGCATCATATCGTTGCCCGGATTCTTCTATCGAAGATCGATCGATTTGACTTCATCACAAAGCATGACCTTCTGGTCATGGTTTTTCTAGTACAACACACTCCAGTATGCCTCCCGGTGCTCATGGTACATCATTTGACTGAGGCATCGATTAGCCAGAGACTATGTCTGCCTTATGGGATGGGATTGACATTACTGTTTAGAGCTTATAGAGTGATCGTAGATGATGAGCCCTACAGGCAGCTACTTCATATAGATATTTATGACATCAGATCACTTCACCAGATGAGGTATCAACTTGTCAAAGGCCAGTGGAGATGATGCATATCTGGTCAGGTTACTGATAGAGATGATGATGTGGTGGAGGAGAAGCGTATCTTTTCAGGTGAGGCAGGGCCCTTAAAGCCACCCTGTGATATTCCTAAGGTTCAGCCCGAGCCTTCGACACAGCCAGAGCCCACTCCTTAGCCTGATCCAGCATAGACAGATATCCCTGGTGCTACAAATAGTTTAGAGGACAAGTTTGCTCGCATTGATACTGAGGTGATGATCATTCGTCAGCAAGTCGATAGGATTCATATGAAGATGAGCGAGGACTGAGTAATGGCATCTCTGCCATTTTGTCTGCATTGGCTAGACCTTCATCAGGTAGAGCTCCAACACCTTTAGCTCCAGCTGATTCACGTCCAGCACCACCTGCTCCAAGACCTGATATGGAGATGATGAGACTAACTCTGCTGAGTTTGAGATTGATGATCTGATGATAGAGCCAGTGCCAGAGGTAGCAGCTGACCTTCCTAGGAGTCCTATTCCTAATCCATCTAGATCATCTTTTCAGACTCCGATCCTATCATCCTTACCTTCCAGATCTGATCCACATCCTACTTCTATTTCTGTACCTACTCCTATCATTCCATCTTCTGGCACTCTAGTCTTACACTCTTTAGCTGTTCATACATTCTCCCTTATTAGGGAGCTTGGTTTTATACTCCTGATCTCCACCATCCTGATTCAAGATCCATTTTTGATCCTTCTCCCCTTCCTCTTGATACAGTTCTTTCGATCAGTTCTATTCCTGCTACTGATGTAGCTTCTACCTCTTCTGCACTAGCTAGAGGTAGGACATATATCAGATGTAGAGGATGAGGCCATCGTGTTCCATCGAGACCTACCCAGACTCATTTCTTTGATCTCCAGTCTATGTGGCCATGATCCCATGCATTTACTGATACAGGACTGATTGAGATTGGATCCTCTGATGAGGATTACTCTTCTTAAGACAGTCTTTATGTTTAGATAGTTTATATTTCAGCACTGTTGTATGCATTTATGTTTGTTTACTATCTTGTATCTTTACTTGTATCAATGTATGAAGTGTACTTCAATGAATGAAATCCATTTTATATATCAATGTTTTATCCTTGGAATTGTATTGCTAAATTCCTATGATGTTTTCATCCTTCCCTCTGCTCTAACCTTTTTAATGATGACAAAAATGGAGAGAATTAAGTGAGAAATAAGGGGGAGAGATAAAAACAAAAAAGAGAGAGATAGATAGGAGAGATAAGTAAAAGAGATATGTATAAGAGTTAAAAATGAGAATAAAATGAAAAGCAGTTTGTGTGTGAAAGAAAAATGAATGTAAAAAGAAAAGAGCAATGAGTGAGGGGGAGTAATCCTTCTTTTGCTGATTTGTGTAAATTAGTTTGCTAAAATTTCTTGCAAAATCTTTAAATTCAGCTTTTCAGTTTATGAAAACTCATTGAAAATCATTTTTTCGAATCATCTTTTGAGGGGGAGTATTTATACTCTTCAATTTTTTATTCAAAAATTTATTTTTTATTACATTCACTATTGCTCTATGATGAATTTCTTATCTTAAAGCATGTTTTATCTCTGATACTTATTTAGAGTATCATGGTATATGAAATTGTCTTCAGCTCTGATACTCTTATAGTTCTAATTTAATTCAAATGAGCTTTTAGACTTTATCTCTTACCTTTCTTTAATGTAATACAAAATGCAATAAGCTTTATGCAAATTGAAACTTCTTTTAAGAGATTATTATATGAATTATACTTAAAGATTTTGTCATCATCAAAAAGGAAAGATTGTTGACTTTGTTAATTGATTTTGATGATAAACAAAATACTTATGTATAAGTTGAGTACTAACATGTTCCTTAAAGTGTGTTTGATAGAAAAATTTACTCATCAAAATAGCTAAATTGGATTGCTTGTCAAATGATGAAGAAATCATTTCTGTGGATGAAAGTTTAGTTATAAATTAACTTAAGTACTTGAAAAATGCTTGAAAGGACTTAAAGAGTTTAGCTCAAAAAGGTTTCAACAAAGTTTCGGTGATTTTTGAAGAAATCTCAGTAAGTGTCGACTCAAGGTATCGACTCACAGTCAAGTATCGACTCATGGCAGTACAAGTGTTGACTCAAGCCGGCATGTAGAAAGAGTTTCAGATGGCATGGCTGAAGTATCGACTCATGCCACTCAAGTGTCGACTCAAGGTGTCGACTCAAGGATCGACTCAAGACCTGAGAAAAATTTCTTACAGAACATGCTGAAGTTGAAGACTTGCCTGAAGTGTCGATTCATGGATGTCAAGTGTCGACTCACCTAAAGAAGTGTCAACTCACTTGAGAATTTCAGAGAGCTTCAATGAAGAATTTTGAACTAGGTGTCGACTTATGGGACTTAAGTGTCGACCCTAAGTATCGATTCACAGCTTGAAGTGTCGACACTTGGAGTTCTGGAAACAGTAACGACAAGTTGTTCAAACATAGAACTCGGCCCTCTTAGCTCCCAACGGCTAGTTTTTCGTGTTTAACGATCATAAACCATCTTTAAGGCCTTGAAATGGTATTTAAGTGATTTGAATTCAAGAAAATCAAGAGAAGAAATATAAGAAAGAAGAGAACAAGTGAAAACAAAAGAAAGAAGAGAACAAGCAAGTGCATTTACTCCCATTCATTAAGAGCAACTACCTTCAAGCAAAAAAAAGTCTCCAAGCATTCAAAGCTATCAAGAAGCTTTCATGTCCAACACTTTTGAGCATTGATTGAGGCTTCATCAAGTTCAAGACAAGCAACCTCTCCAAGCTTCAAAGAGATATCAGCTTTATGTTAGAAAGCTTTTCTTGTTGCTTTACTTTATCTCATATCTTTGTTGTAAAAGTTTTTGGTGAGCCTAAGAACAAAACCAAGAAGGTTTTTGGTTAGCCTAGTTGAAAACCAAGGAGGTTTCTGGTTAGCCTAGTTGAAAATCAAGAAGGTTATTGGTTAGCCTTTGAAAATCAAGAGATTTTTTTTGGTGAGCCTTGTAAAAACCAAAAGGAGATTTTGGTTAGTGAGCCTGAAAAACTAATCGACTATAATCACAAGAAATTATAGTGAGTTTTTAAGTAGACCTTGGTGAGTGGATGTAGGTGCATTGGAAAGCATCGAACCACTATACTTGGCTTGTGTTTGTGATTGTCTATTGCTCTTTTTACTTGCTCTTATATTTGTTACATTTATATTTTCGCTGCATACTCTTCAAGAGTGTACTCTTTCACCTCACACTAGCACTTGATTAAACATTTGAATTGGAACACATTCTTGCAAGTAATTTTTAGAAACCCAATTCATCCTCCCTCTTGGGTTGCTTACAGGGCAACACCTTGTCTAATAATGAATATCATCACGAGTGGTCTGCTTATAGTTATTCTTTATTTAATGTAGATTTTAAATTATGGCTTCTACTCTTTCACTACGGGGTATCTTGGATGCCAATAAGTTGACCGGTCTGAATTATGTGGATTGGTTGAGGAACCTGAGATTGTATTAGCTCAGGAGAAAATTGTCTATATCCTCGATTCTCCTGATCCACTTTCGATAGAAAAGGATGCTACTAAGGAAATGGCCACATATAAAATGTGACAGAATGATAGCATGACTATCAAGTGCATCACATTGGCCTCAATGAGTAATGAGTTGCAAAGGCAACATGAGGAAATGGAACCTCAGTCCATATTGCTCAATCTTAAAAAGCTATATGGAGAGCATAGTCGGACTACTCGATATAAAATATCGAAGCAGTTGTTTCGAGCATAATTAAGTGAGGATTCTTCCATCCAGGCTCATGTCCTTAAAATGATTGACTTGATCACCCGATTAAGTCAATTAGGGTTTATGATGGATGGGGAACTAAATCAGGACTTGATCCTACAGTCACTCTTGAATTCCTTCTCATATTTTATCATGAATTATCACATGAACAAACTGAATTTATCATTGCCTGAGCTACTGAATATGCTTAAAAATAGTAGAGAGCCACTTTAAAGGTGATAAGGCTCAGCTTCTTCTAGTTGATGGAAAGAAGAAGCAGGCAATGAATAAGGGTTCAAAGAGTAAAAGGAACCTTAAGAGTAGCTTCCAGAAAAGGAAGAAGGAAGCCCTTTGCTGGTGGAACTTGCTATCATTGTAGAAAGCAAGGGCACTAGAAGAAGAATTGTAAGTTATATCTCGCAAGTCAAAAGTAGGATGCTGGTGGTGCATCCAAAGGTTTGTACATGATACAAACAAACTTGTCATTAAGTTCTTTAGCTTCTGATTCATGGGTACTAAAAGAAAAGTACCCTAAAAGCCAACCTTTGAAGGATATTTTTGTAATCTTCTAACTCTTGTATAACTTTATTATATTAATAAAAGGTATTTGTTTCATCATACTGCTGTGTCTTATTTAAAGATTATGATAAACCCCATAAATTTGGACAAAGAAATTAGGATTATGATGGAGATCATAATGGTGATACCTAAGTTCCTATAAATCCTAATCTAAAATTCTTCCTAGTCATTGGATCATCGATTCGGGGATCGATGCATCTGGGAAGACTGGCTTATCCTATGTATGCTCGATGGAGAGGGCGGTTGGTCTCGCAGCCACTTGTGTAGAGATACTAATACAAGGATAAGGGTGCTCATTAGGGTATGAGTTCACTAAACTGATCTGCACTGAGAATATCTTATGAAAGTCTTACTACTTGTCAAGAGATAGTTCTTATAGTGGGAGTTGTGCAAGTGATCTTTAGACCGGAGGTCATTATGGTTCCTTATTTATACTAAGCCATGTTTTGGTTCATATTCATTCATGACATTGAGTCATGTACGGGGTGTTCTTGAATATGGTAGAAGGTGTATGAAGGATGTGAGTGGATCAACAAGGAATCAATCATTCTTAGTAAGAAAAATGATATCCTAAGTAATCTCTTCGATTGATGACTTAGGGAGTCTTTGATCAAAGCAAGATAAGATTAGAAGTGTTTTTTAATCAGTCATTAGCAGACTCTTCATTATCAAATTAAGATTCAAAATGACTAAGTGCTAGGGTTTGACAATTATCCATACCCATCACTTATTCGGGATAAAGGGTGATCGAAAGATAGAATTGCACGGTAACTTTCCATTAAAGGGTATTTTGGTACTTTTTATCAAATTCCACATCTTACGGGTCGACATGACACATTGCTAGATGTCAATCATATATTGTAGGTTTTCATGAATCAGTTTGATTGGATTCACGAGTCAATTCAGAAGCTAGTTCAAATTTGCAACTTAGGTCAGCTCAATTTGACCTAATTAGGTCAATCAGGTTTGTTTAGATCGAATTGGCTTGGACCTAGACCTACTGCTGGCTAGATATAAAACCCAAAGGGTCATACACACTATAAAATTGGCCTAGGAAGTCAATTAGTATTTTATTAGGGTCATGGGATCCTAATTGGTTAGCTAGATTACATACTAGCATGTGTAGGCTAACCTAACTCCTAACCTAATTGAATTGGGTCATAAGGTTGCTTAATGGGCTAGCCAATTTGAGGGAATCCTAGAATGGGTTGAGTTTAAAGTGGGGCGGCAATTATTTGGTTTTATCAAGATTAATTAAGCCTTTATCTTATTTATTTGAAGAGTCATAACTTGAAGGGACTCTTGGCGCCAATAATTATGTGCGGCAACATTAAGGGGTGCAGAAGGACCAAGAATCATTCTGCCACTTAATCACCTATTCCAGATAAGCCTAAAGAGTTTCTCCCTAATCTCCACACCCAAATAAATGGGCTTTGACCTATCAAAATAAAGGAATGGCATAAAATAAAGTGGCGCACAAATGAAAGGTTGTGACATATCATTTTTGGTGCTAATTGAGATTAAGAGTCCTTATGTTTGAAGGCTCTTAATTTTCTTCCGATGACTTCATTCAAAGCACACGTCCCTTGGCCTTTTAATTTACTAGTAAATGACATGTGGCAAGTGGAGAAATCGGCTAGGAACCGAATAGACAAAGTCTTGCCTCTTGGCACAAAAAGGATCATGACTTTTCTAGATAAAACTCCTTCGTGAAGGGTCTTATATGATCTATTATTTGATAGATCAAAGGCTGATGAAGAGCCATGGTTGGCACTCCCCCATCTCCTATATAAAGCCTTTGGTGTTTATGCTGAAGGTATCTGATTTCTCCTTTCTTTCTTACACTCTTATACTCTGCCACTTTATCCTCCTTGTCTCTTCCTTTTCTTGTTAGAACATAGGTCTTGCCTTAAGACAAGTCTACCATTTTAAGACAATGGCTTAGGAAGAGAATTAGGAAGTGATAAAGAGAGTAAAGAGAGGTTTAGGAGAGGGCTCAGAGTGTTCTACCAGAGAGAAAAGGTCTGAGCAAAGAAGGAGAGGCTTCCAAAGGAAGAAAGGCTATTGGAAGAGTCCCAATGGATTAAGCAACCTACTAAGGAGTGGTTCCTAGGTTCAATTCCCATGTGGATCACCTATGGAGGGCATGCAATTATGTGCCTAGTGGAAAGAAAGAATTAGCATTCCAAGTATTATTCTCAATCTTGTTTGAATGACTTGTTAATTGTAATGAATAAGGGATCTTAGGCTTAGGGTTTCTAGTTGTTTGGAGTTTCAAAATGAAAATTTTTGAAATCCATTCTTCCGCTATGCCATCGAAACCCAACAAGGGTATCCGAGCCCATTTTTTTATTCAATTAATGGTCCATGCAATTAGTAATTATTACTTACTATGCTATGAAGCAATGCATGATTGTTTAAATTACATATGAAATATGTTATATCCTAGTAACTGCTTCAGATTGGGTTAGTCACCATGGCCATCCAGTCATAATAGTTACTTAGGATTTCATGGCCCTCTTATCCCATTCAATGGGGTCTCCTATGGCATGTTGTGGTGCCACTGTGGCCATATCCCATGAGCAAGTGAGGTGAATGGATTGATATTACAATCATGCTTATGGTATGCATATTAGGGTTGATATACTCTATTATTAGAATGAATAACATGTCATATGATATGTTATATCCTAGTAACTTCTTTGGATTGGGTTAGTCACCATGGCTATCCGGTCATAGGAGCCAAGTAGGGTTTAAAGGCCCTCTCTTTCTATTCAGTGGGGTCTCCTATGGCGTGTTGGGGTGCCGCTGTGGTCATATCCCAAGAACAAGTGAGGTGAATGGATTATTGTCATAATCATGCTATGTTAGGCATATTAGGGTTTATATGCTTATATGATGTCATGAATATCATGTTTACTTAGGATGTGTTTGAGACCACTAAAAGCCTTCATAATTAAAATATTTAGTCATAGTGTAAGTTAGTCAAGAGGCAAACTTCATTTATGATTATATGATTAGCCAATTGGTGTCTAGGCAAGTGGTTCTGGGAAGGTAAAGGGCATGAGGTTTTTAATTGGTTCCGTTTTCTAACCAGGCCAATTAATTTGGTGTCTAAGGAAACCAAGGGGGGGACCCCCTCATCTCTTCCACTTACCTTGACTATATCTGGACCTTAAATTGAATATGCTAATTGAATTAACACACTATAGTTTGCCTTCCTTCATGCTAGGTATATTTCATATTAACAACTATAGTAAGTTTGTTGTGTAACACAAGGCCTACCCTAGTGTTCAATATGAATTATCATAGTGCAGTTAATGCTTTATAGTATGTTTGGTAGTATTGCTTTGTTGTGTAACACAAGGGCAATATTATTCGAACATGTCTATATGGAAATGAAGGGTCTGACTAAATTAAGATATTATAGTTTGTTATGTAACACAAGACTATAAGTGTCTTAGAGGGAGTTCATTTGTTGAGAATTGCATGGGTTGCAAATGGAAAGAAATTCCTACCTTTAAACTCATGAGTGTTTGTTGTGTAACACAAGGCACTTATGAGGAATTAGGATCTCAACCCCCCCTAAAGAAACCTGGTAAGGTTTCTCGCTTACCATAGGTGAGGGTTTGGTATTCGAATAAAATAGTGGGAGACATAATTAGATATAAAGTCCTTATCAAGTTATGAATGCCATCTTGAGTGGTCTACTTATACTATTCTTTATTATATATAGGTTTTATTATGGCTTCAAGTTTATCACTATGGGGCATCTTAGATGCCAATAAATTGACCAGTCCTAGTAATGTGGACTAGTTGAGGAACCTGAGGATAGTATTAACTCAGGAGAAGCTTTCTTATATTCTTGATTCTCCGGATCCAGAGTCTATCGGAGAGGTTGCTTCTAAGTAAAGGGCCACACATAAAATGTGGCTAAATGATAGTATGACTATCAGGTGCATCATATTGTTCTCAATAAGTAATGAGCTTCAGAGGCAACATGAAGAGATGGAATATCAGTCCATATTGCTCAATCTAAAGGAGCTTTATGGAAAGCAAAGTAGGGCTGCTCGGTATGAGATATCGAAGCGGTTGTTCTGTGCATGCATGAGTGAGGGTTCATCAGTTCAAACCCATGTTTTAAAAATGATTGACTTAATCACCTGATTAGGTTAATTAGGATTTGTAATGGATGGTGAACTTAACAAGGACTTGATCTGCAATTACCCCCAGATTCCTTCTCTCAGTTTGTTTTAAGTTATCATATGAACAAACTGAATACTTCTTTGCCTGAGCTGCTTAACATGCTTAAGACAGTAGAGAGCCATTCTAAGGAAGATAAAAATCATCTTCTTCTTGTTGATGGGAAGAAGAAACAGGTAATGAAGAAGGGTTTGAATAGGAAATTCAACCCTAAAAGGAGCATCCAGAAGAAGAAGAAAGCAAAGAAGGTTGTTAATGATGGATCCTGTTTCCACTACAGCAAGCAAGGGCATTGGAAGAAAAATTGCAAGACATATCTTATAAGTATGAAGCATTATGCTGGAGGAGCATCTAAAGGTTTGTACATGATATAAACTAATTTATCATTGAGTGCTTCTATTTCTAATTCATGGGTATTGGATACCGCATGTAGATCTCATATTTGTAAGTCATTACAGGGACTCCACAAAATTAGAAGCTTGAAGAAAGTTGACTTCGAGATATATGGCGCAAGTGGTGAAGCCATGTACGTTGAAGCTATGGGCACATATATACTATTATTACCTTCGGGTAATGTATTAAAGTTAGAAGAATGTTACTATGTTCCAAATGTTGTAAGAATCATTATTTCTATACCCTTGTTATTACAACAAGGATTTGAAATAAGTGTAAAGAGCAGTGGCTGCTCTATTCTTCATTCTAATAAAATATTTGGACATGATTATTTTATCAATGGTCTTTTAACTTTAGAACTCAATGATATAATATTACTTGTTGATAACAAGAAAAGAAAGAGAGATAATGCCAATACGTTTCTCTGGCATTGCCGATTAGGTCATATGAGTCAACCATAAACAAGTTAGTCAAAAATAATTACTTTGATCCTTGTGATTTTCAATCATTAGGAACTTATGAGTCTTGCCTCATAGGTAAAATGACCAAGTCTCCATTCACTAGACATGGAGACATGGCAACTGAATTATTAGGTCTTGTACATACTGATGTGTATGGACCTATGACAACTCAGGCCAAAGGTGGATACTCTTATTTCATCATATTTATTGATGACTTATCTAGGTTTGGACATGTGTATCTGATGAAACAGAAGTCTGAAGTCTTTGATAAGTTTAAAGAGTATCAAAGTATGGTTGAAAAACAAACTAGACATAGTATTACAATTCTTCATTCTGATCAAGGAGGAGAATACTTATCTAGTGAGTTTCTAATCCATCTTAAGGATAAAGGCATAATCTCTAAATGGACTCCTCCTTATACACCCCAATTAAATGGTGTGACAAAAAGGAGAAATCGCACCTTATTAGACATGGTGAGGTCCATGATGAGCTTCACAAATCTTCCTATTTCCTTATGGGGATATGCCTTGGCAACTACTGCTTATATTTTGAACAGGGTACCATCAAAGTCAGTGACTAGCACTCCATATGAGGTATGGAATGGCAAAAGACCAAATCTTAAATACTTGAAGATTTGGAGTTGCTATGCTTATGTCAAGAATAATTTGGACATAAGTTATGTGCTAGGGCTGGCAAATACAGGTTCATTAGTTATCCCAAAGAGAATATTGGATACCTCTTTTATCAAAGTATTGAACAAAAGGTATTTGTCAGTAGACATGCAACATTCTTGGGGTAAGAATTTATCCAAGAAAAAAGTAGTGCAACAATACTAGAACTTAGTGAAGTTCAGAACCAACAACCAATTCCTGAAGAGTCTTCAAATGAAATTCCTCAACCAAAGATTCTTGCTGATCAGGAACAACCATAACACACACCTCCTCTCTGAAGGTCAGAGAGGGTGCAGGGTGCACCTCTCAGATATGGCTTTGTCATTGGGAATGACAATGAGGCCAGTATTATTCCGGATGATGATCCTGTGACTTATACGGAAGCTATCGAGAGAGTAGAGACTCCGATAAATGGCTAAATGCCATGAAATCTGAAATAGACTCCATGTATTCCAATCAAGTTTGGACCTTGGTAGATCCACCTGAAGGAGTTAACCTAATAGTGTATAAATGGGTCTTCAAGAAGAAGATTGGAGTAGATGGTCAAGTAGATACCTACAAGGCCAAGCTAGTCGCAAAAGGTTTCAGTCAAAAACATGGTATTGACTATGATGAAACCTTTTCACCAGTAGCAATGCTCAAGTCCATCAGAATTTTGCTTGTAATCGCAGTATACTATGATTATAAAATCTGGCAGATGGACATAAAGACTGCTTTCCTCAATGGATATCTTGAGGAAAAAGTCTATATATCACAACCAGAAGGGTTTGTCTTAAGTGGGAGACCAAACCAAGTATGCAAACTTAAAAATCCATATATGGATTAAAGCAATCATCGAGGAGTTGGAACATCCATTTTGATAAAGCAATCAGAGAGTTTGGTTTCATTAAAATTGTGGATGAACCTTTTATGTATAAAAAGACAAATGGGAGTGTAATTATCTTTTTGATTCTGTATGTCGATGACATACTTATCATTGGGAATGATATCCCAATGTTACAATTGGTCAAAACTTGGCTATCATCAATGTTTTCCATGAAAGATCTGGGAGAGGCATCCTATATATTAGGGATAAAGATCTATAGAGATGGATCTAAGTGGATGCTAGGCTTATCCCAATCCTGGTACATTGACTTAGTATTGAAGAGATTCAACATGGATGGAAGTAAGAGGGGTTACTTACCTATGAGTCAAGACATACATCTCTCTAAGAAAATGTCTCCTAAGACATCGAAAGAAAGAGAAAGGATGGCTATGATTCCTTATGCTTCGGCTATAGGATCGATTATGTATTCCATGTTATGTACCAGGCCTGATGTTGCTTCTGCCTTAGGCATAATTATCAGGTTCCAAGTAGATCTAGTAGAGGATCATTAGAAAGCTATGAAAAATATTCTTAAGTACCTGATAAGGACTAAGGATATTTTTCTCCTATATGGTGGATTAAAAATTAAAACTAAAAGAATATACAGATTCTAGTTTTCAATCAGATCCAGATGATAGCAAATTCATATCAGGATATATCTTCATCCTATATGGTGGTGCAGTGAGTTGGAAGAGTACAAAGCAGCCAACTATAGCTGACTCAATCACTAAGGTAGAATATATAGCTGCAAGTGAAGCTACGAAAGAAGCTATCTGGATGAAGAAATTCATCATGGAATTGGGCATGGTTCCTGAAATACAACAACCAGTGCCACTATATTATGACAACACTGGAGCTATTATGCAAGCTAAGGAACCAAGGTCTCATCACAAGTCCAAGCACATCCTAAGATGTTTCCATCTCATTCGGGAAATCATAGAAAGACAAGATGTTGTCATCGAATAGTTGATACAAAGAGCAATATATTAGACCCATTCACTAAAGCACTACCTCAGCAGCAGTTTGATCGCCACTTAGATTGTATGGGTATAAAATACAAGGGCAATTGACTTTAGTGCAAGTGGGAGATTGAAAGAAAAGTGCCCTAAAAGCCAATCTTTGAAGGATATTTCTGTAATCTTCTAACTCTTGTATGACATTATTATATTAATAAAATGTATTTGTTTTATCATACTACTGTGTCTTATTTAAAGATTATGATGAACCCCATAGGTTAGGGCAAAGGAATTAAGATTATGCTGGAGATCATAATGGTGAGACTTAAGTTTTTATAAACCCTAATCTAAAATGTTCCTAGTCATTGGATCATCGATTCGGAGATCGATGCTTCTGGAAAGACTGGCTTATCCTATGTATGCTCGATGGAGAGGGTGGATCGTCTCATAACCACCTGTATAGAAACACTAATACAAGGATAAGGGTGCTCATTAGAGTATGAGTTCACTGAACTGATCTGTACTGAGAATATCTTATGGAAGTCTTACTACTTGTCAAGAGATAGTTCTTATAGTGGGAGTTGTGCAAAGTGATCTTTAAACTTGAGATCACCATGGTTCCTTATGCACTAAGCCATGTTTTGGTTCATACACATTCATGACATTGAGTCATGTACATGGTGTTCTCGATATGGTGGAAGGTGTATGAAGGATGTGAGTGGATCAACAAGGAATCGATCATTCCTAGTAAGAGGAAATGATATCCTAAGTAATCTCTTTGATTGATGACTCAGGGAGTCTTTGATCAAAGCAGGATGAGATTAGAAGTGTTTTCTAATCTGTCATTAGCAGAGTCTTCGTTATTGAATTAAGATTCAAAATGACAAAGTGCTAGGGTTTAACAATTATCCATACTCATCACTTATTCGGGATAAACGATGATCGAAAGATTAAATTTCATGATAACCTTCCTCTGAAGGATATTTTGATACTTTCCATCAAATTTCACATCTTCTGGGTAGGCATAACACATTGGTAGACATCAATCATATCTTGTAGGATTTCATGAATCAATTCGATTGGGTTCATTAGTCAATTCGAAAGCTAGTTCGAATTGGCAACTTAGGTCAGCTCAATTTGACCTAAATAGGTCAATCGGGTTTGATTGGATTGAATTGGCTCGTGTTGACCCCTTGAGTGATTTTGATGATAACAAAATATTGGAGCATGCATTTGTCATACTAACAACTCTTCAAGTGAATTACAAGTTTTTGTAGGATGATCTATATGCCCAATTGCAACTCTTACAATTTTATTATGTGTTATGAGTTGTGTTGTAAATGTGTCATGTAAAGAAGAGCCCAAAAGAAAAATTCTATAAAATGGGTTACTTCTAAGTGTTTTCTAGATTAAATCTCTTAGATTCAATTATTAGGTGAGTTGTGAAGTATCTTGAATGTTAAAAATGTTGCTAGATGTAATCTGGATGAGAAATGGAAGATTTTTTGAAAAATTCATCCGAGCTGACTTGAGTAAAGGGAGTCGACTCTAGTTCATGGCACACATGAAAGATTCTGGCATGCAGAGATCCGAGCCGACTCGTCTAGAGTACCATTTCCTGAATTAGATAGGTGAGCTGACCCGAAGGAAGTCCAAGCTGACTCATCCATTCAGTCAGACATCCGAGTTGACCCTTCAAAGATCCGAGCTGACTCCTCGAGAGTTCATGAAAAATCTGTTCTAAGAGAAAATCTAGGCGAGCTGACTCCAATGAGAAGAGCTGTCTCTTCCATAGTATAGTTTTAAAGACCTGTGAATTTGAGCCGACTCGAACAAAGACGAGCCGACTCATCCAGAGTAATGAATCAAGCCTACTGTGAAACCGAGCCGACCTGAATAAAGCGAGGCGACTCGACCAGAACTCTAAGAATCCGAGCCGACTCGAGGGATTCGAGCCGACTCAAAGGTCGATCTAGGCAGGTAATGGCTAGTTCCATAACTTCATTTTTGAATTTGAAAAGTGCTCCAACAGTCAAATGTCACATTCCAACGGTCTACAATGACTATTTTCACTAAAGAAGAGTACAAGACTCTATAAATAAGGGATTTGGATAGCTTTTCAAAGGCTAATGCTTAAGTTGAACATTAAATGAGCTTGTGAGCAAGAGAGCACAAAAGAGCATTCAAGTTAGTCTTCAAGACTTCACTAATTCTTACCTGAAGCTTGAAGCATACATTGAAGAAGTTGAAGAAGCCGTTGAGAGCATTAAAGTACAATTAAGAAGGCTTCTCTTGAGCTGCATCGGCAACCATCAGACAACATCAATTTATCATTTTGTTGCTTACTTTCTTTAACTCTTTTGTGAGTTGTTGGATTATTGGTGAGCCCGGTTTAAAAATCAAGTAGGTTCTTGGTGATCCTGTTCAAAACCAAGTGTTGGGTTCTTAGTGATCTTGCTCAAAATCAAGTGTTGGGTTCTTGGTGATCCTGTTCAAAACCAAGTTGGGTTTTTGATGAGCCCGGTTGAAAAACCAAGTTAAGTTTGGATTGTGAGCCTGGTAAAACAATCCAACTATATTCTGGTGGTGAATATAGTAGAAATCTCAAGTGGTATCTTGGATAGTGGACGTAGGAGCTGGGTTGCTCGAACCACTATAACTTGATGTGTTTGTATTATGCCCTTTTCTGTTTGCATCTGCTTCCACTCTTATTTATTTGAATCACAGCACTATCACACTAAAGTAGATTTAAAAGAGCATATTTTTGTTTAATTTTTGTTAAAATTTCTAATTCACCCCTCTCTTGGGAAAGCCACATAGGCAACAATCGATATCAGAGCAATGTCTCTGAATTTACTAGAGTAAAGATTGATGGCTCATCCCATGAGTACTTCTTTGGCCGAAGGCCTATCTACTAATAGACCTCCACTATTCATTGACATGAATTATTCATACTGGAAAGCTAGAATGAAGATATATATTCAAGCTGTAAATTTTTAGTTATGGAAGGTCATTCTAAAAGGTCCACAAATACCCATGATTAAAATTCATGGCATGGATGTCCCAAAACCTGAAGAGGATTGGGATGAACACGACATGAAAATGGAGGAATTGAATGCCAAAGCAATGAATCTACTATATTATACTTTGGATGCAAACGAGTTCAACCGAATTTCTATTTGCTCATCTACAAAGAAAATATGAGATAAACTCTAGGTGATCCATGAAGGAACTTCCAAGTGAAGACCTCCAAAATCAATCTTCTAGTATATAGTTATGAATTATTTAAGATGGAACAAATTAAAATTATCTTTGCCATGTTTCACGATTTACAGATATTATTAATGGTTTGAAAAGTCTTGGTAGGGTTTACTCAAATGTAGACTTGGTACAGAAGATTCTAAGATCACTTTCAGACAAATGGGATCCCAAAGTAACTGCCATCCAGGATGCAAAAGATCTAAACACTCTAACACTGGATGAACTGCTACGTTCTCTCATCATACATGAATTGGCCATGCAGCATAGAATTGAAGATTATCAGAAGAAGAAGAAAACAATCGCCTTCAAAGCTACATTGGACTCAAAGAAACAAGATGATGAATTGGAAGAAGACTACTCCTCTTCTAAAGACAACTTGGAAGATGAAGATATTGCTATAGTCTTGAGGAGATTTAGAAGATTTATGGAAAAGAAGAAAGGAAGATACTTTAGAAAGTTTCATAAGAAAAGAGAACATAGTAAGGACAAGGACAAGGAAAGAGAGAAAGAAAATGAACAAATGCATACATGCTATGAATGTAAAAAACCTGGGCATATTAGTCCCAATTGTCCTCTACTAAAAAAATATTCAGGAAGAAAAAGAAGAAAGCTATGGTAGGTACTTGGAGCGACATCGAGGAGTCAACTTCAACAGAAGAGGAAGAGACCATAAAAATCGCAAATCTATATCTTATGGATCTTGAAGATAAGGTAACATCCTCCGAACCTCAAATAGAATTTATTTTTGATGAATTAAATTCTGTATTTCATGACTTATTATCTAAATTTAAAAAAGTTGAAGTAAAAATTAGAGCTTTAAAAAATATCAATGATTCTTTACTAAAAAAATGGAAGAGATTTCAGAAAAGAATAATTTATTGCAAAAAGATTTATATGTCTTTTATGAAAAGAACAAAGCTTTGGAAATTGAGAAAAATGCATGTCTTAAGAAAACAAAGCTTTAACTGTTAAAAATAATGATTTGAAAAAGGATGTTGAAAAATACAAGCCATTGGTTGAAAAACTTACATTAAGTTCAAATAAGCTTGAGTTGATTTTAAAGGAACAAAGAATTTTTGACAATAAGGCTAGATTAGTTACAACTCTTATAATGCAAATGGAATTTTAGCTACCAAATATAAACCTTCAAAAGCTTACATTTCAAAAGGTTTATCTCAAAAAGCTTTTGTTTCAAATCCTTCAACATCCATTTCTAGAGCTTTAAAGTATATTCCTAAGTTTTCAAATCAAAAATCTTTAAAGTCAAACGTTTTTACATATGCATCTGCATCTACTTCTAGAACTTTAAAGTTTACATCCTTTCAAAATTCTAGAATTGTTTGTTATGATTGCAAAGGGGTAGGACATAAGGCCTTCCAATGCAATATTTATAGAAATGCTAAAAGTTAAGTAAGAAAAATTTGGGTTCCTAAAGAAACCACCTTTGCTAACCTGCAAGGACCCAAGGTAGCTTGGGTACCTAAAAGAACTTGTTGATTATTTTGCAAGAATGTCTTGCAGCCTAAAAAATGAAGAAAAGATGGTATCTCGATAGTGGCTATTCAAGGCATATGTGGGTGACAAGGATCAATTTATAACCCTAGAGATGAAGAAGGAGGTTTGGTAACCTTTGGAGATAATGACAAGGAAAAAATAATCAGTATCAATGTAAGATCAAATTAACCCCCTGTACTTTTATTGAAAATGTATTGCTAGTAGACAAACTGAAACATAATTTATTAAGTATTAGTCAATTATGTGATAAAGGCTTCAAGATTGTCTTTGAATTATCTATGTATATTGTAGCAAACTCTCTTGATTCTAGCAACAAATTCATTGGACATAGACTTGGAAATATTTATGTAGGAGATCTTGATGATCTAGCTATGTCTAGTAGTTCCAATCTAGTAGAAATGAATGCTAAAACCAAGGAATTTTGTTTACTTTGGCATAGATGATTAGGTCATGCTAGCATGCACACTATTTCCAGGTTAATTTTCAAAAATCTTGTCAAAGGTTTGCCTAAATTTAAAGTAGATTTTGAACATGTTTGTGATACTTGCAAATTAGGTAAACAAACTAAGGAGAATTTTAAATCCAAAAATATGATTTCAACTTCTAGACCCCTTGAGCTACTTTACATTGACTTATTTAGACCAACTAAGACTACAAGCCTAGGTGGTATGAAATATGCTCTTGTGATAGTAGATGATTTCTCTAGATTTACTTGGATTTTGTTTATTTATCATAAAGATGAAACATTTAAAGTTTTTCAAAAATTTTATAAAAAAGTTTCAAATCAGAAAAACCTTTCAATAGTTTTTATTAGGGTGATTATGTTATAGAATTTGAAAATCAATTTTTTGATGATTATTGCATAGAAAATGGCATTGATCACAACTTCTCTGCTCCTAGAATACCACAGCAAAATGGTGTTGTAGAGAGAAAGAATAAGACTTTGGAAGAGATGGCCCGAATAATGTTATGTGAAGGCAATCTTCGAAGTTACTTTTGGGCAGAAACAATGAACATTGCTTGTTATATTTTAAATCATATTTTGATTCATCCAATTTTGAAAAAAACCCCTAATGAGCTTTGGAATGAAAAGAAACCTAATATTAATTACTTTCATGTCTTTGGTTGTAAATACTTTGTGCTGAATAATGATAAGGATAATCTAGAAAAATTTGATGCTAAATCTGATGAAACAAATTTTCTTGGTTATTCAATACATAGCAAAGTATGTAGAGTATTCAATAAACGAATATTGACTATGGAAGAATCAATACATGTAATTTTTAATAAAACTAACCCCTCACCTTTAAAGATAGAAGAGTGCATAGATAACGATGCAGGTACACTTCAAAAGAAAATGGAAGATATGAGCATTCAAGAGAGACCAACTCAAGAAGGAGAATAAAGGTAAGTAAGGACCATATTGATCTACCAAGGGAATGGATGTATGTTACTTCTCATCCAAGAGATTTAATTATTGGTGATCCTTCTTAAGGTATTAGGACTAGGTCATCACATAGAGATGCACATGATTACCTAGCATTTATATCCCAAATAGAGTCACATAGCTTAGAAGAGGCTAAATCTAACCCAAACTGAATGATAGCCATGCATGATGAACTAAACCAGTTTGAAAAAAAAATGTGTGAACTTTAGTTGAGAGACCATCAGACCATCCTATCATAGGAACCAAATGGGTCTATAGGAACAAACTAGATGAACAAGGCAATGTAGTTAGAAACAAAGCTAGATTAGTAGCCAAAGGATATAACCAAGAGGAAGGTATAGATTTTAATGAAACCTATGCACCCATAGCAAGACTAGAAGCCATTAGAGTAATTCTTGTATTTGCTTGCTACATGAATTTCAAACTTTTTAAATGGATGTGAAAAGTGTATTTTTGAATGGTTTTATTTCTGAACAAGTTTTTGTAGAGCAGCCACCAGGTTTTGAAAGTCATGCTTTTCCAAATCATGTATTTAAACTCAATAAAGCATTGTATGGTTTGAAACAAGCACCTAGAGCCTAGTATGATAGATTAACTAAATTTCTGCTTGAAAATGATTTTACAAGAGGGAATGTTGATAAAACTTTTTTTATCAAAAAGAAAGATAATGATATATTAGTTGTATAAATCTTTGTTGATGATATTATATTTGGTGCAACTAACGAAAAACTTTGTGGAGACTTTTCTTAGTTGATGCAGGGTGAATTTGAGATGAGTCGAATGGGTGAACTAAACTATTTCCTTGGACTTCAAGTAAAACAATCAAAGGATGGGATCTTCATAAACAAAGAAATGAGCACACCTATGAGCTCTACCTGCAGATTAGACAAAGATGAAGATGGCAACAACATTGATCAAAAGCTATATCGAGGTATGATCGGATCATTGTTGTACTTAATTGCTAGTAGACCTGATATCTTGTTTAGCATATGTGTTTATGCTAGATTTCAATCTAATCCTAAAGAATCATATATGCTTGCAGTAAAAAGAATCATAAGATATCTAAGAGAAACAAGTAATTTGGTCTATGGTATTCAAAGCAACCTTCATTAAATTTAATTAGATTTTATGATGCTGATTATGGTGGATGCAAAATAGATAGAAAAAGTACTAGTGGCACATGCCAATTTCTAGGGTTGAATTTAATCTCATGGCACTGTAAGAAACAAAACTCGGTAGCACTGTCTACTGTTGAGGCAGAGTATGTTGCTGCTGGAAGTTGTTATGCACAAGTGTTATGGATTAAACAACAACTAGAAGACTTGGTGTTACACAATCTAAAATTTCTATCAAATGTGATAACACAAGTATTATAAATTTGTCTAAAAATCCAATTCAACATTCTAGAATAAAGCACATAGAAATTAGATATCATTTTATTAGAAACCATGTTTTGAATGGTGACATTGTGCTTGAGTTTGTTCATACTAAAAATCAACTTGCTGACATTTTCACTAAACCTCTCAATCAAGATAGATTTGAAATGATTAGAGGAGAATTAGAACTTTGTGACCTTTTTTAGAAAACCTAACCTAATCTCTTCAAAATCAAGGAAACCTTATTTAGAAAGCCTCCTATATCAAACCAAGATCATTGACCATCTCTCCTTGCAAATTTCTACCATTAAATTTTAATTATGAACCTTTTTGACTCTTCTGAAGAGTTTTGGTTCGAGTCGACTCGAGCTACATGCTCCAGTCGAACCGACTCAAATTCCTGATTAAGTCTTTTTATATCTCTGCTCGAGTTGACTCGAGCAAATTAGGTCTTACCGAGCCGACTAGGATGTCGAGGAAGCGATTTTTTATTAGAGCTGTAGGACTTAATCTAAGGTTTTATGCTTTAAGTGATCACTTCTTGGTAACTAAGAACCCTTGTTTCCAACCTAAAAATACCTTCCATCCTTCAAAACCTACCTTCTCTAGCTAAAACTCTTGCATTCTTCTTGAGCTCATGCAATGGCTCCGAAAAAGGCTCTCAGCAAGAGATCAAAATGAGCTGAACCTATTGTTGAAATGGAAAGGAGGACCAAGAGATGGCAAGAAGAGCCGACTCGGTCAGTTCAAATGGAAGAACAAGAAATGGAACCCATTGCAGCTCCTCCTCTGAGACAACCTGTTTCAATGTCCAACCAACCCATGACAAGCAGAAGAAGAATCATCTTCTCATTCTTGAAAGAGCTAGTGCTACGGATTGGAGATTTAATTGAAGACCAGGTTGGAGCTTTTTTTGTTTGTTGAATGTGCCAACCAATCCAAATTTGGTAAGGAGTTTTTATAAAAATTTAAGATTGGAAGAGCAGCATATTGAGTCTGTGGTTAAAGGAAAGAGAATTATTGTGATGGAGGAAAGACTGCATAGCACACTTGACATGCCAAATGACGGTTTGAAATACTTAATTCTGAAAGATAAGGAGAAAACCCTCAAGACAATTTTGAACAGGGCAGATGTTAGTGGTATTGGTAATGTAATGGCCAATACACTATCCCTTGAAATGAGACTATTGCATAATTTTATTGGTAGGATTTTTCTCCTGAGAACTGGAAGGTTTGATTGGGTAAGTGAGAGGGATCTTAGCTTCATGGGGCATGTAATTGAGGGGGAGGCCCTCAACTTATCTCACATTATGCTACTGCAGATGAAAGAAATAGTCAAGAAAGTGAAGGCCTATTTGCCTTATGGAATGGTTCTTATCTAATTTTTCCAGGCCTCTAGAGTGAACCTAGATGGTGAAGATGGTAGGCCCCTTCACCACACTGATACCTACTCCTCAAGTCTTTACAATGAATGGGATATCAACTAACTAAAGAAGCTTGGAGGAAAAAGGGATCAGATCTGAGGGCTATTGGATCATCTAGCAGTGATGAGGATGATGATGATGATGAGCAGCTACCTAGGGAGATTATCACTGATACTACTACTGGACCTTCTACCACTACCTCCACTATTGTCGAGCCTGCTGCTACGAGCCTATTGTTGATGATGCTATGGAGATAGAGCATAGAGAGTATGGAAGTCCCAGGATCTCTCTAGGACCTCCACCAGCAGCACCTACATCTCCACTAGCTCCACCACCTGCACCTTCTATGACTACTTCTTCTCAGAGACTATTTGTTGATCATCAGGAGTTTCAGTATTTTAGGACTTCATTACATATCAGATGAGACTACTTACTCAAACCCTGACCAGTTCTTTCGGTTCGATGTTTGCCAATCTTCACCAAACAATCGAAACCAAACTTGAGGACATATATGGTGAGATTAGACATCTTCACTCCAAGATGGATTTTTAGCCTGTCACAGATTCCTTCGAGGCAGCTTCTAAAGAAATTAAGAAATCTATTGATCACAACATTGAAAAATTCAGAACTGAATTGAGAGAGATGAGTTACAGGATGGGTTCTATGGAGCAAGGAAGAAAGGTAGAAGATGATTACACTAAAGGAGTTAGCATTCTTAGAGGTGAATTTGGAAGACTAAGAGGATCTATAGAGGCATTTGCCAATGCCCAAGCAAGTGAGCTGGTTGCACTCAAAAAGGAATGAAGAAGATGGAAGAAGAGCTCAATTCTATTTGGGTGACCCTTTGTCAGCTATCCACTACTGTTATAGCATCCTACACTTCTACTCCCAGACAGCAGGCACCTCCTCCTAGTCATACTGCACCCACCTTAGGCAGCCTGCACCACATCTTAGACAGTCTCCACCTTAATCTACTCAGCCACCTTTTGTTGATCCTATCTCTTCTATGCCACCACCTGGACCATGCACTAACACTAGTGCAAACATTAAGGTAGAACTAGTAGAACCTGTTATAAATCTGCCTACTAATAGTGAATAGACCAATGTTTGTATTTTTACTTTCAAACTTTTGTAATATGTATTGAAAATCATTGAATGAAATGAAAGTATTTGTTTCTCTCCTATTGTGTTTGCAATGGTATCTTTGCTTTAGTAGATTATCAAATCTTTTTAAAAGTGAAATTATCTCAAACAATGTTTTCAATCTTCTCATTCTATTTCAAAAATTATGCTGTCTACTTAACAAAGGGGGAGATTGATTTTAACTGATTACCTTTTTGATTAATGATAAAGAGGGGGAGAATAATGATATAAATATTGTCAATGCATGAAAAATATACAAGTAAGTGGGAGATATACAAGTAAGGGGGAGAATTTTGAAAAATTGACATCAATTTTGCAAAGAAACTTGCTTATATTTGCTATGATAAATTTGCTCTAACTATTGTGTTCTAATATAGTGTCAATGGCTATCCATTATTAGCTCTGAATAAGCTTTAATTTGGTTTATCTCTAATACTCTTTGAAAAATGAACAAGCTCCGACATTTTCAGAAGGCTCTGTTATATATCAAACTTATTACCAAAAGCTCTGTTATATATTGAACATACTCCCAAATGTTTTAATACATTGTCTATATGCAAGCTCTGGTACATTGATTTCAAATACATTCTTAGTATACAACTCATACATGTCTATACTTATTTGCAAATATACTTTTACACATGTAACTATAAAGGTTTTTCATGTGATGCGGAACAGAGTGGGGGGAAGGATTGCTGGCGAGCATAGAAGTCACCAGAAGATTAGGGCTTGTACTCAAGAACCAAGAACCCGGGCATCACACCCACTCCAATCCGAAGAAAACTCAAAACTCAGATCAAAATAATATTTTGTTTGTATTCATAAGAAAAAAGATGTTTAATACAAGAGGGGAGGGGCGGTATTTATAGATTCACCCCAGGGTACATTACTTGAGGACTAAGAAATCCTAACTTGCGGGCCAAGAAACCCTGGTGGACCGGTCAACAGTGGGCCTGTCTTGGGCTAGAGCTCTCTCTTGTGAGCTTGGCGGCATGAAAGGGTCCAGGTGCATGAAGGCTGTAGGGTTCCGGTGCAACGTAGCAGAAGTGTAATTTCAAAAATGAAACTAAATTCACACCAAAAACCCTAAAACAGGAACTCCTTAAATAAGACTAGATCATATGACAAACATATCTATGTAAATTAGGCTTAGGGTACCAACCTGTAATCGCTAATTCCAACAAAATTTGATGTTGAAGAGGCTAATTGATTTCACCAGGCGTCCAAGTGTCCGCCCTCTGATGGTGATCCACACAGAGCAATGATCAAGAAAACTCTATCTTCTTTTCAATGGTTCCTTCTATTGAGTTCTTCTTCCTGGAACTCAATTACTTGGACTATGGCTGAAATTCTTCCACACAAGCGGTTGCCTCCCTTTCCTTGATCTCTTCTCCTCCTTCCACTAAGACCTTGGCACTTTAGACACCCTTGTCTTGAAGAAAAGACCTTGTCCTAAGAGGACAAAGGCTTGTCTTAAGTTGGAGGAGAAATTATGACAATGATGTCTGAATGTAAGAAAGAACGAATAAATCAGAACTTCTTTCTTTTCTTTACCATCGGAGACTTTTACTCTTATTCTTGTTCAGTAGCAGAGTTTCGACAGAGGTGTACTCTGTAAAGGAAACAGTGCAAGAGCAAGAAAAGAATAAAAGAGTCTTTAGGAGAGGAAGAAAGAAAAACATTACCCTGTTCTGATTTTCCCGACCCTTTATATAGATCTCAGATAGGCGCCCACACATTTCTCTGTGAACTCCTTTCACGCCCTTCTCAATTTCTCACGCCCCATCCTCCCATCCCACGGCCTTCCAGATTAAATCCCACGGCTTTTCTTAAAGGAAAAAATGTGGTGTTTTAATAGGAAGGGAGTCGCGACTTTTCATTTCCGAAGAGATGTTATTTCGCGCGCCCGGGAGGAAACAGTGACTTTTGTCTTTCTTAAAAAACTTCCAGCCGTTGGATTCCCATCCAAGGGGGGACAAGTGGTGCGCTATTTCTTAAGAAAGGAGGCCGCCCCATCTTAATTCATCGGAGAATTAAGCGGGGCGCGCCAAGAGTCCATGCACCATGGACTCTTCCAAATGGCGCGCCAAGAGTCCATGCACCATGGACTCTTCCAAATGGCGCGCCAAGAGTCCATAAGTGCATGGACTCTTGGCATTTGGCATGAAAATGCAAGGGGGGCGAGTGGGGAGGCTAGCCTAGTCACATGGCTAGCTAATAGGGTTAGCCATAATCCTATTTTCACAATTAGAGTCTAATTAGATCCAATTAGAACCCAATTTGAACCAATCCGGAACCCTAATTCGAATCCGATTCGAATAGAAGCTAGGGTTTGCAACACCTGCTAGAGTGTTATCCTGCAAAGATGATTTAATCACAAATTAAACTATTGATCAATCTTCTTAAGTGTGTGACCTATTGGGTTCCACATCTAGCCAGCAGTGGGTTCGAATACAAGTTGACCTAATTTGATTAGAACTCTTTCTAATCGATTTAGGTCAAACCGGGCTTACCCGATTTGATCAATTAGGACTCTTCCTAATAAGCGATCTTTGAATTTGATCAACCCACAAGACAAGATTGACGTCTAGCAACGTGTCATGTCTACCCGGAAGATATGGAAATTCTGGTGAAATACCAAAATTACCCTTCAGTAGAGAGTTACCGTACAATTAAATCTTTCGATCAGCCTGCACCCAAAATATAACTATGGATATGGATATATGTCAAATCCAATATTATATTTATTTCTAGCCCAATCTTATATTGATGATTCAATTATCTTGATATTAGAAACCATCTCTAATATCTTTACTTTGATCAAAGATTCCCTGAATCATCATCCGATTGTTAACTAGCTGGATGCAATCTCCTCTTACCAAGAGTGATCGATTCCTTGTTGACCTACTCATTACCTTCATATCCAATTCATCATTCCCAGTATCAATCCTGTGCATGACTCAGTGTCATGATTAGGATTGAACCAAAGCATGGGTTCATGTACATAAGGTACTTATGGCAGTCTCAGGTCAAAGGATTACTTGTACCACTCCTTCTATAAGAACCTTTATTGACATGTAGCTAAGACTCCATTAGATGTTCTCAAGTTGTATCATATCAGTGAACTCATTCTCCAATGAGCACCCACATCCCAGTATTAGTGTCATACACAAGTGACTGTGAGAGCAGTCACCCTTTCCAGTATACATGGGATGTGCTAGTTTTACCAGAAAACCCTGATCCCCTACTCAGGGTTCCTTTGACTAGGAATACTTTAGATTAAGGTTTTAAGATTTTAGGTCTCACTGGTATGATCTCATCATAACCCTAAAATCATAGCCCTAATCTATGGGGTTCATCATATAAAACATAGCGTATGATAAAAAAATAATGCCTTTATTCAGAATATTGTCAATTACAATGGTTTGGGAGATATAACATAGATTGGCTTGTAGGGCATATCCCTTTCAAAGGCCACTCTGGTTGGAGGGGTCTGGTGAATCTCTTGGCTGCTGATGACTCTCCTCTTGACTTGAACAACTTAACTGGACTCTTAACTGAACTAAAATGACTGGACCTGACTAAGTGGACTCAATTGACTCAGTTGTCCCACTTTATTATAGGACTCAAGTGGCTCACTTTGACTCAAGTGACACAGGACTAATGGATTCAAAAATAAAATAAAATAAAATAAAATAGATTTTTGGATCCCCATCATTCCCTGTAGTGGGGAGAACTCGACTTCTCAAGTCAGACTCAGCAGGGTTGATGAAACCGAAACCAATCAAAAGGGATTCCAAGGCTAGGTTCACCCATTTTATTTTTTCTTCTTTTTTTCTTTTTTTTTCTTTTTTTTCCAACGTCTTTTCTTTTTCACTAAATTTTGTTTTCCCTTATTGGCAGCTCTGAGATATGTGCAACCTCAAAAATCCATCACATTGAAATCCATGTAGCCCTGAAGTTCATGCGGATCTGAAGTCGGCAACAGGGCTGGGAGCTGCATTCACATTCGTGCAGGCTCCTCCATGGATGGAGGCCAGGCGGAATGGAGGAGGGACTCCGGGCAGACCTTGCCGGCGATGAGGCTAGGGCGGAGACGGCGACACGGATGGAACGGTGGACCAGCGACAGCGTTCGACGGTGATGGGGGCGCGGGCGGCGGTGGAGGGAGGCATCCCAGGTCTCGGCGGGGCAAACACCCCACCTGCTGGCATCCCAGGTCTGAGGGGGTGGAGAAGCCGGCATGACAGGCCATGGTGGTGGCTACAATCGGCCGGTGACAATCAGCCCCTTCTTCCCAGCCTTCTGATTGCCTCTTCTCGTCGTTGTCCTCTACTTCGGACTTGGTCTTGATCCAGAAGTCGCGTGAGAGCATCATGAAGGAGAGGGTGACGTTCTCATCGAGGGTGGTGTCGGAGACAGTGCTGGCCAGCTCCGACTCGTGGAGCTCCATCAGGGGCAGGGGAATGGGATGGGAGGGCTGAGGCTGCCTCATGCCAAGGTCGGGGCCTCCGACGCCATGGACGAGGCCAGCGAGGCCAGGCTGGGCCTGAACGGGGGGGGCGGATGGGATGCCGCGGTCGGCTACACGGCCAAGGCTGGGGATGGCGAGGGCGGTGGCGGCGACCTGGGCCTTGGCACGGGACTCGTCGAGGAAAGGGAAGGGAAGGGGAGGGGTAAGGCGAGGGTCGTGAGATCCCGCTAGGGGGTGTTTGTGGCGTTGGCTGCTAGCGGTGAGCAGGAACAAGGATTCATGGGCAGGGGACGGGAGGCTTTACCTGATGAAGGTGTGTGTCATGGGCGATGGCAACAGGAGAGAACGGGGGCAGTGTCGATGATGTAGATCCGATGGAATGCTGGGAAGCCAGGGAAGAAGAGAAAACCCTAATCCGCTGTGCTATGATACCAAGTTGATGCGGAACAGAGTGGGGGAAAGGATTGCTGGCGAGTGTAGAAGTCACCAGAAGATTAGGGCTTGTACTCAAGAACCAAGAACCCGGGTGTCACACCCACTCCAATCCGGAGAAAACTCAAAACTCAGATCAAAATAATATTTTGTTTGTATTCATAAGAAAAAAGATGTTTAATACAAGAGGGGAGGGGCGGTATTTATAGATTCACCCCAGGGTACATTACTTGAGGGCTAAGAAACCCTAACTTGTGTGCCAATAAACCCTGGTAAACTGGTCAACAGTGGGCCTGTCTTGGGCTGGAGCTCTCTCTTATGGGCTTGGCAGCATGAAAGGGTCCAGGTGCATGAAGGCCACTCTGGTTTGAGGGGTCTGGTGAATCTCCTAGCTTCTGATGACTCTCCTCTTGACTTGAACAACTTAACTGGACTCTTGACTGAACTAAAATGAATGGACCTGACTAAGTGGACTCAACTGACTCAGTTGTCCCACTTTATTACAGGACTCAAGTGGCTTACTTTGAGTCAAGTGACACAGGACTAATGGATTCAAAAATAAAATAAAATAAAATAAAATAAAATAAATTTTCGGGTCCCCATCACCATGCCCGGTATTTTGTCATCATCAAAAAGGGAGAGATTGTTGACCCCTTGAGTGATTTTGATGATAACAAAATATTGGAGCATGCATTTGTCACACTAACAACTCTTCAAGTGAATTACAAGTTTTTGTAGGATGATCTATATGTCCAATTGCAACTCCTACAATCTTATTATGTGTTATGAGCTGTGTTGTAAATGTGTCATGTAAAAAAGAGCCCAAAAGAAAAATTCTCGAAAATGGGTTACTTCTAAGTGTTTTTAAGCTTAAATCTCTTTGATTCAATTGTTAGTTGAGTTGTGAAGTATCTTGAATGTTAAAAATATTGCTGGATGTAATCTGGAGAAGAAATGGAAGATTTTCTAAAAAATTCATCCAAGTCGACTCGAGTAAAGGGAGCCGACTCTAGTTCATGGCATGCATGAAGGATTCTGGCATGCAGAGATCCGAGCTGACTCATAGGAACCCAAGCCAACTCGTCCAGAATATAATTTTCTAAATCAGACGGCGAGCCGACCCGAAGGAAGTCCAAGCCGACTCATCCATTCAATCAGACATCCGAGTCAATCCTTCAGAGATACGAGCTGACTCCTTAAGAGTTCATGAAAAATCTATTCTAAGAGAACAGCCAAGCGAGCCGACTGCAATGAGAAGAGTCGATTCTTCCGAAGTATTATTTTGAAGACCTGTGAATCTAAGCCGACTCGAACAAAGGTGAGCTGACTCATCTAGAGTAACGAAACAAGACCACTATGAAACTGAGCTGACCCAGATGAAGCAAGGTGACTCAACTAGAACTTCTCTGAGAATCCAAGCCGACTCGAGGGATCTGAGCTGACTTGAAGGTTGATTCCAAGCAAGTAACGGCTAGTTCCAGAACTCCATGTTTGAATTTTAAAAGTGCTCCAATGGTCAAATGTTACATCCCAATGGTCTACAACGACTATTTTCACTTAAGAAGAGTATAAGACTCTATAAATAATGAATTGGGATAGCATTTTAAAGGCTAATGCTTAAGTTGAACATTAAATGAGCTTTTGAGCAAGAGAGCACAAAAGAGCATTCAAGTCAGTCTTCAAGACTTCACCAATTCTTATCTGAAGCTTGAAGCATACATTGAAGAAGTTGAAGAAGCTGCTAAAGAGCATTAAAGTGTAATTAAGAAGGCTTCTATCGAGCTACATCAGCCACCATCAGACAACATCAGTTTGTCATTTTGTTGCTTACTTTCTTTAACTCTTTTATGAGTTGTTGGGTTATTGGTGAGCCCGGTTTAAAAACCAAGTAGGTTCTTGGTGATCCTATTCAAAACCAAGTGTTGGGTTCTTGGTGATCCTGTTTAAAACCAAGTTAGGTTTTTGGTAAGCCCGATTGAAAATCTAAGTTAGGTTTAGATTGTGAGCCTGGTAAAATAATCCGACTGTATTCCGGTGGTGAATATAGTGGAAATCCCAAGTGATATCTTGGATAGTGGACGTAGGTGCTGGGTTGCTCCGAACCACTATAACTTACTATGTTTGTATTATACCTTTTTCTATTTGCATATGCTTCTACTCTTATTTATTTGAATCACAGCACTATCACACTAAAGTAGATTTAAAAGAGCACATTTTTGTTTAATTTTTTTTAAAATTCCTAATTCACCCCCCTCTTGGGAAAGCCACCTGGGCAACAGCTTGGACCTAGACATACTGCTAGCTAGATGTGGAACCCAAAGCATCACACATATTAGGAAATTGGCCTAGGAAGTCAATTGATATTTTATTAGGGTCATGAGATCCTAAGTGGTTGGCTAGATTACATACTAGCATGTGTAGGCTAACCTAACTCCTAACCCAATTGAATTGCATCTATAAGGTTGCTTAATGGGCTAGCCAATTAGAGGAAATCTTAGATTGGGTTGAGTCTAAACTGGGGCAGCAATTATTTGGTTTTATCCAGATTAATTAAGCCTTTATCTATTATATTTGAAGAGTCATAACTTGAAGGGACTCTTGGTGCTAATAATTATGTGCGGCAATATTATAAGGGGCTCAAAAGGACCAAGAGTCCTTCTGCCACTTAATCACCTATTCTAGATAAGCCTAAAGAGTTTCTCCCTAATATCCATGCCCAATTAAATGGGCTTTGATTGGTCAAAATAAAGGAATGGCATGAAATAGTGGCGCACAAATGAAAGGTTGCAGCATTTCATTTTTGGCGCTAATTGAGATTAAGAGTCCTTACGTTTGAAGGCTCTTAATTTTCTTTTGATGACTTCATTCAAAGCACACGTCCCTTGGCCTTTTAATTGACTGGTAAATGACAAGTGGCAAGTGGAGAAATCAGCTAGGAACCGAATAGACAAAGTCTTCTCTCTTGGAACAAGAAGGATCATGACTTTTCTAGATAAACTCCTTCACGAAGAGTCTTATTGATCTGTTATTTGATAGATCAAAGGCTGATGAAGAACCATATTTAGAACCCCCCCATCTCCTATTTAAAACCTTTGGTGTTTATGCTGAAGGTATCTGATTTCTTCGTTCTTTCTTACACTCTTACACTCTGCCACTTTATCCTCATTGTCTCTTCCTTTTCTTATTAGAACATAGGTCTTTCTTTAAGACAAGTCCGTTTTAAGACAACAGCTTAGGAAGAGAATTAGAAAGTGATAAAGAGAGTAACGAGAGGTTTAGGAGAGGGCTTAAAGTGTTCTACTAGAGAGAAAAGGTCTGAGCAAGGAAGGAGAGGCTGCCAAAGGAAGAAAGGCTATTGGAAGAGTCTCAGTGGATTAAGCAACCTACTAAGGAGTGGTTCCTAGGTTCAATTCCCATGTAGACAATCTCTGGAGGGCATGCACTTGTGTGCTTAGTAAAAAGAAGAAGGAATTATCATTCCAGGTATTACTTTAAACCTTGTTTGAATGACTTGTTAATTATAATGAATAAGGGATCTTGGGCTTAGGGTTTCTAGTTATTTGGAGTTTCAAAATAAGAATTTTTGAAATCCATTCTTTTGCTGTGCTATCGAAACCCAATAGGTACTAGATACCGCATGTGGGTCTTATATCTGCAAGTCATTGCAGGGGTTACAAAGACCTAGAAGCTTGAAGAAGGGTGACTTCGAGCTCTTCGGTGCAAGTGGTGAACCCATTTATGCTGAAGCTGTTGGCACCTATCTGATGTTATTGCCATCGGGTAATATTCTTGAATTAAAAGATTGCTATTATATACCCAACATAATAAAGAATATTATTTCTATACTTTTGTTGTTTAAACAAGGTTATGAAATAAATATTTCGAGCCATGGGTACTTGATCTTCTTTTCAAAGAAGATTTTTGGTTGTTGTACATTTATTAATGGTCTTTTGATTCTATCACTCAATGATGAAGTTATTCTTGTTGAAAACAAGAAGAGAAAGAGAGATAATATAAATGTCACATATCTCTGGTATTGCTATTTGGGTCATATTAGTGAGTCTAGGATAAACAAGTTGTACAAAAAAAATTTCTTTGGACCTTTTGATCATGAATCATTAGAAATTTATGAGTCTTGTCTCATGGGTAAGATGACCAAATCTCCATTCACAAGACATGGAGATAGAGCAACTGAGTTGTTAGGTCTAGTATACACAGATGTGTGCTGTCCTATGACAACTCAGACCAGAGGAGGATACTTTTATTTCATCAATTTTACTGATGATTTATTGAGGTTCGGATATGTGTATCTCATGAAGCACAAGTTTGAAGCCTTTAATAAATTCAAAGAGTATCAAAGTGAGGTCGAGAAACAAACTGGGCATAGTATTAAAGTCCTTCGGTCTGATTGAGGAAGAGAATACTTGTCTAGTGAATTTCTCGATCATCTTAAAGATAAAAACTTCTCTCTGAATGGACCCCTCCATATACGTCAACATTAAATGATGTAGCAGGAAGGAGGAATCGTACCTTGTTAGATATGGCACAGTCGATAATGTGCTTCATAGATCTTCTAGTATCCTTCTGGGGTTATGCCCTAGAGACTACTACCCACATACTAAACAGGGTGCCATCAAAGGTAGTTAAGAGCACTCCAAATGAATTATGGAAAGGGAAAAGGACAAGTCTTAAATATTTTAAGATTTGGGGTTGCCCTACTTATGTCAGGAATGTTTTTAGACATAGGTTAAGTGCTAGGATTGATAAATGTAGGTTTGTAGGTTATCCTAAAGAAGGAATAGGATATCTTTTCTACCATCCTATTAAGTAAAAGATCATTGTCAGCAGGCATGCAACATTCTTGAAAAGAGAATTTATCCAAGAAGGGGGCAGTGGGAGGATATTTGAACTTGAAGAAGTTCAACCTACACCTGAAGCAATCCCTCAACCAGATGTTCCTAAGGTTCAGGAACAACCACAACAGACACCTCCTCTCCGTAGTTCAGAGATAGTGTGAAATGCACCTCTCAGATATAGTTTTATCATTGGAAATGATAATGAAGCCAGTATCATATAGGATAATGATCATGTGACCTATATGAAAGCTATCACAAGTAAAGACTCTAGCAAATTGCTAAAAGCCATGAAATCTGAAATGGACTCAATGTACTCTAATCAAGATTGGACTTTAGTAGATCCACCTGAGGGAGGAAACCCAATTAGATGTAAATGGATCTTCATGAAGAAGATTGGAGCAGATGGTCAAGTGGTGTGGGACTAGGCTAGGTGGATCGTTGGAGAGCTGAGAAGTCTCCATGGATTAGGGTCAAAAAGGGGATAACTAGGGCCTCACACCCATCGATGTCCCGAAGGACAAATGCACTCCCTCTCGAAGATCCTAGTCTAGAAGACAAGGGCTAACTAGGGCCTCACACCCCTCAACGCTCGAAAGCGAAGGCATAGGGTCTCACATCCCTCAATGCCACAAGGCGAAGGCAAGACAAGCCTCACACCCACTCCCTCACGGAGGTCGACATTCTCAAAGAACGAAGGCAACACTATTGGACTTCTCACCCTCCCTATGTGAGGGCAACACTATTAGGCCTCTCACCCTCCCCATGCGGGGGCAAACCAAGAAACAATCTTCTAAAAACTCATTTTATTCTTCACCACCTTTCAAATACAAGAGGGGAAGCCTTTATATAGGCATACAAAATTTAGGACCCATGTAAGGATATACATGGAATTTTATTTTATTTTATTTTATTTTTATTTTATTATTATTTTTTTGAATCCTAAACCCGTGCAGCTTTGAGATCCATGCAAAGCTATTTTCACATTTGGATCTATGCAAGTCCTTCTCCTATGACCGTGGAACAAAGAGATCGGTGGACGGGGAAGAGGGGGGGCTGTGGCAGATCCGGCGAAGATGAGGGAGATCCTCCACGTTCAGGGTGGCCAATATGGAAATCAGATCGGGGCCAAGTCCTGGGACGTGATCTGAGATGAGCATGGGATCGACCACACCAGAAAGTATTCCGGAGATTCTGACCTCCAGCTCGAGCGAATCAACATCGATTACAACAAGGCCAGCGACAGGCGTTACATCCCGCGGGCGGTGCTTATGGACCTGGAGCCAGGGATCACAGATTTTGAGAGTTTCGATGACTGTGGAGATGGCGTCGATGGTGGTGGCGAGGCATGATAGAAAATGCCCTAAGAGCCAATCATTGTATAGGCCTTTTTGTAAACTTCCATCTCAAGCATGACCTCATTATTTATAATAAAGGCATTTGATTCATCATATATTGCTGTGTCATGTTTTTGACTATGATGTACCCCATAGAATAGCGCAATGGAATTAGGGTTATGATAAAATAATAGTGAGACCTAATTCCTATAAACCCTAATCTAGAATGTTCCTAGTCATTGGACCATCGATTCGGGGATCGATGAATTCAGTAAGACTAGCTTATCCTATGTATGCTCAGTTAATGATGGGTGGTTGGTCTCACAGCCACTTGTGTAGAGACACTAATACAAGGATAAGGGTGCTCATTAGGTTATGAGTACACTGAACTGATCTACACCAGGACTATCTTATGGAAGTCTTACTCCTTGTCAAAAGATAGGTCCCAGAAAAGAAGTTGTTGCATGTGATCTTCAGACCTGAGGTCACCGTGGTTCCTAGTGCACATTAAGCCATACTTTGGTTCATACTCATTCAAGGCATTGCGACATGTACAGGGTGTTCTGGATATGGTGGAAGGTGTACAAAGGATGTGAGTGGACCAACAAGGAATTGATCGATCCTGGTAAGAGGATATGTTATCCCATGTAATCTCTTCGATGAGTGACTCAAAGAATCTTTGCAAAGTGGGATGAGATTAGAAGTGGCTTCTAATCAGTCATTAGCTAAGTCCTCATGATCGAGCTGAGATTCGATATGATTAAGTATTAGGGTTTGATATTTATCCATACCCATCACTTAATCGGGATAATAGGAGATCAAAAGATTGAATTTCACGATAACTTACTACTGAAAGATATTTTGATAATTTTCACCTAATTCTTCATCTTCCGAGTAGACAAGACACGTTGCTAGACGTCAATCTTGTCTTGTGGGTTTTTCATGAACCAATTGGATTGGTTTCATGAGTCAATTCAATGTATAATTCGAATTGGACAATTAGGTGATCCGATTTGACCTAATTAGGTCAATCATATTTGATCGGATCGAATCAGTTCAAACCTAAACCTACTGCTGGCTAGATGTGGAATCCAATGGGTCACACACAATAGAGAATTGTCCAAGGAAGTCACTCATGGTTTTATTAGGGTCATGGGATCCTAATTGGTTAGCCAAATTGCATACTAGCATATGTAGGCTAACCCAATTCCTAACCCAATTGGATTGGATCCGGTTTCTTAATAATTGGGCTAACCTAATTAAGAAAAACCTTAATTAGGTTGAGTCCTAAGTGGGGATAGTCAAATCAGAGCTTGATCTGATTTTATTTTGATATTTTGGATGTCTTATTGAAGAGTCCATTTGAGTTGGGACTCTAGATGCCAAAATGACACCTTTGCATTCAAAAAGGTCTAGAAGAGTCTATAGTCCTCTGATATGAAAAATATTTATATGGATGGAAAGAGGACTTAATGCTCTTTCTTTTGACACCCATATTGCATATGCTTTGACTAGTCAAAGGTTGCATTGGGTGTAGATAAATTTGACCATGAGATAAAGGGACTCTTGGTGCCTCTTGGCACGCGCGAGAGATGAAGGTGCGCGCAGAAGGACAAAAGTCCTTTTGTAGATGAAACACTAGAGTGTTTCATTTCAAGGAGGCACCTTTTCATCTTACCCCATGCCTCTTGGATATGTTTGACCGGTCAAGGCCTTTTTTAAAGGGCATGAAAAAGGGAGGGAAGCAAAAGTGTGCAGGAAGAGACGCGTCTCTTCATGTGGCACACGCCCTGAAGCAGAGTCCTTCTACTTTCAGGACTCTTCATATTCTCTAGTGTTTGGAGATTGACGAGGCACCTCTTAGCTTTCCAAGGACCGGTACTTGCTATGTGGCAAGTCACAGATTGTCCAGAAAAATGGATGGATGCCAATAAGTATTTTGGTACATGAGGAGACATATTGGATATGATTTTTCGGTCTTGAAAAATCATATCTGATAACCTGTTAGAGGACATATCACATGCCCCTCTTAAAACTATAAATAGGGTGGTGATATGAGTTTCAGATCTTTTTTTTTTACCATAAAGATATTCTGAGTGTTCTTCCACTTCTCTCTCCCTCCTTCTTACTTTAGGACATGACTTGTCTTATTAAGACAAGATCTTTTCTACTAGGACAAGGCTTAGTTTTAGGACATAAGCCTAAGGGATCCTAGAGGAGGGTTGTCCTAAAACCAAGAGTGGTTTAGGACTGTGTCCAGAGAGTCCTACAGTAGGACAGGGTGTCCTATAGTGGTCAAAGGTCAAAAGGTTGATAAAAGAGTTCTGTTGAAGCAAGCAACCCTAGTAGGGATTCTTCCTTGGTACCATTCTCGTGTGGATCACCGTTGGAGGGCTTGCACTTGTGAGCCTCAAGGAAAGGATTGGATTTTAGCTATCCAAGTATGTATTCTGACTTTATTTATGTTTTGTTGATTGGAATTACAAAAGGGGTTTCTGGGAATTAGGGTTTTCTTGCCAATTAAGGTTTCATGCTTAGAATTTTATTTTGAAATTCACTTCCGCATGTTGCATGATTCCCGGCATCTTGGATAAATTTCTATTAGTGATATCATAGCCATCCTTGTGGCATACCAGTTATGAACCATTTTTGGAGTTTTATGAAATTCCACTGTCGAGCCAACCCGAACCCTATCGAGTCGACCCGGACCCTGTCGAGCCAACGCGAACCTTGTCGAGTCGACCCGACTAAACTCATATGTATGATTTTTGGTTTCTTTATAAAATGACATGATAATGCAATTGTATGAAATTTTGCATATTAGGGTAATATGTTTAATTTCAAGTTTTTTATGAAATGCATGATATTATGTCAAGTATAAAATTATGCATATTGATTGTACCTAGTAACTACTTTGGATTGGGTTAGTCACCATGGTCGTCCAGTCATAGGAGCCAAGTAGGGTTTAAAGGCCCTCTCCTTCCAGTCAATGGGTCTCCTATGATGTGTAGGGGTGCCGCTATGGCCATATCCTACGAAAAAGTAAGGTGAAAGGTATGTTTATATATCTATCATGCCTTGATTTGCATATTAGTTATAATATGCTTGTTTAACATAACATGTTATGTTATGATATTATGTTATGATGATATGTTATATGTTTATATATGTTATAAGCATAGTAATCATGATAATTTAGAATGTGTTTTTGAGACCATCAAAGCCCTCATAAAAATCATATTTAGTCATAGTAAAAAACTTAGTCATGATACAAAACTGATTTGGGTTTGATTAGCTGATTGGTGTCTAGGCAAGTGGTTCTGGGAAGGTAAAGGGAATGAGGTTTTTTAATTAGTTCCGTTGACTGACCTGGCCAATCTAATTGGTGTCCAAGGAAAGCAACGGGGGGACTCCCTCACCCCTTCCACTCACCTGGCCAATTTGGTCATATCTAAATCTTAATTTGGTAATGCTAATTGGTTAAGTGTACTATATTTTTCCTTCCTTCATGCTAAGCCAAATTTATGTCAAGACTATAGCAGGTTTGTTGTGCATACACAAGGCCTACTCTAGGATTTGATATAAGATTTGTCTTGGTGCACTTAGTGCTTTATGGCATGGTTGGAAATGTCACTTTGTTATGCATACACAAGGATAACATTATTCAATCATGGCTTTATGGAAATGAAGAGTCCGACTAAACTAAGACATTATGGTTTGTTGTGCATACATAAGGCCATAAGTGTCTTAAAGGCAAAGATAATTGTTGAGAATTGCATGGATTGCAATTGGAAAGGTTGTCCTACCTTTGAACTCATGTGTGTTTGTTGTGCATACACCAAGGCACTTATGAGGAATAAGGATCTCAACCCCACTAAGGAAACCAAGAAAGGTTTCTCACTTGCCATAGTTGAGGGTTATGGTATTTGAAAAAAATAGTGAGAGACATAATTAGATAGAAAGTCCTTATCTAGTTATGGATGTCATCTTGAGTGGTTGCTGATATTGTTCTTAGGATATTTATTTTTATGGCTTCAAATTTATCATTGCATGGCATCTTGGATGCTAATAAGTTAACCGGTTCAAACTATGTGGACTGGTTGAGGAAGAAGGCTGATGGAGCCTATTTCCATTACAGCATGTTTGGGCATTGGAAGAAGGATTACAAGACTTGTCTTGCAAATGTGAAGCTAGATGCAAGTGGTATATCAAGGGGTTTGTACATGATATAAACCAATTTATCATTGAGTGGACCTATTTCTAATTCATGGGTATTGGATACCTCATGTGGGTCACATATTTGTAAATCTTTACAAGGACTCTACAGAATTAAAATTTGAAGAAAGGTGATTTCAAATTATATGGGACAAGTGGAGAACCCATATATGCTGAAGCTGTGGGCACCTATCTTCTGTTATTACCTTCGAATAATATCATAAGGTTGGAAGAATGCTACTATATGCCAAATATTGTAAGAAATATTATTTTTATACCCTTGTTGTTACAATAAGGATATGAAATAAGTGTAAAGAGTAGTGGCTGCTCTATTCTTCATAATAATATAACATTTGGGCATGGTTGCTTTGTGAATGGTCTTCTAACTTTAGTACTCAATGATGAAATACTTCTTGTAGATGACAAGTAGAGAAAAAGAGATAATGTCAATGTCACATATCTATGGCATTGCCGGTTAGGTCATATCAGTGAGTCAAGGATAAACAAGTTAGTCAAAGAGATTACTTTGACCCTGATGATTTTCAATTATTAGAAACTTATGAGTCTTGCCTCAAAGAAAAATGACCAAGTCTCCATTCACTGGATATGGAGAAAGGGCAACTGAATTGTTAGGTAATGTACATACTGATGTGTATGGACCTATGTCAACTCAGGCTAGAGGAGGATATTTTTATTTCAACACTTTTATTGATGATTTAGCAAGGTTCGGTTATGTGTATCTTATGAAATACAAGTCTGAAGCCTTTGATAAGTTTAAAGAATATCAGAGTATGGTTGAAAGACAAACTGGACTTAGTATTAAAGCTCTTCGGTCTGATCGAGGAGGGGAATACTTGTCTAGTGTGTTTTTGAACCATCTCAAGGACAAAGGCATTGTTTCTGAATGGACCCCTCCTTATACACCCCAATTAAATGGAGTGACGAAAATGAGAAATCGTACCTCGTTGGACATGGTGAGGTCCATGATGAGCTTCAAGGTCTTTCCATTTCCTTCTGAGGACATGCCTTGGAGACTACTGCATACATATTAAACAGAGTTCCATTTAAGTCAGTAAGTAACACTCCATTTGAGTTATGGAATGGTAAAGGACCAAGTCTTAAGTACTTAAAGATTTGGGGTTGCCATGCTTATGTCAAGAATAACTTTGGACATAAGTTAAGTGCTAGGGCTGACAAGTGTAGGTTTGTTGGTTACCCAAAAGAAGGTATGGGATACCTCTTTTATAATGCTACTGAGCAAAAGATAATTATCAGTAGGCATGTTACATTCTTGGAAAAAGAGTTTATCCAAGAAGGATGTAGTGATTCTTCACTTGAGTTGTGTGAAGAATAGAACCAACAAACCGATGAGCCTTCAAGTGAAGTTTCTTAACCAGAGATTCTTGTAGATCAAGAATTGCCACAATACACACCTCCTCTCCGAAGGTCAAAGAGGGTGCGGGGAGCACATCTCAGATATGGCTTTGTCATCGGGGATGACAATGAAGCCAGTATCATGCAGGATGATGATCCTGTGATCTATTTGGAAGTTGTCGAGAGTAGGAACTCTGACAAGTGGCTTGGTGCCATGAAATCTAAAATGGACTCCAGATATTCCAATCAGGTTTGGACCTTGGTAGATCCACCTGAAGGAATTAACCCGATAGGGTATAAATGGGTCATCAAGAAGAAGATTGGAGTAGATGGTCAAGTTAAGACCTATAAGGCTAGGCTGGTAGCAAAAGATTTTAAACAAAAACATGGTGTAGACTATAATGAAACCTTTTCTCCAGTAGCCATGCTCAAGTCCATTCAGATACTGCTTGCCATAGTAGCATACCATGACTATGAGATTTGGCAAATGGATGTAAAGATTGCTTTCCTCAATGGAAACCTTAAGGAAGAAGTCTATATGTCACAGCTAGAGGAATTTGTCTCAAGTGGGAGATCAAACCAGGTATGCAAGTTAAAGAAGTCTATTTATAGACTTAAGCAAGCATCGAGGAGTTGGAACATCCATTTTGATGAAACAATCAAAGGATTAGTTTTATCAAAAATGTGGATGAACCATGTGTGTATAAGAAGACAAGTGGGAGTGCCATTGTTTTCTTAGTTTTGTATGTAGATGACATACTGATCATTGGGAATGATATCCCAATGTTGCAATCCATTAAAACTTGGCTATCATCAAAGTTTTCCATAAAGGATTTGAGGGAAGCATCCTATATACTGGGTATAATAATCTATAGAGATAGATCCAAAAGGATGCTGGGCTTATCCCAATCTAGGCACATTGACTTAGTGTTGAAGAGATTCAACATGGATGGAAGTAAGAAAAATTACTTGCCAATGAGTCAAGGCATACAACTCTTTAAGAAGATGTCTCCTAAGACATCAGAAGAAAGAGATAGGATGGCTATGATTTCTTATGCTTCGGTTGTAGGATCGATTATGTATACCATGTTATGTGCTAGGCTTGATGTTGCTTATGCCTTGGGCATAGTGAGCAGGTTTCAGGCAGATCCAGGGAAGGATCATTGGAAAGCTGTGAAAAATATTTTTAAGTACCTGAGAAGGACTAAAGATATTTTCTAGTATATGGAGGATTTGAGTTAAAACTAGAAGGTTATACAGATTCTAGTTTTCAATCAGATCCAGATGATAGCAAATCCACATCGGGGTATGTCTTCACCTTGAATGGTGGTGCAGCGAGTTGGAAAAGTACAAAGCAGCCAACAGTAGCTGACTCAGTCACTGAGGTAGAGTACATAGCTGCTAGTGAAGCCACAAAAGAAGTGTTTGGATGAAGAAATTCATCATGGAATTGGGCGTGGTTCCTAATGTACAACAGTCAGTGCCATTATATTGTGATAACACTAGGGCTGTTGCACAAGCTAAGGAACCAAGGTCTCATCACATGTCCAAGCATATTCTAAGATAGTTCCACCTCATTCGAGAGATTATAGAAAGATAAGATGTTGTCGTTGAATGAGTTGACACAAAGAATAATTTAGCAGACCCATTCACTAAAGCATTAGCTAAGCAGTAGTTAGATTGCCACTTGGATTGTATGGGCATAAAGTATAAGGGTGATTGGCTTTAGTGCAAGTGGGAGTTTGATAGAAAAATGCCCTAAGAGCCAATCTTTGTATGGGCCTTTTTGTAAACTTCCAACTCATGCATGACATCATTATTTATAATAAAGGCATTTGATTCATCATATACTGTTGTATCATGTTTTTGACTATGATGAACCCCATAGAGTAGGGCAATGGAATTAGGATTATGATAAAATAACAGTGAGACCTAATTCCTATAAACCCTAATCTAAAATGCTCCTAGTCAATGGACCATTGATTCGGGGATCGATGAATCCGGTAAGACTAGCTTATCCTATGTATGCTTAGTTGATGAGGGTGGTTGGTCTTATAGCCACTTATGTAGAGACACTAATACAATGATAAGGGTGCTCATTAGGTTATGAGTATACTGAACTGATTCGCACCGGGACTATCTTATGGAAGTCTTACTCCTTGTCAAAAGATAGGTCCCAGAGTAGAAGTTGTGCATGTGATCTTTAGACCTGAGGTCACCATGGTTCCTTGTGCACACTAAGCCATACTTTGGTTCATACTCATTCATGGCATTGTGACATGTACGGGATGTTCTGGATATGGTGGAAGGTGTACGAAGGATGTGAGTGGACCAACAAGGAATTAATCAACTTGGTAAGAGAATATGTTATCCCATGTAATCTCTTCGAAGAGTGACTCAAGGAATCTTTGCAAAGTAGGATGATATTAGAAGTGGCTTCTAATTAGTCATCAGCTGAGTCCTCATGATCAAGTTGAGATTCGATATAATTAAGTGTTAGGGTTTGATATTTATCCATACCCATCATTTAATCGGGATAATGGGAGATCAAAAGATTGAATTGCACGATAACTTACTACTGAAGGATATTTTAATAATTTTCACCAAATTCTTCATCTTCCGGGAAGACAAGACATGTTGCTAGACATCAATCTTGTCTTGTGGATTTTCATGAACCAATTGGATTGGTTTCATGAGTCAATTCGATGTATAATTCGAATTGGACAATTATATGAGCTGATTTGACCTAATTAGATCAATCAGGTTTGATCGGGTCGAATCGGCTCAAACCTAAACCTACAGCTGGCTAGATGTGGAACCCAATGGATCACACACAATAGAGAATTAGCTAAGGAAGTCACTCATGGTTTTATTAGGGTCATGGGATCCTAATTGGTTAGCTAGATTGCATACTAGCATATGTAGGCTAACCCAGTTCCTAACCCAATTGGATTGGGTCTGGTTGCTTGCTAATTGGGCTAACCTAATTAAGGAAAACCTAAATTAGGTTGAGTCCTAAGTGGGGATAGCTAAATCAGAGCTTGATCTGATTTTATTTTGGTATTTTGGACATCTTATTGAAGAGTCTATTTGAGTTGGGACTCGAGATGCCAAAATGACACCTTGGCATTCAAAAAGGCCTAGAAGAGTCTATAGTCCTCTGATATGAAAAATATTCATATGGATGGAAAGAGGACTTAATGCTCTTTCTTTTGATAGTCATATTTCATATGCTTTGACTAATCAAAGGTTGCATTGGGAGTGGATAAAGTTGACCATGAGATAAAAGGACTCTTGGCGCCTCTTGGCGCGTGCGGGAGATGAAGGTGAGCGCAGAAGGACAAAAGTCCTTCTGCAGATGAAACACTGGAGTGTTTCATTTTGAGGGGGCACCTTCTCATCTTACCCCACACCTCTTGGATATGTTTGACTAGTCAACGCCTTTTTTGAAAGGACGTGAAAAAGGGATGGAAGCAAAAGCGCACATGAAGAGACGCGTCTCTTCATGTGGTGCGCGCCCTGAAGCAGAGTCCTTCTACTTTCAGGACTCTTCATATTCTTTAGAGTTTAGAGATTGAAAAGCTACCTCTTGGCTGGCCCGGGACCGGTACTTGCCATGTGGCAAGTCACAGATTGTCCAGGAAAATGGACGGATGCCAATATATCTTTTGGTGCATAATAAGACATATTGGATATTTTCAGTCTTGAAAGATCATATCTGATAACTTGTTGGAAGACATATCACATGCCTCTCTTAAAACTATAAATAGGGGTGGTGATATGAGTTTTAGATCTTTTTTTTTCACTGTAAAGATATTCTGAGTGTTCTTCCACTTCTCTTTCCCTCCTTACTTTAGGACAAGACTTGTCTTGTTAAGACAAGATCTTTTTACTAGGACAAGGCTTAGTTTTAGGACATAAGCTCTTAAGGGGTCCTAGAGGAGGGTTGTCCTAAAACTAAGAATGGTTTAGGACTACGTCCAGAGAGCCCTACAGTAGGACAGGGTATCTTATAGTTGTCAAAGGTCAAAAGGCTGACAGAAGAGTTCTGTTGAAGCAAGCAACCCCGGTAGGGATTCTTCCTTGGTACCATTCTCGTGTGGATCACCGTTGGAGGGCTTGCACTTGTAAGCCTCGAGAAAAGGATTGGATTTTAGTGATCCAGGTATGTATTTTGACTTCATTTATGTTTCATTGATTGGTATTGCATAAGGGGTTCTAGGAATTAGGGTTTTCTTGCCAATTAGGGTTTCATGCTTAGAATTTTGTTTTGAAATTCACTTCCGCATGCTGCATGATTCCCGGCACCCTGGGAGAATTCCCATCAAGGCAGAGAGCAGATCAACATAGATTACAATGAGGCCAGCAGTGATTGTTACGTCCCACAGGCGGTGCTCATGGATCTGCAGCCAGGGACCATGGATTCCATGAGATACGGTGGCGTGGAGATGGCATCAACGGTGGCAGCGAGGCAGAGAGCGGAGGTGATCTAGGCATAGCGGTCTTGCTCATGGAGGAGGACGTCGGCGAGGGCACAGAGGAGGACGAGAGCGACAGCAGTAGGGTGAGAGGCAGCCATGAAGCAGACGGCATCACTGCAGACAAGGATGACCGGTGTACTTCATCGACAATGATGCTGGGTTGGCCAGTGGTAGCAGTGGCTGATTTCCGGGTAGATATGGCTTGAGGTGGAAGAGCAGCTAGGCTTGGATCTGGCTTTGTTCCGGTGGTCGACAACGAACGGAAGTGGCCAAGAGCGCCCTCCTCGAAGATGGTAGGGTGGGAGGCGTCGGAGGCGATGAGGAGGGAGATAGTAGCGGCGGCCTGGTCACGGATGAGATGGGGGGCTTGGATCTGGGCGGAGAGGTGGAAGAAGATGACAGGGAAAAATTGGAGATAAATTAGGGATAAGAAGGGAATAAAATGGGAATATAGGGGATAACAGGAATAGCTAGGATAAAAATTTAAACTAAAAATAAAAAATATCAGGAAAAAAAGAAAAAACCCTGATGGATTTTGATGCCCCATCATTCCCCTCGGGTGGGAAAATCTTGACTCCATCGAGTCAGGCACGATGCTGATTTTTTTTTTTAACCCTAATCCTCTCCCGCTCTGATATAAAATTGGTATTGGACTAGACTAGGAGGATCGTTGGAGAGTTGAGAAGTCTCTAGGGATTAGGATCAAGAAGGAGATAACTAGGTCCTCACAGCCCTCAATGTCTCGAAAGACAAAGGCACTCCCTCTCGGAGATCCTAGTCTAGAAGACAAGGGCTAACTAGGGCCTCACACCCCTCAACGCTTAAAAGCGAAGGCATAGGGTCTCACACCCCTCGACGCCCAAAGGCAAAGTCAAGATGGTTCTCACACCCACTCCCTCACGGAGGTCAATATTCTTAAAGAATGAAGGCAACACTATTGGGATTCTCATCCTCCCCATGCGGGGGCAACACTATTGGGCCCTCACCCTCCCCATGCAGTGGCGAACCAAGAAAGGATCTTCTAAAAACTCATTTTAACCTTCACCACCTTTCAAATACAAGAGGGGATGCCTTTATATAGGCATACAAATTTAGGACCCATGTAAGGCTATACATGGAATTTTATTTTATTATTTTTTAAATCCTAAACCCGTGTAGCTTTAATATCCGTGCAATGCTATTTTTGCATCTGGATCTATGCAAGTCCTTCTCCTGTGACTGTGGAATAAAGAGATCGGTGGACGTGGAAAGGGGGGGCTGGGGTAGATCCAGCGAAGATGAGGGACATCCTCCACATCCAGGGTGGCCAATGTGGAAACCAGATCAGGGCCAAGTCCTGAGAGATGATCTGCGACAAGCACGGGATCGACCACACCGGGAAGTATTCGAAGATTCCGACCTCCAGCTCGAGTGGATCAACGTCAATCGCAACGAGGCCAGTGGTAGTCGTTACGTCCTACGGGTGGTGCTCATTGACCTGGAGCCAGGGATCATGGATTCTGAGAGATTTGACGATTGTGGAGATGGCGTCGATAGTAGCGGCAAGGCAAAGAGTGGATCAACATCGATTACAATGAGGCCAATGATGGTCGTTACGTCCTGCGGGCGGTGCTCATGGATCTGGAGCTAGGGACCATGGATTCCATGAGATCCGGTGGCTATGGAGATGGCATCGACGGTGGTGGTGAGGCAGAGAGTGGAGGCGATCTAGGTGCAGCGATCCTGCTCGTGGAGGAGGACATCGGTAAGGGGCAAAGGAGGATGGGAGCGATAGCGGTAGGGTGGGAGGCGGCCATGGAGTGGATGGCATCATCGCAGGCGGGGATGACCGACGGACTTCATCGACAACAGTGCTAGGTTGGCCGGTGGTAGCAATGGCCGATTTCTGGGCATATATGGCCTGAGGCGGAAGAGCAGCAGGGCTTGGATCCGGCTTGGTTCCGGTAGTCGGTAGCTGATGGAAGGGGCCAAGAGTGCCCTCCTCAAAGATGGCATGGCGAGAGGCATTGGAGGCGGTGGCGAGGAGGGAGACAGTAGCGGCGGCCTGGTCACGGATGAGATGGGGGGCTTGGATCTGGGCGGAGAGGTGGAAGAAGATGACAGGGAAAAATTGGAGATAAATTAGGGATAAGAAGGGAATAAAATGGGAATATAGGGGATAACAGGAATAGCTAGGATAAAAATTTAAACTAAAAATAAAAAATATCAGGAAAAAAAGAAAAAACCCTGATGGATTTTGATGCCCCATCATTCCCCTGGGGTGGGAAAATCTTGACTCCATCGAGTCAGGCACGATGCTGATTTTTTTTTTTTAACCCTAATCCTCTCCCGCTCTGATATAAAATTGGTATTGGACTAGACTAGGAGGATCGTTGGAGAGTTGAGAAGTCTCTAGAGATTAGGATCAAGAAGGAGATAACTAGGTCCTCACAGCCCTCAATGTCTCGAAAGACAAAGGCACTCCCTCTCGGAGATCCTAGTCTAGAAGACAAGGGCTAACTAGGGCCTCACACCCCTCAACGCTTAAAAGCGAAGGCATAGGGTCTCACACCCCTCGACGCCCAAGGCAAAGTCAAGATGGTTCTGACACCACTCCCTCACGGAGGTCAATATTCTTAAAGAATGAAGGCAACACTATGGGATTCTCATCCTCCCCATGCGGGGGCAACACTATTGGGCCCTCACCCTCCCCATGCAGTGGCGAACCAAGAAAGGATCTTCTAAAAAACTCATTTTAACCTTCACCACCTTTCAAATACAAGAGGGGATGCCTTATATAGGCATACAAAATTTAGGACCCATGTAAGGCTATACATGGAATTTTATTTTATTATTTTTTAAATCCTAAACCCGTGTAGCTTTAATATCCGTGCAATGCTATTTTGCATCTGGATCTATGCAAGTCCTTCTCCTGTGACTGTGGAATAAAGAGATCGGTGGACGTGGAAGAGGGGGGGCTGGGGTAGATCCAGCGAAGATGAGGGACATCCTCCACATCCAGGGTGGCCAATGTGGAAACCAGATCAGGGCCAAGTCCTGAGAGATGATCTGGACAAGCACGGGATCGACCACACCGGGAAGTATTTTGAAGATTCCGACCTCCAGCTCGAGTGGATCAACGTCAATCGCAACGAGGCCAGTGGTAGTCGTTACGTCCTACGGGTGGTGCTCATTGACCTGGAGCCAGGGATCATGGATTCTGAGAGATTTGACGATTGTGGAGATGGCGTCGATAGTAGTGGCAAGGCAAAGAGTGGATCAACATCGATTATAATGAGGCCAACGATGGTCGTTACGTCCTGCGGGCGGTGCTCATGGATCTGGAGCTAGGGACCATGGATTCCATGAGATCCGGTGGCTATGGAGATGGCATCGACGGTGGTGGTGAGGCAGAGAGTGGAGGCGATCTAGGTGCAGCGATCCTGCTCGTGGAGGAGGACATCGGTAAGGGGGCAAAGGAGGATGGGAGCGATAGCGGTAGGGGGGGGCGGGCCATGGAGTGGATGGCATCATCGCAGGCGGGGATGACCGACGGACTTCATCGACAACAGTGCTAGGTTGGCCGGTGGTAGCAATGGCCGATTTCTGGGCATATATGGCCTGAGGCGAAGAGCAGCAGGGCTTGGATCCGGCTTGGTTCCGGTAGTCGGTAGCTGATGGAAGGGCCAAGAGTGCCCTCCTCAAAGATGGCATGGCGAGAGGCATTGGAGGCGGTGGCGAGGAGGGAGACAGTAGCGGCGGCCTGGTCACGGATGAGATGGGGGGCTTGGATCTGGGCGGAGAGGTGGAAGAAGATGATAGGGATAAATTGAAGATAAGAAGGGAATAAAATGGGAAAAAAGGGGATAAGGGGAATAGCTGGGATAAAAATTTAAACTAAAATAAAAAATGATATCAGGAAAAAAAAGAAAAAAAACCTTGATGGGTTTTGATGCCCATCATCAAGTAGAGACCCATAAGGCAAGGTTGGTGGCAAAAGGTTTCAAACAAAAACATGGCATTGACTATGATGAAACTTTTTCACCAGTAGCCATGCTCAAGTCTATTCAGATATTGCTTGCTATAGCTGCATACTATGATTATGTGATATGGCAAATGGATATAAAGGCTGCTTTCCTTAATGGATACCTTGAGGAAGAAGTCTATATGTCATAGCCAAAAGGGTTGTCTCGAGTGAGAGACCAAACCAAGTATGTAGGCTTAAGAAATTATTTATGTATTAAAGCAAGCATCGAGGAGTTGGAACATCCGCTTTAATGAAATAATCAAAGATTTTGGTTTCATCAAGAATGTGGATGAACCCTATGTGTACAAGAAGACAAGTGGAAGTGCCTTGTTTTCTTAGTTTTATATGTCGATGACATATCATCATTGGGAATGATATCCTAATATTACAATTGATCAAATTTTGGCTATCCAAGCAGCATTCCATGAAGGGTTGGGAGAGGCATCCTATATGCTGGGTATTAAGATCTACAGAGATAAATATAAAAGGATGCGAGGCTTATCCCACTCCAGGAGATTCAACATGGAGGGAAGTAAAAGAGGTTACTTGCCCATGAGTCAAGGAATACATCTCTCTAAGAAGGTGTCTCCTAAGACACTAAATGAAAGAGAAAAAATGAATATGATTCCTTAGCTTTGATTTTAGGATCAATTATGTATGCTATGTTATGTACCAGGCCTGATTTAGTTATGCCTTGGGCATAGTGAGCAGATTCCAGGCTGATCCAAGGGAGGATCATTGGAAAACTGTGAAAAACATTCTTAAGTACCTAAGAAGGACTAAAGATGTTTTTCCTATATGGTTGATCAGAGTTGAAACTAGAAGGGAATACAGATTTTAGTTTTCAATCAGATCTGGATGATAACAAATCCATATCATGGTATGTCTTCACCCTATATGGTGGTATAGTGAGTTAGAAGAATACAAAGTAGCAAACTGTAGCTGACTCAGTTATCGAGATAGAGTATATAGCTACTAGTGAAGCCATAAAGGAAGTGGTGTGGATGAAGAAATTCATCACATAATTGGACGTGGTTCCTGCTACACAATAATCGGTGCCACTTTATTATGATAACACTGGAGCTGTTGCACAAGCAAAGGAACCAAGGTCTCATCATAAGTCCAAGCACATCCTAAGACACTTCCACTCGTTCGAGAGATCATAGAAAGACAAGATGTGATTATCGAATGAGTAGATACAAAGAATAATATAACAAACCCATTCACTAAAGCACTACCATAATAGCAGTTTGATCACCACTTAGATTATATGGGTGTAAAATACAAAGGCGATTGGCTTTAGTGCAAGTGGGATATTGAAAGAATAATGCCCTAAAAGCCAATCTTTATAAGGGCATTTCTATAATCTTCCAACTCATGAATGATATTATTTATCAATAAAAGGTATATGTTGATTCATCATACTGCTGTATCTTGTCTAAGATTATGATGAACCCCATAGGTTAGGGCAATGAAATTAAAGTTATGATGGAGATCATAATAGTGAGACCTAAGTTTTATAAACTCTAATCTAAAATATTCCTAGTCATTGGATTATCAATTCGGGGATCGATATTTCTAGAAAGACTAGCACATTTTATGTTTGCTCAAAGGGAGGGTGGTTGGTCTCACAGCCACTTGTGTTGGGACACTAATCAAGGATATGGGTGCTTATAAATGTATGAGTTCACTGGGCTGATTCGCATTGAGAACATCTTATGGAAGTCTTACTACTTATCAAAAGAGGTTCTTATAGTGGGAGTTATGCAAGTGATCCTTAGACCTAAGATCATCATGGTTTCTTATGCACATGAAGGCGTATTTGGTTCATACTCACTCGTAACAATGAGTCATGTACGAGATGTTCTCGAATATGCTGGATTGTGTATGAAGGATGTGAGTAGGTCAACAAGGAATCGATCCTCCTGGTAAGAGGAGAACTTATCCATGAAATATCCTTGAACAATGACTTAGGATGTCTTTGAAAAAAGCATGATGAGATTAGATAGAATTTCTAATCTTTCATCGATCGAGTCTTCATTATCGAATTGAGATTTGAAAGGATTTACCAAATTCCTAATCTTTTAGGTAGGCATGACACGTTGCTAGACGTCAATCATGTCTTGTAGATTTTCATGAATCAAATTGATTGGATTCATGAGTCAATTCGGAAGCTAGTCCAAATTGATAACTTAGGTTAGCTCAATTTGATCTAATTAGATCAAATTAGTTTTGATTGGATTAAATTGGCTTGGACCTAGACCTACTACTGGCTAGATATGGAGCCCAAAGAGTCACACACATTAGGGAATTGGCCAAGAAAGTCAATTATGATGCGGAACAATATGCAAAAACTAAATTACTGGTTTAAATCTAATTGTCAGAGATTAAACAACAATTATTTTTCTAGAATTATTAGAATTGAGACTCAAAGCATTCAATAAAAACTAGACTAGTCAACTAGTTATAAAGCCCACAAAGTAGATCAAGCAAAACAATTAGGAACAGGACTTAGTGATTAAGAAATCACCTTAAACCAGGGTTTCTACCTTTCAATGAATCAGAAATTAAAGAGTTAGAGAAGGTTTTGATTTTACCAATGAAGATTATACCCTCTAGTTATGGATCTGACTGGACTCTCTAGGATCTTATGGCAGGACTTCCTGATTTCGATTTCTTTTCGGGCTTTGATCTTTAGCTCTACTAGTTCCAAGGCAAGAACCACCGTTGTCCAATCTTGATCACCTGCAATCAGTTTCAAACTCAGTAAGAAGGCATGGAAAGGAAAAAATAGAATTTTAATTGAAAAAAAGGGGAGGGAGAAGCTGGAAGGCGGCTAGGGTTTCTGATAGTGGGATAAATAGGATAACTAGGGCCTCACACCCTGCGATGCTCTGAAGAACAAAAGAAATAGGGCCTCACACCCCATGATGCTTGAAGAACAAAGGATTAATAGAGAATAACTCCTTTTATTTCATGAATAATACCTGAATTTACAAAAGGGATTGATGGTGGTATTTATAGACTACTAGCATGAGAAGTGTGGGTTACAAAGAGTAGAATTAGCTCTTCTTGGGCAGCAACTCCTTGGAATTTTGTTCTCCTAGCATCTTAGTCTCTGATGTTGATCCTTCCTTGGACTTCATCTGGCTGGGGCAAAACATTTCTTGGATTAAAGTGTGCAACAAAAATAAGAAGAGGCACTAATGATGTAGAGTCCTTCTTTCTTGGTCCTCTTAAATTTGGGGGACAAAAATAAATGAGAAGTTGGCGACCTCCCTTTTTCTTGATTGGCATCAATCCATCTTCCCATCTTGGCATCTTCTTGTATTTGAAATTGGATGAAGATAATCCACACAAGTTAGATAAGGTTGGACTCCTTTGAAGTAGATAGGTACTCCTTGAATTTTCATGTGGACGACAAATGAGAAGAGATGAGGCGCTAAATCCCTTCTTGGTGCAAACTATGGCTTGGACTCCTTCTCTTTACTCCTCTTAAAAACAAGTGTCGACAACTTCATTCTTCATGTGGCCGACCAAGGATAAGTGACATGGCATGTGATGTTGTTCTGATAATGTGGCAAATGATGTCCAAACATAAGTGACATGTCATATGATGATGTCCCGGATGATGTGGCAAATGATGTCCAAAACTTGAAGACGTGGTGCCAAGAGGTGATTATCATGTGGCGACAAGAATGGATTGACTTGGGTTCGCACATGGTGTCACATGGGGTCTTTAATGGGTCCCCTTTTATTTTACAAGACTCAATAACTAATCACATGACTCAATAACTAATTAAACCAACTAAATAATTAAAGGCCCAACTTGATCAAATTGATCAAAAGGCATAACCAATTCATAATTAAACCATACCATACTTAATTAGGCTTGCAAATACAAAATCCAATTAAAGTTGGTAAAAAGGGCTAAATAACACTAGACCATTATAACATAATTTATGATCCAATTGAAATTGGAGTTTTTTATAGACTTAATTTTGGGTCTAGGGGTTTTTACAGACGACTCAATTTGGGATTTAGGGCTAAACCCAACTAAGCTAAAATAACATAATTTAAAATAAATATTTACAAGTGATATGTGGCTTGGACTTAGGGCTTTATTCACATGTGATCCACAAGGATGTGGGTTCAACCTGTCGATTTCTTCTAGCCCTAGTATCCGCACCAATTCTTTTAGATGGGAGGAACTCGACCGTGTCGAGTATGGATCAACTCTACTATGATAGTGTTCTAGTAAGTCGGGATCAATCCTTTGTAAATCCTCTCTGGTGATCCAAGAATCGTCAGTCTCGGTCATCCTTGCCAATGAACCAGATATTGCTGATAATTTTTGCTCCAAGTAGCGATAATCTTGTTATCCAAAATCTGCTCAATCCTATCTCTCTGGGCTGGTAGTATGGTAGGTGGACACACACGAGTTGGCTAACTCTCAAGGATTGGATGAGGCTCAAAAGGCTCACTAGGAATCAACGTTGGCTCCCTATACTCTATAAAGTCTGAAACATTGAAAGTAGATCTAATACCTAGTTCAGGTGGTAACTCAAGCACGTAGGTATTAGATCCAATTTTTCTAATTACTTTGTATGGTCCACTACTACGGGCATGTAACATTTTCGTGGTTCCAGGTGAGAACTATTATGTCGTAGCCTAACCATGACAAAGTCTCCTTCATTGAATTCTTTGAATCTTTTTCTTGGGTCAGCCATGTGATTTTTTATGCAATTCATTAATGTGTTGTATATATGACTCTGCAAACATCTAATAGACTCACTATGCATTACTAGTAAAGAAATTTTATTTATTATTTATTTATTTATTTATATCTTTTTTAAGTCTTAATTTCAATTCTGTGCTTGAACCTTGATCAGTGGGTGACATGCAGATGAAAACTTAACATGAACTCCTAATAGATGCCATAAGGTTATCCAGAAATAGGTGGTAAATCTAACAAGGCTAAAGGATTGATAAAACATGCTAACCTCAACAAAGTGTAACCTAATGGTTCTAGAAATCTTGGAAACCTTAGGGAAGGGTAGAAAATAAGAAGTGGATTCGAGGGTGACATGGTAGGGTAGGAAATAAGAAAAGGGTTCAGGGATTTGTCCTAGACTAATGGGGTTGACCTTAAGGTTTGGACATTGGATTACATGAACAGGTAAATAAAGGTCAGCCTTATGAAAGGATGAGTTAGTGATTTTAGGAAAAAGATCTTCAATTGGGACCACAGGGGTGAAGTCTGTCTAGGTAAGTCAACGGAACCAATTAAAAATTTATTCCCTTACCCTCCCAGAATCACTTGTCTAGACACCAATGGCTAATCATATCCTAATCGGATTTGTATCATGATTAATTTACACTACGACTAAATATAATTTTTATGAGGGCTTTGATGGTCTCTAACACATCCTGATGCGGGACGACTCTAAGATTGCTAAAAATAGTAGTAAAACAGTAAACTAGTTTTTTTATATTTTTTATTATTTAATTTGCTGGCTTGTTCCCAAAATTAAGTAAGAACTAGCATAAGGAATAGCAATGCAAAGAATCATCATATCGCAGGCAAACTCATGAAAAATAATAAATTCCAAGACCCGAGAATTGAGAAACTTCCTAATTAGGATAGCTTATCTTCATCAAATCAGAAATTAAAAGAAGGGAAGGATATTACCAATCAGTGATTTGAAGGACTTCCAATGAAGAGATCACCAAGCACTCTGATTGGAGTCTGGATGATGAAGTTCGGTTTCCTTGATTACATGGCTGATTTGGATGGTTTGGATGCAAGGAAAGCCTCCTCTGGGGAGGTGAAGCACCTCAAGGATCCTGCAAAACATCAAGGTCAATCAAAACAGCAAGTAAGAAAAAGAAAGAAAACTAGGTTAGAAGGAATCAGGTTAGGGATTAGAAGCTGGGCTGTATGAAGCTTGTTGAAGATCTCCCTGCTCGGCAGCCTAGGGCACTCCTTCATGGACGTGTGAAGGCTTGGATGGTAGTGAGATAGGGCATGGAAGGATGCTAGGGCAGGAAGGAAATACAAACACAAACCAAAGAACCAAAAAAATAAAGTAACACATATCGCAAGCTCAAATAAATTCACTAGGGTTTGATATCATGAATAAAGGTTGATTACAAGAGGGGAAGGGTGGGGTATTTATAGAGTTCACATGCCCTCTAACTAGGGTTACATAGTTGGGTTACAAGTCTTCTCCTAACTAGGTTAGAAAAATAAATCTTAAAACAATTAGGAATATAAGTCCCAACTAGGTTAGGATTTGACCTAGTCTTCTCCTTCTCCCTTCATGCTTTGACTATTCCACTCAAGGACACCTCTTGGACTTGGTCAACACTTTAAGGATATCTAGGAGGGCGTGTTGGGCTTTTAGGGATAGCAAGGGGCCGGCCCAAAGGGGCTTGGATGCATGGGTTTGGGCCTCTAGAAGCTGGGGTGGCCTGGTGCTTGATAGCAGGAATATTCCATGGAATCTTGCTTCTTTAGGGCTTGGGCTTGGTACCTAGGCTAGATTTCTTTACGCTGGGATGCAGGTGGACCTCTGGAATCATGAATGCCTTGGTTTAGGAATATGCTCTAGCATCTAGGGAGGAATCTGGGCATCTGGAGGACATCTAGAAAGAATCAAGATTTCTGAAAGCATCTTGGATCCTATTGTCACACAAGATCCAATGGACTGATGTAGCAGCCTTTGACTCCTGGATATGGTCTGGTGGAACTCCAAAATAGGGTGACCTCCTCTTTTGTACAAAAATTGGGCTCATACTGGACTCATAATTGATGTACAGGACTCAAAATACTGACTAGGTTAAGCATTGAGACAAATCAACTAACATCAACTTATTACATGACTCAATCTTAATTGATTACAAAATTTTTGAAACTTTGACACATGACTAAGTAAACCATATGGGATCTAGGAATCTGTGTCTGATCTTGGTGTCCCCACCAATTCTCCCGGGGTGGAAGGAACTCGACCCCATCGAGTATGGATCAATTTGGCTCAATGAGGGTTTGGATTGAGGTGCTGCAGATCCGCACCAGTGTTACACAAGTCCTCAAATTCTGGTTGACCTTGCCACCAGACCAGATATCGCTGACAGTCTCTATCCTGGGTACTGATAACTTGATCATCCAGAGCTCTTTCAATCTTTACCTCACCATAAGGCCAAATTATATGTGGTCGCTCTGGGGTGGGTTCTCTCTCAAAGAACGGGAGTGGCTCAAGGGGCTCGCTGGGTATCACTACTGGCTCCCTAGACTGTACAAAGTCTGAGATGATGAAGGTGGAGCTAATACCTAAATCAGGTGATATCTCAGGCACATAGGCATTGGGTCCATTACTCTTCATTATTTTGGATGGGCCAGCTTCACGAGCAGAAAATTCTTTTACAATCACAAATCCTCTGCAGAAAATTCTCTCTCTTTGGGAATTAGCCAAGTTGTTATTTAGTTCATTAGTTATGTTCAGCTTTTGACTAATTTCATGATGCATATGCTGTGCAGAGGCTAGTGTAGGTGTGGACAGGTATATTGGGTCTGTAAATATTGGACTCAAGACTAACACCTAATAGACTCGACTAGACTTCCCTATCAAAGAAAATATTGGACTATATGGGCCTAAACTTTAACAAACTATAGGCTCTCTAGGTTTAACTCTGGTTTGGTATGCACATGAAAATATGACATGAGCTCCTAATAGATGCCAGAGGGTCTTCCATAAGTAGGAAGTAAAAATGACAGACTCAATGAATGAATGCAACATGCAAACCTCTATAAAATGCATATGAATGACTAAGAAACATAAGAAGATCCAGGAAAGGGTAGAAAATAAGGGTAGTTTAGGGTCAGCTGGGTAGGGTAAAAATGAGAAGATGGTTCAGGGTTAGTTAGATAAAGTAGGATACAAGAAGGGGTATCAGGGATTAATCCTAGGCTAATGAGGTTAACCTTATGGGGTTGATGTCTATCTAAAGGGTCTGTATTATGGAAGAAAAGGTCATTAATTTCAGGGAAGAGATCAAGTGGAGTTAAAGAGGTGACTTCATCCTGAGGGTAGTGATTCAAAGAGATCAGCTCCTTAATGAATTCTTCTGGCTCATAAATCAAAGGACTGGGCTCTACAGTTGGACTTTCTGTTAGTGTCTCCTCAAGTGAAACTCTAGTAACAGTATCAGGGTTCTCTTCCTCTAACAACTCTTCCACTACTTGGTCAACTAACTCTATGTCTATAATTGTTGGGTATGGCTAGGGTTAGCTGAATCTAGGTCGGTTCCTATTTGGGTATGGTCAGGGTCAACTATTGTTGGGTAGTCTTCTACCTGAGTATTTATTGATTCAACTAGATCTAAGTCTTCTATGGGGAACTCTTCTTCTTCCTCTTCATACTTGTCCACTAAGCTTGGGTCAACCTCATATATCTCCTCTTCAATATCATCTTGGTGAATCAATGAGGTGGTAAGAAGGATTGGCTACTGAGAAATTGACTAGAGTCTGGGGTAACAGGGGGGGTAAACTAAGGGTTATGGGTTCATAGGTTATGGGTTAAATGTTATGGGTTCAAATCTAGGGTTATCAATCCTATAGGGTTCAGGTTGACTGAGGGATAGTGGGTTACTACTGGGTTCATATCTAGGGACTATGGGATCCTGGGGTCTATGGGTCTTGCCTAGGGTTCCTACTTGGTTATCTAATAGATCAAAACTAGGGATTGCTTGATTACTTGATTGGATCAATTGGTCAAACATTTACTTATTTGGTCAAAACCTACAGTTTATTCGGGCAAGCTGGGCTTGGGTTTTGGTATTGGCTTGGTTCATTTGGGTAGTTAATTGGGCAACCATCTGGTCATTCATGGCTTTTATGAAAGTCTCAAAATTAGGATCCATGGTTGGGTTTAGTTGGGGTTTAGACTTTGATATTGGGCCCTAGTCTAGTGGTCATGCAACAAATCAAACAATCAAATGAAATGATGCAACCAAGCATGCAAAAGAGAAAGAAAAAGGCTAGTACAATATAGGGATTCCTAGACCTAGAGTCAAAACTGAATGGGTCAGCTCAACTTACACTTAACCTAGCAGCTAATCCTTCCTCTAGCCAAGTAGAGGGTGGGAGTGGGAGGCCCCCCTACTTTCGCAGGGATCCAATTAAAAACCACAACACCACTTAGGTCATTTGACTCTAGACCCTCAGCCTTAGACACCAGATTTCAGTAATAGCCACAGGATTAAATGCATTAGTTGGCCCACATAATTCGGACCCGACCTGTTGATGTCTCCTAGCCCACTATGGCAAATTAGATCTAATTGATTTTAATTAGGCTTGGGTTAGTATGATGATGGTGGTTTGGGCCTAGGACAGGTGATGAAATCCTACCCTGATCTGAGATAGAGAATTGCCCTTAAGATTAGGTTAAGAAT